>JAWJWE010000011.1:0-717164 GCA_037055365.1 Polyplax serrata | reverse complement strand
GCATGAATGTATTTTTTTAGTGAATTATGTATTATTGAGCCGAGGTTTTCTGGGGTGTTGTTATTAAGTCTTTTAATATCATGCATGTTGCATTTTTTATTTACTAATTCCTTTACATTACTTTCTAACTTTATTAAACTTCAGCTTATGGCTGTATCTTCAAACATGCGTAATTGCGAAACAACTTATGTGCGGTACCGTAAATTAATAACTTCAGAATCTTAAGACTGGGCAACAAATTTTGTAAGTATTCGTTCTAGTGGCAGTCAAATTAGCAGTACGATAGTCAGTCATACGATACTAAAATTTGTTTTTGATACACATATGTAGCCTATTCAGCAGCTCACTTTCCGGAAATACCTTCTGTTATTTTGGTTCGCTTTATAGGCCTCCGAAGCTTGCCACCTTCGGCATTTCTTCTCTTCATACTCTTTAAAACTTTCCCCACCAACTATTCTATTGTATTCACAATTTAAAATAAAATCTATGTTATATGTGCAGTATTGTAAATTAATAACTTCAGAATCTTAAGACTGGGCAACAAATTTTGTAAGTATTCGTTCAGTGGCGGTCAATTAATAATAATGAATTAACCGGGTTATACCAAATTAGTATGTTTAATTATTAAATTTAAAATAATTTCAATGATAATAATGAATAAAAATGGGTTTATTATGAGATTAATACATAATGTGTCATTTGTACAATTAAAAAAATCAAGTTCGAAATATATTTACAAATTATAAATAATATTGTAAACAAATAAACTAAGTAGCACATCAACAGAAAATTACACAAAACTTAGGAAGCACCCACTTCAAGCTCGGATGCTGAGGTCTCTGGTTCTTCGTCGTTGTAAATGTTTTCTGCCATTTGCCATACTTGCATAATATTATCTTCCGAAACGGAGCAAATGACCCACTGTTCGTTGTGGTTCCATGAAAAATCTGATATTTTGGCTGTGTGGCCTCCATGTATGAACTGTAATTGATGAAGTTACAATAGTTAAGTATGTGCTAGACAATACAATTGGAATCAATAAACCAATGTAAATTATTTTGGTACCAAAAGTTCTGGAGGACCATCTTCAGCATCTTCTGCTGATTGCTCTTCTCCTATTTTGCTGAGATCCCACACATGTAGGCGTCTTGTCAGTTCCACTTGACGCCAGAATGGTTTCATTATGAGGAGACCACTGCACCTGTAAGTGAAAGACATTCTGAAATAATGATAAACTCCAAATTGGATGGAAGATGTACTTAAATTATGCTTTTCATAATAGCCCACCTGAAATATTTCGTCCTTGTGAGACTCAAAAGAATGTAATTTCAATTTTAGATTTCTCAGATCCCAAAGTGCTACTGTTTTATCAGCACTTCCTGTTGCAAGTATGAATTCAGAGTATGGATTGAATGATAAACAATTCACTTCAGCAGTGTGAGCATCCACTGTGTGTGATGGCCTGGATGTGTTGTTACACCTGGTATCCCAGATCATCAGTTTTTGATCATCTGCCACTGATCCAAACAATGATTCATGTAAGAGGTGCCAAGCAACATCCTAATACAAACAATTAAAAACAATAATGTTTTTTATATGTAACAAAAACAATAATATATGTATATATATATATATATATATAACAACTTTCCTATAGTTATTCTATCACCTAAGCCTAATGAGTTTCATCAAAGTTCTTACTTCTACAACAGCAGTGTGTCCTGTGAAAATGGTTTTAGCATCTATAACACGATTTTCTTTGGGTGTAGCATTGATGTCCCACAGGCAAATGGTGTGGTCATCTGAAGCACTCAGTAAGTATCCATTCAAATTTGGATTCCATGAAAGACCATAACCTTCTTTCTGGTGACCCCTCAATCTCAAATCAGGATGACATTCTCCACTGGGATCTGGTTTTGATGGATGTTTAGTGTAGTCAAACACCAACACATCACTTGATGGGGTTTTGGTGGCTATGACACATGGATTCTGGGGCATGTATCTTGCTCTATTTACTTCTCCTTCATGATTTATTTTGATTTCTATTTCTATTTTGCCACTGACTGACCCAAAACCGCCAAACTCTGAAACAGAAGAAAGGAACTGTTGTTTCTTTCTATATGATTTATTTATTATTTATGAGGAGTATTTCAAGAGTCAGGGTTACTATTTTACTATTCAACTTTACCCACCTCCTCTCTCGTTATCATAGTGTGAAGCATCAAACTGAGCATCTTCGTTGGGTAATTGAACGCTAGCAATCAAAAGATGATTTTGCTCGTCCGATGTATGAGTTCCCAGAATCAATCGGTGAATTGAGTAATCTTTCCCTTCGGGACGTGTAACATCTATAAGCCATTGTGCTGTCAATGACGGCCATTCCAGCGCGTGGGTCATCACGAGATCATATAAAAAAGGCGTGTTTTTTTTCCATATCTTATATTCCTCATTGATAACTCTCTCCTCGACAGCGTCGTCGAAATTCTCTGAAGCGAAATCGACAGTAAACAAACTTTGCGACACATAACCAAACCAACCACCGGCGAACAAACAGTGGCTTTTACTCGTTCCGCTGCTGTTCACCATTCGGCGGCTCCTTTCAAATTGAAAATGAACGCTATGTCCTAGAGAGAAATCCTTACCTCCGTCCTTGTCGCCCATTGTTCGAAATTATTAATCACAAACTCCGAAGAGAAGAGTCAAATACCGCGAAGTAATGGCTTCTCGCTTTCAAAGGTAAAACAAGCTGTCAAGTGCGCGAGAGTTACAGTGTTTCAGTCCTACCAACCGAGAATGAAGGGAAACCGTTCATTGGACCTATGAATGAAAAGTTAAATATGGAGGTTCGAACAACGTTAAAATGTAACCATGTTTACTGAATCGCTTTTATCGACGGGGAAATTTCACATCAAAGCTAATGACAACAAAAGGGATTGAAGAATGTTCATTTAATAGGAAATACTCAATTATTTTATGTTAAATTGTGAATACAACAGAATAGTTGTTGGAGAAAGTTTTAAAGAATATGAAGAGAAGAAATGCTTTTATCGACGCGGAAATTTTGTTGCAAACGATGGAGCACATAAATGATGTTTAAATTAATTAGTGAGGACAGAATATTGCCATATTTGCCAACCAACTAAATTGCCAAACTCATCAAGTGACATTTTCCTGTAATATTTAAAAATGAGTTTCGGGAGGCTGGTGTGTTATTGTGTGTTGTTTTGTTGTAATATTGCAATTATTTGTACTTATCATTAGTTTTTGTCGAAAAACACCGTTTCCTGTTTTGATGACGGGGGTTACCCCCCTTCCCAAACGTTTCGCCAGTTTTCCCAGCTGCTGGCATCATCAGTGGTTAGAGAGTTCTCTAGCAATAATTGTTACTTACTCGAACCGAGTCAAATAACAATTGCAATTATTGTTGGAATGTGAATTGCGTTTTCTTTATTGAAATGTTTTGCTATTTAATATTTCAACAGTGTTTAAGAATGATCAATAATATTATCGAAGAGTACAGGAGTAAGAATGTCAGAATATGACCGAAAAAGGCACATAATTCAATTTTGTTCTTTCAGATTGTTATAATTTTACTTATTTATTGCATATTTATGTTATGTTGTACGAAAGTGTCGTTCTTAAAAAATTAAAATATGCTACTAAAATTATTAGGTGGGGATAGATATAAGATCTTATTCATTCAGGGTAACGAAACTTTGAAATAATCTATTTTGATGTAATGTACTTACAATGTGCAGCAAATTTATGATGTAGTTAGAGAGTTGAATTATATAAGACAGAGGTTCTCAAAGTGTGCGTCGCGAAGGCCTGATGCAACATAGTAAGTAAAGATGGGCACCGCGAGTCGATCCTTTGTCCTTTATCAGACGAAACCGCACATATTGGCGGGTACCAAAAAATAACGATTTCTATTTTGAACTTTTGGCTTCTTTAATGAATAGTTTATTGCTGAAATTGGTTTGAATTGGAAAAAGTGTATTGACATAGGTACTGATGGTGTTCGATCCATGTCTGGTAGGTTTGGACGTATTTAAGCGCGTATCGTGATAAAACACCGAATGCTATTTGAACCCATTCCATAATCCGTAGGGAACTTTTTAGATCAAAATCAATGAGCCCTAAAACCGAACCAAGCACTAGAACGTGTCATTGGTGCAGTAAACCACACAAAAACTAGGGCTCTAAAGGCCAGACTTTTTTAAAACCGTGTATAGATATGGACGTCGACCTCGCTGTATTCTTGCAATGCACGGTGGCTTTCACGTGGAAATGTCTTATTGCGTGTGTTCGAATTACACGAAGAAATTCCCACTTTTTTACAGGAAGAATGTCATGAAAGCACCTATTTTACTGAACCAGATTTTTATGCTAAAACCAGCTTACTTGTGCGATATATATGAAAAAATGAATAACTTTAATCTTTCTTTGCAAGGCAACAACACGCACATTCTAAAATTATCGGAGAAAATTGCGGCATTTAGTGAGAAACTGCAGTTGCGGATAAAAGTGAATGAATGAATGAACGCAGCGGTCAAGATTGCTTCCCGCAATTGTACAAGCATATATAAAACTATGTTTTGATTTTGGGCGCGCATTTTAAAATTTACTTTTAGTTTTTTGTACAATTATAAATGCTTGTAATTGTAAAAAAAACTGCATGCTTAGTACATGTATAAACATAGTTAGCATTTCTCATTCTTCATTCTGCAGGAAGGCGGTCATCAAAAAAGATGCTTTTAGTTCTGTTGAAATTTGTTAATCGTAAAAATTGCTTATCCAGGTTGATGAGGAAATTGGGTTATTGATTAGAAAATTTCCAATATTTTTTAACATTTTATAGTCTAGCGGCCCAGTTAAAGGTCCAGTTAGTGGTTCTGCGTATTTCTCAAATTCTATAACGATTAACTTGGGAGAATGAAATGGTGGTTGACGTTCAGGTTCGTTAATAATGTCTCTAACGTAGTCCAGTGCTGTTTTGATTGAACCTTTTTCTGTTCCCCACATCTTTAAACTTCTATTCCTGTAATAGGTCCCGCGAACGCATTCATTTTCCTACTTGGGCCAAACCTGAAAAGGTTTAAAGTCGCAGTGGTTGAGTTGTGTCCCTGTGACAAAACTTCTCCTCAAACACCTATTCACGTACTACCAACCTGTCTTTTATTCATCCAAGACCGATCCTCACTTTAACCCTTTCTTTTGGACAAAATGAAAGGAAGACTTTCCTTTCAACGAAGTTTATCTTCTATCTGTAGCAGCATCATTCCCAAGTTACAATCCATGAATGCTAATTTTAAGTACAAAAAAACAAAATAAAATAAAATAGATAATAGTGTACAACGAAAATTACAAAAAAAATCCATTAATTTCACCTGGATTCTTCAGTCGTAAGTTCTAATGCCCAGTTAAAGACTTTGGCTTCCCTATGTTCTTCTGTCAAATTCTATCTTTTAAATCTTTCAACCGACCCCTCCCTTCACCGGCACATCGGATTACCATTTCCGATGTAAAGCTCACCGTTTCCACAACCGACACTCAATACACCCCGGAGGAAGAACGCGTATATCTCGTGCTTCCCAGGCCGGAAACAAAAAATCTTTTTCTGTCGGAAGATTTTGCACAGGCATGATTCATCACCCAACAGTCAACATGAATTCAAGTTATGGTCAGCCCTTTACACATTGTGCACTGCGACTTTTGCTTTGACACAATTATGTAAGGCTGGAATTAATGCAACTGGCATTCGTGATCATTGTAATTTTTTGATTGTACGTTCACAGACAATTACCACTTTATTAACGTAAAAAAACAAATAATGAAAATGAAATAGAATTAAAATGCAAAAATAACTGGACACCGAATGAAGTTTGTTGCCAGAGTAAAATCTCTCCAATTGCACACCCTTCCTCACTCAAAAACTATCTGGTAAAAAATTATAAATAAGGGACCTATAGCAAAATGAATGCTTTGGTGGGCACCATATTGTTTGTACTTATCATTATTTTATTTCGAAAAACACGGTGTCCTGTTTTGGTGACGGGGGTTACCCCCCTTCCCAAACGTTTCGCCAGTTTTCCCAGCTGCTGGCATCATCAGTGGTCAGAGAGTTCTCTAGCAATAATTGTTACTTACTCGAACCGAGTCAAATAACAACTAAGGCTAAAAAACCACGCAGACGCTGAAAATGCGAAAGGTGATGAAAAGGAGAGCTAGGGGTAATCATTGTGGGAAGGAGATAGGATTACACATTATTCGATTATTCACAGTATTCGAATGGACAAAAGATGGTATGGTTGTAAAATTATTTGATTTAGGAAAGACGGATGAGGCAAAAAGGACAAGGAAATATTGACGACATGAACACAACTCAATTCGTACTTCTTGAGTTGTGTCCATGTCGGGGGCATGTCGGAGGTTTTATTGTTAATATTGAATAAAGCCTTTTTGTTGTCTGGAAAGTTGTGCGTACCCTCGGATTTGTAGAATTGATATTGAAAAAGGATGGCGTTGTAAAAATTTTCTTAGCCGACTTATTAAAGGGAATCTAAAAAAATCAACTAGTTTAATCACTTTAAAGAAGACAGATCATTTTAGACCATTCGAAGGTCAGTTTACAAGACAAAATAAAGTAAAAAAAGCCCTTAATTTTCAAATGTAAACACATTGAACGTTGACTCATGGGAGTGCACGCGACTTGTACGTTGCAGAAAGAATATAAAAGTAAGAATGTTAAGTTACAGAACTTATATTTTCACGGCGTACACATGTATACTCATCTTTATTTTGTGTCGAATAAGACCGTGTCTTGTTTTGGTGACGGGGATTACCCCACTTTCCCAAACCTTTCGCCAGCTTTCCCAGCTGCCGGCATCATCAGTGGTAAGAGAGTTTTTTAGAGATAATTGCTATTCACTCGAACCGAGTGAATAACCGAGCTGAAAATTATTGATGCCAGCAGCTCGGAAAGTTGGCGAAAGGTATGGGAAGGAGGGGTAATCCCCGTCACCAAAACAAGACACGGTCTTATTCGACACAAAATAATTATGCGTATAGGAGTTTGAAGTGTCCTGTTCATGTCGTAGGACTATTACTGAAGTAAATCGAATAGTATGTACTCGACGTGCACGCCGTTTTTGGTTGATCCTCGATATGAAGAAAATACCCCGCAATTTACTAAATTATATACTAAATAATAATTTACTAAATACTATCGTTAATCACTAATTCGATATAAAATGCTTGCAATTTTTTTAATAATTACATAATATGAAAATCATTTAATTATTATGCATTAAGGTACACATGTTATGTAATACAAAATCTTTGAAATACACTGATCCGAGGTAATTGAGCAAGGCAATGTGACAATGAATTGAATTTTTAAAATATTCAGATGTTAAATTTGTTGATTTAGTGTTGCAAATTTACAATTCAAAGCAAACTGTCATTTACTTTTTATTAAACAAAATCCTACTTTCTTGATTTGGTGGTATTTCTTTTAGAGAGTGTTTATACAGTACATCAAGTTCAAGAATTATAAGGTGTGATGGAATAATAATGGAATTGTATATATAATTGGTTTTCCTATTTGTTTCAGGGTTCCCCAACTTTGAAATGTAAATCTTCTGTTTTTAGTTCAATATTTTTAAAAATGTTATTTGGAATACTTCAATTTCAAGTACAAATTTTCTAGTAATCATAATTTTGAAAGCAAATTATATTTTGGAGGGGTATTACTCAATCTTCAATCATGTTGGTCAATGTCCTTTTAAGTTTCAGTTCATTCTGCACCATTGGTGCATACTTTGGTGAACAATCAGTACAGTCAACAATTCTAATTTTAATTATAGTTTTCTACATTCATGTGGCATAATTACCCAAGTTAATTGTTTGACAGTTTTGTTTATTTGTTTTATTGATAAACACAATAAATACAAACAAGTTTAATTAAAAAATCCTAATCAAAATTGCCCTCTTCTATTTCCCAATAAAAGTTTTCAGGTTAGTATCATTAGAATATGCTTAATGTTTTAGTTTCAGTAATAGTAACTTTATCAATGGCATATTAAAACTTCAATCAGAGATGCTGATACCTACAATTTTTTATTCAGTAGTAAATTATTTTAAATAATGCCAGCCTTCGTTTTTCATTAAATGGATTTTTAGTTTTATATATAAATTCATTGTTTATAAAATTTCTAATTTATTTTGTATGTGATAATGCACAATAAGGCAATGAAGTATATTATTTTAATTTTAATTATACATATAATGCAGCTTTGTTGATTTTCGATTAGTGTTATGGAATCTTTTGTATTGTTATTTTCTCCTTTGAACATGAATTGATAAATTATACCGTCGTCAGTATAAGTTGTCAGTTTGTCAATTTCGTCGTTTCTTCCTATATGTTATTCAAACGCTCTGGATTTGGTATCTTTTTTAAATGCAGTGTGCACTGTCGTTAATGTTTTTATTACCAAAACGTATGTGTGGCCGGAGCTTGCTTAGTATTCCTTGGGAAACACTTTCTTTTCAGTGGTAATGAGATTTTAGATTTTACTTCAGCACTGAGTTTAATTTTTTTATTTAAAAAATATCAAGTTAATTGAAACAGTTCGATTAAAACATGCAATATAAACGATATTTCATGTTTTGAGTTTACAATTTAATGACAAACTGTTTTCCCATTTTTTTTATATAAAAAATATTAGGAATCCCTTAATCCGACTTTAAAAATGAATACGCTGTTGAAATTAGATCCCAACCTGGCAAATGAAATCGATTTAATCGAATAAAAATTTAGTTAATATATCTGTTTGTACCGAAAAAACCTTGAACGGCTAAAGTAATGGTCGGAATAATGGCGATAAGCTCGTGGTTGCATGGGGAAAAAGTGAAGGTGTAGGGGGAAAGAAGGTCGAGGGATTTTGGCCGTTTCTTTGGTTGCTTGAACATTTGCGTCGTTCCAAACAACCAGCAGCTCTTTGTTGTGGTACATTCTTGAATAGGACGGTTCGAGTCGAATATTACACTAATTGGAACTTCTTTATTATTTCGTTTTCGGCACAACTTGTCGGTCAATGTCGCAACGTTATTGTTTGGCTTTGATGGCTTCGTTTACTTGAAGGGCAGACTTTCGTTTGCATTTGCGCCGTCCTCTTAATCGATGCCCACGACAGACGCCTGTTGATTTCCTGTTTTCGTGAACATATGGTCGGTTCAGAAGAAATGGAGAATAATTCTATGGAAGGATTTACGTTGCTGTTCGGATTGGCGGAAGCCATTGGTGCCCTTTCTCTCATTCTGATTGCCATCTGGTTGGGCTCTTATAGGTTACTGTCCTCTAAGATTTTTTGATTTTCGTCAGACATTAATTTTATGAATCGCTGTGTGCCTCAATAGCTGTTTTATTTTAGAAATGGATTCACATGGACGTCGAATCCGAGTCTTCAGTTCAACTGGCACCCATTGCTGATGACGTTGGGTATGGTTTTTCTGTATGCAAATGGTACGCGTCAAATTCTGTGGGAGCATCCTTTTCAATGGCATTCAGTTTCAATCCTTGGTTACGGAAGGTTTTACTTTGTTTGCAGGTATTCTTGTCTACAGGTCACTTAGAAACAGCCACAAGAAAACGTTAAAGATTGCTCATGCTGTTATCAATGCATTTGCCTTGCTTCTTACCATCATTGGGTTGCAAGCTGTGTTTGATTCTCATAACCTGGCATCACCTCCAATACCTAATATGTATAGTTTACATTCTTGGATCGGCCTAGGATCTGTCATTTTATTTGCATGCCAGGTACATTAAATGTAGCAGTTGTAGAAAAAAATGAGTGGTAGCGGTATTAAAAAAGAAGTGGTGTTACTTTTTAGTGGCTTGCTGGTTTGATAACTTTCCTTTACCCAAGTCTGAGTGCCACATTGAGGGCTGCCTATTATCCCATTCATACCTTTTTTGGGGTGAATGCTTTTGTATGTGCTACTGCATCTGCACTGCTCGGACTTACAGAAAAAGCCCTGTTCAGTGTGAAGTGAGTATATTAACACTCATATCATCATAAATATTTATGTTAACCATTTAAACCTCATTGAAACTTTCTTTCACAGTGAGTACAGTAAATTTTCATCTGAAGGAATTCTAATTAACTTCATAGGGCTTACACTTGCCATATTTACAAGCTTGGTTGTGTACCTTGTGTGTGAGGCAAAGTACAAAAGGCAACCACTTCCAGAAGATGAAATGCTCCTGACAACAAATGAGTGAGTACCTAGAGACTTGTGTAACAAATCTTACCTATGTAACAAATTATTGTTCCAGTATTCCTGAACTCATAGTTTTTATGGTGTAAAAAAGTAAAATTCTCACATCATAAGTTAAAAAAATTTTCCTTATCTACTAACTACTTCATTTTTCCATACATTTTTATTTGAATCATGTCTTTTGCAAGTGATTGTCAGATGGCTGTGAAGGAAGCATTCTTTTATTTAATTTTATTTATGTTTTTTTATCAAATATTTTATTGAATCATAATTACGTCTTGCCAAATATTCTTTTTATATTGTTTTTACTAACCATTATTTCAGTAACAACTGTGGCCAATTCTACATGAAATTTGGTCAAAAACAAAGTTATCTTTTACTTTCAATTACATTGTGTTCCACTAAAAATTTTATATTAGATTGCATTCATTGTAAATCATTTTTCATAGCATACATTTGAATGTTATGTACAAGTATATTTTACCCAGCAGAATTGCAAAAAATAGATTGGTGACTACCAAATTTTATTGTTGCGTATTCGCGTTATTATTCTCCTGTCCAATCTGTTAACAATTATGAATTAAATGTTGTGGGACACATTATGTACTCTTGATGTTTTTGGTGCCTGTGTGAATTGTATATTTAAAATTGAGGCTAATGAAGGTAATGCATTGTTAAAACTTACAGAGAATATAAGAAGAAGTGCAGGTATTCTGTGGTATTTATGTCGAAAATTGTTGCAACGAAGTTGTTTCCTTACAGATTCTAAGCAACCTTACTTAAAAAATATAATCATTTATGTTAAAAAATGACGTGCAAGTTTATTTCAGTTTCCAATGCTTAAACTTTTTTATAAATATTTTGTTATATTGTTAATAAGACATTATTTGTAAAAATCGGTAATTTGCAACTCATCCCAAACAAGCACTAAAGGAAGGCCAGTATCCCATTTCATGGCTGTGTCATTTGGATTTGTACTTTTAGAGTTTTATTATATCAGTGGTAAAATGACAAAGGTGGCATTCGCTTATGACCAGAAGTCATGGAGAGCACACCATTGGTTTCTTAGCACGGTGATCGAAAGGAATTAGGAGTCCAAGTATTTATACAGAAAAGATTTGTCTTAAAAAAAGGCTATTGCTATTAAAATAATATATACTTTTATTCAAATTATGTAATACTTCTGAGACAAGCCCAAAGTACAAGAGCACAATCGGCTCTTCATGCAATGTTATGTATTATTACTACTACTACTTCCCTTAAATTACACAAAAACATGTTGGATGTAGCACAATTGCAAACAATCAGTTATAATCAGAATAAATATTTAAATTTGAAATTTCTTGTAATAAAAATAATGTAAAATTCAATAACATAGATAATTGTAGGATAACAGTTCAGTCAAAGTGGGGGGTGGAAGGTGAGTGAAAGGCAAACAAAGGCAGTCAGCAGGACCTGCTAAGGGTGGGTCGTGCAAGAATAAGAATTTTTGTTTGGCAATGTTAACGCAAAGCGAGTTCAAATATCAGATGGTGCACCTTATTTTTGGTTTATCCTGCGACTCATGTACCCGTCTCTTCTGGGTATGTGGTTTTTGATCTTGTTCCATTACCATTCGGATCTCTTCTTTTTCTAGATGGAATATACGTACAGTGTCCTAGTAAGCATTTAATTTCCACCTAATGGTACAAAAAACGCTATGATGCACTAAAAGTAGGTCGGATGAAAAGAATGAAGGGAATAACGGGGATCTGTCGAAAGTTACTTTTCGTTTTTCCAGTATCAAAACGAGCAATGAGGACGGTTGTGGGTGGATGGAATGTGAGATTTTGTAACATTCCATTCAATACTGACATGACAACAGCGGAAAATCCTAATTCAAGACGGTCCTTTGGATTTAAGCAAAATTATTTTTTTCTATGTAACATATTCCATTGCCTTTGTGACTCGTACAATGTTTATCCCAAACCGTGGTCTTCGAAAAATCCTTGAGGCGTTTCTTCCTGAAATTAAAAAGAAGACAATTTCTTTATTGACCATTAACGTTACAAATAAAATATTTCTCCCACGGCATAACGGCCCGTGTACTTATACATTAATGGTAGGTTATTTTACTTTCGTCGCTGTTGAATTGAACATGTCCTTTCATATTATTTTTAAGGTTCTAAAAGCTTTTCAAGTACAATTTATATTTATTTTGTTGTATGGAACTCTTCTTTGGTGTAGTTTTTATATCAACCGTTCGAAAGCATATGCTCATTTATGTATGTGAATTTGATTTATATTTCAGCCAATAAGAATATATATTACATTAGTACTCTTGTTTTAACTATACATTACATTGACAGTTATTTATCACGAAATATTAACATTAATAAAAGCAATGGCTTTTTTAGTTATAACGAAATTCTATTGTATAAATAAAATTATACACGAATGACCAGAATATTTTTTCTTCACCGATTCACAGGTTTACTTAACTGAAATGTGTGTTGTCGCATTATGTTCGAAATTAATAATTCTATTGACACAGTAGAATGTTTTGTAGCGTGTTCTTGGGTGTTTCCTGCGTTCAAATAACCGAAAAATTCAGAGATCAAATACATTAAAATATATGTGGAAATAATAACGAATCAAACAAAGCAGCTTAAGAGGTATTTGCTATTTAATGTAACTTTCACAAAGGATTTTATATTCCCCTCTTTGTGTAGATCAACTTGAAATCAGAATTATTTTTTATTCCTTTTTATCATTCTTATCGTTTTATTTTCAGGCTACAGCAAAAGGTTAACTGACATGAATAAAACTATTTTACGCCACAAACATGCAACAGAAAGGAACGAAATTACAAAGTCCGTTTCATTTTTTAATTGTAAAATTCCAATTAGAAAATTCTATGGTTCAGTTGAAAATATTGGCCGAAGAGGAGTGAGTCTGAGTACATTACACTCGTGAACTCAAGGGGTCGCCCTGCACGTTTCAAATCGTATAGTGAAAATAAATTGTGTCGCATGTCCCTTGCAAAACATTTATGTTGTTACAAGCAGTGTAAATAAATTGAACGAAATTTTGGAGGCGATACACCATAAATATCAAGCAAATAACCAAGAAAATATAGCAAATCGATAGTTTTATACTGTACAAACCACTCCGATGTTAAGTTAGCACATTAAAGCCCTTCGCAAGTTTTTTATTGGTTTAATTTTTTGATTCTACTTTTATTTTGATAAAATAAAAAAAGAGACAAACACATAAATAAATAGAATTATATTTGAAATGAAATTTCATTGTCTTCTTATGTTTATAAAGTACAAAGATAATAAAGAACAATTTCAAATAATCTTAAACCGGGAAATTAATGTGCATCACTTAATGACTTATAAATTTTCAATTGGAGGATTAAATTTAAAATTTTGGGGAGGGTAGGAGGGTAGGAAAGGGACTTGGCTGTTTAGATCAATGCACTAAATAGAGATTGTTCTTTTTGTTTCTTTGTTTTATTGTTTTCAAAGTTTGTACTGTCCCTGAGATAGAAGTTTACCTTTGAACATAGAAAAATTAAGAATTAATAATAATTACGTCTAAGTGAATTTGAGTGAAGAAATTCTGAAATATAAAAAAATTAATGGGAGCTTAAGGATCGTCAAGCTATAGGGATATTAACCGAGAAACGAAGAAATGCTGCAAAGTGACTGCAATTTTGTAATACGAAAACAATAACCTAATTATAGGGATGTAGTGACGCGTGGCAAGGTTGGTTTGCAACTTTAGTGATATTTAATATTACGACTGACAAAAGTTAGGAAGACGTTACAAAGACCTTAATGGTAGGTTAACGTAGGGGTTGAGAAGTAAAAATTATTTGATTGATAGTATTTCAAAATGATGTGAATAATTATAAGAAAATGCAGAATATTCATAAGTAGAAACGAACCGTAAGGTTACCAGTGGCAGAAATTCTGGAGAGTACAATTTCAAGTAAGAGAATAACAAGGGAAGCTGTCTACTTCAACATTCTTTGCTTATGGGGGCTAGCAATATTTATAAAAATAGAAATTGGACGCACACGACTCATAGTTTAAATTAATTAAGTAAAAAACAATAAAAACAAAGTCCTTAGAATCTATTGAATTGACATGTAAATATCACTGCATATGTCGCTTCACACCGGACAATTTTTTGGATACTTAACTTAATAAAAGGTAGTTCTTATTGCTTGACGTTGCACTTTCGTTTTGTAAGTAAAAATAATTTTTTATATATAAAAATACGTCTCTGGGTTTCACCCTTCTCTCCTTTCACCTGATAGCTTTCATCATAATCGAATTGGGTTCGCTTTTTATTTTTTGGGTTATTACGGTTTATGTCGACGTTTACGTCGGTGGCATAAGTAGTCTTCGGTCGGATCCGGTCCGGGTTATTTGAGAGAAGAAGAAAGGCTCGTTCACAAGAGGCCGATTTCCCTCAGAGTTCCTTCCACCGCTTCATCCTTTTAGAGAAAATTACAATTAGAATATTTATAAAGCGCTAACACACAGATTCAGGGAATGGGGAACTACACTAGAGAAGAACCATGACCAATTCAGGTAAATGACGTACAAATTGAAACAGATCCTAAAAGGTAAGCCTCTTTCATTTTGTTTTTCTGTTAATGGTGCCATCTAAAACGTTAAATATTATTTTCACACAATAAGATGTAATTTAGAATAGTTTATTGAAACTGTAAGACCGAAACATCTATGGTGAAAATGATGAAAAAGATATTGTGTAGAATAATAAATAGGCTTAATGACATACACTATTCGAAGAAACGGAAGAAAACAAACATATATGAATACCGGAACTAAATCAATTTACAAAATCAATACAATAATTGGTACCAGTCCCTCTGAGTGTAACATAGTAAGGAACAATGTGAGAGGCAGAATAATGTGCACCTATCTTAGGTGGAATATTGAAGCACTCAAAAGAATATTTAAACAGTCAATTATTTACTATTGCGTCGTCAACATTTAATATATCTAGCCTATTTAAGCTGGTAGCCATTCCCACATGAGTTTTTTTAGACGGAGATAGTACCAGGAACCGAGAAATTCATTAAAATTTTGTAGGGACACCGTCCCATTCCTGTCAATTGTCTGTACGAACTGCAGCTTCTAGTTGTACGAATAGCTAAGATAGTATTTTTATTGTTTTTAACATTCTTTTCTTAACATTTTTATTGTTGTAAAAACTAAAAATTGATAAAACTAAAATGCTTACTTGCCACCTGCTAATTCAGTTTTCTTTTAAAAAATTCGCATCTGATGTCAAAGTCAGTAGTCAAATATCAACACAAGCACGCGCAATTTTCACCATCCACATTCTCTACTAGACCCAAACGGTCAAAATTTGATGGGGGAGGATGAAGAGAAGAGTAATAATTGTGTCCTCTGAAGGGCAAGTGTTGTCCGTGAGGAAGCAACACTTAACAAGCACCATTCAAATTTTCAGACGCCGCCCATGAATAAATATTTTTGAGAGATGTAGATTATTAGTAGACATTTGATTCTTTTGTATCGTTTAGTTGGTTGCAATTTTTCTTGCAAAATTTCTGCCCGTCCATAAATCCATTTGTCTCTCTATGTTAGTGCACCTTATTTTTTTCTTCAATAGTCTTCTAAAACTTGTAAATTTCACTTACTCTCACTCGTATTCTACAGGTTTTAAGAGATCATTTTTCGTCTCTAAACATAAGGTAATCTTTTTTTGTAGTGTCTATAAAAGATCGGGGGTACTGAAATCAAAACTGCGGCTATTAATATAATTCAACTGTAACAATTTGGAATTAGTAATACAAAGTAGGAAGTCAAACGGCTAAGTGAAAAATTGTCGTGCAACACATGCAAGCATGACTACCTACTTTCAAAAATTAAGGTCCTGTAATTTCTTGTACCACTGCTTAATACCACCATTTAAAATTGAATGTTTTTCATTGTTGTACATTCACCAAAAACCGTTGGGATGTACAAGGTAAGCAGGCATATATATTTTGCAGAAACTACTTCCAAATCATTTCAATCTTGTGGATTAGTTTCCCTAAGAAGCATATGACATTTACTAAAAGTATTTCTAAAATTATGATAAGTAACACACTGAAGCAACACCATGACTACTAACTAACTACTAATCTCTACTTTAACTGTGGTCAATACCGTGGGTTTGAAATAAAATAGAAGATATTAATGTTAAAAAATTTTAATGTGACAATTTTCAACCCACGGACCGTTACTAACCTTGTTTCTAGAATAAAAAGTACTAATAGCAAGACTAAATTCGGACTAGAATTCGACAACTGTTCATACAGAAATTACTACTACTACACACTACATGTGACAATAAACAATAATAAAATTTTATAATGTTAGAATTATTCCTTCACAAAAAAAAAATTATTACAACTAATTTCTGCAGCCCGTAAAATGCTGTTACAATATTTTGTTACTAATAATTAACAATACCAATTATACTAATATTTGCTCTTCCATTTTCTAAAATTTAGGGAGGCTTTCTCAGCCATTCATTTCATAAAAGTTTAAACAAAAGGGTTTTGAAAGATAAAAGATTAAACATGAGCTTCTCAGAATATAAAATAAAAATCTCAACTAAAATGAAAAGCTTTACATTCTTAAATTTATAAAATGATCAAATCATTACTTAATATGACCCTTTTTGATGCCTTCATACTGTTATACAATTGTGCACTATTGCGCAAACCTATACAGAGGCCATGGTTTATTCAATAGGTTAAGCATCTATTAGTGTACAAATATTCCACTAGGTCTCATGACGCTTATCTATTGCTCATTATCCATATTTATAAATAAATATATCCCTAATCCTAAGGAAACATTGAAGTCCTATTACCCTACAATAACTACCAAGTAAACCATTTCACCACTCAAATGAGAAAAACTTAAATGATCCAAAGAATAATGAACCAAGGTTAAGATTTTAACCTCTCAAATCCAATACCAATGAATCATCTTTCTCCTTATGAACAACCTAAACATCAAAAAAGACCACATCTGACATATCTGATCATGCACCATTAAAAACAATAGTTATTGCTGGTTCAGTGTATACATTTTTTAGTAATGAATTAAGGAAAGAATGTGTGGAAAATACACAATTACTTCATTATGAAAGAAAAGAGCAAACACACATGAAAGAGATGACAGAGAGAAAAATTAAAAAATTAGTTTTAAAAGCAGAAAAGTTCTCTTTTTACACAGCACATAATATCAACAAGTGATGTTGTGCATTTTATCATTAACTTAATGTTAAGCTATTAAGTATTAATTTTTATTGCACCCAAATCCTTGTCATTGTGGGGAACCCAATAATACAGATAGAAAAAATATAACAGACATCAGGTATTTATATTTTGTCATGCCATTCACAGGTTTAATTAAACATTTTATAATGATTCACATCAATTTGGTTAAGAATATATCCAGATGCAAATATTGCTTAAATAAATGTTTCTTTAAAAAACAGCTGTAGGTTAAAAGTATTCCACTACCAATTTTTCAAAAGTTTTTTGACTTTCTAATAAAACTACTATAAAAATAAAACATTAATTTTGATTTAAAAATTAATGGTTTTCAGAAAATAATGAAGTATCACTGTTATAGTTAGTTATATAAGTTTTAGTTATATCAGTGTCAGATTTTTAATTGCTACAATAAGGTCAGTGTTCACATAATTTAACATACTAAAATTTAGTTATTTAAAGTATAAAATGTTTAAATTACCAGTGCAACATTCTTATTTTTAATATGAATTTAACAGAAACAAGTTTGTTTAAATGAAAATTCATATTCTGAGTAAGTGTAATTTGTGTGTAAATTATTTTGACTATATAAAACATCATTATGTGAATATTGACTTGTTTCAAAATTTAACTTTAATATTTACACAATAATTAGAAATGCAACAATAAATACAGAATCTTGTAGTAAAAATATTCCCCACTATCACAGTTGATTAGCAGATATGAGTTTGCCATAACATTAGATTGTGGTTAAGAGGTATACTTTTACTAAAATTAACTTGGAGTTTTCTCACAAACTTATATATATCATTCAAAATTTTTAAAAATAATTGTAAAATCTGAGTAATATTTTAAAAAGTTAAGATATCACAAATTTTATGTAAACCAAGGTTTGTTTTGTGACTCTGGCATCTCTGTCTTTCAATTAAAAACAGTGCAAGCATATCTAAAATTTCATTTGAAACAGTTCAAAAAGTACAAAATTGAAATTTTATTCAATATTTTGTGTGATGTTGAATAAAAAAAATATGTATGGTAAATTGGAGCATGCAATGAATAAATGACTCCTTGTTAGTCTGATTAAATTTTTGAGGCACTGAAGTTTTTGAAAATAAGAAATGAATCTTAACAAGCAATATAACATCCCAGTTATAATTCCAAGGGAGTGCTATCATAACTCACCTCCTGCAAGAGATCCTGTGCTGCTATAGCCTTCAGAACATTTTTTTTTGATGTTTCTTGTATTTCACCACCCAGCATTAGTTCGTCCAATATGAAATAAGCTTTCTCAAAATTAAAAATTATATCCAACTCACAAACCTGTAACAAGGCCACATGAAAATAATTTCATGTCACTGTGCTTGAAAATAATATGGTATTGTTACAAAACTCACACTTCCAAAATATTTATCCAACAGTTCCACATATCTATGAATGACTTCTAGCGTTAATAATTCGTTGTCTTTCTGTTCTATAGCACAGCAGAAGTACAAGCTGGCATATCTTTTGTACACGACTTTCATGTCTTTCCATTCTAAGAAGCTACACATCTTTGGTTTTCTGGCTAATATAGTTGTTATTAACTCCCGTGTGATTTTTTTCTTTACCTTGTCGGGATGGGCGACATACCATTTTTGGAGGCGTAGCTTACCTTGCCGACTAAATAGTAACATAAATTGCATCTGAAAGAGTAATTTTCGTTCCAATAAAACCATTACTAATAATTGAGAGATAGAAGGACTGTCACATGAATGTCACGGATTGTTTTCATACACAAGACACGAAATGCTTACCATTCTGAAACTATTTATTAGACAAAATTAATTCTTCTAAACGCCAAGTAATTTCATCCAAACTGATATTACCTTTCAACCGGAAGTTCAAATATATAAAAGTCCGATTTCAAAATTGTTCAAATAAAAGTATACGATTCATATAGTTAAGTTAATTAATGGATTTGTATTGTGCTATTTTGTTATTATTTTGTTTGTTGTAGCAACTAGGCGATCGTTTTGTTTTACAATATTAAAATTTCGGGACTTGAATTTCCGCCTGTATGCAGTTAAGTTTCCAACACTGCGTCTTCAAAATTAGTTTATATACAATTACTCTACAGTTCGCAGTTGCTGTCTTTTTCCTGAATATGACCTAAAAGGGTTACTTTTTTAGGTAATAACAAGTAAATATGATTGAGATTGATTGGGAAAAATTTATGGGACTTGTTCCCGATACCATGTCCGAACAAGACAAAAATGTCATTTACGAAACAGTTGCATGGTATAACCCTGATAGTAATTTATCAAGGAAATGTTTAATTCATTTTATCCGTCTCACGCAAAGTGTTTTAAGGTATAAAACTGACCAACTGGAATCTTTAACGACCGAATTTGACGAGATAGCTACCAAACAGGGGAAAGAGGAAGGAAGTAAACTACAAGTATACGAAGATGAAATTGAAAGGCTACAGGAAGAACTCGATTATTACAAAAGGGCAGACACACAAAATGTAAGACTGCCCAGCAATTCCGACGATGACGATCACCGCGAGCTGTTAAAATTGCAGCTGCAAAATGAAGAATTACTTCAGGAACTGAATGAAAAGGAAAAGGACTTAGTATTAGAAAAAAAAGAGGTTGAAAGGTATGCCAGTCAAGTGGTGACACTTGAAAGAGAAAAACATGAGTTGAATAGGGAGTTGAAGGCTTTGCAAGATGATGGAACTCAGAAACATACACGAAGTTTGAAAGGCTCACCTGAACCTGGTGCAGAGAAGCAAGATACATTAACTGAAGCCATCAGGCAGAAAAATAAACATATTAGTCACCTGTTAGAAGATATTGAAATGCTGGAGGAGGAAAATGCAACCCTAAGGGGGAAAATATCCGCAATTAAAGATGAACTAACTGAAACAACAACTCATATTAAAGAAATTACAGCAGAATTGTCTAAGTTAAAGCATTTGAATACAGAATATGAAAAGAATGAAATAGATCTAAAAGAACGAATTAATGGGTTAACATGTCAAATTGAAGAATTAGTGGAGGAAAAAGCTAAATATGATAAACAAATGGATGAATATGTACTAATGTTTAATAAAAAAATGGAAGAATGGAAGGATATTTTAGATAACAAGGATGATGAAATAAACAGACTTACAGAAGATATTAAAAAGTTGCATTCTTCAAATCATCTGTTACCTAATGCTGATGTAGGAAGTGTAAAATTAAATAAACAACTACTGCAGCAGCAACAACAAATAAATATTTTACAGGAAGAACTACAGAGAGCAACAGAAGAGATTAACAATTCCAGTGAACTAATAGAAAGGTTAAAGCAGAAACAAATGACTTTGACTTGTTCATCAATGCCTATTCAGCCTTCCACCAACTTCATGGAAGAAAAAATTAATGTTCTTGAAGAAAAATTAGTGTATGCTGAAAATGATGCTCTGGCAAAAGCTGAAGAAATGTCTAACTTAATTATACAGTTGAGGGAATATGAATCCAGTGTATTTGGTTTATCAGATGCAGTGATCAAAATAAAAAAACTAGAAAAGAATATTTTGCAAAAAGACTTACAAGCTGAAAAGTTAATAGAAATTTGTAACAATTTGGAAATTAAATTGGACTATTTAGAAGAACAGAATGTGGCTCTTAGAGAGAAATTAGGTTTGACTGTCTCAGAAGAAGTTGACACATCTGGTGTAAGTCTTCGAATAAAGAAAGATGAGGAATTAATGAAGAACTTGAAGTACAAACTAGACAGAAAAGAGGAGGAGCTGATTAAAGCGAAATTAAAAAACAGAAAAATTGTGACCATGTTAAAAATGCTACCTACAGACGGAGCAGAAAGTGTAAGAAATACCGTACAACTGGAAGAATGCAAACAAGAAAGTAATAAACATGTGTGTTTGGAACAGGCGGAAAAGTTGAAATTCATAATTAAAGAAAATGACGCCCTAAGAAAGGGAATGCATGAAATTTTAGAAAGTATTCGAGAGCAGGATGGTTCCGGACATGTAGAAGTGCAATCGTCTTGTCTCGAGAGACTTTTAGCAGCATTGGATTCCCGCCACGTCAGTGGTTGGTATCACCCGGCAATGCGTCTTCAAGTACAGCTAAGTACGGAAGAAGGAAAGAATGACGAATTGAGAAATCAAATTCGGTCTTTGAGAGCGGAGGAAAGGAAAAAGGCGAGTGAATTACAAAATGCTTATTTGAAAATACAAAGTTTAGAGAATGATCTATCAACTCCTCGTATTGAAGATAAACGAGTCGACATGCCAGCCGAAAGTTCCGACAGCCCAAAGTTTGAACCACTAAAAAGTCAAGTGGTATCAAATTTTCAACAGGAGCAACAAATTTTAAAATTAGAATCAAGATTATTTCAGTTGAAATTAGCGGCTGATTCTAAGGCGGCAGATTTTGAGAGACGAGAAAGATCTTTTGATGCTGAGACTGAACAATTAAAGACAAAAATAGAGGAACTTGAGTCCCAAGTCGGCTTGCTTAAAAGTCAAAATGTAAGTTCTGAATTTGAGGAAATGGCCAAATTGAGGTCGAATTTACTAGTTCTACAGCGGAAAGTTAAATATTTAGAGAATGCAGAGTGCGAAAATAGGGACAGGCAGGACAAGCTCAGACAAGAGTTGATAGACCAGGAAGGTGAGATGCTACAATACATTTTACAGTTACAAAAAGGAAAATCGGAACTTTTATACAAAATAGAACATTTGGAAGAGACAATTTTAAGAAGCGTTCCTCATGAACAATACATATCAGTTGTCAACGAATTGGAGTCATTAACAGCGAAATACAAAGAAACGATTTGTTTATCTGTAACAAGGGAAGAAACCTCCTGTACACAAGATTTCCAAACTAGAATGGATTTGCTTCAAGAAGAAAACCGTTCGCTCTACGAGTCTCTGAAAACAACGAAAGAAAAGCTGATTGTTACTGAGGCTCAGCTTAAAGAAGAAGCCGTAACAAACGGTGACTTCGTCAATGAGCTATCAAAATTAGCAAGCACTTTGGCTGCCTCTGAAGTTACAGAGCTTAACGCGAAACAAAAGTCTAGTCACCTCGAGAAAATGAATAACGCATTGCGAACACAGCAGCTAGAAATGGAAAGTCGAATCAAAGAACTTTTGGATAGTGTTGAGAAACTTACTGATGAGAATTTAAAATACCAAGAAGTTGAAAGGGTCCTGCGAATGGAATCTTTGGGATATTTAGCTCAAGAAGATCGTGCAGAACTCGAGGAGAAAGTAAAAACATTAGGTAAAAGGCTGTGTGAGGTAACTTTAGAACGAGACAATGTACAGGAATTGTTTGAGATATCACAAGGGCAGTGCAGGGCTCTGCAGGAATGGAAAAATGCAGATCGAATGTTACTGTCGTCTCAAGCGGAGCAGATTTTACTTCTTCAGGCCGATGGCGATGACAAAGCTACTCTGTCTAGGCTATCGCACGAATTAACAATGTCAAAGTTGTTATCATCCGAGCTCACCAAGAAGAACAATGACCTCAAGTTAAAAATGGGCAAAACCCTCTCCCATAATCTAACGTTGGAGACAAAAATTTCAGAATATTACTGCGAGCTACACAAAACGAAGAGAAAATATTTGAAGCACGTCGGTCAACTTTATCAGGTGATTAGAGATGTCAGAAAGCTCTATGGATGTGCCGTACCATTTCACAACATTGAAGATATTTGCAAGATAAAAGTATTACTAAGAGAGAAAGAGAAAAGTTTGACCGTAGAAATGGAAAATTTAAAAAAAGAAAAGCAAGAGTACCTGTCCAAGAAGGATGAAATAGAAACTCAACTTGAAAGCTTGGACGACCTGAAGTCTGCAATGAAAGGAGAGACAAAAAATCTGGTTTTGTGGCATAACAGAACCACTGAACTAAGGATTAAGGAGATGAAATATAGACGACAAAATGAGTTCCTTAAGACGGAGGTGACTCAGTTGCAGAACTGTATTAGAAAACTGAACGATGAGCTAACAGCATCTGAGCAATATAACTTAGAAAAGGAAAAAGAGTGGGAGCAAAAGCAAATGTTATGGGAGGAAAGCCAACTTGAGATGTATCAGCTACTTCAGGAAAAAGGCATTAAGCAAGGGATGAAAGCAATGTGCGATGCCACAACGAATACAACGATTGTAAACGAGGGTCCGGAGAAACCCGAAGAAGAGAAACGATCGCTGCAAGAGCCAGTTTCCGAGTTGACGGATGACGACGAAGAAGAGTTTGAAGCAATGGAAGGTGACAGGAGGCTAAACAAATTTGACGTTCATTACGTAGGAAAAACGGAACAAGCAGAAAAAGAAGCACTGAAAATGACTGTCGAAAGCCTTCAGAATGTCATTAAGCAAAAAGAGGAAACAATTTTGAGGTATCAGGACCTTCTGAAAGAAAGTAGAGAAGAATATGGAAAATCTTACGCCAAGCTCCAAGAGGAATTGAAAAATTTGAACGAGGCTATGGCGGGGCAGAGAAAAGAGTATAATAAATTGAAGTACGCAATGAAGGCGAATCATTATGCAGGGGAAAACATCACAACAGTCGTAGAGAAGTACATGACGAACATACAAGAACTAGAAGAAGAACTAAGAGAATGTCAATTGAATTTATGTAACGTAAACACTCAGGTTTATGTGACACAACAAGAAATGGAAAAGTGGAAAAACCTGGCATCTGAAAGATTGCTGCAGATGGAAGACACCAGGCGAAGGTAAGGACCTTGACTTGTTGCTTTTGACAGTGCATCTCAGCGTTAAAAGTACAATTTTTGTTTTGAAGAGTGGAAGAAGAGTGTAGAAGCGAAATTGAAACTTATAGGAAACAAGTAAAAAATTACGAAGCAGAAGTGGAGAGGTTAACAAAAGTGACAGATTTCCAGAGGAGTGCTTCTGATCCTCGAAATTCCATTGAAAGAAGCGAAAAGTTTCAGGTTTGTCTGAAGAAAAAAGACAAAGACAGTATTGTGCACCCATGATGGTTGACCACCGTCACACCGGTTTTAATTTTATATTTTGCACAGAATGATTGCACTGGTTTGTTACTTAATGGAAACTGACGAACACAATTATCTTTTGCAACACAATTTATTCATTTCGTTGTGTGACATTTAGACTCGCTGTACATTAGTAATGTATATTAGTAAATAACTGATAAAATATAAGGTGCTAGTCAAAAAACATTTGGGCCTAGTAATAAATCAAATTCTTTTCACCCTTTTAATCGCTTTCTTTATTTTTTAGATGAAGCTATTCGACCATGAGGAAAAACCCACGAAATCAGAACGGTTCTTGGACTGCAGTTTTGAAAAACAACAGTCCCAAAAGTATGAACAGCTCCTGCGCGAAGTAGAAACCTTAAGGAAGCAATTGAAATTAGCCAAAGATGAATCGTCCCGTTTGGGAGACCAAGTTCGGTTTCTTCAGGCGAAATGTCCTAAAAAATCGGTGAGGGTCTCAGGTTCGCTGACAACTCGATCCGACTCAAAATCCTCCGTCAGGGAAGGCTCATTGACCAGCAAAATAAAAAATCTTGAGGAACTCTTGACGACTTCGAAAGAAAGAGAAAAGGAACTGATAGAGTTGAATGAAAAGAAGGTGAAGTCTGCGGAGGAAGTTGCTAGGTGGGATGAGCGGAAGAAAAATCAGCAGTTGATTAAGAATTTGACAACAAAGCTGAAAGAAAAAGAAGCAGAAGTGGAAGTGCTAATGAACAAAAACGAAAGCTTTAGGAATATGGTTTACAAATGTGAAAGAGACAAATCTATTTTGGAATCTCAGTTGAAGATAGCCAAAGGTTTGTGACTTTTTTGGTGAATTGAGAACTACGTTCGATCGGTTACTCAAGGGGGTGGTTGCAATGATTAGCAAATTTACTGACGAGGCACTAAGAGAAGAGTGTAACTCTGATTTTTTATTTTTTTAGGTGATGCAAGAGTTAATACCCGAATAGAAAAACTTACAGAGGAAAAGAAGGATTTGGAAAAACAGTTGACTCTTTTGCAGAAGAAGTTGGAAGAACAACAAAGACATTCCCACGGCATTGGAGCCGCCTTGCTCCATGAGAAATTGGAAGCCCAAGAAAGGAAACTTGTTGCCTTTGAATTGACTTCTAAGGTGATTCCTTGATGTTTGTTCTGTAGGACGGTTAATATTTCGTACAATTGATAGCGCGGATGAGGAAGTAATGATTTAGAACGATTATATTGAGCTACTCACTTTATTGTTCGCTGATGCACATATTGGCGCTGTCGAGAGATCCGGCAGCAAGTCACCAAAGCTAAACACAACTAAACTGCACTGCACTGCACATGGTCAGAACTTACTGTTGTAGTTTTGCACTGGCTGATTGTTACGCACGGACTGGTCGAAAAGAAGTGAATTCTATGCTAGAGCCACCTGTACATAAGTACATCTCTCTATTCATTCATTAAAGGACGCCATGGAGAAATGTCGTGCGTACAGCTTTGCTGTACCTGTGTAGTCAAGGAGAAGGGAAAGGGAAAGGCTCCTTTGTCCATACCCGGCAATAAAACCTTGGTCTAAAGTCTACTGTCGAGTAGGTGCGGACACTAAAGCCGGATTTGGGTACAACTTTCTGTACCCCAGCCTTTATAAGAAGTACAAACTGATTCTTTACCTTAACAAATAGAAAAAACCTTATTCTCCAGGCTCTGCAGTGAAATGTAAATCTTAATTTTAGGTATTACCCTAAACAATGCGAAACATATAAATTTATTATTTTTAGGGTCAATCTGTTCTGATGGAGGAACTAGAGACATTGCGAACCGTCAATGGAAATTTGGAAAAGTCAACCCTGAAATTAGAAGGCGAGAACTTGGCGTTACAATTAAAATTGGAGAAGGAGAAAGCTGAAACTAAGTACTTGGCAGACAAAGTTAGGAACTTACACGATGAAGTAAGTATTATTCTGTATGTTTTGAGAATGTGAAGGGAATTGAGAAATTGACACTTGTACATTACTGGTACGAATAATTGCTTATTATATTGCATTTTCTGGATACAACGGTACTTTGTAACTATGAAATTGCCTCCCTTTTCTCGCACATCAGAATTTTACTATTAAACCGACAGGTTAGTAGCTGATTTCTAGCATTTGTTTGCTGAAGAAACGGCTGGACTCAATTCATCGAAATGTACAATTGAATACTTATCATTATTTTCTGTCGAATAACACCGTGTCCTGTTTTGGTGACGGGGGTTACCCCCAAACCTTTCGCCAGCTTTCCCATCTGCTGGTATCAACAGTGGTAAGAGAGTTTAGCGATAATTGCTATTCACTCTAACCGAGTCAAATAACAGCTAAGGCTAAAAAACGGACGGTGAAAATTATTGTTTCCAGCAGATGGGAAAGCTGGCGAAACGTTTAGGAAGGAGGGGTAACCCCCGTCACCAAAACAGGACACGGTGTTATTCGACAGAAAATAATGATAAATATACATGTGTACGCCGTGTTCTATAGTGTATAATTGAAGTTCACTGGGCATCTTTGGCTAGGCATAGATGTCATTTGCGAATGATGATATATTAGCCATATCAGAGCATTCGCCATTTTTTCAAATGGCTTGAGTGGTTGACGAATACTTTGATGTCGAAAAGCGAAATTTATTGTTTATCTGACAATAAAACTTTTCACTGTGGGTGTACAAATAAAATAATGCAAAAATTCAAATTTAATAAGTGAGAAACTTTACATTGTGTTTTAGTTAAAATGCTGCAACAGCGAGAAAACTACATCCCACCTTAAGACAATCGAAAAACTGATGGAGGAGAACAAACTTCTTCGAAAGGGGTACAAAACTACTACAGTGATTGCCGAAATGGACAAAGTAAAAAAAACTCTGGCAAATTTGAGGGAACATCACAAACTACTAAGAGAAAAATACGCAGACTTAATGGAAAGAAACAGGGAACTCGAGGAGGAGTTAAGAAGTTTTCGGTACCAAATTAGTTTGATGGAGGTGGACTCCCCCCAAATTATGCCAGCTGATAAACGTAATTATAGCTCCTAATAGAAGAGACTCTATTATAATGTTCGTGATTACATGAATAAGAGCACTAAGAAAATATTTCGTTGTTTACCAAAACGTGCGATCTCCAAAGCAGTTCAAAGTGAGCTCTTTGACTTTCCAAAAAGATTACCTGGAAATTTCACTGCTTCTTTGAATTCACCAAGTGCCTGGAAAAGTCTTACACAAATTTATAAGACAATTTTTTTCAGTTTCTCCAAATGTTCAAACCACAACAGACCTGCCACAAGAATTAGCCCAACTAAGAGCGAAATTGGCACATAAGAATCATTTGCTAAGCAGAGTGAAACTGCTCTTGGTGAAAGCTGCAGCAAAAGAAAAAGCAATGCAAAAGGAAGTCAATTTTATTCAGTGCTCCATTCCTAAGGAGTCATCAGATGTTTAAATCCTGACCCAATGCACCCACTTACTCCGACACCAGCAATATAGTTTCGGGGATTTTATTGAAAAAATATGTATAACTCAGTAGCAATTCACAGTTCTTAAAGCTTATTCACATTACTTTAGTCCAAATGATGTAATTTTTTAATTAGAAGTATTTGTACATTTTTTTTTACAATGAATTAAAGTTATTCTTTCAAGTAAATCTGTATTATTCTGAATTGATGATAAAATTTTGTACATTTACATATTGCGACGGATCGTTGGAAAGATAAATCAAAATTGTAGATAAAGGCTTGAGAGAATGATGAAAATTCAGAGAAAGTGAAAATGAGACAAAAAAGAGAGTTATACAAACTAAACAAAATAACGAAGAGAATTGAGTTAGAAAATTTAGAATTTGAGAAAATCACCTCAGTTTAACCTGTTGTTGTTCTAGAACTTTAAATACCCTATAACATATTAAAAAAAAAAATATGTTCCAAACAAAATAGCTTTGGGAGAGAGCAGCTGTGAAATTAATAAAATCATGATGATTATACGTATAAGTAACCAACGTGAGAAATCAAACTCCTGAAAATATTTTGAAGGCAGTTACAGAATATTTCAAATGCAGTCGTGTTCAATTCTAATGAATGTCGTAAACATATAGTAAGATGGTATGAATTGACATTACATGTTCATAAAAATTATAATTTCTCCTTCATGTACATTAAAGTGGTCGTCGGAGGTGAGTTATAATTATTTCTGTGTAGCTAGTTTCTAATGAGTAAGCATGTATTCCCTATCAACATGTCACTTCATACTTAGGTAATTTTCTTTTAGATTCAGGCGAGGATGGCCACCAAGCGACTTCAGAAATTCTCGTGAACATCAACTGTCCCATCAGAGTCATTTACGACCATATTCAGAAGTGCTTTAATATTGACTGTGATTGTAAGCATAGTCGGAAAGACCCATTCAAGAATATCGATAAAGAAAATCGAACTCTTGTGTACCGTCTTTATTTTTTCAGTCGAGTTTGATTTATGTGACGAAAATGGAAATTTAGCTTTTATTTACGAGAAAGAACCCTGGTCTTCTGGTACCGATTACCTCACGCCAAGGGCAACTTACTTCGTTATTTTTTTTGAGAGTAAGCAAACCGATATTGGTCACTGTTTCGTTCACAACAATTCCTATCTCCAGTGTTATCCCACTTTGATTCTTTTAATGGAATTTAAAGACAAATATATTTCAACCTTGTAAGTCATGTCATATATCGAAAATCAAAGACGACCTGAACTATCTCTCTTCTTTCTGTATTAGGTTTCCTCTTATCCGTTCCTAAATTCTGCGTGACACATCTTTGAAGCTCTCTTGACAACATAATAATTGTGAATTGTAATTTTTGAAGGCTAGGAATTTGATTTACTTTCCAGGGGATGACGAACATCGTGTTATGAATCCAATGCTTTATATTCCCGATCTTTTTCGGAAGTCGGCAACGCAACTGAATGAGTTAATGTCTAAGATAAAGAGGCAGATAAATCCGATTCAAAATGGAAGAACCAGCCGACCGGGAAAAACCAGGTCGAGCACCACAACGCTGGTCAAGTAATTCACAATTGGCCTAGTTATCCAGGAAATAATCTAAGTTAACTAATTCAGAAATATTAAGAGAATAAATGACGGATTCTGGTGTCTCTTAAATCAATAAAAAATAATTGACATTTTATTAATATAATAAATTGAATATTAAACATATTAAGAGTGTTTCTTTTCTTTGATAATTTAGAATAATTGGTATTTAAAATTTATTAAACAAAATTAAAGCCATGATTTTTGATTAAAATATAAACTCATATAAATAAATATATTTAATGCTATTTTGGTCTCTCTTGTATATGGAGGTGGATAATAATTTTGAATATTGCAAAAACAAATTCCTATAGGTTCAGTTCAAGTGATTCTAGGAATGAATTATTATGTGTGCATATCTCTTGAATTGAAGTAGAGCTTACAGAAGGAAAAGTCGCCTTGCAATAATGAGCACAATAGCAGCAATTACAAACCACATTAATGCTGTCAAATTGTTATTTTCACTTGATTCAACTAATTCTTGAGTTTCATTCAGTGGGAGTGAGGCCCTTGGAATTTGATTTCCACTTTGTCTGGAAAAATCACCAGGTACATTTTCTTCCTCCCTTCCAATTTCTTTTGACTGTGATTCTATTCCTTGACTGAGTCTGACATCTTCTGCTTTTAAGGCTATTCTATTAATCAAGTTGCTTTCTTCCTCCGTAAGTGGCTCACATTTTGAAGTGGACAGTAAATTTACAACTTTCCCACATTCATTGCACTCCCAGTTTCGAGATTTCATAGCCAAAACTCTCCTTTCCTCTGGGGTATATTCTAAGGAACCAATTGCACCATTTCCTGGTGAAGACATAAATGCAATTAAAGCCAGCAGAGCAGTCCTAATAGACCAAGATGGTTGCCATGTTTCTGGGTGATATCCTGTTATGCTCAGGCAAATTTTTTTGTGAGTTTCAAAGCGTCCATTTGGCTAAAATGGATACAGATAAATAGACTATTTAAATGGGAAAGTATTCTTTTTGATTAATAAAAAGTGTAATGTTCTTTACCGTCAGAAGAATAATGTTGGGAGGTTTCATTGGGTATTCAGTCGGTAGTAATATTCTACCATGGTAGACGCCACCTTCATATTCTGAAGTTGGTGGACCATGCACTGTGAAATGCCACTCAAATAAATTGTCTTCTAATGGTCTGGCAAAGTATTCATCTGTAGGTTTGCTTAGCTCGCAGGCTTCTCGCATTAAACGTTTCACAGCTACAAACAATAATACATACATAAAAATTGGATGTTTAAAAAATTGATTTTACTGCCGACAGGAGTAGTCGTGGCAAGGGAATGTTTCCTTTAATTTCCTGTGAAATTACAATTTCTTAACTTATCATTTTCATAATTGATTTTTATTACCTGGATTTCGAATGTTATATTTCTGCTCCACGTCCATTCTGGTTTTTGAATGGAAATAGCCTTGTTTGTATTTGTAAAATTTTCAATCTTTGAGAGAAAAGCAGAACCCCGATAGTAATAATAAAAATAATTATTCCTGAAAAGACTCAGCTGATGATTCAACACACAGCTGTTCTTTGACGCAACTTTTGATTCGTTGTCCCATTATTACCGTCGTCTGCTATCATTCCGCCATTTTAATTTTTATTTCCCATCGATTTATTGCACCGTGGTTATTTTCTTATCACCTCAAAATCAAATGATTCAGATACTTTATGATATATAGTAAAATATATACAGTGCACAGTATATATAGAGTACATAAGCTTTTTTTCCTTATCACTTAGCTATACTTCGTAAATTCATTTACACAATAGATCTAGGGTTAACTGTTCATTTAATTTTCAGTAAAACTGATCCTTTTCCCGAGGGATTTTCACTATTGTTTGTTGTCGTCGAATTAAATAATCATAAATAGTCGTATTAATTCCCAACTTCAACTTGAAAGGTAGCTTTTTTGAAATAATGTCGTAGGGATTGTTAAGTAAGGAAAAATTGATGTAAAAGACTAATAAGCGTTATAAACCACAAACGTAGGCAAATATCATGCAGATAAATATATATATATATATATATATATATATATTATTAGCTTTCTGATGCTGATGTCAGATTAAAATTGGCTGACGAAACACTAGTTAAAACAAGTGCAAATTATGGATAATATTTGCGCGCAGGGGTCCAAAGTTAAAATGACAGCCGACCTTTTGCTGCCACCTTTTGAAATTTTCCAAATTATCGAACTTTCCACCCGGCGGGGGTGAGATGGAAATGCGCTGAACGTTCCTTCCTTTCGGGTTTCGAGACAAAATGCCGAACAGGTCATGCGTCCATGCGATTTTTCGATTTTCAACTGAAGGAAGCGAAGGCAAAATTTCAGTCTCCGCGCGTGACCGCATTAGGGATGTTTCATTGTGCTTTCTTCCCCGTTTTTTATTTTCCTTAATTTCACGATTTTAGAGGAAAAAAAGTGTGTACCACCGTCTTATGTGTGTGCGTGTCGTCAGCCTTTTTTGTACAATCTGTGTGTCGTCCATCCATTTTGGATAAGCATTACGACAGCATGGGTGAGTTTTTTGATTCGCGCAGTAGAAAAAACTATTTTCTTGGCGTTGGGCTGAAGGCCTTGTCGCCATCCCTTGGTTGCTTTCTCTTTAGCAAACGTCACGCAAATGCATTGGCTAAATAAACTGAAAATTCATCGAATAAGGAACACAATATATAATTCGAATTTTAGATAGATAAAATGTTATTGTGTACAATGTATTCGTCATTTGTACATTTACAGAACATGATTTAAGCGTTTTAGGTTTCTCTTGCTCATTTTTTTGTTTTTGAATCTTTGCAACACTGTGTTTCAATATTTTAAATGTTGTGTTTTTAGTAATCAATAATCAACTCGTTTTTGATGGTATCTTTGTGTATGAGTAAGAAAGTTAAATGGTGCAATTTTCTTCAAAACGTTTCTTCAAAGAATTTTTGTTGTCCACCACTCTGCTTAAATTTCTGCTCTGTTAAACTAAACTCCTTCTGTCACCCCTCATACCTTGTTTATTTGCTTTCTGCAGATCAAAAATTAAATTTTTTAACTTTTGTCTGACAATACCTCAAAATTTATCTAAAGCAGTTCTGCATGCTGAATTTTCTGAAATCATGTGGAGTCTGCTGCCTGCCGAGGAAAGAAAATGTCCGCCAGGCCCTTCTGTTTTATTCCAACCAGGTATTTTCACTTTATTAAACATTCCTTCTTTTGTCAATTTTGGTCTCTCATCAAATGGGTCTTCCTTTTGTAAATTTCTAGATTATCTTTGGCAACGCTTAGCAGCTATATAGTCCATTTGAACCAAATGTTGATGGAACACGTGCTCTTACCTTGAAATATAAAATAATGGTATTGAAAAATAACCAACAAACATTAATTTTTGCAAGAGACACTTACAGAGAAGATTTAATGCTATTAGTGGTATGGTAAAAGATCTTTGTTATAGAATGAAAACCTAGGTGAAAACTTGGGCATCCATAAAAGGAATCGATTGGATTTCTCTCACTCCCTTTTCATAGAGCTACTTCTATTGCCTTCCTTCTTCTTTTTCTTGATCGAATAATTTGTATTTCACTTCCCCTTGAGTCAGACGTAGAGGTGAATGAACAACTGTGACAATTGACATGCATGCGAGGAAAACGTACGAACAGTTATCTACAGAGAGAAGAGTATAATTAGATGGAAGGAAATACCAAGGGAGAGGGATGAAAATGTAGTAGTTTAAAAGAATGTATTAATGAATTACGAAGAGATGGATAAGTGAGATAGATAATATATAAATACATTTTAATAGCGGTAGGAAGATAATGTACAGAAGCCAATATAGAGCAATATGATGATACAATACGATCGAGACATATAAATTAGAGTTAGAATTTTTGTAATGAATATGTTGTATATACAAAGTAAAAATGATGCAGGGGAACATATTTATTCGTATTCTAAACTATTTAAACTATTCTCAAGTCAATGAATTTTATTGTAGCAAACTAATGTAGTAATAATTTTACTCAACAAATTGACTCTGCAATGTTAGGTGATTCGGAATCAAAAGAATTTGCGAGGCAGACAGGAAGCAGTTCAGTTTGCAGACTGAAAGAAGAGATAACTGGGCAAAATCACTAAACAACAACAGTAGTATGTTTTGCTGTTCTTTAACGGTCTTAAAATTGCAACCAGTCTAACGAAATCCATTTTAACCACCAATTCTTTTGATACGTGCCTTCCTTTTGGTTGTCGGATAGTGAGAAACAGTTAATGAATACCCATAACTGTTTTATTTCCCACTTCGCTGACCGCAGGTCGAAAGTAAAGTTATAGAAATGTTGAACGAGACTTCTCTTTGATTTATTGTTACGTAACATTAAAAATAAATTAGAACAACTTTGGTTTCATATGTTTTGAAACGGTTGTTACAACTGTATTGGTACTGTGTCGTTAATTACAAAATCTGACTGATGTCACTGTGCTATTAAATTCAGGGCGTCGCACATCCTGTACTCAACTCTAATACTCTGTAATTTTAAGAGTCAAGCGTTTTTTGAGTCCTACAGGGTCACCATTAGTTAACTAGTTATTAAAAACATTTTATTTTACTTGTTCATTGGCATTTATGTCATTTATGACCGAGTTCGGGTCATCCGTGGAATATAGGAGCCATAAGGACAAATTTTTAGATTTTAGAAGTAGGTGTACTTGAGGAACTGGAATTGTTGTTATTCGGCCGATATTGGTAAAAAAATTATTTTATTTTAACATACGACTTTTGAGTGTTTCTTCTTTCAATTCACATTATGTCGTTTTCCTTACTCTTTTTTTTCTTTAGATCAACCAAGTTCTTTTTTTTAATGGCCCAAATTAAAGTTAAATTCAATTGAATTTTTTCTACCAGCAACACTTTCTTAGAAAAGTATTGCTGTATAGTACTTTCCAAAAAGTTCCCAAACCGTACTTTCTGATTTTATCTATGTACCTTTATCTATGTAATGATAACCTTATTGTTGTGTGACGAGCAGTTGTCACTATTGGGGAGATTATTTAGTTAGTAAAACAAATTATTAAAAATTACCACGCTTTTGTAATGAGTTGCGCTTGATAAGGCTCCACTACGCCTTTTCTGCCTCTATACCTACTTTCAAAGGTTAAGATTACCTTTGTCGTTCTTTTCGAGTTTTTTCCTTTCTAATTTTTTGTTTCTAGCAGTTTTTTTAAATTCGCCTCTCCTATATCACTGGAATTGTGCCAGAATAGGGATAAGTGGTACACCTGATACTGCAACTGTGGTATCCACTGCAAATGTTTTATGCAGTTGATTGAATTTCAGTTACCTGTAAGGCTGTCACCGTATTACTCTTGTTAGGTAGACCATGTATTTTTTGGGTTCCTGTATACTTTTTTGACGTTCATAATTATTCCTCAGTTACACATGTTTTTTGTCCATTGCTCTGTATTTAACTTGCTTCTGTACAAAACAAAAAATTTATCCTTCACTGATAACTTACGTCTACGTTGGTTCCACTACTTTTCTTAAAGAAACGTTTCAACATTTTTATTGTGCAAAATAAATACTGCTCCTGTTGATAGTTCTATGATTTAATCACATTAAATCATATGAAATTATTCTAGTTAATAGACTTTATATATGTTATTACTAAATTATGTTTTCTAGAATTGATTCGAATATTGCAAAGGTAGGATATTTATTTTGTCGTTTTTCACATGATCTAACCGTAGTTGAAAATCTTCACATTTAACAGTGATTTTAGTTTTTTTTAGATTTTCTGTTTGATTTTTTTTTGCGTTGAATGGAGTCACATTAAAAATGGAGAAAAAATTCGTCATCAAAAATAAGTTCACAGAACTAGACAAGTTATTCATTTTTTGAAGATTTTGCGTGTATTATTATTTGTACAGTTCATGTGAATAGTTCAGAGTTCCCAATTTAGACATCTGTTCAATAATAGATGTAACTCAATGCTTCTGGTTTGGCCACCATTAATCACTCATTTGCCATCGGCATCAATTAATTAGGAGTCTCCCGAAGCTGATGACCTTTTAATAGAGGAGCGAAGAGACTTATCCAAAACATTGACTCGTCGCCTTTGCCGGTCTTTATCTGCAGACTTCTTTGCTTGTTATCAAACGATGAAAGACGGTATTAGATCGATTACTTTTCACTGTATAAGAAATTTTCATTTCAAAAAATTTTTCAATCCGATTTAGTGGCACTTTAGCATTGTGGACTACCACTTTTAAGCATAAATATACTTAGATGTGATTTGTAGGACTCCAACAGGGAACACGAATGACTTCCAAGACATAAAATTTTTGGTGTGATTCTCTGTGACCCAAACAAATAGAAGCAGGTCAAAGTGGAGGCATTTTTCTGCTTGAGATCTGAATAATTTAAGCAAATGACGAGTAAGAAAAAGGAAATCTAATGTTTTGCCGTGGCAGTAACCCTCGATTTTCCTATTCCTGCTTTGTTGCTACAGCAACACCGAGGTGACATTGGTTGGTCTCTGTGACGTAGGCAAAAGCCCACGCAACCCTTGGAACTAATAAAATCCCTAGTTACTTTATAAACAAAATGTAACGGGTACCATTAACTCTATTTGAGAGAAACAGTCAATTTGATTTTTACACTTTGCGGAATCCCATTGGGTTGTCGCGTCCAGTGAAACTTTCAGGCTTTAAGCGAAGCAAAACATCTTGGATTTTTCTTTTTGGGTACCTAAGGACATAAAGACGCTAGTCATTTTGTGATCAAATACATTACACTGACCTGTCCCTTTTGTGATATTATACAAAATTCTTTTTTTTATTTGAACACATTAAATTTTAAAAAATAAGGGCGACAGGTATAGAGCACTCCGTCTAATCTTGTCTGTACCTAACTTCTGTTTCACGTTCATCAAGACAGAGTGGAGAATTATTGATGAATAATTATAAAATAAATAAAAGCTAAAACAATGCGATATTTACAGCAGGGACGTACCAGCATTACTTAATATAATTGTCAAAAACGTTTGTCATGCTTGTAATGACCGTCCTGTTCTTCTTTCTTGGCGTGCCAGAAAGATAATAAAATTCCTTCTAGCTTTCCGAGGGGATAAAAAATTCGTTAGGTGCTATACGGAAAAATATTACAACCGTAGGATGTTTTTACATCAAGTTGTTCACACAACGTAAAGTTATACTAAAAATGTTTTATTGGCGACAATTTGGTTAAACATATCACTATGTAGGGTGAAAAATTTATTCTTTTTTAAACGTTCCACTCCATATTGATAGAAGACCTTTAGATAGATGCTATAATTTCCATATACATAGAGGATAGGGGATGTGGTAAGGGACAGTAGCGATTTAGCACCATCCACTTCACTTATTAAAACTGTACCACCCATCGCTACCCGACTGGTTATAAACAATCGAATATTTCACAAATAGCCAAGTGGAAATAAAAAATACCCAAAAATTTGTGGCAGACAGTACGAAGAATACTTTTAAAAAAATAGGTACCTGAAATCTACTGTTTTCTATTTATTTCCGACGAATTAATCGAGCTTGTAAAGCAAAAATTAGGGATGAAATGAAAAAACGATGTGTTTTTTACCCAGGTATTCATATTTTGAATTGTGAATAATGTTTATCAGGAAATTATTCTAAAATTTTGAAATTGACAATCTTAATGGTTATTTCTTGTTCTTGTATGTATATTAAATTGATATTACATAGTGGCAGTGGCATACGTTTAGACGACACCAAAAATAAGGCATACAAAATAGTCATTTGAGCAATTTAGTTTTTATTTAGCCTTAACGAGGGTCAATTTCATGTTACCCTTGGCAACACTGTGTTTAACGGCACACCGAAGAAAATCATTTCCCTCCTGGTGTGACTTCCGACCCTAATTTAGGGCCCACAGAAGACCCTGAGAGAGTTCTGGGGGACACTCTGCTGACAACAGCAGAGCAATTTTTGGTAGTAGCAATTCAATGTTTTAACATTAAATTTTGTGTCACATAAGTTTGGAATTTGAAATTTGTGCCTTTTACCTCAATAAGTCATATTTCCTGGAGTTCTTGAACGTATTCAAACGGTACTGAGAAGGTAAAAAACTCCAAAAAAATTCCACTCAATGGGTGGTGAAATTTTTAGCTATGAAAATAAAAGGAGGCAAATAACTGTAAAATATTGAAGATACAAAAAAATACAGCTCTGTTATCACAAACCCACACAAATAGTCAGTGACTTACAAACATTTTCATCAATGTATCCAGTGATTTCATCCAGTTGTCACAATAGACCTCTGCAGAATATGGCCATTAACCCCTACCAAATTGAGGAATTTATATTACGAAAATGTCACAGGCGATTATATACATGTTCCCACAAGTATGAAATGAACACCGTAAAATATAGATGGTTCACTTATGAATTGTAAGAGTTCAATTTAAAGAATGTGGGCAGTACTATACAATTGAGGTTAGTTATTCAGGTTATCTTTATTCAACTATTTTCTTAAAAAAAACTTCATATCGATTGAACTGTTTTCATTGTCTGAAACACATTTACCATTCCAGACAACCAAACTGTAAAAAAATAAACATAAATAAAAGATGAAACTAATATAAGCCTATAAATAACTGATGTGCTGGTCATTTTTGTAAGAAACAGATTAATTTATCGAGGCTAAGAGTGATTCCATATATTCATTGACAGCTGTTTCTGTAACAGTATTACTTTTTTGTTGTTTTATTACTCTTATGTACCCCTAAACATTAGTGCTTTGTAAACAAATGTATTAAATTAGGTTTGACTGTAAACTTTTGTATTTCCTGCTCCGATTCACTCGACGTTTTATTACTTTGGATCACTTTTCTTTACGTCTACAATATTCCATTCTTAGTGCATTTACAGTGCTCCGTTGGTCTTTATTGTTTTTGCTGACGACTGCTGACAAATTTTGAGGCGCCTCAGTTTTATATTTTCCTTGTAGCCTCTACATTTCAAATATCTGTGTAATTGTGAGTCATGCGTGTTCCAAACCCGTAGTATAATGTCTTTCTAATCACCTCTTAACATGACAAGTAAATAGAAAGGGAAATGATGGGTAAATTAATATATTCCTTAAGATTTGGAACCAAAAATTTTCATTCATTTTCACTTATGTGACAAAAACTCAATACAATTCTTTTTTAGATAATAAAAATATTCATATTTATTTCAATATTTGATTTTTGTTCCGTGACTTTTGTTGCGGAAATAACTGAGTGCCTCCTCGTTCGTACTCTCCAAAGGTCACCAAAACTTCATTTTCAAACTATTTAAGTTCCCAATAGAGCTTCTATTGGAAAACAGAATGTTTGAGGTTTGAACTTTTCGCCAACTCGACGGCGAAACCGTTCTTATTTATACTAGCCCTTACAGAGGAAAGGCAAAAATATGACCTAAATCTTATCACGTTGAAATGGATCAATGGCGTTTGTCCCTCTCAACTTCCCACTTCTCGGGGGTAGAATTTGTGGTCGGAAGTGTCAGATCAAGTTTTTGAAAAATTAAGCGCTTATCACGAGCGACTCGTGCTGCTACCATCCCCTCCTCCTCTAGGAAGGAAGATCATTTTTCACTCAGTGATCACGTCAGTGGCTGGACTTCCTGGTTTTTAGGACGATTCTTTTTAATGATGAAGTTCATGTAGTTGACAAAATGTGTTCTATTGGCCTTAACAATGGAAAATTAAAAAATCAACAACGCATGGAAAATTCCATACTTTGCATTTTATCTTTGATAATTTTTTTTGTTTCGTGGTGGACTTTGGGAAATGGTCGTTGGCAAAAGAATGAAATCACAAGTATTACTATTTCTGTTACCGTTGGCTTCCGGTCGAATGAACAGAAAGGATGTTCATTTCGGGTCATCAGTCCAGTCGGAAAAAGGTCCCAGAAGCCCGGAAAATCCTCATCGGATGCGATAAATTCGAACGAGTATCAACCCCTTCTCCAACCCCCACATGGGTTACTCCTATGAATTATAGAATGATTTGGCCATTTGAAAGGTTGGACAGCAACTTGCATGCAAATATTAACCTTCCTCACACTGCTCTTTTTCCCAAATTTCCAAATGAATTTTGTTTTTTTTTGCTGGAGGAGGGAGCTTGATGCTGTTTGCTATTCTAACGGACGCGTGGCAGACTAAGTTAATGACTTTCGAAATGGCTGGAAGGCAAATGAGGAAAAAAAATAATTCTGGGTTTTAACAACTTTTGACTCGATGTGGTGTTCATTGAAGACATCAAGGTAATCCGAATGTTTTAATTTATGAATAAAGCAACTGATCAGTTAGAAAAGGATTGAATACGGTTTTTTACCAAATAGAAAACTCAGTTTCTTTCACTTCGGTTTCTCAGGGCCCTAGAATTTCTCGGAAATATTTATTTTTAGAATAATATTCAGGTCAACAAAGCCTTGAATATTGTTCCAAAATGTAGTTCCACATCTTGTTAAGAGTGTTCTTTTAAAGAAGTCAATAATTTCTACGTTTTTCCTTTTTTCCTAGGATACCATTCGACATTCCCGCATCTTCTTTTTTTAGAGATAAATATCCTCTTTATTCATTTAAGTCGGAATGATGTTTTTCCTAACCCGTCTGTTATTTTGAACTTTTTATCGGTTTCACAATGTCTTATTGAATTAATTCAGTTTGTTAATATAATTTTCGTTGAACAGTGGTATTAGTTAATTGAAGTGTAAAAAATTTTGAATGCAGAAGTAGTTTAAAATAATATTAATCTTCACCTGCGGTTAAAGGCTTTCTTTTTGAACTGAGGCTGCTGTCTTGCCTGATAGTATTAGATCCATCCTGCCCTCCTAAATAAAATATGATTTTCCATAACTACGAGGCATCATTTCTTTCCGAATTCTTAAGAATTCTCGATTTCCGTTTCTTTGAGGCAGCTGGTTCAAGGTTTCATTCCTTGTGGCATTCACTCATAGTACTTTCTACATTTTACTTAAGGTCACTTTATTACTTTCAGTGATATATAGTCTCTTGTGCGTGTCATCTGGGACTTTTTGGTAATGTGTCTTCGAAGCATAAGTCATATAGATGGTTACGACTCTTACTATGTTAAAAAATAATAGAGTTTTCTGCTGGTCCTAATTTATTAATATCAAGTCAGAAATTTCCTTATTCTTATTGTTGACAAATTAAACAAGACTATATTGAGTGAAGAACTGTTACACGCGACAAGTTCAAGTAAGCAAGCCACACGTTGTTCGCGACACAGACGGACAGTGCACCTTGCACCTGACCAACGAACATCCGAAAGAGTTCGAAGTAAGCCCTTTTTTTGGCACCATTTCTAACACTTATTTATCATCAATTCTTACGATTAACATAAGAATTTTTTAACATTTTCATTCACTGAAAATGCGTTTTATGACTTAAAATAAACTTAACTAGTTTAATAAATAGATAACTGCAAAAGTATAGAAAAAATGTACGTGTGCCCAGTTGACCAACAATGAGTATGATTGGTACGCGGACGGGCAGGAAAAATTTGCAAAATGCAAAACAATTGCTCACTTTTCTGAAAATGTGTTTTCTTTTTATTCGAATTTTCTGTGTGATTTCTATGACTTTTTTCTCATCGTCTTATTCCTCATCTTCTCTTACATTTCCTTCATCAACCATAGTCACTGCCACTTGTTTAGTAAAATTTCTCTTTAAGCGCATTTATCGTCAAACTTTCTTTTTCACGTTGGACATATCCTATCATATTTTTTGCTCCTCGTGGCTCACTTCTTAAGCTCACTTTACTTTTTTCTAACCCCCTAAAACTTTATTTTCCTGTAAAAATCAGATTTGAAATTGTTAACAAAATGTTTCGGAGTTGATGGAAACAAAGTCAAGTGCGGCCAGAAATGGTCATACGAATGAAAAGTCATTGAAATATTATCAGTGGACAAAATGTACTGTTAAATTAAATTCTTTTTCATCTATCTACTGACAGTCTTCGCCGCCGATTTTGAATCCGAGGCAGCTTTAGAAAACTTTAGTTTTCTCATATTACCTAATTGGGTCTTTTTTGAATTTTATGTCCATTTTTGTATAAGTCATTCAGTACCTGTGGATGTTGTGACGCGGAAGACAAATATATTGACTCTAGCGAATTATTTAAATAGTAAACGATTAATATCTTGTACACTACACGTGTATTTTATTTTCTTATTACTAAACAGTATGAAATTCTTTCAGGTGACTCTACTCACAGAAAACTTGGAAATCAAATGTTGGTGCTTCTGTGTCTCATTGCTTTCTGCCTAGCAAAGGTGAGTCGTGGAAATACAACTTTGGGAAGCGCGATTGTGGAGGTAAAATAAATGGATGGTGTACGAGTTGACTTACCGATGTACGTAGAATTATATTGTACACTATATTAACACTGGTATCACAATCACTGTTGAACACTTTGATTACACTAGTACTGATTCAGACTAACACTCTGACTGACTCTGATTAACTAACTGCCTGACTGACTAAGACTAACTAACTGCCTAACTTTAACTAACCAACTGCCTTTTACTAACCAACTGCCTTTTACTAACCAACTGCCTTTTACTAACCAACTGCCTTTAACTAACCAACTGCCTTTAACTAACCAACTGCCTTGGTGAGAGGTTGAGGTTCGGTATATATAGCCATCCGCGCTTCATTCATTCGGGAATGGAAGACGCGGAGGTTATGGTATGAGTCGGGTTGTCAAGGACAAGGAAAGGTTGGGTCTAGCCTATTGTCTGGAAAGGTGTCGGACTCAGGTCGAAGGATACAGGCACAATAGGACCGGCTACCCGTCAATAAACCTTAGGATTAAGTCTTTTGAAGAGTAGCCGTGGTCGCTATAAACCTGATTGGGGTATTGGCGATATAATGGTCAGGGACAGACAGAAAAGGCGAAATGACAATAGGCAGTTATTGAGGTCCACCTATTTTTAGGCGAAGAAAGGAAATTCGGATAAAGGGTAGCGATGGTCGCTACAGGACTCCCTCACCAGTGACAACGATAAGCGTCGAACGAATTTAAACTATAACTAGGACTTATAAACTAAAGTGTACATGTTTGCCGGAACGCAAAACTCGGCAATTGTCGTTGGTAGTAGTGTGTCGTAGGAAGCGCTAGCTGTTGTTTCGGCTTCCTGATGCTTCGTGGGTACGGGTAGGGCCATCTGGAGAACCTATTTACCATCGTTAGGCAATAGCGGTATCCCTCAGATGGTGGCATGATGACAATGTCCAGATGGACATGCTCGAATCGCTCGAATCGATGGCGATTGGAAGGTACCCAAAGGTGTTGATACGTGTCGAGTAATTTTTTGATCGTTGGCATTGTAGGCAATGCTTGACCCAGGAACGACAATCGCGTCGCATCGCTGGCCAGACGTAGCTCTGTGCTACCAATCTGCCCGTAGCTTTAGCTCCTGGGTGAGACAATCCGTGGATTTTGTCGAAAATGGCCCGACGGTGAGTCGCGGGAACGAAAGGTCGGATTGTTGAGTTCGAGATGTCGCAATAGATCTTGTCGTTGGATCCTGGTAAAGTGCGCAATTGCAACTGCAGACCGATTGAATTGTTGCGGAGATACTGTTGCAATTCGGGATCCTGGCGTTGAGCTGCGGCGAAACTATTTGAGTCGAGTTTTTCGATGTGTGGTCTTGATAAAACATCTGCGACGATGTTATCTGCGCCCGATATATGACGAATATCGGTGAATTGACCAATGTAATCGAGATATCGGAACTGTCTTGGAGTACATTGATCGGTCTTCTTGAAGGCAAACGTTATGGGCAAACGTTTTGGTCGGTGAAGACAATGAAAGTACGAGCCTCTACCATATGTCGAAAGTATTTGATGGCGCTGTAGATGGCTAGGAGTTCTCTATCGTAGGTCGAATATTTCTGCTCGGCGCTGGATAGTTTCCTGGAGAAAAAAAATCCAAGAGGTCGCCATTCGTCTGCTTCGCGTTGATGCAGAGCGGCTCCAACCGAGGTGTTCGATGCGTCGATGTACGTAAAGAAAAACAATGATGCGTGTGGCGTTGGATGGCTTAGGCAGATTGCCGATGCGATGGCCTCCTTCACACGATCGAATGCTGCTGTGGCTTGCTCGGACCATGCCAACGTGGGGTTCGCTTTCGGGTTCCCCTTTAGTATGTCGTTGAGTGGGGCGTGATTCTTGGCGGCTTCTGGGCAAAACCGCCTGTAGTCCTCCAGAATTCCCAAAAATCGGAGACTTTTAACCGTCTCTGGCCTCGACAAATCGCGATTTCCTCCATTGTACATCGGATAACGTTGCGAATTTCGTTAATTATTTGCGTGTTCACATCACGTCGGGGTCACCACTTTGGGAAGCGCGATTGTGGAGGTAAAATAAATGGATGATGAACGAGTAGACTTACCGATGTACGTAGAATTATATTGTACACTATATTAACACTGGTATCACAATCACTGTTGAACACTTTGATTACACTAGTACTGATTCAGACTAACACTCTGACTGACTCTGATTAACTAACTGCCTGACTGACTAAGACTAACTAACTGCCTAACTTTAACTAACCAACTGCCTTTTACTAACCAACTGCCTTTTACTAACCAACTGCCTTTTACTAACCAACTGCCTTTAACTAACCAACTGCCTTTAACTAACCAACTGCCCCTGGTGAGAGGTTGAGGTTCGGTATATATAGCCATCCGCGCTTCATTCATTCGGGAATGGAAGACGCGGAGGTTATGGTATGAGTCGGGTTGTCAAGGACAAGGAAAGGTTGGGTCTAGCCTATTGTCTGGAAAGGTGTCGGACTCAGGTCGAAGGATACAGGCACAATAGGACCGGCTACCCGTCAATAAACCTTAGGATTAAGTCTTTTGAAGAGTAGCCGTGGTCGCTATAAACCTGATTGGGGTATTGGCGATATAATGGTCAGGGACAGACAGAAAAGGCGAAATGACAATAGGCAGTTATTGAGGTCCACCTATTTTTAGGCGAAGAAAGGAAATTCGGATAAAGGGTAGCGATGGTCGCTACACAACTATTTTAGAAAAAGTAATACCTACAATACCTAGGAACAACTGTGCCAGAGAACAAGGTTTTACTGTGTTTGTCACTTTATCCTAAATTATTATAAATATCACGCAGGTGAAGAGAAGGAATCAGTTAATATTTATATTTACAGTGGTGCCTATCTTGTTCAATCAGGATTATTTAATTAAACACTCATGACACTTTAGTTTTACGAGGTTTTACTTTAAAAAAATCGAATTCGCCCGGACGCCGTTCTGTTTAGACCCCTCTAATTAAATGTCTACTTCGTCGATTGATTTTCACTTCCTTCTGTGCCATATTTTAGAGTCATCTTATCATCTGTCGTAGAACCGCCAAATTGTAAAATTTTATATACTAAAGGGTAGGTGTCAGAAACCAAATTTTGACCAAAAAAGTATATGAAATATGCAACTGGAAAATAGAGAAACATCGGTTGCCACACAATGGAACCCAACCGCGACAAATCATCGTCCATAATTAAATCCAAAATTGGAAATGTTCCATGTGCGTTGATCCCATGCAACGTCAAAACAAATTTCCCTATGAAATGAGAGACGGGTTAGAATTACTTCTGTTGCTTTCTTACTGTACCAAAGAGGTACATATATATAAGTATTAAAGCACTAACTTCTACAGCACTTACCACTCACCCCTAAATTTTGATAAAATTTAGGAGAAATTTAGGGCTGCTAAAAAATTAAGTCATGTTTTCGACAAAGTCATCTGGATAACATTAATGATTTTGGAAGCAGTTATTTGCACTTGTCGTCGAGATGCTGAAGTATAGTGCTGTAAAGCAAGAAGAAATAGATTTTCAGTCATTTGAGGAGGAGGTTCAGTGCCGGCAAGAACACCTACATGAACTTTCTGAGGGTCTTTCGGGAGAACAAAAACCGACGAACAAAAAATGAATGAACCTCATTTCAAGCAAAAAGTTGCAAAACTGGATTGATTTCCTTTTTTAAAAAATGTACTGAATTCTTTAAGTAACACACCTGGTTTCCGATTTGGCCTCTCTTCAGTTATTTAATTCTTCTACCTTTCACCTCTCTCCCCTTTTCTTCAGAATCAGAAATTGCAAATTTCTTATCCAACCGGAAATATTAGAATTATGTAAACCGTCAAAATAAAAAGATTTATGAAACCCTTTCTCAAAATGGTAAAACAGCCCATGACGTTGATTGATAAAAACGTATGAAAAAAATTTTGATACACATAAGCGAAAAGTTTTATAAAAAAATTGTTTTTTGGAGCATGGGGTGCCTACATTGAGAAGCCAAGGAAGTTGAAGTAGAAGATTCGAAGCTATTTGACAATTGATTTAATGAATTTTCATAAATTATTTTATAGTGGCTATCATATGATTGCGATCCATTTAAGTAACATCTCGGGAGGACATAGCGGAACGGATTGGAAAAATTGAGTCAGAATATTTAAATATTTTGAGGAAAACGAGCAGAAAATAGTAATAGAGAGAAAGAAGCCATTGTGGTTTGGATTAATAAATTACGACAAACTGGATAGTTAACGGGAGGAGTTTGTAAGAAGAAATTACCTTCATAAAATGCTAAGCGTGACGTGTTCAGTGGAGATGGTTTCCTGCAACTGTTCTGTGGCAACTTCCCTTGTGCTCATTGCACATTCTGGGACGCTGAAAAGGATTCAATCTTCATCATACAAATGAATGTGGACCTTTGATTTATCAAAATACCTGCATATCTGAGAAACCATTAATTCACTGGACAAACAACCTAGAACGGGTTTCAAACGAAACATAAATAAGTCCTTCTCATACTTGGAAGACAAAAATATTTAAAAAAAGCTGTAGAATTTATTTATTTGAAGAAAAAACAAGCACTCAATGAAGTCTAACTAACATTAATTTTGAAATCAGAAATGAATGGGTTGTAGATGGGTCTTTTCCGGACGGTTTTTTTTATATAAAAAGAACATTGAGATCAATTTTATTCCATTATTTGAATAAATAAAAGGCAGCGGAATTCTTTGTTGTAATTTTTAATTTGTCAAGTGACTAAACTAAATTTTTATTATTCAGATACCGTAGAAAAAAGTTTCTCTTGTTTTCTTACGTTTTCAATCTTGTTATTTGGAAAACAGAAATATTCATTTTATGTTGGAAGAAACATGGATTTTGTGTTCCATCAGAGAAGTAGAACAGGAACTGTACCAATGTTCTCTCAGTGATCTTTTTGCAATTCTGTATTATGTTACGTTACATGAGATTGTAGGGCAGAGGGTTGCTGTTTGGGACATTTGCAAATGAATTAATAGAGGGAACACTTCAGGGGAAGAAACCAATTACAAATAGGAACAGGCATTTAGATAAATGTGTGATTTCGGTTAGTTGTAAGTTGATTCGTTTCTTTATATTTGGCATTCGAGAAAAGCTAGAATAATCCTGAGCGTAAAATCAGAAAGACGGGGACAACATTTTGTACATGCTTGCACATTCACATTCAAATAATCCAACAAAAAAATATTTCTCATTGTCCTGGATGATTTGGGGCTTCCATCGAACGTGCCCAAGACCGTTTCGTATGCTATTCATCATATAATTTATTTAATATGTGATATCTCTGTTTAATTTACATATTCAACGGACGTGTGGAAAAACGAGAGAACCGGGAGTTTGGAATGGAAACAAGGAAAAATAAACTCATTTTTTTACTTCATTGACTTAATAAACTCATTTTTTTTCATTTTTTTAAATTCTTGACGTTCACTTTATTATTGATCATTTCAGTTTATTTGTAGTTCTCAAACTGAAGTTGGAAGTCTTCTTATTTCTAATGCAATTCGGCAATGCAGTTGTGAAATTATTAGTTATTGAGTATACTGTTATTATATTTGTTGAGACACGTCGTTGGGAATACCATAAATTAACTTTCTGACTTAAATTAACTTTGTATTTAAAAATACATTCTGAAAACTTCTTAAATGTGATTGTACTTTCTTTTTTTCAGTACCCCAGTACTTTTCACAATAAAAAAATTCAAAACACGTTGGCTTATTTGAAGGTTAAATCGTCCCCCTACCTTTCTTAATTCTCCAGAAAATTTATTTTCTATTAAATTCTTTCTTGCATTCCTTTTGTTTTGTAAATGTAAAATTAAACTTCCATATTTTAAGGAGAAAAATGAAAGAAGAACGCCTTTTATAATTTCATCCCAAATCCTGCATTTTAAGTTTAAATCTGGTAGTAAAAACAAAGCGCGAAAAAACAAAGTAGACATAACGAAAAGGGCAAAAGAGGCAAAATATAAAGGTTTATTGGGAGAAAAAAGGATAGGTCGAGAGCTGGTAAAAGGACCACCCAAAAGCCTTTAATAATTATCATCCGACAGCAGCCAAAAGCAGTTTCAATAAAACCTTTCTCCAAGGAAATAACCGTTTTAATAAAATAATAAACAAAGAAAATAAAATTTAGGAACTGTGCCCGGAAGAAATTTGCCAAACGCCAGAAGGAACGAAGTTAGGTAAAAAAGGCAGGTGAGGCAAGGGAGATTTCCACTAGGTACTCGCTCACCTACTTGCTACTATCCGAATATATTTATGTATTTCCGGAGCCCTATCCTTTGCGGAGAAGTAATGATGCTTCTTCGTTTCTTTTCCTGTTGTTGGTCTGCTTTTGGTTCTAGTTTACATTAAATTGATTTGGTCACAATAATTGAACTACCTTCTGTTTTATCGTCATTTTTTTTGTTTCTGTAATTTTGTATTGTAATTGTGTCTTATTTACATTAAACGAGTGCAATCTAGATGTTGTTTGGACGCCCATTTATTTTACATCTTTCTTCTTTTGTCTGCCTTGATGACTCTTTAGAAAAAAGTCATCAAGGCCACCTCATCCTTTTTCAAAATTTTCTCCACGAACACATGGACTTTATGTTTGCTTTATGGGTTTTTTTCTAAGAGAACGTTTTTGATGTTTTGGAAACTGCTTTTCGCACTTAAGATCCCATTAATGTCACATTAGGAGTTTTCTTGAATAGTTGAATAGTCGAATCAGCTTGGAAAATACAACTGTTTCCCTTAACTCTCTGGAATTTAATTATGGCATTGCATCATTCTTCTAATTAACTACTTCATTCTGAATGCATGGCGGATCTAAAGAAAAATTTTTAAAAGTTTTGTTACTTTTTTCCAATCTTTCCCTCTACCTTTTTGATTCACTTCATCCTTTACTTCTTTTGCTTTTTAATGAATCCATTTTCTTGCTTTTTATCTGAGTTAATAATTCTAAGGATTCAATTTCTCTCCTCTACTTGTTTGATAATACTTTATTTCTCTTTCTTCCCAGGTAACTCCTTGTTTCTCCTTTACTTCATACAAACATTCAGAATAGCTTGTGTTTCGTGCTCCTGTCCACGCCCAGTGAATAAAGGACAAGTGCACAAAGGAAATTGTTCACATATTTGCTATGCGGAGGTTGCTTGCTTCTGCCCGAAAAGAACACTTCAATATTTTCTCCAGTATGAAAATTTTCAACTTTTCATTTGTAGACCTTTCAAAAGCGGACCAGGCAACGAAATAATTTATTTCCTGTTTTCTTTTTGAGTTTCAGCGATTCTTCCAAGTCTAATAACTTCTTGTAATTGTCATTAAGTTAAAACAAACGGATTGAACCGAGCAACTGAAAAGATGAAAATTTCGTTAAAATTGTCCTCCTAACGAGTTTAAATGTGGGATATTTCTCCATTTACTATTTCAACTAACAAAAAGGTCATAGCTCTCTTGTTCTTGGAAAATTTACTTATATTGTTCGCGCAGGATCTTGATAGTTGATGGGAGAGACAGAAAACAAATGGTTTTAGAATTTGAATTTTAACTTTTCTTTTGCAAGGTCTGCCTACAGAAAACTTAAGTATTTCCAGGGCTTAGGCCCCTTTTTATTTTCTGAATTATTTTTCCTCTACCTTTCTACATGCTTATGTTTTTTACATTTCTTACATTACTCTTGCTCTTTCATTTCCAGGATTGCTTTTATTTTGACACCGTTCTTCTTTGGTTCTCTTTGAAAAACATCCCATTGGACGAATTCAAAATTTTGCTCAGAAGGCGGGTTTTTCCTACTTTCATATTTTGTGTGTTCTGCAGGGATTTAATATTAATTCTTTCTGATTTCATCGGTTATATCTTTCAATATAATTTATAAATAACGATAAAACCACATTTTTACCATGTTAATATCATGATATCAAGCGAGACCAATATTACGGAATTAATGAATTGAAATTTACATTTCATTGTAATCTTTTAATTTGAAAATTTACTTAAGTAGACTGTTTTAATAAAATAGTTTTGATATAAAAAGTAAGTGATTAATATGTAGTATTCTTGTATAAATTGAGTGAAACGAAGCTTACAACTTTGACACTCCATGACTATACAACTCTGGAGTTAAAAAAGAGTTAAAGAAATTGATTCATGCAGTTGACGTTTTATTTTTTTTGGGGAGCATAAGTAAGCCACAGGTAAGGCTTTTTTTAATTTATTTATTTAAAATAATTATTACAATATGTTTAATATGGATTCTAACTGGCCATAGGCCTTGTGTCGGAACGCAGGCAAGGCTTAACGACGCTTTTGATGAGAGTATTTGCATCTGATTTAGTCGCTTTCTACCAGGATCCCTAATATTAGAGCTATTAATGAATGAATATCACTGGTTTTTTTCAACTCTAACTTATTCGCTATTCCACGACTTCTCAAAACCAAAAACGCAACAGGCAGTTCACTTTCTACTTTCTTAGTTTTGCGTCATCATCTTCATCCCTCACACTTGTTGTTCCATCATGTTCTTTGAATTTTATTTCGTTGAACAGCTTTGATTTCCACGGAAAAAGTCAAATGCCATTTAAAAGGCATTAAATGCAGCAGATATATTGGGTTGTGTGATTGAGTGATTCTCGCAAATATTCATGAATTTCGTACTATGATCATCATACTATCATCAAAAATTATTTTCGTAATTCTTTTGATGAAAACAAGTTCTTTTTCTCACTTTTTTATTTTTGTTATTCCCACTAAAGGCTTCTTGTACCAAAGTCACCCAAGTATTAAATGTTTCAACGTTTCTATGTTTCATTAGTGACTCAAACATTCTTCCTTGGTTTGTCGGATTTCTGTTTATGACTCCCATATAATTTCACAGTCCTTTTCTCACCCCATCTTTATTAGAAACGTTAATCGGGGATTTAAAATAATAAATCTCAGATTGTGAAGTGTAACCCTGATTTATAACTTGAAAATTTCCTCTATTTATTTTTATTTCTACTTGTGCCATTTCTTATTTATTTACAGAAGTGAAATTCGAATGTTTGAATAATTTAACGCGATTTGTTCTCTCCATCCTTTCCATTCGCTTTTTCTGCCGGAACTTTCAACTTATCCCTGATCTTTTCCGGCCTTTAAACTTCTCGATTTTGGGAGATTTAACGTAATTTTTGGAAATGCACTATGGAATTAATCATTTTCCCTGTTAAAGACGTGTAAAGTGGAATCCTTTATTCTGCCGGATAGATTTCTCTCGCAAAATAAATCCCCTCTCTTGTATCACAAGAAACCCTGGCCTACTTGGTTGTCGGAAATTATGAAAGACTTACGAGAGATAATTGAATGGAATGAAAAATACTTTGTGAGAATCGGGCAGAAAAGGAGGTTACCGTTTTGATAAGGAATAAATTAAACTGACATGAACAAAAAAGTAAAAGAACACAAGCAGGGCAACATAAAATGTATTGCAACAGAGGAGTTTGGTCAAAGTGAACGTAAAATACATAAAATAAGAGGTTAGGAACAAAACTGAATTCAAATAATGTATAAAAAACGTACTTAACAGATAGCAATACTGACCGTCAAAGTGTAAGTTAACCAAGACCAGTGAAAACGCGAGCTTGAAGAAAAGTAAAAACCTTCGCCGTCGGATGAGATGCTGATTAATAAGTAATTGAAACAGTCATTGCTCTAAGTAAATCTTAAGTAGAAAACACTTGAAATTTGAATAAGAAGAGGGGAAAAACAAAAAAATCTAAGAAAATGGGTGAGGGATTTTGTTCATTCATAAAAACAAACGGGATATTCAAACATCTTAATTGGGTTGTCAATGAGTATTTTAGTTTAAATACATACGTGTTTGCCTGCGTTTAGTGACGTACTCCTGCGTGCACAAAGAAATTGCGGTGCGCATGAAAGAAAAGGCAAGCAATTCGAAAGAAACGAGATTTCTAGACCCAGGAATAGGTTCAACCAGAAGTGGAACTAGAAATAGATTTTCACAAAGCCTGAAAAGTTTTCTTTTTTGTTTGCTATCACGTTCAAAGGCTACGGGTGGGCGGTGATTCTGAGGAGTTTTCCCAGGTTAGGACAGCGCCTGGAAATTCAAAGGTTGAAATTTTGTATTTTTAGCCCGCCAGGCGAATTGGAAAATTCTCATTTCCAGCAGTGGGTTTCCGGGAGGGAGGGAGGGGTTGAAGCCCTCTCAAAATGGGAGAAAAACCTTCTTACCCGTTGCGGGTAATTAAGATATTTTCTGAAATATTTAAGGTACGTGACTGTGGGGTTATTTGGTGTTTGCCTTCCCACTCGCACCCCAGCAATATTCCTTCCTTCCACTCACTGAATTTTAATGTTTTGAGTATGAGTCGAGTCCCTTGGAAATCCCTAAAGCGAAAGTGGAACAACAGGGAAATGTTGGCAGGTGTGGAAGCCACGAACCTACTCCTTAAAACTTGTATTATCGTCTCCTTTTGTTTTTAATTTCGATATATTCATAAATGATTCCTGTATTTCGCTGTAAGAGAATAAATAATTTCTGTTCAAGTTTCTATAATCTGTGTGTTTCTTCAACATTTAAGTTTCTGAGATTTTTTAATATATAACTATTATTTTATGAATACAGTGTAGCCTTTTATCGTCTCCAATTACATAGTTTTACTATTCATTACAATTCAAGATGATAAAGAAAAATAGTTTTAGTTTACTGATGAAAAATAAAAGCTGTACATTGAAAATAAGATAATGAACCATCCATCAGGTTGAGACATGAAAATATCGATGATAGAAACAGTTGGTGTTCAAGTCGGTGTTTCTTTTTCTGAAGGCTATGATTGATTGCTCTTATCTTTCACGTCTCTGGTTTTATTTTCACGCGAGCCATTGCAGCTGGGCTTTGGTTTAACCTTCAGGTCGTTTCGCGGGAAAGAACAGTACGAACTCGAAATTTCTTGAGGTGAACTGGAGGATGTGCATTTCTTTCTCATCTTTGCCACATAATTGTTTAATAACTTTTTATTTTTTTTTAAAGGAGATATTGTTTTATTATTAGCTGTTCTTAGTTTGACATTTTATGGATAAAATGTAAATACATATAATATATTTACTTAAAATTACAAGTGTAACGTGAGATGTTGTGATGCATACAATTTTTATTTTTCTATTGCTCCTTATCGAATCTCTCATTTCAAATCTTTAAAATTATTTTGCTGTTTTTTTATACTTCCAAACTGTCATTACACGAATTATTTTAAAAAATTTAAATTGCTTTTGGTACGAACGACTACCTCGTCTTTGTGATAAGAAAAATAATATACAAATTTTTGTAAATTGAACCAAACAAACAAAAATATTCCTAAAATTAATACAGTTTATTCTATAATTTTTTTTTAATTTCAGCAGGTTTAAGGGTTATAAAACTTTTTTTATTAAAAAGAAATAAGTTTCATTTTTTATGTCACCATCTTTATCTGTATGTTTCGTTTTTCTTGTTCGCGTTGGTTGTTCATCACTATTACATGGAAATTTCAATTTTGTACGTGAAACATATCTAAGTATTCTTTAATGTATAATTTAGCGGTGCAAGTGTGGGCGGGTTTGTGTAACATAATGAAACTCACTTTTGACCCTAACTTTCAGTTTGAACTGAATTCCAGAAGAAAACCTGTAAAATATTTTTTTCCATACTTGTTGCACAAAAACTTATTAAGGTCTAATTGAATATTTCAAATCTTTTCAATAAGATAAAAGACATTGTCACATCCGTAATGTTAATACACTTATTGCGGGAATGTAATTGAAAAATTAGTACTAAAGGAAAATAACGAAAATTGGGAAAAGTTGAGAAAAGTTGAGTGTTTACTTACCCGCTCCGCTCATTCATAAGGGTGGAAGTAAATGGAAAGAAAAAAGAAAGTTATTAGTTTCACGAATACACAGCAAAAGAGAAATCTATTTGAACTCTTTGTGATATTAAGCAATTATGAAAAAATTTTGTGGCACATTGAAACTTTGTAGGAGTCATTCGGTATTCTCTTGGACACGCTTTGCAATCCAACGCTTGTGGTAAGCAACGCTCGTGTAGACACCAGGCACACCCTCACGACCACAGCCTAGTCCCCAGGCGACGATTCCCACTTGACCCTTTTTTGTAACCATTGGACCCCCGCTGTCGCCAGTGCAGGCATCGTAGTTTCCTGTCTTCCTTCCAGCACATATCATGTCATCCGCTACGTGTGACAACAAGTTGCGACATTTTTTCAATTCTATGATTGGCAATTGGATAGCCATTAAGTGAGGCAAATCGACATACGCCTGAAACGAAGAAAGGAATTTTCACATCCACTTGAACTAGAAGAAACAAGAATGTGAATATATGTTTGCTCTTACTCCTCTCATAATTTCCTGCCTTCCGAATCCTGTCACCCAAGCCATTTCACCTTCTTTTGCTTCTGAACTGGCGAGCTCGACTGCCTTAACTCGATTTGTGAATACTAACGGATCTTTGAGCTTTAAAAGAGCTATATCGTATTGGTCTATCAATGCATTGTCATCATACATCTCGTGTATTATAATTCGATCTACTTCATGTATGCTTCCATTTGTGTTTGCAATGTCGTTGCCGACGCGGACGCGTAGGATGTAAGAAGGTATTCTGTCAACATCCCAAGAAGAGATATTTTATTAAACGAAGTTGAGACAAAAAATGACGGAATGCGGAAGTAAAATTAGTTAAAGATTTGAGATATTGATGCTGCGTATTCAATTCAAAAAAATTTTGGTCAGGCTTGGAAAAATGGAAAAATATAAACGAAGTAATAAGAGAGTCATAAACAGGAACGAAGTTCAACCAGTACAGAGGAAGATGCCGTCATTTGTATCACTGCCTTACGCAGCATGTAGAGAAGTGTAACACATACAATGATTGACGGTCACAGAGAGGAAGGGTTCGAATTCTGATCGGTTCATTTATTGACTCTCTCAGAGCAGTGTAACGGACTCCTGTGTTTGTGAACTTACGGACTCTTCTTTGCTATATGCTTGACACAGTGAGCTGCAGTGAGTACAAATTTCTCAGTGATGATTGAACCACCACATGCGTGTCTCAACCATTCCTCCAGTTCGGCTTGGTAGGGAAATTCTAAGGTAGACGCATTTCTCCCGCCAATAATTCTAAACACACTTCCTTCACCTTAAACAAAAGAGAATATGCTTGAATATTGATTGTGAAATTGGGCAGAATTAATTTTTGGGAGAAACCGTATAAGATGGAATTTTCTTTAGAACTTAAAGATTTTTATAATGATTGGAAAGTGTAGTTTTCGTAGTACTTGTTTATGAAATATTTATTTACATTATAAATAATATGAAATTGAATATTACGTAAATATTATTTGAACACATTACATAGATATTATATACTTATTCTTTTTCTATGTCTCTACTTCTACTTCTACTTTTACATTTCTCTTTCTCTCATTCTCCCCCATTCTCTACAAAGGGAGTTCAAAAGTTCAACATTTGAAGGGTTGTCAGACGCGATTTTTGAGATCAGACCACGAAGAATTTCCTTCTAAATAAAATTGAAAACTTTTTATTGTAAAATCTAGATTAAAAAATCTAAAAGGTAAGCTCTTTGGTTTTTATTCGTTCCATTACGACCTACTACTACAGCCACCAGTACTGCACAGGCATATTTTTATGGGTTCCCAATGTACATGCAAAGTTTCGTAAGTTGGTTGATGGAACTGCCGCAATTAAATAATTTATTTTCTTTTCATATTAATTAATACTTTAAATAGTAACGTATGCTCTGTTCAATGAAGCACACAGTTTTGCGGCATGGAAAAGATGGAAGATGGAATAGACAGGCAAAACTTAGATAGAATTACGACCGAGTCCACCTTAAATAAAACCAAAAATAAATTTAAAAACTGACTCCGTCAGAGCATTGTCGGACGTCACGACGTATCTGCTGTTTCGGCTGGAAAAGTGCAACGCCACTTAGAAATGGCCCTCCGGTTCATCTTCACCATGGAATTTGAATGGTCTCTAAATTCAAGTGTACAGGTGTAATGACATTTTCTATCATTTTCATTCTCTCCTTTCTAGAATGTTCATTTAAAATTCATTTTTGCTAATTTTCTCTCTCGATCAGACTTTTTAGGTCAGAATTATTGTTGTTTTTTCGTACATTAATCCACGTTGACTTCAGCCTTTGTTTTTCTTCAAAAACCGTGTCGAGAAACGATTTGACTTTGATAGGACAGCAATTAGAGAGCAATAAATTCTTTTCTACACCGATTTATCGTTCTCGTTTTACTTAGTCTAACCTTCATTATATTTCACATTATATTTATTTGTTTGGGCTAATACTGGAAATTCTTTTTTATATTTGGTTCTTATTTTTCTTCCACGAGCTTATTTAGCTAATAGTTGTCGTTGAAACCTGTACCTCTCATGTTTAACGTGTCTCTAAGAATGCCACTTTTCTTACCACTAATTCTTCTACTTTTTAAGTAATTCAACTTATTTTTAAAGTTCCGCTCGTTTCAAGTGAAATGTCAGACAGTCTTACGCTGACATCTTATGTGATTTCATTGATTCAACGGACGACTGTTATCAAAAAACTTTTTCCAATAATTTCCGTTTATGATCCCTAATTAATTGTCTCGGCTGAACGACATCCAATTTCATGGCGTCCTAATTCAGCTATTCACAGAGACATTTCTAGCCTCATTAAATTTGGTTGGTTTGTGAACACCTATGATTAATTGAAAACTGAGTTAGGACTGATACGAAACCAATTTATCATTATGCTACAAACACTGAGAAATACTTGTGGACGTTTTGCAAAGAAAGAGTGGAATGAGAGAAAGAAAAAGAAAGAAAGAGACAATACGGATAAAGCCAAAATGCAATATTGATGGATAGATACACAAGGTACAGCACAGACGAAGAAAGTTACATCAAGACAACAGATAATTAATAAATTAAAATATACAAGTTCAATGCTTTTACCAAGAGTGACACAAACAACAGAAATATTAAAATAAAAAATCTTGACTCTGGCCACGAAAACCTTATTGATGCATTTCTCGGGTATTGAAAACAAATGTCAGACAAATCAGTATTGCCGTAATTTGTTGTACATCTTCAAAATTCTATGTCCTTTACTGCTCATTTGGTAATTTAAACGACACTATGAAACACAAGAAAATTTTGTGAAATTAGAAACTGTTAATTTGTGTACTAGAACCTGGATAATAGAGTGTAAGACATTTGATATTTCATTCAAATAGTGCTGAAAAATGGCAGAAACTTTATATTTGAAGTGCCTCTTTAAAAGTCTGGCCTCGTCAGTTCATATTTTGATGTTGGCGTTATGAATGTTACAGTAATTCTCATAGGAAAGATTCACCGGCTCCACTGGGGTAGCAGAGAAAGGCAGGCACAAACAATAAACAGACTATGGCATATCAATGTGTAAATTTTGTACTTTTTGTGGGGTTTCGTTTATTTATAATGAAATTAACTTGGGTAAAGAGGCTAATAAGAACTTCACAAATTGTAATAATCGGACCTACTGTTTTAAAACAAAGCTTTCAGAAGAGAATTGGTTATTTTAAACAAGGTAGTAACTTGTTAGGAATTTAAAAAAGAGTCTGTAGAAGTAGTAGAGGTAATTGCAAAAAGATGAACCAATGGATTTGTCGACATGAAAAGGGCTAAAGTTAAATTGTGTATCGAAAATAATTAAAATGATTGCACCGGAAAATACATGCACATACGATTATTGAACTTGCACTATTTCTATTGATCACTTACCCAAATGGAAAAGAATTATGGCAAAAACAAAATGACTAAATGATACGTGAATAAACATGTCGGATCGATGTCCACCCGTAAAATGAATTAAACTCTGATTTCCAACAGAAAGAGAGTAAACGAACTTTTATTGTTGTCGTTGAAATCTCGCGATTCATTTCGCATACGGTTACGAGCGTCCGATAAAAGCTCTCTAAAACAGTGGTTTTTCAAAAAAGCTTTCGGAAATGATTATGATTTTGCCGAATAAGCCGAATAGAAATTAGATAACCCGTGGTAGATGAGTCACGAACGCAGTCACAGCAGAGACAACAGGAAAATTCTCATCAAAGCATTTGATTGAACTTTGCTGAAAACCGACACTTGACTTAGATTTCTGTTTGAAAAAGAAACACAGCTGTTGCTTTGAAGTATACCAAGCGTAATTATTAACCAATTAGAATTACACGAGTTTTAATTTTTGTTTATTAAAATACGTTAAATAGGACAAAGTCAAATTATGCCTCGAAAATTTTGCGATAAAAAACAGTGACGTTTACTAATGTATATTCTACCTGGAATGCAGTGTGTGGCAGAAGATTAAAAGATTATTCCAATTACCATCAATCAATTGAATCGATTACCTACGGATCCTACCCGACCCTACTATGGGACACTCCTCGAATTATTGTGGTTGAAAATTACAGGACAGACATGTCTCTGTCTTTTTAATAATTACAATGTGTAAATACATACATTAATGAGACCACACCGTAAATGAATAAATTTTTTGTTCCTTCCTCGCGGTCGTGCCAAATTAGTATAACAATTTATTAATTCATATGGTAGTCTGCTGAGGAGATTTGTATTGTTCCTCTAGGCTACTTAGACTGTGTGAAGTCGTAGTGGAGCTTTTAAATCCAGTGTTGGTAAAAGAATCAATCATCCCTCATCTCAGGGCTCTCACAGGCACCCGGCATTTAAAATTCCACCCTGTCCTACAAGTCTTCCCTTTTCACGGAAAATAAGACCGATTACTTAGCCGAATTTAAAATGGAAGAAAACAATGAGATTCAGAATTAAATTTAACTTGACAATGAGATAAAGATAGGAGGAGAAATTTAAGAGAGAGTCGGTCGTCTCAATGAGCGACTACGACAAAAGGACAATGTCGATTGATCCAAGGAAATTTGGTACATGCCACTTTTCTCTTCAATCTCCAGATTTCTTAACAAACAAAATGGAACACAAGCCTTTTTTACCAATTTCTTTTATGAAAATCGTCCAACCGGAAAGCACATCTACTCGTAGCAATATCTTTCGCACCACCACCTGCCTCATCCCATTTAGGGATGTTTGGATTCACATCTTAGGAGTATGGGTTTTCTATTTAAATTTCAGCTAAAAGAAGAATCCGCCTCAGTCAGACAATTGTCTTTTTATTCCCAATGAGGATAGTGCGCTAATGCAGGTTATTTATTTGAAAATTTAACCAACTCGGTAGTTAACCAAAACGCGAGCTTGAGCTTCTCGAAGTCCCAGGACACAACTTCCCTCCTAAATCGCATGATTTGCCTCGTTTATATCGTTTTATTTCTTAATAAATATTATGTTTGTTTTCATACAAGTCATACTTTCTAATAAGTGTTAATTTTACGTATGTAACTAAAATTTAATGTGAACCACCATTTAATGTCGGTTCATTTTTACAGTTATCTATCCTTGGTAGAAAGGCTTTCGACAGCCTCCACATCAATTTCAACAACTTCATAGCTTGCTATGCAACTGAACACCTTTCCTTCCTTTTACTGTTCGGACCAAATTGGTCGACTTTCGTCAATCCTTTTCGTTTCATTCACCTCACATCTCTCAAAAATGCATTCATTTTAAATCTGAAATCATAAGATAGTTCCGGGTTTCTCCTTTAATTTTTCTGCCTTATGAATATTTTCGTCAGACGAATCCCATTTCTGTCCTACCTTTTTGGGTGGTGAAGAAAAATGTTTCCTAGATTATTTTTATTCTAGTTTACTTTTTAAACATCATACATAATTGTTAGAAAAAGTGCCAAATAAAACCTTGCTGTAGACTATTGGCTTCAGATTATTTGTAGGAACTTGTTGCGCGTTCTACAATTGTGTTTGAAAATAACAAAATATAGTTTAATTAATCAACATGAGACCAGTGCGTGGTTGATTCCTCTTAAATTTTTTTGTTAAATGTCGCGTGGTTCGGGGTTTGTATAATACGGTAGTTAGTAAAAAGTAAAGAAAGTAAAAAGTGCAATGGCGAGACAAATGGAAATTAATCTACCAATAACATGAAATACAGCAAGAATTACCAGCAGAGGAAGAGAAGTCAGATGAAGATGAAACAGAAGAGGAACAACATACAGAAGACAACGCAGACAACATAAGAAGACAAAGGGGAAGACCAAAACTACTCAAAACAGGATGGCCGGGTAGACAAAAAAGATATATCAAGAGAGAATGACTTCAATAAGAAATAACAATCGGTCAATGTGACTAGAAGAGCCAAAGTCCTACAAGGAAATTGAAAGTAGGCACGATCGAGAATTGTGGAAGGAAGCCATGAAAGAAGAATTGGAAAGAAAAGAACAAAACGACACATCGGAGGTTGTAAGCAAACCACCACCACCCCATAAGAAAGTTATTGATACAAAATGAGTCTACAAAATTAAAAGTAACGGTATATAAGGCCAGACTAGTAGCAAGAGGATTTCAACAAAAGGATAGCATAGAAGAAATCTACGCTCCAGTAGCAAAATCGTCAACCTTAAAATTACTATTGGGAATGGCATGTAGCATGGGTTGGACTATACATCAGATGGACGTAGAGACGGCCTTCTTAAATAGTAAAATCAATGCAGAAGTTTATATAAATGTACCGGGTGATTAGAAAATTGCAAACGGCAAGTATTAAAGTTAAAAAAGGCTCTGTATGGTTTGAAAGAAAGCCCAAGAGATTGGTATGAATGTTTAAGTGATTTCATAAAAGGAATAGGGTTTAAAAATTCTAAATATGACTATTGTTTATACAAGAGAGTAAGAGATAACAATGAAACATTCTTAGTAGTATATATGGATGACCTATTAATTTGTGCTGATAATTTAAAATAAATAGAATTAAAAAAGAATTAAGTGCCAGATTTTAAAGATATTAAAGATACAGGAAATGTAAAGAAGTACTTAGGAATTGACATTGAGTATAATCAGAATACAAAAACAATATATTGGAATCAAGAGAATTACTTAGAAGAATTAGCTGAGAAATACAGAATAAAAGAATCTAAATTTGACAAAGAATTCAAAGCTTATTGAAGTACACTACCATTATGTCCGTGTCCAAAACATTAAGAAAAATTGAGTTGAGGTACACAAAGTGAATACAGAAATTAATATAGTAGACATACTAACAAAGGCTTTAGGGAAAATAAAGCATACAAAGTTAAGGAATATGTTAGGTTTAGAAAATAAATGAAAATAGAAATAAAAAAAAAATTTTTGTTCCGCAGCAGAAGATGTGATGTTTCATTTCAAACGGAGAAATGGGACTTTTTACTCCGCAAACAGAAATTTTCCGTGTGTGCCAAAGCCAACTGTTGGGATTTTACTCTCACAGATTTTTGTCTTTCCCATGTGACTTCAGCCCAATTTAAATTATAATTTTTACGAATATTTTTAGATAGTTTGTGAAAGAGAGAAGGTTACCATTAGCAGAGGGGGTGAGTAAGATTGAATTTCTTTTGGAGCACATGAGATTCTTCATCAAATATATCTTCTTCTGTGGCCATAATTTTAATTGATATATTATTGTAGAAATTTCACTTTACAACAATTTCTCAATGAACATTACTGCTTATATTTCTGACGGCATAAACCAGACACTCTAATTACTTCTTCTTTTTACGCGTATACTAGTACAAACATTTTTAAAACCATTTTTGCATAAATTTGTTTTCCCTCAACAATTTTTATTTTGTGGCGGATTTTGTGGCATAAAGTGTTTAAGCACCAAGGTTGTTTTCACCCTCGGACACATACAGGTTATAATTCAATTGATTATAATTGTATAAAACGCGGTGGCTTCAATCCAAAAAAATTATTATTTTTCTTGATTATTGAACTTATATTACAAGCATGCAGAACTACCTCCCGTCTATTAAGTAGGTTTAGGAGGTCTATTAGAATATGGTATCATTCACAAATTTTTATTTTTTGAAAACCACGTCTTGAAAAGATATCATACAAATCAGAAGTAGAAAATATGAATACTGGACTACAAGATTCCCTCTGACTTATTACAACCTTATAGGCCTACCAAGATTTATTACAACTAGAAATAAGTTGAAATTTCTCGGAATACAGAAACCGTTTCAAAAGTTGCTTAAGCCGAGACAAATTGGCTTGAAAAAGAAGAAGGAAAAGAACGAAAGAAAAATTTTTAACCAAAAACCTCCCAGTCGCCATCGACCCCCGGAAAGACTTTCATCCTTTACGTCTCTTGCTTGAATTTTTCTATTGCAGCCGTTAGTTTCAACCCTTACAAGGTTTTCTCCTTCTGCCTTTACGGCTTTTTCAATCTCCTGCTTCCTTGGAAAAGTCGTAATGAAAGCCAGTTTTCATCCTCGTCATTCAGTCGTAACCACCGCGACCCTCCAACTTTTTTGATATCACCAAATCAATTTGCAATTGGAAATAAAATCAAGTTTTTACCATTCAGAACAATAAATCTGGAAAATTTCTAATTAGGAAGAGCATTTGATGTTAGTATTCGTCTGACGGATAATAATGAATTAGAAAAAGTAATAAAAAAACACATTATAATTACACTAAAATACAATTCATTTCTTTTTTTTAACTATTACTGCGTTCAAACTTGTTCAGTTTGTTATGCTACAGTCACTAACATTTTGAGCCAAGCCTAAACATAAGCAACAGTATTCGATTTTTTCATAGGCGTCCTTTTGTCTCTCTTTCTGCGTTTGAATCCTAAATGACTGCCAGGTGACGCAAAATTTACCTTAAAAAATATTCATTTGTTTTTAGTATTGCGGTAATTCATCGGGTTTCATCTTTAGCAATGGTCCCAACACATTTTCATTTGAGTACCGTAATTTTTCCCTTTTTTTGAAAATATTTCAGATCCAAAAAAGTGACCGTAAGACGATTTTGTTAGATGAGGTTTGCAAAAATCTAAATGCATACTAAAATGCATTCCTGGTCCGGGGTTAAACGAATTAGGATGGTTTTTTAGAGGTTTTGACCTATTACAAGAGAGACTTGGCCTTCACCTAGGGTTTACCTAGTGTTATACTTCTTATTCGGGCGAAAAGCATTGCAAATTGGAAGAAAAATGCAGAAATTACAAAGGGGTTAATTAAATTAATTAGAAAAGTAATTAGGCCCTCGAGGCATTTTTCTAATTTATTGCCTTTTTCCATCCTCCAAATACTCCAGTCCAACAGGGTGCCCCTCTGTGACCATCAGACCCCTCGGAGACCATTCGGTTTACTAACGACACCTTCCTGATTTCATCGCTTTGGCTGGCAGACTGGACTTCTTGGGTTGTCTTCTGCCTGTCACGCGACGCCAAATTATTTCCAAACGTTTCACGAATCCTTGGCATCTCTTGTCAATCTTTCTTAAAACTTTCTCTTTATTCTTCTTTATTTGGTTTAGTAGAGACTTGCTCTTTCTTCTTCTCTCGTCTTTCTTAATGCATTCCCTTCTCATCTTTTGGTGACCGGGTGTTTCAAAGCGTCCATATATTCTTCTATCTTATCTGGAGCATTTTTGTAACCGTGAGCTGACATAACATTTTCCGTTAAAATTTACAAGATTTTCACACATCAAATTTATTCAGGGTAATAAATCACAGCAACTTCTTGCTCCAGTTAATCGAAGCTACCGGTTCATCAATTTGAAATACACAAAGGCATAAAAAAAATTAGCCTCGAACGAATTTTCCAGTTTCCTCTTCCGATCGAAAATCGACCTGGCTATCTTGTCAGACACAAATTCCTTTAAATTGTGAAATTCGCATTACATCAGTTTAATTAATCATTATTAATTGACATTGTTCGTTTATTTATCTATGAATATGTTTTACATACATATGATTTCATTAAATTGGATTTTTTAAAATTGTGAGATATCAAATGTCTCTAGTTTTGTTAAAAAAACTGCATTGAAAATAAATATATTTTCTGAGTGACACTATAAATAAATCAACAGCTGGAATTGAGGCTCTGATATTAAATACTTGAGAAAATGGTGTTGAGGTTTAACTTGTATAAATAAATAAGATAATACATTTGGGAGTATGCTTTAAAATTCTATCTGAATGAAAAATATGTGGTAAAAAAATAAAACTAAAATTGAAATAAATTATTAAAAAGTAAAAGTATAATAAATTAACAAAAATAAAAATAATAAAAATTAAAAATTAAAATAATAAAAGGAGGAACCTCTCGGCTATTTTAGGCTTGTAAGATTCCTCTGCCAGGACTCCTGTTTCTGTCATCCGAACAATGAAAATCGAAATTTGAAAAGAGAAAAAAAAACTTTTTTACATAAATCTGTGAACCTCGAAAGAGGTTCAATTGTGGCCCTGCAAGTATTTGCTTTCAATCAGAAACAAGGTTCTTTTCTTTTTGAAAAAAAAACTACCAATGCAGGCAACGTCGTGTCACCCAGAATATTGCAGTTTCGAACAGTTTCGAACCAACATGACAATGTTCATCCCACGTTGATGTAAAAATAAAATTGATAGAGCGCTTGAAATAATTTATTTTTCTTTAAAAGATTTCTGTCATTCTCAAATTTTTCATTTTGTTTGTCATTTCCTTAGATTTTCCGATTCCGCTTTTAGTTCATCTGATTTCTGACTGTTTCTGACCAATTAGAATGTTTTATTTCCTAAGGCTCTACATTAATTGTAAATATTTCATTTATTTTACTTTGAATTTTATTTCTTAGATGAACATTTGGTACTTTTCATTTTACAACAATTTAATTCAAGTTTTCTTGTGGTGTTCTCAGTGTTGCTGTTTGAAAATGTTTCATCACCATTGTCCTGCGAATTATTTCCAATGCATCCGTATGTGACTTATTTTTTACATGAGAGATATCCAGAAATCCAACCATATTTTTATTTTTCACAAGATTTGCATTTGTATCTCTCGCCGTTAAATAAACTATAATTCAAAGAAATTTTATTCGGTTCCCGATTTGAAAAGGAGATCATTCATTTTACTTGACAGAGAGAAAGAGAATAAGAGAATGTTACCAGCAGTTGAACTTCGTGGACTTCTGGATATATTCCTTTTTTGGCTGCATCTATTTCCTCAGGTCTTACTCTCCCATCTCATCTTCATCGCCATCATCCTGTATAAATTATTACGTCCTCCCCTTGTCCCCGTTTTTTGTTGTATTCTAGTACGTGGGGATTTTGTTAAAGCGGAAATAAAATTTACGTGAAGAGCAAAAAAGGAGCGGAAGTTAAAGAAGGTAAAACCAGGAGCAAGAGAAATTGATGGGAAGAGGAAGAAGGCAAAAGGAAAGGTTTTCGATTTGAACCCATGAAAAATCGAGTGTTTGTAATATTTGTGGGGGACGGTGTATATTTTAAAACACATAGTAACAAAATCTTAAAATAATGTGAATTATTATCCTATGTATGGAGTTTGAAGTAGTGTCTCTGAAAAACAGAGACAGTTATTTATTAAATTGAATAAAATTATTCTTACATTATTCCTAATGGTGTGTTTAATGTCATACTTTATGTAATTTTATATCTAAAAAAGCAGGCTCAATACCAATAAATACATGGGCGTTATATTTTAAATAAAACGTAAACATCTGTTTTATTTATGTTGGGAAACGAACTGCTGTGACTGTGACTTAAGGCTTGAGGTGGATGGTAAGTTAAGCGAAGTTGAAGCTGTGGGTTACTCAACAAACTTTGCATTATTGACGGTGAGAAGACTTTGGGGTTGAAACTTGGGCAATTTTAAATGACTTCTCAACGGTGTGAACTCGTCCTTAGAACCATCCTTCCTTGGAATGATCCTCTGTATTTTTTTCTGCACTCTTCCTCTGGTCTTTCCTTCTTTCAGTTCACATTATCCCTCGTACGAAGAAAAGATAATTCTGAAAATTGCCGCTAGTTTTCATTTACATCTCTGACTGGAGATATTCCAGATAAACGAAAAGAAAAAAGCGGAAAGGAAACCCGTAAATCCTCTGGAGATTATCTCGTCGCTCCGTTTTTCAGACTAATCCTCTACTGGATTAATTTTTCTCGCAGAAAATTTTTTGTTTAATTAATTTGTCAGCAGTATTAAAGAAGAATGCATTTAATGATGGAGAAAATCTGATAGGAAAAACAAAAAAAGACGGGTGCAGGTTGTAGAACTAACTGCTGACAATCGACAAATGAACCGGAAGATCAAAGAAGTCCCTTAAGTTTCTAACTTCGACGAGGACACCAAAATTCACTGGGATGGGATGAGATAATAAAATCATACAATTTTTCTGTTTCTTTTCGTTTAGTTCCCTGAAGTTACCAAACAGAACGAGTGTAGAACTTGGTCGAATTCCTGACAGACAATTTGAGCCTGGGAATTGACATGGCATTCCCAATTCACTGCTCATGAATATTCTTTGCCTCGGTTTGACTTTCTCCGGACGGTCTGATAAATCGACCTGACCGGTGACGGAATTCCTTTCTAGGGTTTTTTGTGGTTTCTGTCCGCTCCAGGGATCATTTTAGCATCCCTCGTTTCATCTCTTTTCTCTTCATTATTTGGGGTTTCCCCCGTAAATCGTACCTACCAATGGAAAAACGGTTAGACTTGACTAATCGGCAAGTCAACCGGAAGACACTTTTCTCCTTGACTGGCATTTCCTCTCAGGCCTTCTTATCTTCACTTACCACTTGGATTTGTCTTCTCCTGTTGCCATTTTTGTCTCAAAACCTAAAGACCAACTCTATCTTTTGTGATTTGTAAATTCCTGCCAGAGTTTTATTTTATTTATTTTTTTCTTCTGTCTCTCATAAATCAGTCAATGTTATCTGCATCTATTTTTTCTTGCGAAATCTCTTCGCATAAGACTTGGCCAGTAAAACATAAGTATTTCTAATTTACTTTCTGTTAAAGTGCCTAAGACTACCTGTTAGAGTAAGGAATAATCCGGATGATGGTTGACGAACTCCAAATCTGCTGGTCGCCAGATTCAATACCCCTTTTTCATTGACATCAATAGAAAGTGTAATAAAGTTATTGGATGTCGTAAAATGTCCCTATTTTTACGACTGTATTCTTTGGATTGTGTAGTTCCCGTTGCTGGATGTTGTTCCTCTCTGGCCGGGTATTGAATGCATTGAATGATTGTTTATGACCAGTCTGGACGAAATTAATGAGTTCAATGAATTGTATTGTCCCTCCTTCCATCTTTACCCCTTCATAAGAAATCCTGTAAAATGCCTATTACATTATGTAACTCTAGCCCCTTAAATTCCAAGTACACCGTATTATTTGTAAAAATTTAATATAGTAAATAAGTTACACACATTTTTTGAAAATAATACCTTCAACTTAAGTAACATCAAACTTGTTCATAAAAAGTTGTTTGACGACAGTTGTACGAAGACAAACCGTCATAGTAGCGAGAGGTTTTGGCAAATGAACATGATGAACTAAAATTTAACACATTAAAGTCGCAGTCAGTTTGTTAAGAAGCCCCAAAGTGTTAAGGAATTGTTGTTATTTATTAAAGATAGTACAACAAGAAGGTGAAAAGTCTAAGAATACGGGCGGGCAAAATATAGCAATTAAGCAAAAAAACTATTATATTAGTAATATACCACCTAATAACATTGGGTTGTAAATAGTTCTTTCAGATGACTGCTCTTGTAGGGTTGAAGCCAATTGTTTGAGTGTGAAATTATAAATTAGGAAAAACATTTCTCTAGCTCAGAAAACTATGTTATCCGGCAGAGTCATATTCAAACAGGCGAAAACCTGAAAGCTTAAGGAGAACGAAAGAAGTTCCTAAGCAGGAAACTCAGTTAAACGAATGGTTAGAAAATAAAGAAAATTTTCTCTGGAAAGTGGAAAACCGCGGCTCTTTCGCCTTATAATTTTGTTAAAGAATCACCTAACAAACCTAAAGACATAGTTTCTTGAGATAGGTGAGAAAGAAAGTTCAGAGATTGATTTAATTTCCGTCCAACACTGTAACTCCTAAATTTGTGTACTTCCCAGCAGAGAAAAATAAAAAAAAACAATAAAGCTCAATAAAAAAGACAGATGAGAACACAGAAAAAGATTCAAATTAGAAATGGATTCTCGAATAAAAAAATGTTTTCAAAAGTTATTATAAAATAAATATATTTATTTACTGTACCCTAATTTACTGCACTGAAAGAAGTAAGCATGAGATGAGAGGTGCAAATGAATATAATGGTTACTTTCATATCTGAACTTCATAAAATTGGTTTGAGATGAGCGACTAATTTTTCGGGCCAAACTGAGATTTCAACAAAAAAGAGGAAAATTCTTAACTTGAACTTCGTTAATATGAGAGATAGCAAAGATTCTGTTTTCTCATAAGCTTCTTAAGAGAAGTTTGTTGCTGTAAATCTCCGTCACCTTCGTAATAAATCATTTGGCTATCAGAGATGATAAACAGGGAAGGAAGAAGGAGCAAGAAACCAAGAGGAAAATGAAACATGGGAAAAAGGACCAAGTGGCCCTTGATAAGGTGTGAGGCGAAACAAAAGCAAAAAGCAGCAAATTTTTTTGCTTTGCTCAATTTATTGGGGACTTAAAATATCCAAGCGATTAGCCTCCGTTCACCTCGCTATCCGTATCTTTCTTACTTCCCCAATCGTCTTGTATATTTATCTTGGGAGTTCAGAGGGGCAGATCTTCGATTTCATTTAATGGCTGCTGCACCCTGGGAGAACTCTAACTGGCGGCCATTCTTCTTTTCTAACGCTTCCCATCAGGCAATGAACTGAATTTCATCCATAAAGGTCTCACGCTGTTTTATTGCAACTCCGATCGATTTCAAATTTATTTTTCTTCAGTGTCCTTTTTCCCTAAACTAGTACAGGGTATGGTTAGACCTGCGCAAAACTCGGATACTTTTCTTTAGTTCTTAGTTTAATTGTACATGTGTGTTGCACTTATCACTGGCGCTTTTCTATTTATCACTTTCTTATTTAGTGCAAAAATCTCAGAATTTAGTTGTGTTTGTCAAAAAATAAAGCATGAAGCATTCATTCTGCACTTAACATCTCTAAGGACCAGTCATTTTCCGTTCTCACCGGACTCACCGTACAATTTCTGTTGTACCAAAACCAATATAACCAATATACATACACCGTAGTTAAGACAAAATTTATTCCAAGAGTACCAACTCACGACACTCGTAGAAAAAACTAATTTGTGTAGGCGAAACCATTGAAACCTCGTTACAGAAAGTTAATATTAAGAAAGGAAAAAATCCCAAAAGTTGTCTGAATGTTGTGGCAAACAAAGTTTAATGTGAACATTGTGCTGGTCTGAGGGCATTTACATTACCAATTAACATACAACTAACTGTAAGTAAAACACAAAAATTCAATTTCGTTGCCTTTGGTTCATACAGTGTACGTGGCAAACCTTTTAACTTTTTGGAGCTGTTCATGTTGGAAGGTTTTGGGAAGGTTGGAAAGGTTTTCACGAATCCCTTCAGCATTCTCCATCAGGAGCTTTTGATATTGTAAATCAGAGGTTAAAATAGCAATGGCAGTCATTTGTGAGTAAAAGGGACCGTCCAGTAGGATGAGCTTATATAATAAAGTCCTCCACCTCCCATGGAACCTGTTGGGTTCATTAGGTTTTAAAATTTGACTGCATAATAAATTTAAAGCTCTTTGGGGGGCTTTCAGCTTTTTAACTTCGACATATCCATTCAAGATGTATGTGTTTTCGTTCTACATATTCAGAGTTAAATTTTTTGCGTCAGTTTAAAAAACTTCTTGTTATGGAACGATTTATTACACTAAGGTACTGGGTATTTATACACATTTTTGTACTTTTAATCACGAAATTATTTTAAACAATATTTTAAATATCAGTCATTTATTGAATTGCTTACGTTCACCTGCTTTTCCCGAACATTATATTGTTTTGTAATATCTTTTGATTTGTTATTCTACTCAGTGCAGGTTAGATTGTTGACCATCTTATTCGTATTTTATTGCAAGGGTTTATTACTCACTGCTTTGCAATTTCTAACCGAAATATACTGTTGCAATTCTTTGAGTTCATATTTTTAATACTTCTTAGTTGAATGAATGAATTAATTGAACCTTAAATAATACCGATATAAGAGAAAGCCATCATACTATACAATACAACAATGACAGATAAATACAAATATAATAATATAATGTTAAAAATATATCAGGATTAGAATCGAGGAGATATTAGAAATTCAGCTAGTGGAGGTGTAAAAAATATAAAATCACCTCATAGCTATTTTTCATTGACGCAGGCCACTGAAGAATGAATTTTTTTGTTTTCTTAATGTCCTATTATTTCTCCTAACTTTTTATTTTTCAGAGTATAAGCATGCAATCATGTCATTGAAAAACATCAGAGTCGCTTCACTTGAAACTTGACTGTAGCAAATTTAAAAGAAACTTCGTGTTAGATCTAAGTAACGACCACCTTCCATTTTCACTTCGTTTTCCAGACAGTCAGCCATTAATTTTGACTGCGGTTCAGCCGGAAGAAGATTTTTGAGCGTGCAAAGAAGAGATAAAAAGAGTACAATTGTTTTCAAAAGTGTTAGAGGAAGCGGAGGCAACAGTAAAACTGAAGAAAATTGTTAGGCGGAGGAAAAAAAAGAGTTTTCTTATTGGTAGAGGTTGAAGGAAGATTTTGACGATTTTTCCGGAAAAGTGGAAGTCAGTGTCTTCCGTGCGGAAAACCGGAAACAAAAAACACATTGCGCCCGAATAAAAGAAATTATTGCGGATTTACAAAGTTTTGCCATTGCCGCTGGTTTCTCATACTTTCTTCTGACGGAAATAAATTTTATATTTTTACAATTCGACCAGCAATGTGCTGCTCATCGACGATAAGACAAGTAGAAAGAGTTTAAATTACCCTAAACGTCATTGTTTAGGGATTCCATTAGAGAGATAACAAAGAGCTCCCTCGGTTCGACTTCGCCCTCTTGCTACTTTTATAATTTTAATTTAACCATCATAGGTTTTGTGTTTTTTTTTTCACTTGTTAGCTCTGGTAGCCATTCCACACATTTTCCTTTGAATTTCCTTTTTCTCTTGTGAAACTATCCACGGCACTAGATAGCAGACGTCCAATGAAACTGCTAAAGTGATCCTTCAAGTTTATCTTATAATTTCTTAATATGTCGCCCAACTTGAAATTTGAATCCAAATTAGAAATAATCTGAACATTTCGATTTCTGTTGTTCAAATCAGGCAAGATGAAAATGTTGAAACTGTTTTGAGTACTGAAAAAGAACCTCCGTCAGGCAATTTTTTAGACCTTTCTTTTGTGGCCAGGAAAAATGCCTACGCAGAAAGGACCCCGTTGGGGCGGAATGTCCAGTACTGTGGGGCTCGAACCCACTAAAAACCCTAGGGAGACTACCTTCCTATGCGGACGGGTGAGACTACCGTGAAGTATTGTCTTCGCCCTCTCCAGGAAGTTACCGTGGCCGAAAACCACTCCGAGAGACCGAGGTCTCTTATCGTGGATTCCGGCACTCATCAGCATTTGGATGCAATGGCAATTCCACCGCTTTCCTCGAAGGGAAACCGCCAGGTGAGAGCAGCAACCGATCTCTGGCTCCTACTCCCACAATCCCCAACATCCTTGTACCCCTGCCTCCGTTGACACATCAGTCGCCTCTTACGACACCCAGTGCCAGGGGGTGGTTGAATTCTACGGCCCGACAACCACACGGGGCCTCCTGCCTTCTAGGCACCTCTTACGACACCCAGTGCATAGGTTGGTCCTATTCTAACCCGGCGACCGCACGGGGGGAGACATTTTTTAGACCTACCTTAAATGTTCTCAACTATTTTTAAAGTGATTTACAATATTTTGGTCAGGGAACAGTCTTACAAATATATTTCTGACAAGTAGAAATATGAGACTTTTGTCGCACTCATAGATATAAATAAAAAAAAGAAAAACGGTAAACTGAACTTTGTCCATAAAATTTCCATTGTGTTTACTTATCGTATGTATGTTTCTTTCATTCACATTAAAAACTTCATTTTTATGGAAAAAACATTAGGAAAAATATTCTAAAAATACTAGGAACGTAGTATTCCGCCTCAGACAGAAAGGTCGACCATCCGCAGTCTTATGATTTGAATCTTTCTAGTTTTAGCAGAAATTTGTGGTTTTACCTGAAAAGTTGAACTCAACTGAACAAGTATACTTTTCTTTCAATTTTGCATTCACATGATGTACTTAGAAGAAGACAACAAACTCTCATGTCTTATAAATCGCATACCAACGCAAAATCGCACTCCTATCCAAAGAAATTGAGGAGCAATATCTTTTCAAATGTACAATATGAAGCGAATAACAAGTAGTGTTGATGTTGTGTTAATAATCTTTATGTTTTTGATTCAAATATTAATTTTTATGACGGGATTTAACTTTACTTTCGCAGAGGAAATATTAAAAATAGTGTACTGTACTTAAGGGACTCAAGGGGTCAAGTTTTAGAGTAAAATCTGTGTGTGAAATTCAGAAAAATATTTCGATCACAAATTTATGGTGTTACGCCTAGATAATTACAAGATATTCTAGGCTCTCGAGTCGGATTTCAGGTTATTAGGCCCCAATAGGTTATTAGTTTTGATCTTTTATATTTGAACTATTACACGACAAACATTTGGATTTTTTTCTTTTGATATGATTAGTTTTTTTAATATTAAGTTGTTTACAATTTCAAGGTCAAGTCTAAGAAAAAATGTATGAGTATTTTCCTTGCAATGTTACAGGGAATATCAAGAAAAACATTACCTTATTCAAAAATAAGAACCAGCATGTGTTCCTTCAATTTCAGTGGTGTTACGATTCAAGGAACGTTGAATTTCCTTCAGGAAGGATAGTAAGGAAATGTGATCAGGATAAAACAATAATGCAATGATGTATGACACCCGCGAGAAATCGGCATGGAATGTTTTCGACAGGTATTGTACAGCAGTCCCAGCTAAGAAGGAAAAATGAAAAAGGAAAAAAGAAAAAACGGTTGAAAAAACACAGCTCACAGAGGCGAAATTCCAAGCAATGCCTGTGGCGGTTCTTCAATGTGCTGAACCAGGAAAAAAGAAGAAGGGGAAAAATGATGGGTGCCAACAAAGTTTAAAAAACAAAATGGAGGTTTGCAAGGAGTGAAGTTAACTCTCAAAGATTAACAGGAAACCAACAGAATTATTCTTATTGAAGTTACTAATTAATTATCGTTAAATATTTATAAAAAAATGACTCATTTAAGAGATATAAAATTAAAATGACACGACTTGAGGTGGTTGAAACCTCCCGTTGAAGGTTTGATTTAAATAATTGGAATAGAAGTTTAGTTTGAACGGAGAAGGCAGTTTATTTGACTACTGTGGGTTTGAAGGCTCCCGTCAAATTTATGGTTGACCGAATTATTTAATTCAAATTGAAATATTTTGTGTGGAGAAATCTCAGGTTTCTAATAAAATGCCAATTTCAATAGAGGAATGACGGACTCCTACGAAGGCGTCAACCTTACCGTCAAAGATTCCTTTCAAATTGTATTAACAAGTTTTCACCCTTATTTTTTGTACATTTTCTATATAGACTTTTGACTAACTACTGCCTTCCTACCTCCTCCGACCTCTGCCCGACTCTAAGCTTACTCCTGTAGGCTTGTACGTTTTCCCATAAGTTTATTTCTCATCTTCCTTGTATACCTGATCTGATTTGTGCTGTGTGTGCTCATGTCGAAGATCCACATTATTTTACAATTTTTAATGTAAATAGAAAACATATCATTAGCTTTTAGAAAATTATTTTCGGGGTTACGTGCATTGGCGGTGGGCCATTTCCTAACGGGTAAAACAGCATTCTGACGCAGTGACAAAATAAAAGCAAACGAGCCATGGAAACAGCAAAACAGCATTAAAAAACGAGGGAAAAAAGAGTATAATGATGATGATAATAATAGTGTAAATTGAAAGTCACCGAAGCGTGATGGCATAAAACATTTCGGGTGTAAAATTCGTACGCCAAGTTTTGCACAAATTCAATGGAACCGGGTGACTTAGGAGCATTTAGGGGTGGTCCAAAAAGTTTCAGTCCAGCGACAAAAGGTTTACATCTGGCTAAACCATTAAGTTTTACTAAAACTCTCGCCGGCAGAACGCAAAAAAAACTTTCCAAGAAACTAATTACATTTTGTTACGAATGCATTTTTCCAAAAGAAATTAAGAGTTGTGGAGTTTACCAGAGGAAATTCCGGGAAAAGCCTAGAAAAGTACAATTGTTTTGCGATTGCTGAATTTTTGGTCTTGACTTCTGGTCCGTCGTTAATTTAAATTTATCAGACGGAATTTATTGGCAATCAGACATGTTCTGATTAAACAATAAGGAAAAAATAAAGATGGACAAAAAAGGGGGAGATGTGAAGCGGAGAATTAAGCGAATGTATGCATGTTTTATTGTTTGAGTCCCGGACTCTCGGAAGGACCTTGAGACGACCAGGTTGATCACAGGTAAGGCGATGTCCATCACGATGAATGGAACCGAGGTGAAAGAGTTGCCAGGTGGACTTCTGGGTCACATATCGGATGAATCAACAAATACTCGGCGACAATTTGACAGGATATCTTTCTTGAGTGCAGATGCTTTTTAAGAATATAATTTTCGTTTTATTCGTTCGCTATATTCGATTACTTTCTTCAGAAAAGAACCCTGTGATGTCGCGTGAAAAATTACCAAAACAATATTTGGTAAACAACTGGTTTGGTTTCGAGTTACCAAAGGGTTTCAACTCTCCCCCTAACAAAAAAAAAACAACAATATTTTAATTCCTAAGTAATTAAAACTTCTATGCCTAAAAATAATTAATGTTCAAATGCGTAAGTCGAACTGTGAAATTTATTTTATTTCTTCACCTTCTTAATAGTTTTTTACTTTCTTCAGTCATTTGCATTCTGCTATTTATTAATAAATATGAATGAACTTTAAAAATACACTAAAACGATTAAGTTTTTTGACTGAAAGCATAAAAAATAGATAAGAATTTGAAATTCAACAAGGACAAAAAGTCAAATCCGCCGCCGTCAAATTCGCTTCTATTTCCGCTTTTTGTCTTCTACATGTGGTTTCCCATAACTTGAAACAAATTAGTCAAGTACTCAACGATTAACTGGACTATCCGTTTCCCAAAAATCAAATGGAACACTTTTAACAATGTGGTTTTGGTCATTTCAGAAATCCAGGCATCACAAGGAGTCAACGACAACGTCGTCACCACAACAGAACGGGCCCATTTGGCACCAACAGCCGGAAATTCATGAAATGTACAGAATATCCGAACCAAATGAAGAGAACATTCTAACCCGAGAAAGTCAGTATCTTTTTTACTTATTCAATTTCTTATTTGATCCGAAGCCACGGTTTATTTAATATATTTTCCCACTATGTCATTAGCATTTTATTCGGTTAGGTAGAATGAAAGGTGGGACTTAGAGTGGTCCACCTGTACCCTGTAGCCACTGGTATAGTGCGACAAAAAAAAATTCATTTTGCACTCGACTAAAATCAACTACTGGGAGAAGCAATTGATAAAATAAAAAAGAATTAGAATCCAAAGAATAACTACAGGTGGTGGTTGAGTGAAAGTTAAAATTTTGTCCAGGAGGCTTCATCGCGCACCTTTGCAACTCAATAAATATTTGTTTTTTTTATAGTTCGTTTATTACGATGCACAGAAAACATTGCTTGCATGTGTACCTACAGTCTGAGAAGGTGCTAAGAAATTAAGAAAAGCCAACTCTTTCCTTTTACTTTCTCATGGGATTCGACTCCGTTGAGTGTTGCTATGTAAAAGAGAAGAAATTCCGAGTAGGAGTTTTCTTTATTGTCCAAGGGAAGAGGCCCGTAGGAGAACAACTGAGAAAGAAGGAAAAGTTTTTATTGCTCTTTCCCCGTTCACTCAGCACAAAACTTTTATTTCTCTATATTTTCTTTGACTATGTCGAAACCAAAAAGGTAGACGTTGGGGGGGGGGGGGGAGAGAGAGAGAGCAGCAGGAAAAAAAGTGGTAGCAAACGTAAAAACAGAAACGGAATCAAATGTGAGACAAACCAACCGTAAAAATTTTTACATTTGTTTCTATTTTTCTTTTTCATTTTGTCTACATTTTCATATATTTGGGCGAGTCAACAAGAATTCCTTCAATTTCACATGTGTCGACCTCTGTTTTTGACTCCTCTTTCCTGCGACAAACAATTTTGTATGAGTAACTTCAAAGTGAAAGGAGACTCACCAAAACGTAAAATGAATTTTTAATTCCAACATGAGAGGCGGAAGTTCTCCATTGAATTGCATGGAGTTAGTTGGTGCTGCTGTTGCTGCTGTCAACGCTGCAGGTGTCTGCGTCAGTTGTGTGGATTCTTGGCCAGACTGCAGTTCGCTCAGGCCACGGTGTTCGTTGTTCCTACTTGACTGTTACTTTTTTGACTTGTGATATATTTAGACATTCCTTTCAGAACTTTTCACTTACAATCAAATTTTCTAGTTTTACGGCTAAGATCTATTTCATAACTTAGTAATTGTCATTACATAAGGCGTATTTTTTATATTAATATTTTTTCGAAATGCTGCAGGATAGTTTCGAAACATTCATTTTTTAGAGTTTTCGTTCCTAATTTATTCGAATATTTTTACGATTCTTTTCAGGATTTCCGAATTTTGCACTTTTTTTGAAGAGGCTGTAACTGTAACTGTAGAAGAAAAATTTCTAAATTTTGTATTTTTGTTTTGAATTTTATTGCGGAACTTTCACCTTTGCTTTTGGAATCAAAATTTTAGTCGTGGTTTTTAGAGCACTGATTTGTTTTATTCAGAAATTTGGGATTTTAGGAAAATTTAAATCTTAGTTCTGAGGTGCGAGACCAAGTGTGCCAGTTTGTTACACCACTGTACCCATTACACAGTCGAATACTATATATTTTTTATTTTCATTATGCCTAATTGTTATTCAACAATTCAAAAATTTCTTCTTTCCATGTGGTTTACGTTAAAGTCAATATTACGATATTCGAACTGTTTCAGGTTTTATTCTTCCGGTTAAAGAAAGCAGTTGAAGACAAGAAGCAGTTTGTCCTTTCACTTGAAATATTGCCATTGAATTTAACATTGGGTTTTGTTTCTGTTAGAATCCCCTGATTTCATCGTTTTGATATCAAAACTTAATTTTTGCAGCGTTTTAATTGAATTTGAGTAGTTAGAGGGCCTCAAACAAAGTTCTCAAAATTGACCGAAAATTCCTTATTTTCTTATTTCCTAAACTAATTATTTGTGTGTCATTCTTTCTTAAAACTAGGTTTTGTAATCTTTACATGTTGAAGTCGTAAAGCCTATTTTACTTTAACTTATAATAATACTAATTAATAAGATTATTGTAGCAGTAGCAGGCTTTTTGGTTCAAAAACAAGAATTTGACAGAGGCACCGTCACGGTCTGCTGAGAAGGCTTTTTCGAATGACGTTAGCTTTAATAGTTCCCTAAGGAGTTTTAAGGTACTTAATTTTTTTCCTCTAACGGGGGGATCTTCTTTTATTTTACCTATTTTTTTCTTTGCCTTCTGTTCATTCTTTCTTACTCTTGTTTAAGAAAATTTTATGAGAACCTTCACTTCCTTACGGGCACACATCTCTTTTTATTATTATTTACTTGTTAAGTTAAAAAATTGTTTCAGTTTTTCTCGTTCATTTTTATGTTTGTTACGAACTAGCCGAGAAGGTCCCACATCTGTTCTTTTGATTAAACATGATATCTGTCCAGTGATACAAAAGTTTTCCAGTTGTTGCCTCGCTAAGGTGCACATATGTCTTAGTATAATGGGAACACAAGTTTAAATTGTGATGTAAATTAGACATTTTCCGTCATTTTGTTAACGAATTAGAAAAATTTATAATTTACCATAAGATTCTACAAACAGAATATCGGTATTGCATTTGCATGTTAACTAACAGGGAATAACTCAAAAGTCATAGTCGCTTTCCTTGATTGCCACTTTCTGGTCCTTCTGTGCACTCCGTCCGTGCACAATTGAAGAAGCAAGGTCAACAAGAGACATGGTCAAAGGATATATTGAACTTTAACAGGCGGGTTCCTCAGCACGTGCCCTCAGGACTTATTTCTGTATTTAATTTGAAAAATATAGTAATATAGTAGTCCTAGGTGTTGAAGACGTTTTTAATCTTGTTTTTGAATAGCCAAGGGAAAGAGAAGTGGAAACATTTAGCTAACTCGGGAGGTGTCTAAATTACAAAAGCAGAAAAGTGAGGCTTTGAATGCAAAGAAAAACGTAAAATTTTCATCTTAATTTTCTGTTGGCTGGTGTGTAGCAATTGCAGAAGAATTCTCTTATTAATGTACTTTTGTGATACTTTCACATATTTTTTGCCTTAAATCACTGTTCTCTTGTTTCTTATTAACAAACTTATTGTTGGTTGCTGATGGGAAACAGTTAGAAAGGTAACAATAAAGGAAACCCTTTCTTAATTTTTACGACTCTAAAATTAACAACTGTTTCTTGCACAACTTAAAAAACTGCCCTTATGGGTATTCATTTTGTTATACGCACTCAGTCAATAATTAGAAAACCTGTTGAGTCTAGTAAAAAAGATTTTTAATTTCTAAGAGTCATTACTCCATTAAAATATCACTTATATGTTATCCGGCGAATAACAATATCAATAACAAAATGAACTGTTTACTTTCAGATCCATGTCTAGTGAAATTCTGCCAGAAAGGTAGGCAATGCGTCATTGACAAAGAGCAACAAGCCAAGTGCATCTGTCAAAGACGATGTCCCAGGTACAAAAAGTTAATCTGCGGTACAGACGGCGTCATTTACAACAACTTCTGCGACCTGCACAGAACGGGGTGCCTTGAAAATAGGCAAATATCAGTCGACCATTCTTTTAACTGTACAAAATCCCGAAGACTTCACCATTGGAGTCACGAGGGTAAGTCACAAACTTGTTCGGGTTGTAAGAAGAGGACAGCAGAAACCTTCTAATACGGACTCTGCGTAGAAGGACGGTTGGACATCTTATTGAATTGAAAGAAAAGGTTCTAAATTTCAACTATATAGGTCTCATTGGTCAAAATTCTCATTTCCAATATGTAAAGTTCAATTGAGTAACCTAGTCCACTCATATTTTCATACTACAATTGTCAAGGTGATTTATTCTTCATTCCAAGTGTTGTGTGATTCCATTCGAAGGACCACGGTTCGTGTGAGCTACGTGGTGTTCTTCAATGACACAAGTTTCGTAGCTGCAATTCCGTTGTGGAATTTGACGCTGGGCTTTCATATTCACAGAATATATTGTGTATGTATACAAACTACGCGTAATGAACAAAAAACATGATGTTACTCGAAACGCTCCGTTCCACTTACTTCTTACAACTGACTGCCTCGACCCCCTGTTTAAATCGAACTATAATGAATGAAAACGAGGCAGAAACCATTGCGCGAACCAAACTTAGGGTGGCCAAAAGGAAGTCATAAAACAAAAAATAAGGCAGCCCTAACTTGGCGTCAATGCAAATGTATCCGCCTTAAACGCCATGTCAGTTGAGCCATTACGGTCTCCAGCAGCACTGTCTCACCCAAACGCTGCTCATTTTCATTTTATATCTTCTTTTCATGGAATTAACCACGCCATACAGCAATGCTTAATATGGCCATGTTTTTTCTTTGAGTTTCTACTTCTAGTGATTTTTTCCTATTGCTGAGTTCCTATTTCCTGATTTTTTGAGTTCCACTTGTTTGACGATTTATATTTTCTTCCTTGCGTCTCATGCCCGAGTACTGTGTCAATGTTTCTTTTCATTTGGTATTTCCCTTCTACAATGGGTATGCCTTCACGCTTTTCATGTCTTACAAGAGATTTACTCTTCCTATGTGCAGCGCTGGTTCTATTACATTGTAGTTTCACTCCAATGTAACGCCCATTTCAAGTCATCTTCACTTTCCTGTTCCTTATTTCCTACTTCATTATATTTTGTAATAGATTTAAATATCAATAACCTCCTCTTCACTTAGATTTTTCTGCTCTGTAATTTGAATGCAACAAATAGTTATACTTTCATTGGGACGGTCACTTGTTTTGCTGTACAATTCTTCGCTATGTTAATAAAGTACCATTCAAAATTCAACATCTTTGGAAAAAAATTACTTATATTTTTTCGTGCTAACTGCTCTTATTACGCTTGCTGCTGCTTACATATTATTTATTCAAAATTTAACCTTTTTAACCTCCTCCAATTTTTTCTCCCATGGAAACCAACAACGGCCGTTGCTTCCGGAACTTCCAGTGCTTAGTAACAAATCAATTTAGTACTCAAGAAAAACTATTTTTTTTCTCGCACAAGCAGGATTTTAAAGTTCTGTAACTTCATTTTGTCAAACACTACAGAAAAATGTTGGTACGAATAAATCTATATTTTCATTATTCTCAAAATGGATTTAAAATATTTTTAACATAACTACTTGAATGGAAATCTGTATTTTCTAAATGGAAATGAATTTCAGCTGTCAGTGAACTTTTCCACACAGCCAGGAGGTTAAAAGTAGATATTGGCAGAAAACTCATTTTAATTTATTTTTCATTAGGACAGAATGGAATGCTTTCTCTTATGTATTCTTTAAATCTTCTCATAAATATTTCTATATATATATTGACTCATAAATATATATTGACTTTCTAAATTTTTAAAGTTAACTTAATCCAAAAGTTCGGAAATGTCTAATCTAAAAATTGGGTCCTTTTGTTTCGGACTTCCGTGTCCAACAGTCTGATCTTCCAACTCTGTTTTACTATATTGTAAAATGTTGTATCTTTTGTCACATGATAAAATAGTAGTTTTATTGTCAATTTGTTATTCCAGATGAAAAAATGTTGAAAACGGAAAACTCCTTCGAGTTAGCAGCTGATGCTGACTTTGAAACAAACGAGGCTGACTCGGTATTGCCATTTTACACAGAAAATACGTGCACTCCACAAAATCACGAGATAATGAAGGTAAAAATTAATGTATGAATTAATTAAATTGTGAATCTACTTCCGACATTAATTACATTCCAAATGTATTGTAACTCCGTTTCCGGTTCTTTCGGCCCCGGTTTTGAATTAATTTTGGTTCAACTTGCTCCTCGTAGATTTATTATCACATACAGGAAAAACAGAAAATGTGAACCACCGCGAATAAGTGACCTACTGTATTGAATATGTATTGCTGTGTGAAAATTTATGTGCTACTTTTAAACAAATGTCAAAGCTAAAGGTAAGTTTAGAAGGACCGAAAAAATTGACAGAAATTTAAGAAGAACAAAGGAAAGGTCCACAAATTGAAAAAATTCATTCATTTGGGGGAATTAGTTAATAACGCCAATAAATCGATTACGTAATGTAATGGGTAACAACGTAATATGTAGCACTTATCATAATATGTCATATAAGACTTAAGTAACTAATTTTTATTTTTCTTCATGCAGGATAATCTTCTTCTGTACAATCATGCCAAGCTAATGGCCGAGGACAACAAAAGCTCCGGTAAAGAATATTTGGTCAGCATTATGTTTAGTCATTACGACCAGAACAACGACGGGGCCCTTGAAAGAGATGAACTCGAACAGGTGGGTTAACTTCGTTATATTGTTTTTCTTCTCATAATTCAGTTGACACGTACTACTGGTTCCTGTTTTACCTGTAGATGGGAGTGAAGGAAAACCTCCACCTGACTTCCAATGGCTGTGGCCTTGCTGACATGCTCGCCTACGATGACACAGACCGAGACGGTCGCCTGGACATCAACGAGTTTTACTTCGCCTTCAGCAAATTATACAGTACTCTCGCTCTCCTGTACTCTAAACTGTTACTTCGTCCTGCACAATATTGACGATTTATTTCGTATATACAGGTGTGTCCGTCATTTCACTTGACAAATCACTTGAAATCAATCATGTCACAGCCAGAGTGGGAGACAATGTCGAGATTAAGTGTGATGTGACAGGAACGCCACCACCGCCGATTATTTGGCAAAGAAACAAAGCTGATTTGTCTTTGCTGAATGAAGAAGAAGTTCGAGTGTTCAGCGATGGCTCCTTATACCTGACTCGAATTCAATTAATTCATGCCGGAAATTACACCTGTCACGCTGAACGAAATAAAGACGTTATGCAAACCCATGTTCTAACAGTTCACAGTAAGTTTCACTTTAATTTCACGACTGTTTCTATATAATGTACGAGTACTTTAAATGTTGTATATTACAACTTGTTTTTTTTCTGCAGCCGTACCGGAAGTAAAAGTCACGCCTAAAATACAATCTAAACGACCTGGTGAAGAATCCTCTATGTTTTGTCATGTCGTAGGCGAGCCATTTCCCAAAGTAGAATGGCTGAAGAATGATGAACCGTTAAAAGAGGAAGAACCTATGAAGTATGAAGTGATTGGAAACGGAACTGAACTTCAAATTCACGACATTGGTTACGCAGACACGGGAGCATATATGTGCCAGGCTGTAAACATAGGTGGAGTAACGAGAGATATTTCTTCGTTGGTGGTACAAGAGGATCCTGCACAGGGTAACACAACCTCATTTTACGTCTCTGTTCTGCCTACTCTGATGTATTATTTCAACTATATATATATCTCAATTATACCGACTCTGCATGACCTTTTTTGTGGCATTTTATTCGTACAAATCGGAAAGTGGTTTTCCTAAAAAAAACTAAAAAGTATTGGATTATTTTTTTTTAAATTTCAAGAACCAAAAGCCGAAGTTTGAAAAGACTAGGACTACTTGTATCGAACTTGGGTGCTAAATTTTATATCTACTGCTATTAGACTTTTCTGTGACTCGCCTCTTTCCAATATTTCAGCGGCTCCAAATGAAGAACGCAGATTTTTCTCTTTCCACGACTGGGGCATTTCAGTCTACGAGCCAACGGCCTGCAGATTGTACCATCAGATCCTGTCGACGGACATCATCCCCGGAACTCAGGAGTACGTCTGCGGAAAAAAAGGCGTCAACTGCAGCTGGGGTGATGCCATCAACGTAGCAAACAGATATGTCTATGTGGCCCAACCGAGGAAGGACAGAGTTCTTGTCATCAGCAAGATTCAAATGGTCGTCGTCGATGTAAGTACATTTCGTCACACAATCGACAACTGAAGAAAAATCGGCAAAAACAGCTGTCTTTTTTATTTAAATTTAGGTTGTGATAACCGACAAATATCCAGTTGAACTCCATTACGTACCCCACTTGGATCAGATTTGGGTTTTAAACTGGAGGAGCGAGAACAACCTGGGTGTAAAGACAATTCAAGTAATCCGTGACGCTTCACAAAAAAAGAAACATCACACCGTTCACCCAGAACCAATAGATGGACAGTTTGATCTCGTTCGAGGCCTCTACATACCTTTTATTCAGGTAGTGGTCCGCCTAACTAGTTGTTGACTTTTCACAAACAAACAAAAGATGAACACTAACATTTCATTGAATTCCTACAGGATATGAGTCACATGTTCAAGTACGGTTATGTCACTCATACAAATCAAAGGGGTCTTTATAAGCTAGATTTGGGCAACATGAGGTACATAAAGAACGTAGACCTGACGCCAAACAATTGTGTTCCACGTCACGTTCAATTTTCAGCCTTGTGTAAGTACCTTTCGTGTATCTGAATCGTTGCTTTTATCCATTTACATTTTATTTGCCTGATTAGACGGCTACGTCGTTCTGGAGTGTGAAGAACCTACGACAGGTCGACCTACAGGACAAATTCTTCTGGATTACATGACCGACACTGTCATCAATCAGAAGACGGGTCTCTTTGGAAGGCCACACGTGTCACCCAACAGCAGGACGGTGGTCACCCTCGACAGAGGAAGAGACGGAGTCACTTTGGTCGTTCAAGAAGTCACGAGTGAGTGTTTTCCTAGCAGTCAAATGATCATTACCATTTTTATTTTACAAATATTTTTTCTTCAGCGAGTGGACTCAAATTCCTGTTTGACGTCAAAACAACGTTAAACATAAGTGCGATTACATTTTACCCGTCGCAGACGACACATGGCTACGACCTGTACGCCAGTGCCGCCGACAAGGAGGACATACTATTCCTGAATTTGGTCACTGGTAGGTTGACTCTTAAGCTCTTCAAAAACTCACAGGAATACAATGTCTGTCTAATCAACCATAACCTTCTCACCTCAGGCAAAGTCGAGATGATCACTGGTGTTGGAAAAGCGATGAATCCTACCTTGGCCGAATGGGATACCCCCAACAGGCCAATCGTGGCCTCCGGGATCTTCGGGCACTTCATGGTCACTCCAGCCGACGGGGCCTTGTTCGTCGTCAACGGGGAAACCCGAACGGTCAACTGCGAAATAGGCGGGGTGGTGCATCCAAGAGCAGTTGTTTGGGTGACAATGCAGCTTCAGTGAGAGTCTTGTGCGACCCCTTGGGTACATCTGGGCACCATGGCCCAGGGGTCGGGCTTAGATGCGCAAAAGAGCGCGTGTCAAAATCCGTCGCAATGAGCACACATATCGGCATATTTGGAATTTTTGTCGTTAGAAAGTGTACAAGGACGCTCTGTGCGCTGTGAATTTATACCTATATACGCGCATACAAATATATATATAGTATATTTTTTATTTTTCTGGTTTAGCAAAGGCTGGTTTACATAGAATTAAAACGAAGGGAGTTTAGTATTAGTTTACATATCACACGTTTAGATATATCTAAGGTGATGTCACGTAGACGGGCCTGCATTGGACTCTACCAAGACAAGTACGCGGAAAGTACATTGTCGAAGTACATTGGCAACAGTCTTTAACTAAATGGATTTTCTCCTGTCTCGCGGACTCGTTTTTTTTCAAGGGGATTGCCTTGGGACTCATGAGTGAGGGGACTCTGAAGGCCACTTCAACAGAAAAATGTTGCCACCTTGGTTTTGGTTTTGGTTGGTTTTGGTGTTCGAGTTTTTGGAAGTTCTAAGCGTCTGAGTTAAATTGCCAAATCGAAATCCAAATGAACCCGAGAAGCTTAAAATTGTTGACAATAAACTATTCTTAATGCCTCCACAAGCAAATTCGGTAATTTAGACAATCGATTTGGCAAATTCCGACTGAATGTGATGTTTATAAATTTAAATAATTTTCAATTCTCTTGATATTAAAAATCTTGATTTATCCGTTCGAGTTCTGCTGCATTAAACAAACTCAAATGCCAACGGACAGTTACGTTTTCTTTGGTTTTGTGCATTTTTTTTCAAAAACAGAGACAAGAACCTTAGAAATTTTTGTACGGTTTTGGTGAGGAGTTACATTTTAATTTCAAACACCAACAACAGAAGTCGGTGCAACTGATGAAACGTTGGAATAAAAACTTTGCATATCACTTGATGAAATTATTTATTATCTTTTTCAAAAAGAATTCCTATTCTTAAAATTTAAAAATTTTCCAAGCACGCATGATGAGAGTTTTTATCATGTCACACCGGAGAATTTTTAGAGATTTTTAAAAAGTTCAAATAAAAATGAAAATATTTTTGTGGTGATGTTGCGCCCACAACAACCGAAAAATCTATTGGTGCTACCGAAAAGCAAAACAGTATAATTTCTAAGTCACTCTAACTGAATGGCCCTCAGAAAAATTTGAACGACGTTTAGAAGTTTAAACCGAAAAAAATTGTCAAAAATTAACAAAAGCTTAATTTGAAACCATGAAATCAGTCAACGTGAAACATTTCCGTCATGTTTTCACCCTAACACTCATGAGGAAAACAAATTTGGTCTCCATGATAACTGACCCTTTGTTCAATAACCTCACCATGATGATCGATTTTGAGTGTAGAAAACGCCGAAATTTAAATTCGTTTGTCACAAAGGGTATCGTCCTAAGCAAAGAAGAATGGTGTCGCATAAACAGTATCAGACAAACTGGTGAACAAGAGAAACCATTTCCGAAGCAGAGGAATTCGATTCGAAAATTGAAACGTCCTAAGGTAAAACATAGGGTGAGATTATGTTGTTGTAACTAAGTGCTGACAGACCAAAGAGAAGTATACAGAGAAGTAGCAATTTTCCTTTCGCGGACAGGAAATTAAATCAAGTGATGTAAACTTGGAGAAAATTACAGACAGCTCATCTTGGGAAGACAAATTTAAATCTGAGAGGACATTGAGGGAAGCTGCCAGGTTGGCCTATGAAGAAAGGCAAACCACCAGGAAGATTCTCTCGGCGTTACTTTTTTCAGCCGTAAGTTCGTATAGGTACAATAGCAGCCAGAAGCTCGTTTATATCCGTCCTAGTTTCAATACATGCATGCTAAATCACCTGGATTTGTTCATGCCTATTGTTAAAGCTGGAAGACGTAGAAGAACCTTAATTATAAATGAACTTCTGCAATTCGTCTGTTTTAGGTGCTACAAGAACGTCACAATCAATTGGTATTTAACAATCGAATCAGAACTGTTATGAAACAGAAGTGCCTCAAGGAAAAGGAAGAGTACAATGAAAAGGTTTCACAATTTCAGATGGAGCTCTATAAGGCTCGAATGGACAAGCAAAGGACACGGGAACACCTTAAGCGTTGCTTGAACAAACAACTAGAGGAAAAAGTTGAACGAAGCCGGATAGAGAAAAGGCAACAAGAAATGGAAAAAGAACTATTGGCAGCGAAAAATGTTCATTTGGCCAGAGAACTCAGTGCGGACGAAGAGAATAGGATTTTAGCTAAGCGAAATCTTAAGGAGTCTCTAATGAGTCATAAGGAAACTGAGAAGCAAATTGAAAGAGCGAAAAAGAAATCTGAAAAGAAGGAAGATCAAATCCGAAAAATACAATTAAAAGTGGCTCATGATATGAACGAACTGAAGAAAAAGAAAGAGAGAGTGTTGGATTCAGAAGCGAAAAGTAAAGTCATAAAGCTTCATATCGCAATGAGAAGGAAAGAAGAAAAAGACAGACAATTGGAAGCTGAGAAGCTCACACAAGTGGAAGCTGAAATAAACGCCAATAATGACAAGATCATGCAAGGAATTAAACATAAGAAAGAAAGGTTGCGGACAGAATTGGTGAAAAGTAGAACTGAAGCGGAGGAGGCGTTGAAAAGAAAAGATATCGTGCAAAAGTTTGCAAGAAGAATGGAATGTAAAGCGAGAGAAAGCAAAGAAGAATTCGACAAGAGATGGAACATCGAAAGAAAAAGACAAGCAAAAAAAAATCAATGGCGGGTTTTCAGAGACCACGAGAAACAGGAAAAAGAAGTCAAGGAGAGGAAACGATTGGAAGATGACATGGACAGAAAGTTGCAGATCAACCCGAAGTCAGATGATGAGCACGTAACCCAATACTGTGACTACATGCTCAAGGAAGCCGAAAGTCACGGGAGACCTCTATTTCCGGTTTTAAAGGCCATTAAGGTAAATCACCATCAGGGGGTTACTTCAGGTTGCCGGGTCACGCTAGGGAGTAGACAATTTTCGACATGCTCCTTGAGGATCTTCTACATCCTAGGCAAATCTTTTTTTCTCTTTAATCCTCTGCACGGCGGCACGGCTAGTTCGCCTCACCCTGCCCTGCGGCACTCTTTCACGGTACTCTACCCCAATCTATTCAAATAGAAAGTAAACTTCAGGTGCATGGTCACCCTTTTATACTACTGTCAAACTCTTTTGCCTTGTAGTTTGCTTATTTGGTACTTGAATACGCAAGTGAGTAAAACAATAATTTTTTTTCCAGGAAGTTAAATCCGACTGTGGCATTAATAGGGCCAAAAGAATTGTTGACCATCTCAAAACGAGTTTTATATTGTGAATTTGGTCCTTATCCTCCCACACGAAGAGAAAGACATCAATTTATTCAACAACGTACCTGGAATCTTTCTGTCATTTACAAACTGATGACTGACAATCTTATGTTCATAGACTTATTCAGTTGTGACTTTGGTCAATCAATACGACAGTTTATTGTTTTTTAGAATCACCCTAGTCTTTTATCAAATCAGGTTAATAATAAGGAATTTGAGTACTCATATTTACTTCCGGATGTTCATTTACAGTTATTTTCCTTTCGAAACTTCGCTGCTTTGACAGTAGTAATACTAACAATTTTGTTATGGATTGTCTAATACTTGAAACAGTAGCAACCAAAACCCAACGTGTCAGGCTTTGTTTTCTTTTCCGAATTCTCTTTTTCTCCGGCTTCCTTCCCTCTGGTCACTCCAGATTTTTCATTCAAAGATGCCTTGGATTTGTTAACTTCCTGTTACATGGAAAGAGGTAATGTTTTTAAATGAAAACCTGTATGGAGTTGAATGATTACCCGGTACTGGTGGTACCTACCGCAACAGCTGCCAAAACGGGGTACTCAGGCAAATTATTTTTTTTGACAAAGTTGAGAGCCATTTCAATGAATTGGCGTTCTTCTTCGGCGGTTTCGGCGTCACCTTCCTCAGGTTCCAGCCATTCCTTAAGGTCCTTCGCCTCCCTTTCTGCCCTCTCCTTGCACTGCTGATCGTATATTTCCCTGGTCTTAATCTTCTGATCTCTGATCCTTTTCTGCATGTTTTCTCGCCATTTCTGGTTTACTTCGGCCGACCTACACGCCTGAATTACATCCCATTTCATGGCTTCCTTGGCTTGGTATCGCTTTCTTGACAGTTTCTCTTTCACTTTACTTTCCATGTCCTTAATTTCTGCCACTCTCATCTGTTGCTGTTGCTTCTTCAAATTTTCCCTCTCTTCCTCCAATTGCAATTTCTCCGTCTCCGCCGCTTCGAGTTTTTCCGTTTCGCTTCTGCTCGCTTCTGCAAGTTTTTCGGCCAATAACTCGGCCATTTTCGTCCGTCTTTCGATTGTTTCCCGCAGTGCTTCTTGTTCTTTGACTTTTCGATTTTTCTTAAACTTTCTAGAGAACTCCAGAAATATTTTATTTATTTCATTTTCTTCCTCTTCTTCCAAAGCGAGTCTCTGCTCGTGTTCGATTTGACTTTGGGTTTTCTCAATTAATTTGGCAGCGAATTCCTTCCTGAAACTTTTCTCGACCATGTTGCAGTGGTGGATTCTGTCAGCCTCAAGTTTCATGTTTTTCAAATCTTGCTTCTCCTCCTCCCGTTCCTCCTCCATTGCTTTTCTTCGTAATTGTATCACTTCCATTCTGAAAGAGGAAGAGCAATTGCTACTGGCCTTATCGCTTTCTTTAATTAATTTACATTTCCCTGCATATTTGGCAACAAGGGAAATATGAAGGTCGTTGCCTCAAAATTAGTCAGAGTGTACATGAGCAATACTTTTTTTTGTACCCAGGAAAAATGCTCGCCCATAATGAACCCCGTTGGAACGAAAAATCCAGTACTGTACTAAAAAACACAGTGGCCACCTCGTTCCATGTGGAGAAAGTGGCGAACGGCTAAACGCTACAGTCACCTGCATTCTCCGGAACCCTCCTCGTTTGAGACAGGACAGGAGCCAGTCCCCGTCCCTTAATGTCTCTGAGGAGTACAAGTAGGAATCCCAACCTGAAGGGTTGAACCTCTCCCTCGTGTTACTCGAATTTTACTTTTACTTTTACCCAGTGCTTGGGGGGGGGGTTTTGGATTCTACAGCCCGGCAACCACAACACCGGGGCTTGAACGTCGTGGTGCTCTTTTAGTCATACCTCATGTATCCCGATTTGTTATTTATTCATATCAAAACTTAACTGTTTGTCTAACATTTCCTTTTGAAGTTTCCTTTTGTTTTTTTCCATTAGTTTTTTGTTAGCGGTATCCTTTTCAAACTCTTCGGCCTCAGCTTTAAGCCTTTCTCCCATTTCCTTGTCTTTTTGTTTCTCTTCGTCTCGCAAAACATTTTTCTTTTCAATTTGGTCGCGACGTTCTTGCACAACCTTCGAGTAAATGAAAATTGCAGTTAAACTTGAAGTAAACAATTTAGGTTGTTTTGAATTGTCCACTTACCATTGAGAGCAACACTCCTGATTTTATCGTCCTCGATGAATTTTTTTCTTCGGCCATCACCATTTTCACAGAATCCAAAATCTTTTTCCTGTCCTCTTTTCTGTTTTTCATAATTTCATTGTACTTGTCAATTTTGTCCTGCTTCTCCTTCTCTCGTTTTTCAATCCTTTTCTGCTCGCTTTGCGTTTTAACACTCTAGTTTGAAATAAACGAGCTTAAAATTTCTGATTCGAAGGACAGGACATCATTGATTGGCGAACACATGTGGCCTAAAGCCTAAATTCTAACCGCGAGTGTGTTACTCCAGTTCTTGGTCATCTGGTAAGAAATGTTTCTCTTGGCCTCTTCCTTCGCCTTAAGAACGGCCGCCATTTCCTTCTCCCGTTCCTCTTTTACCAAATGATCGGCAATACTCCACCATTCTAGGTCGTTTAAGACGATCCCTTCAGCTGGTCGGGGTCCATACTTGCAGTTTCTTGGCATCACATGACCACCTATATCTATGTATCTCATTTTTAAGATTCTAGTTTGGTTGTTGACATTGACACTGCATTTAATGTACGCTTGGAACGTTTCAACGTCTTTTTGACGTTGTTATGGTGACATGTGGTCTGCTTGAATTACCTAAACGTTTATATTCGTAAAATCTCATTTGTTTGCGTAACCATTGATATGACCTGAATTTTGTACCCATACGTCAACTTCGCAGTAAGTTGGAACGTTGGAACTATTTGAACGGTAATAGTGTCAAGACTATTTACACAAGTGGAAGTGGCTATGGAAAACAAGTGACAAGGAACGACAAGGAATCTAGAGATCAACGCTTTGTGCAGATTTAGGCCGCCTCTAGAGATTTGATTTGTCTGTGGGTTTCCGACGGTTACGAAAAATGGAGTGAAAAATTATTACTATTAATTAGGCAAACAATTTAATATCGCTGTACAATAATAGAATGATTATTAAATTTATGTTCGGAATTTAAAATCTCTGAATTTTTTCACCCTTAAATGTTAAGGACGCTTTAATTTTGTTAAAAATCAATCAAATTATACATAACAAAAATATAAAATAATTTAATAACTGTTTATTGTCACTGTATTGGAAAGAAGACTTATAACTGACAGACTTATAACAAACAGGCGAATGAACTTCCCAATGGGATTCTGTTTATCAAGCAAGACATGTTGGTGAAATGGTGGGTCATTGTACATAAAAATAGGTACTCTGAAAAACAACTGCAGGCTTCAAACTAGTTGCACGATCAAGAATAATCTACAAAATTTTTGATGGCAAAACCTTCAAGGAAGAGCTTGTAGTTCAGGTTCAATAAAAAGAATTGGCCTACCCATTCAAACAGGTTGACCTTTGAAGTACAAAAATGTGAAAAACAAAAGTAGAATCTTGACAGACTGTTGTACAAGAATGCAAGTATTCGGAAGGGTGAAAACGTGGCTCTTACTGGCAAATTACTCATTTCCATAGAAAATTATTTTCCAATTGTTTAGAAGAATCTGAGGTGTCTTTCTCTTTATGTGACATTCTGCTGTCAGAACTAGGTTGGTCACACTGAAAAAAATAAGGCAACAGAATTACCAATAGGTACCGGACAACAGCTACCATGGGCAGCACAAAATGACATTGAAAAACAAACCAAAATCTTCTGCCATTGAAGGAAGCTGCAGGACCCTGCGGCATCTAACAAGGCACTGGTATCAATGGATTTATCAAAAGAATCCTCCAGAGGAAGACCTGGAGGTCGTTCAAGCAACTGTAAGAAAATAATGTAAGGATTGACAGAATGACAAGGTACCAATAAAAATTTATCTGATAACAGTGGTTAACAAAATTGCAACTGTATAGACAACTTCGTCTGTTTCTGAGTAAAAAAAATTACCCAATCTTTACAGTTCGACCCAGAGAGATGGTGTCCCTCTTCTACATGTCGTCAGTGCATACGTCCCATGAAAGTATACATCTCACTTATACATATGTTATTTCATTTCACCTCAGTAATAATGATACGTATGTGGGATTGTTGTTCGATATTAACGTGTGAACAGTCCGTTCAAGAACGGGCAGAGTGCTGTTTTATGTCTCCCTTAAATTTACATGAATTATCCTCCCCAACCACTGGACAAATTTAAAAAAAAATTTTAGTCACCCACCATTTGAATATATTTTCTTAAAGGATCTGCCTGTGACGCCATCATATGAGGCAACTCACTGTTCCTATGTGATGTTTCAGAAACTGATACCAAACGATCTCTATAGGTTATTTGTCCGTCCTGGCAGAATGGAGTCTCGGACAAGGGGGACAACGAAGGTGCGGTTTTGCTCAGGTTACCATCGCCTACACCACATGAAGTCATCGTGAACGTATTTTGTCGCAGCAGACCTCTGTCTGAATGGCATGCAGCTGGAGGACTCTGAAACAAAAATTAATCAATGTAATCTTTCATGTGGCTGGTGCGTGCAGGTACTTTTACGCCCAGAGACGCACCTTGCACTGCTGAGGACTCGATGCTGTGATAATCTTCAGGGCTTCCTGCCATTGCGCTTCCATCACACTGTGCAACTTGTCAGCTATCTCGGTCTTTTGAGCGGTGTACTGGTCCAATTTCTTTTGCATTTCGGCGATCGCCTCTTCAGCTCTATGCGTTGAAGCCTTCCAAAGCTCGAGCTCCTCCTTGTGCTTCTCTTCTAATAAATTGACTTCAACAACGTGTTTTTCTACGATTTGCTGCACCTGCTTGATTGCCATTTCACTGATGGTTTTCTCTCTTTCCTCAATCTCCTTCTGAAGGCTTCTTTCGGCAAGCGACAGCTGCTCCTGAAATTCCTTCAACTTTTCTTGTACGATTTTTTCCACTTGATTCTGGTAGAATTCCTTTAGCTCCACTTTAATCTTGTCGACCTGATCAGTAACAGTTTTTAGGTTTTCCTTAAGTGATTTTTCCTTTTTTTTAAGTTCTTCGTTTGCCTGCAACAAAGTCTTTTTGCTTTGCTCTAGTCCAGAGACGCGACACTTCTCGTCCTTTAATTTTTCAGAAATTTTATCCTTCTCTAATCTTCCCACTTCTAACTCTGCTTGAAGTTCTTTCAAGTTTTTTTTTAGTTCTCGAATTTGATTGTGCATGTCGCATATTTTCGTCATTGCTTGCCCTAAACTGTCTTCTTTGATCACCAATAATTTTTCCAACCTTTCAACATGACCTCTTTCGGACTGCAATTTATCTTTGATACCCTTTAAATCATTTTTTAAACTCTCAATTTCCTTTCCAGCACTTGCGATAACAGTTTTTTTTTCATTTTCGGATGTCTCACACTTTTCCTTATACCCGTGAGCCAAATCCAAAGCTTTTGACAATTCGGTTTCGTACCGTTTTACTGTTTGGCATGCTGCCGACACTTCCGATTCAAATTTTTCACGTTCTGTTTCCAATTGGTTTTCCAACTTACAACGTTGGCTTTCTAAAATTCTCCAATAACTAACTAATTTCATCCATCCCTCCATCAGTTTTGAAATGGCTTCATCCTTCTCTTGATCCACTCTGATAGCAACTGCCACTTTCTGTTGCTCTTCTAAAAGCCTGACTTGAAGTTTCTGAATCAAGTCTTCACAGTGTTGCCTTCTACAGTGTTCTTCTTGATATTTCTGTCTGAGTCCTCTCATATCTTCAGTCCATTTGGGATCATCTTCCAAGTTAGTACAACCCCACAATTTACCCAAACTCAATAGATCAGTCAGGTCACTTGATAAATGTTTTTCTGCATCAGTCTTACTAACTTCAACACTATCACTTGAGGTTTTCCCAAAGGTTAAATCTAAATTTTGGACACAAGCCTTATTGTCAATTGTAACATCACCAGTTTCGAAAACTTTTGAAGGACTTGAACTATTAAAGTCTAAAAACTTTTTACAAGTTTTGCTTTCAGTTTCACAATTATTTGCAGTATCTTTGAAGCTATGTTTAGGTGGACTTATTTCATCTTTATATTCATCAGGTGCTGTCAAACCTTTGAGCCTTAATTTACATTCAATTTCAGTCTGTGTTTCTTCTAGCTGTTTAAGTAATGCATTCACTTTGTTCAAATTGAAAACAGCTGTTGATAAATGTACATTTTCTTTGCCAGAAATTCTTAAGCCTTGCTTGTCTGCATCTTTTTCAGGTTCACCAATGTTTCCACCAATAGACTCCCTGTCCTTGAAATAATTATAAATTTCCTGTAGTATTTGATTGTCCTTTTCTTTTTGATTAAGATACTCATTTGAGGTTAATATATTTTGATGATTATTACAATTTTGCTTTAGGTTAGTTATTGAATGACTTAGTTGGGATTTCAAACTTTTGTTTGGTGAAGGTAAGGTTTGAGTTTTCACAGGTGTTGTCTGAAGGCTCCTTAAATTATAATTTAACTTATAGGCTGTGTTCAGAGAATCTGCACTTCCAAAGCGTTTCAAATGCTGAAGGTTCCCATTCTGAGCCATCTGTTCAGATTTCATGATCTGCTGATTTTCAATTAAACAAATCCTTCCCTCTAAATCATTCACTTGAGACAATAAATCACTGACCAAAAGCTGTTGCTTAGTCTTGGTGAGACTAGTTTGTTGTTCCTCGGTGTCGGATGAAACGGAGAAAAAATCAGGCGGAATAAGAAGCAGCACATCGGTGTCATCGGAATGCACACTCATAACTCATTTTAACCCTTGCAACATACGAAAGAACATAAAAGCACATACGTACATATATAAACTACCGTAACTATGTTTCCTAAAAAAAAAAACGATAGGTAAGCTTCCCAGCTGTGCAAGTATCTTCCAGGTTTCCTCGTACTAGACGTTCAAAATAAACTGTAAAGATCCTTAGTAACGGTCATGATATCCAAAACAAAACAAAATTTCATTTTTTCCGTGACGATAAGCTCAAGCCTTTTAATTAACACGTGAAGTCAAACTTTTTCTTAATTTACATATTAAAAACTGTGTCCTAAATTGTAATTATTCATGTTTCTCGACCGGATATTCCATGGGAAAACTTTCAAATTATTTTTTCGGTTAAAATCAGCATGTAAACACATCTGCGTGCTGGCGGCAGGAATGCCAACCGTCGGGTAACCGTTCAGAATTAAGTTATAACAAATGAAATTATGGTTAATTTTTAGGTATAAATATATAAGCTAATTACTAGTTATTCAATGATGTTATAACAGATATATTTTATTGTTTTCTGGGTGATTTATAAAAATGGAATGGGGATATTATAAAAAGAGAATCGATTAATTAATGGAAATTCAGGTTCCGAATTCGTGGTTGAAAAGTCAAAAAGTTTCTCAGAATGCGGCAAATTTAAAATAATCTCTGTATTGGAATCTTGAATTCATTTTCCCTCAAAATCCCAATCTTAACAACACAAATTTCTAATTGATGGAATACAGAATAATATAAAGAAATTGTAACAAATGTGTAGCTTTATTTGAACAACAAATCGTTTCAGCCCTCGTAATATAAAATATGAGCAGAAAAATTTGCAATATCACACATGAATTATAGATACATATAAGTATGCAAGTATAGGCCTGAGCTCAGCAATCTACAAATCAATTGCTTTAATATCTTCCCCTCTTTTGTGGGAATCAAAGAAGGAGAATCAAAATATTATGGGTATTACAAATAACCATGGTTTCAAGGGCAGCCATACAGAATGAATGTGGCTTTTTTGTTTTCTCACTGATGAAGTTAATATGACTGCCAACATGGACCTAAAACATTTCACAGGTATCTGAATAATGCAAAACTTCTTTACTTGGTAATTCTGTAATGTGAGTTTTTTATGAACAACACCAATATTACTACTATTAGTGACTGATATTCACAAGTTTCAGGAAGCTGGAGCAATAAATCAATGTTAAATCACTTGATCAGGAAACAGGTCCATAAACACAATCTTGAAACATATCTCACATACACACACACACACACACACACACACACATATATATATATATATATATATATATATATATATATATCATTATTGAGCAAGCTCATTCAAATAATAATTGATTCATGTCTATGTTTGTTCCTATGTCTTGAACATTAGAAGTGATATCCAATTAAGTTTGGAAACTTCAAATTCTTATATTTGTGACACCAGTGTTTAATTCATTCTCCAATATGATGTTTTTAACATTAACAGCAGAATACCACACTGCCTTCATCTCTTTATCTCAAGTCATCACTGGATTGTATTGCAGAAATCTGCTATGTAATATATAAAAACAGTTCACAATATGAGGTAAACAGAAATGAGAAAAACTCCTGAGAATCTGTTATGCAGCACTTTCTGGCTATTTTGTACCTTGCAAGAAAAAAACGACTGTCTGTGATTATAGTATAAACTGAACTCCGTTCTCTATGTCTTCGATTCTTGTTATTGATATACCTGAAACAAATACATATATGTATATTCTATCCATTTACCCTCCGAAGGGGCCCCAAGTGGAGTAGCAACCTACGCTACATACAGGCAACCTGAGATAGTAGTGTCAGGTCAGACAATAAGCTACAATTAATATAAACATCAAGTTCGCAGAGCATGTCTGTAATGTGCTATTGTCCTATCCTCCCCGAATCAAAATGGAAAAGAAATCCCACCCTGTGACTCCCGGATGGAGAATACATGTATGAAGAATGAAGATATTAACTTTCGCGATCGCATTTGCGCATCTGTTCCACACAAAATTATGTTTTTGTATAAAGTGACATTTGTAGTATTTTTGTTGCACATCAAATTGTTGAATGAAATACCAGCTAACTATTTTTTGCAGCAAAACCTCAAGCTCTACATTTGAGGTCAATACTTTCAAATGCGCATTCTTACCCCGTAAACTCAGGTTGTTCCTGCAAACCCGAACAGCGGGTTCACATAAAGTCACATCTGCAGGTAATTTCATTCGAAATCTCTTCGACGCCTCCTTGGCCGGATTCCAAAGCGCCTTCGAATTCCAAGCCCACTTAACCTTTTGAGGCGGAACAACCTGTGGCAACATAAAAATCCATATTACATCTCTTCTCTCCCAAACAGCACCAATGTTCTATCAGGAAAAAAGTACTACCATGCAAACTTTATAGTTTCCGGTATGCAAATTCCAAACGAGTGTCACCGAAGCCTCGTATTGCTCCAACTTGGAAACTTCGTCTTTAATTCCCTCGGAACCTTCTATTCTCATCATCAAGAGGACAAGGACGTCTCCCGACCTGGGGCAGACCTGTAAAAAATTAAACTCTATGAGTCAAACTTATTCCTTCTGTGATGGTACAACTAGTAATTTATGTGATGCTTTACAATACTCACATCTAGAATTTCAATATCGTAGTCATTACAAAACGTGAACGTCTTATTGGAAACCTGACAAAGTGTTGTGGCGACCGAGTGACATATGCCTTCGATGTCCAGACTCTGTTGGTCGACGACAACGCAAGGAGCCGCAAGTTTTTCCACTTTTGAGTTAGATACCATCTGCAGTTGCGAGTATCCAGCCCCGTGCACCTCAACATTAAGTGCCGTGTGGTACCCAGTCACGGCACTCATGTCATCGTCCTCAATATCCGTTATCACTGATACGAGTTCGTCATCAACCTCGACAAACCGCCTCTCAAACCTGACTGCCTCTCCATAAAATCTATTCAGGTTTCGATATAAATTCTTGTATATATCAGCCTCCTCATATTCGATATCTTCCTTGAAATACCACTCTGAAATATCATTAATTAGTATCCCATTTTCAAGTATTAGCCGAGTGTCCAATTGGTTCGCGGTCGATTTACAACATTTTGTTATTTTCACTTCATCACAGCCTTTAGCTTTACATCCGTCCTTCCCGGATGACTTAGGTTTTTGAGCGCTTGTCGGGGGGGAGGGTACGAACTTCGCCATTGGTGACAACAAGGCATTCCCATTTGTATTCCGGTTGAATGGCCTAAGAACGCCGTCATACTGCGTAGGACTCGAGAGGATTTCCAAGATGAGTGGCGACCTGGGGCTGGGGACAGAAATGGACAGATCCAACGGATACCTTGGACTCGGACTGCGCAGTATCATGTCATTCATTTCACTAGGTCCTAAACCGTCGTTCCCGAATCTCAACTCGATGTTCAGTGATAATCCGCTGTCGACTTCCGCTTCCGGCTCGGAAAACTTTTTCGGGGACTTCAGTGTATTTTCCTGCCTGACTATGCTGAACGGAACAATATTCTCTGAGTCGAAATCCTGAAACTCGTATTTTTTGTCAGCCAAACGTTTTTTTCGGAATTGACTTAACTTTTCCACCTCATGTTGGGTATCGTCCACAAATTCATACGGACTATCCGTGTTTTCTTTCGATGTTCGCAGTCTGTGTCTTGTAGACTCCAGAACCGGGTGAATCTCGGTTTCTGCAACACCCTTTGGGGCCTTATGCATTGATTTCGAGAAGGACATGTTCCTAATTAACACCCCCAGATTTAAATTACTATTCTGAACCCCCTGACGTGTAAAAAAGGATTTGTAACACTTCTTTGAGCAATTGTTATTGTCGGCTTTGTAGATATCTAAGCTACGACCCTTGTCTGTGCTGTTACCTTTTTTTTGTTCGGCTCGGTTTCTCTTCATTTGACTGGGTGACATAGGACATCGGAAGCAGTCCTTTTCGCCAGAATCCTTCTTTTTCAATCCGATATCTCCAGTGTCTACATTATTTGACTTCCCCATTTTCTCATCTTGTTTACACCCTTTATTGTCAGCCCCTATAACGATCTCATTGTCTAAATGTTTTCCAAATTCATATCTTTGCTGCGTTAGGTGTACCCTCGTTGGTAGGGGAGGGGACGTCAAAAATTCCTGAATTGTTTCTTGCTGCTTTTCTGTCTTCACCTCTGCCACAAACCGACTGGGAGATTCTGTCCTTTCAACCCCAACACTGCAATCTTCAGATATAATCCCTTCTGGGAACTTCTTTGTGGATTGAGACATACTTAGGTTTACCTCTTCACTGAAATCTTGAATGATCTGCTCTTTAAGCTTGAAACCTTTGGTTTGAAGTATTCCATCTGGGATAGAATTAACAGTCCATGAGGACACACCTTCTTCTGTCATGTTATTGCTCTCCTCTTCACTCTCAAATACACTTATCTGGTATGGAACTTCATCTGTGTCATCTTTAACTTTCTTTTCACTGTTTCCAAGTGTAATTCTGATTGCATATAAAAAATTATTGGCATTGAAAACAGCATAATCATTACACTTAAGACTAATTTTAGGCAAAAATTCTGGATAAGGTATGACCACATCAAAAGATGTATGAATGGTATAACCATGCTTTAGGCAACTGAAACGCAAACATGTGTCCCAACTGGCAGCAATGTCTGGAAAGAGTTTTATTTTACATAAAAATTTCTAAAGTAAAAAATGGAAACCCCAAGAATCCAAAACGACAATTACTTACCATCAAGCATGTAAGAAGATGCAACAACTCTACAATCAGGACAATCATTCAATGATGGCAAAGCAGTGACAGTAACAAAGGCATGTCTGTTGTTTGAGGCACCTGATGCATCAATATTGCAGCTGTCTCTTCTGAAGCATTTAAAGCCAGTACTTCTCAATTAACAAGAGCAGAATAATCATGTACTCAAACAAATGATCAAACATACTCACATTATACCATAAACTAATATTTTTTCATGATCTTTTGGCCATTGACAAACATAAATCTGAAGAGGTGCAATTACTTTGTGATTGCCAAACAGAGATACTTCTGCTATTTTCCTTGCCTGACCTCCAGGCTTGAAATTCCACCAGTGTAACCTGTATTTGTACACAGTGGCATACCATTCATCATCATCTTGATCTGTTGTCATGGTGTATGTTATCAGGAACCTGCCACATTTTGTCATTCCCATGAAAATGTGTGATTGTAAAACTTGATGAGGAAATATGTTTGACAAATAGTAGGACTTGAGAACTGTTTGTTTGACAGGTTTCAGGCAGCCAAATCCCATCTAAAACATAAATCATTAATGTAAAATATTTATTATCGTTTTTGGGCAGGAATCATTAGAATGGAGTCCGGCCACATAACTAAATGGAGACAAAGTTTGATTAGGGCAAATTAATCAAGAATTATTTTGTTAAAAATAAACTGTGCAGCAACACAACTGTAAGCAATTTTTTATGTAAACTGATTTAAATAACATAATATATTTTCAAATGTCTTCTTCTACTACTTAAACTGCGATAAATAAACTTATGTTAGCTCTTTGAAAGCACTGTTTACCTCACGACGGATTAGATTTTGAGTTACATTTACAGGCATGGAATAATCCAAAATGGAAATATTTAAGTCATGATTAAAGCCAGGTGAAAATGACGAACTCGAAATCGTTTCAGCCGACCCTAATTCACTAATAAAATCGACTTCATCTAAATCACTATTCCAGTCTGACATTTTTTTTGTCAGTGCTAATTTGCCGTGGCAGTAGGCAACGAGAGAATGAAGGTTTCTTAAGCATTTGAAACGCGGTATAAACAACAACTTTTTTTCATCTTTCAAAATCCAGTTTCATTTCAATATTTAAATGGTAAATCATTATTTAATTGTGTGCTCGCTGTTTTTAGTTAGGTTAAGATTTCTCTAACGTCACAGTGACAGAAATAGTAACGATTCATCGGGCTTGCATTTAACAAAATTTAACAAATCACCTCAGGTTTGTTCATTTGTATATATTGTTGCAGAAGAAAGTGTGCCACACAAAAATTATTTTGAACCATTTTTTAAATCAAGAAGTAATAAATTGTTAGGAATGTAGGAAATATTTTATCTCTTCACAAAAATGAAATTTAAATGTTAGTAGTTCTATTTTATTTTCACAAAATAAACATGACTAATACTGAAATACCAAAATACTTTCATCTATTTGATTCTTTGTTGAAGTCGGCGGATCCAATTGGGATATTAACTCGAAATAATTTGTGTTGTCAAATGTACACTTTTTCTCACATCATCAGTCTTATTCGTGGAAATACTTGCGGGAACAAGTCCCTGAGCTTTCATCTGTAGACAGTATGCCCAACGTTCCATTTCTAACAGTATTCCTAAATGAAGTCAGTGTGCGAGTGTGGGCCTCCAAAGAATTCTTCCTGAGTGTTGATCGGGACACGTCTGTAACAGAAATGAAAACTAAGAAGATAGTTTTTCGAATGAAGATGAGCAGCTGTTGTGGCTATTATCTCCCGAACTGACTGGTCTCTGGAATGATGGTCGAATTTGTGATGGGAGAAACGACACATTTGCTGAGAAAGGTGGCCACCAGCGTCCGCCTGTACTTGCCGCTGAAAGCGCAGTAAAGTAGAAAATTAGACGCGGCGTTCACTGTCACCAGAAAATTGAAAATATTTCCGAGAACGCGAAACAATTTGTCTGTATTGGAATTGTCCGGTGGACTGTGAACACTTTTGAGAATCAGCAGTATTGCAGTGGGTAGTTGGCAGAAAACAAACAGAATAACGACTGCGATGAGCGTGACGGTTATTTTGTTTTCTTGCTTCTGCATGTTGCTACTGCGTAGAGTCTGCAGAGTAAGCGGGTATTAATTCAATGCACAGGATCAATTGTACAGAGTCAAAAGTGAATGGCATATATTCTACCTGAGTCATCCTACGTCTATCCCGTCGACTCTTATGAACGGCGGCAATTAAAAATGAGTTGAAAACTCCCAGCAGCAACAGCGGAAGGAAAACGAAGGTAACACTCCAGAACCAATAAAATGTGATTCTGTAATTTGTGTCCACACCTAGTTTGGTGGGCACCTGGCCCACATAAACAGTCATTTCATTTCTATTCAGGCTCACCTCGCGAAAGTCCAACTGCCATTCCATTGGAGTAGTAACCTGAGACATTCAAATAAAGCAGAAGGCTACAACTAAACCAAAAACATTACAGTTCTCATATTAAACATTACAGTACTTACAGTAGATAGGAAGCAAAGGAAGTATACTAAAATTATGGCAATTCGAGCTCTTGATTCCGTACAGATTATTTTTCCCTTTATTGGATGACAGACGGCTATGTACCTTTCGACAGTAAACGTCACAGTCAGCCAGGTGGACACACAGGCTGTAATCGAATGACGTTTTAAAGTCTCAAAAAGTCACTAGGAGATCTGTATAAATGGTGCATTGGTGAAATTACTTGTGGCATCTGTGAACCAGAGGAAGAACCGATAGAAAACCCAGTAGTAGTAAAATCTCTGTGTGTGGCTGTCCGGATAATGCTCTAGAGAGAGTGTGAAAACGAATATGAGGTACAACAGATCGGAGATGGCCAACGCTGTTAGGTAGGTGTTGGTTGAACTGCGCATTCTGCGACGTGTCAGAACCACGACGGTGACACCTGGATAGAAGACATAGCAAGCAATATAACGAGATGGTCAAAGCTCTTTGGCCGATGTAACCTACCGTTTCCAATGACCCCTACGATGACCACCAACGGTAGCAGAACTCTCTGAATCCAGAACCTGGACTCGCTAAGGAATGTACTATAGAATGCATTTTCATTTTCTATTTGCAGGTAATCACCCTTTGTTGCGTTCCATTCTTCCATAGTTTATGTTCTCTCTCCACCTGGAAACATTTTTTTGAAGTAAGGTATTGGTTTTTGTAGGACACAATAAAATAAAGGATTCTTGTCCTTAATTAATTACAATCAGGTGGAACACACAAAAACTTCAGAATCCATTCAAATTGAAATTTTAATGACTAGTGTTAATTTTTGCTTCCAATGCCGTCATTGAAATCAAATTGGAGTATTACTCTGTCTGGTCAATTATTCATCACCTTCTTCGATGATTCTCCTCCTACAGACTACAAATTCTTACACAATTTAGTTTACTTCCTTCGGGAGTTCACTGTATGCGTATCCCGTTGCATATGATGCAAAACTGAGGTTTTCATACGTCTTAATCTTCGTAAAGTTCCCAACAAGTTTGATCCGATTATTCGATTCCGCCTAATATTTTCACCCTTATCTCTCTAGGTCTTCTTGCGCAAAAACAACAAGAATTCGAATGATACTCCTACTGTATTCTTAATTTACTAATAGTTAACATTAACAACGCACACTATTCATGACACCACCAAAGTTCTTGTTTTTAAGATTTTTCTTGCATCACAAAAAAATATATTTGTTAGGTTCATTACTTATGCTAAATTAATGTCATCCAAGATTGGAACTGTACATTCATATTTTTTTGGACATGTTTTTTGTCTTTGAAGTTCCTAAATTTCGGTCGAAATCCATTTAATTGGAAGTTCGAAAGCAAAATGGCCGGTGCTTTTCTCTTCCTCCATTTGTTACATTTTATCGTTTGAACATTACCCATTGTTTCAGCCTATTCTTTTGATCTTTAAAGGAATCAACAGAAAACAGTTAAAACACAACTGATCTTTGCATTGTTGAAACTGAACATTTGGGGTTTGAATAAGTAGAGTGGTTTAATTGGAATGTACTCGATGCTTCAGATAATGGGTCCATTTTATATATCCACGTTTAGCAGTAACCTCAACACTCATTGTACTCTTCTAAATGTACAAGAGAGTGTTGGGACACTATTTTTATAGTAGTTGTCCGAGGACTAAATAATTACCCTTCCCTTATATCGATCCGTTTTTCTTTGTTGCTGTTATATTTGTCACTTTCAAAAAAGGACTTAAAACTTATTTCATTTATGAATATCTTTTACATGCATCTCACATTTCAAATTTTACCTCCTGAGCCCTCAGCTCAAAGAAAGCCGGCCCACACTAAAAACAATGGCTACATTTTTTAAAAACATATCTTGTAGAAATTGATAGGATGCCAAAGCAGTTGAGTCCAAGGCTTAAATGAGAGAATGTCAAGCGGTTGGACTGCAATGGTCCAAATCAAATGTTCTCTTTATATTTTCACATGAATTTTTGGCAAGTACACTTCTTTCTTGTGAGAAAAATAAGAGTAAAACAGTTCGTAACTCCATTGGAATACCTGAAATTTCTACTTCCTACAGGACCTGACGAGATCGATTTGGCGAGATGTTGGTCTCTTCATTCATTTAATTAAAAAATCAATTATCACATTGTTTATGAGTTTTCTATTTATTTATTAATTTGCTATTTGCTATTAATTATACTCATTAATTATTCAAAAACATTTGCAATACGATTTAATTTAGAACTTTTAGTTGTGCTGAATCCAATTGCATTGTCATCATTGTTAGAGAAACAGAAAAATTTTTATTTTGCCTTAGTAATAAGCAAACATTTTATTCGTGACGAGAATTAAAACATTATAAAAGTCATTGTTCCCGAAAGTTATGTAAAAGCGTTTAGCTAGGCATCGGTTCAACATAAAAGAGTGCCACTTCTAATTCGCTCAAATTGTTTACTTTCTGTACGAAAATAACTCAGTCAATAGGCAATTATTATTATTATTATTATTATTATTATTATTTACATTAATTGTAACTACACTAAAACAGTTATCCTAATATCTTCTCTCAAAATGTTACATGACTTTAATGCCGTTCACAATAGGGCATTCAACGTTTATAAGATTATGATAAGGCTACAATGATTTGTAATTGCAATTCTGTAAGTCACAACCTTCGTTTTTTTTTATAAGTTACTACAACCCTGCGTTATAAATACCATTTAATATTTACAATCTGAATCCTTTTATAGTGGAGAAATGTTTAATTCAACACCGGCAATAAATTAATAATTATCTTTTATAAATGCTAAGAGAAAATTACTATATCCTTTAGTTATATCTTCTTCTTTTATCTAGTTTTTGTACATTCGGCTATTTCACGTTTCCTACGCCTGCTGTCTTGTAATGAACGTAATAGAGTTATTAACGTGTGCATCACTAATTTATCTTGTTGAGATTTCTGTCTTTAATTAGCAATAAACTGGTATTCATCGATTGAATATGTATACAAAGTTGATTAGAGAATAATATTTTAGTGAAGCAAACATGGCTTGATATACTCCGCGTACAGCACGAAGCAATAAAAGAAGTCCAAAGCATTGTAACAAAACAATTTTTGACCGTGATTCTATGGAACAGTTGAAAAATTATTTGAAATTGTTAAATTTTCAAATGAACTGGAAAGCCTTGAAATTACCAGAGTAAAATGTGCCACTTGTGAGCTGTTACACTTAAAACGCTTGTTCCTTGACTTCTCTATTTTGTTACACTTGCCCATCACAATATGTGCCCAAATACACCTTTTAATATTGGTAACAACATTGTTCATTGGAAGAGGAGAAGTAGTAGTAAATCCTGAACGAACCGTTGACACAAACAAATGGCTTATTTTTTGTAGTTACAATGCTGCTTAAAATTATGTTATTTTTTGTTTAGATCGAGTAAGAAAACAGGATAATTTGGAATATATATAAATATATAAAAGCATTTAATTATATACAATAATATATAAAAGATAAAGGTGTTAGCATACCATTTCTGTTGTATTTGTTTCAATTCATTTGTTGTGTAAATTGGTTAGAAATTTCAGAACACGGCCTAACAAAAAATAATTGACGTTAGCTGGCATTGATGCCAGAGGACTCTTCCCTAAAGATCTTCAAGTGATAGAATTTATTTTTTTATTAGTTTATTTTGCTAAATTAAACTAGGATCTTGAGGTAGGATCCTTGCCAAATAATGCTATTGATTTCTTATCACTATAAATTTTGTTTTTATTTATTTTAATAAGTTTAATTTTGAATATGAACTTCTATTAACCTTATGTAACATTTGAACAAAGTTGTGTAGTTTATTACCCCCCTTTGTTTTCACTGGAGTAGTTTCACTGGAGGACGACTTATATGTATCATAGGAATACATACATATATAATATTTCTAAATGCAGAATCTCTAATTGAACGCGCAGGAAGGGTACTGCTTCCGAGTTTTTTCATATCTAAAACGTATTACATTATCTTAATAAAGCTTATCCATTTATAGTGTCACTCTTAAGAGGCTACATAAATAATTAGCAATTTACGTTAAACGGTTTGCTCTTCATTGAGAGCTTAATTGTGAGTTTCTTCCATGTATTAATTACATAGAAACTTCAAATTCCATCGGGCATTTCGTTTCATTCCGACAAGGAAATTTGATCAGATCTGGTCATGTACTGAGAAAAGAACAAATACAAATTCTTGTACCATTAATGATTTAATACAAGCGTGATGTTGATGTGACAACTTTTATATGAAAAAGTAAATAAATAAAACAGAATTTTAAAACTTGCGATCCCGGCAGCCATTTGCCGTTTCAAATTGAAAAATTAAATTCGTTGGGAATGCTTTTCGTCGTTGATTTTAAGCATCTTTCATCCTATAATATTGTCTAAAATCGAATTGATTTATTGGTGGTGTGGAGTAGGAAATTTGCCATTCTGCTGGCCCTGTTTGTTGAGCATCACACAACTTCTTCGCCAAGGCCTCTATTTTGGCCAGTGCATTGCAATTCCTGACCGTGACAATTTAGATTATTCATACGAAAATAAACTAAAATGTCAAAATATCCATCGATGGTTTTCTTTATTTCTAAGTTAATTCATAATAAGAGTACTCGAAACGCTACGGTTACACTTAAACTTAAACTTTGGTTAAACTTAAACAAACAGAAATGTAGAAAACTTTTTCTCCCATTCTCGACTTTTAGTTAGAAAAATTAGTCTATTAGAAAAGGGTTATGGCCATTCAGTACCTAACGAAAATGCCAAGGACCGTCTTGACTTGTATTAGTGCCACTTGTTCTCTCAGAACTTATTCTGAATTATTCCTTGCTTCCTATTATTGATTTCTTTTATGTTAAAAGAAGAAGGTTGCGTTTATGATCATGTTCCTCTTGTACTACTTAGAAAAGAAAATTATAAAATTGAAATTTTCTCACCTGTGTCTGTCATATTAATGCATAATAATGATGGGGAACCTGTTGCTAGAAATTGTAATATTATTTCTGTCGTTTTAAGAGTATTTTATCATACATTAAATTTAACTCTCTTGAAAATAATGAACTTTTTTGCGGTAATTTTTTATCCGACAATTTGACCTTCCAAACCGCAAAAAAATTTACACTACACTTGACTCTTGATTCATTTTTGATTTATCGTATTCTACTTTTGTAGAAATATATGGACACTTAAAATAAACTATTTTTTACGGTGGCTTACACGTCCCGAAGTCAACTGCTTTAGCTGGCGAATGACGATTTCAACCAGCAGTAACAAGGCAGTCATCAGTTAGACGCGTAGCGATGGCGTTGGGCTCGTGTACATCATTCAAGGCGTTCACGTCAACATCGTCAACGTGATGTGCTCAATGTACAGTAATCAGTATAATAATTCAGTAGTCCCAAAAATTTTAAATTACGGTGAAAACGTCAGTATGAATTTTTAAGTCCCTATTATTGGGTCCCCTCCCAGTGAATGACCCCGTTCAATTCTATTTTCTATGCGTATTATAGTTTTTCTTATGTGATCGGTGACGGTGTCTAATACTCAAAGTTGGTGCAGTTTTTGTGTCGTTTTTATTTATACGATGGCTTAATACTATCTGTGACCAGTTAGAATTTAAATGTTGAAATAACTGGATAGGGCATCATAATTCCAATATCTTGTGAACTTTTATTACTTTTTAAAATAAAAAGTTCTATCTTTAAAAAGATAAGTGCTTAAGGTACTAGTTTGATTATGGAAAAATTACAGAAATCTTTCTTTTGTCTCTTTTACTATTTACTTGTAGAACAAAGAAAAGCAAAACAAAACAACAAAATGAACCAACCGCCATGGCTTATGCCACGGCGAGATTTCTACAAAGTTTTGATTTTTTCTCTTCTTTCTAGGTTTATTTCTTCTCCTTGGACTTTAATTTTTTTGCAGTCTCCTTCTTTCCCCCTCCTGGAACTTTGTCTGCTGGTGCGGTACCTTTGCCCGGTTTTTTCGGTTTTCCTTTCTGTAATAAAACATACTATTTTGATGAGTGTAACAATAACAACTACGAAATAATTAATAAATAATAAATAGGAGCAACAATAACAAAAATTTTTTTGTCCGGTTTACGATTGAGGCTGGGTATAACTAATTTATACACTTATAATGAAAAGCATCCGTAGAATGATTTTAAATTTATTTACACTCACCAGAGCTACTTTACATACATATTCGTCAGACTACATTGCTGATACGATACTTTAATTAAAACTATGACAAACCTTGATCATTGGGTCCAAATCAATGGTGTCATCTTCTTCATGAACTATTTCTTCATCAAACTGGTCGTGGTCGAGTTGATCCCCCGATGCTTTACCAATCTTCTTTGTCACATAAGATACTCTCTTACATTCCTTATTTAAAGCTCTTGTGAATGCTGCTTTAACCTGAAAAGATGTTACATCAAGTTAAAGCATGCTAATAATAAGAAAAGATTATTTTCACTGTTTCAAGTACGTAGTTTTAATGATAAATAATTTAACTTCACAGGTGGAATTTGTTTCCATCCAAAAGCTTCTTGTACCTTGGAATCAACAGACGAAAATATGTCCTTTACACCAGGCCATGCCGACAATTCTAAAATATGGTCAAGGTCCTCGCGTACAAGCCCATAGTCGACCATGAACTTAACGGCATCTTGGACTCCGTCCGAACCCTTCTGGATCAAGGGTCTGACAATTGCATATTTCAATGATGGCAGGTAGTCTAAATTTACAGCTGTTCCATCTCCTGAAATACTATCAACCAACAGAAATGTGAATGGAAATATAATACAACACATCGTAGAGTAAATTTTAATCGGTTACATACCAAGTACTCAGAGAAGTGTATAGTTCTTGTATGATTCTACTCATCTTCTTCGTTCTGGAATTTTTCCCTAACCATACAGGAAATTCAATTTTTCCCGTGAAGTTACCGGCCATATGATATCCAGGTAGAACACTTGAAAAAACCGCCTGCAAAATATTTTTAAGCGAATTATTATAAAATGCCTTCCTTCACACAAGTAATACATAATTTTATATAACGTACCTGAACGGGTAATAGATTCCATGAATTTTTATTTCGTATTGTTCTCTCTACGACATCACCCAGGGCAATACTTTCAGCGGTTTTGGAAATCAAATTCAGTGCCTGCACGGTGGAATTTCTGAAGTAAAATATTAAAATTTAGATATTTATATTACATTGGAGTATAATAGAAATACAAAAACGAATTGAACTCCTGTTTTCTTTGAGCAGCATTGACGACAAAAAGTATAAAAATGCTTCTACCTAGCCTTGTGAGGCCTAACGTTCAGGTAGGAGTCCTGAACAAAGAGAGGACCCAAACTATAGTCCTGAAAGAATAAATCCATCCTACCACTAAGGCCGATATTTTCCTGGTCAGATGCAGAAAACACTTTCCTAATGACATCCCAAGGACCCTATGAAAAATGTAAAGAACGAAATGAAAAGCTAAACATTTAGAATGAGAAGAGAGCGGAAAAGACTGAGAGGAGGGGAGAGAGGTGAGAGAGGAACCCAAGGGTTTTGTAAAATTATTATTACTTAAAAAATGATAAGTTGGAATTAATTTAACTGAATAAGCTGAGCTAGAAAATGCTGTTATGCTACAAGATTCTACCCAACATTTGGAAACTGAAAAATAAAACCGACTGAACAAAAACCTCTAGGTTTAATTAGACTTGAAGAGGAAGTTTTTAGTATTTTGAAATGGATTACCACGGTGGGTAAAAGAAAAAGAAAAAAAAGTCTTACTAAATTTAATGGCTTTTTTCCGTCCACACCATCCTTCTTCGCATCATCTAGTGAAAGTATTTTATCAGAAAAAGTCAATAGTGACAACCTATGCAAAACTTGGCGGAGATCATGATTAGAACTAACAATTAATTCTTCCAGTGATTCGCCAGAAATCTTGATGTTCTCTTTGAAACACACTGACAACATGGCCGCCTTTAACACAGAAAGAAACAGTTACAATTTATATCGTGACAAGATGGAATTGGATAGGAAGAACATCACTACACTTATACCTTTATCTGCTTAACTGGGGGCCTTTGGAAACGAAGATCAAAACAATAATTGACTAATGATCTCATTTTTGGTTGGTTCCTGTCGTTGCAAATACCAATAATGGGAATCTTGGTATTTTTAATAAGTTGAATTAATTCCTGCATGCCTCCGCGGTCCTCGTTACCAGCCATTCCATCTACCTCATCCATTACAAGCACATGATTGCTGTGACAATGTGTACTATCTGAGGTGAGAGTGTGTATAAATGTTAAAAAACCAATTATGGTAGATTCATTTAATTGAAGTTGAACAAATTCAATTGAAAATGTTTCCTTTCATATGTTCCATTTTTTTCAGATGATTTGAAAAAATTACCTTGAAGGTAGCCATGAAGTGATTTGCTTGAGAGTAATTGAGAAACCTCCTCTTGTAAAAGACATTTAGATCTCGTGTCAGAGGCATTAAATTCAATGATATCCATACCCAATTCCTGACACACAAGATGAACTGATGTTGTTTTACCAATACCAGGTGGACCAGAAAGTAGAGCTGCTTTGTAGTAACTGCCATCATCATTCTGTGCCCATGGAGCTGTACAAAACAATTCAAATATGTGTCAATTACATTCTCTTAAATATTTTATTTCCAAAATCGCACTTGTTCATGTGAAAGATATATTGTGAGAGGTACCTGGTCTACTTGGTTTTTTTCCACCATTGCCAGAATGATTTTTGTACCAGTTCTGCAGCCAATAGATTAATTTTTTGACATTACTTTTCTCTCCACCTTGACCGACAATGCCTTTGGTTGACTTTGGTTTATATTTGTCTACCCAAAGCATATCTTCTGTATGATCAGATTTTGAGGGTGAATCATCAATTACAACATGATCTTGCAAAAAAACATATTGTTCTTGATTTGTACAATGTTGGGCATAAAATCAAAAAACAGCTGTAACTCACCATTCTCAGTTGTAATTTCCATTTTCAAAGGTGAATGTTTTTTTTCTGTTTTCATGATGACTGAATCTATTTGGTCAGGTTTTGTGGCAGCTGTACCTGTTAGTAATTTAGTACTTTCTGGCTCACTCCTTTGATCATTAAGCTCATTTCTTTGTATTTTTGTTTGCAATACCATTTGTTCCAGAGGCTTTTCTTCCAAATTTCTAGGCCTTTTTAGTTTTTTCCCTGAATCAAAATATTTAGAAGACTTTTCCGGTGTTCCCTCTATGAAATTATCTTTCGTCACTGATGAAACTCCAGATTTCTCAATTATGAGATGCAATAATTCATCTTCATTTAATTTTTTTGTGCCATATTTTTCTGCTTTTTCTATTTTTGAGGCACCTGGCTCCTCACCAATTACTATGAAATTTGTTTTCTTGCTGACTTGTCCTGTGACACGCCCCCCATATTTTTGTATTAAATTAATGGCTTCTTCTCTCTCCAATGATTCTAAGATACCTGTTACAACAAATGCCAAGCCTTGGAAACAAGCTGGAGAACCCTAAAACATTAATTTTTACAAATTTTTAATCAATTATTTATTACAAATTAGATCTAAAGTAATGTTACCATACATGCAGCTGGAAGAGTAGTAAGAGTGTAAGCACACCTGTGGAATCTGTTTTGATCCAGGATTTTTGGGACCTGATCTATGCAGGTATTTCTGATAGGCTTCAGCATTTCTCCTTTTATGATCACTATTAGGAACTATCTTGTCTGAATGACTCACTTCCTCTTTCACAGGTGTTTTACCATGTTTTACATCATCCTGTGTAGGAGTTGCAAGATTTTCATGTTTAGTATTGTTCCATTTTTCTTTTATGTCACTACTATTTAAACTATTTCTACATCCTTCTTTTTGTATGGAATACTTTATATTACAAATATCTGTTGATAATGCATTTGAAACCAACAATTCATCATCTGTCTGTAATATGCTGGCTTCTAATTCATCATCACACTCAAATATAGGTGGATCTTCATGTTTGGTACTCTTATTCTTTTGCTTTGACTTCAGGTTGTTTACCCTTTCTGGTGTTTTTTTAATTTTGGGATCATTTTTTTGGGAGGATGATGTTTGCTTTTTCTGTTTTATTGGTGTGCTTCCAAAAAAATTTTCAACTTCAATCATTACTTCTGAGTTCTTGGGATGTTTAGAAGCATTATTGATACCTGCTGAAAAATTAATTAGTAATCACTGAATTCTTCACAGATACAATAAAATGCTACAATTATTAAAAATGAATGATTGGTGCTAATTACGTGACTGTTCTGTGTGCTTGTGCTTTTTCTTGTCAGATTTTGAAACAACGAAGTCATTATCTTCATCTTCATCGGAATCAAGGATTCTTCTGTTTCTCTTCTTAGACTGAACGAGCTTATTATCATTTTCTACGTGCTTAACTTTGGACTTCCCAAAGTAGACCCTAATATCCTGCAAGTAAATTATATTTCCTAAAATAATGAACCTATTTCACAGTCACACAGTTTACAAGCCCACAATTCATGATGATGAATTTTTACAATCTCACTCATAAGATCTTCCTCCTACCTTCGACATTACGCAATAACTAATAAATTTTAGTGCGACCTGGTATTATAATTCGTAGTCATTCATGTTTATAACGTGACAATTTGAAGAAAAGAAATCTGGAATTACCACTGACATACAACTGGGATACACTATAGTTGTTATCCCGCCACTTCTAGCGGCCACATTTATATCGAACTCGATCAGGAGATTCGATATTTTTCGAGATGGCGTATTTTGGGTAAATTATATTTTCTTAATTTTTAAGTTTTTATTTTCCTCTTTATTTCCAATGTCTGATGATGAGGATGTAACTCACTGGAGTAAGGAAGCCAAAAGCATAATTGAAGACGTAAAGAAACACGTTCATCAAATGTCTTTATCAAATTTGCCGAGTACACATTGTAGAGTATTTTTTAATTTAACCACCCTCGAAAAGAAAGATTTCTGTGTAGAATTTACAGCGGAAGGCTTTCGAGTTGTGGGTGAGAATTATGATTCCGTTGACGATCGAGAAAAGTATCCACATGTGCATGAGACACCCTATTCCATGCTGGATTCTTTAAGTCCGGCCTACAGGGCTTCGTTTGGAGCTCAACTAATCAACAAACTCAACCAGCTTAAAGATGATTTGAACGAAGACGGAGGCTGATTCAGCAGTGTTTACAAGTTTGAATGATTTAAAAAAAAAATTAAAATAAAAAATAATATCTCAATTGAAATGTTACAGATATGAGTCAACAAATTTTGAATATTTTACCAGTGATTAAGGTTTAGTTTTATATGGTTTTTTGTGGACAATTCTACAGACAAAATCAGTGGAACAAAATCAAAGAGGCTAAAAAGCAGTAATTGCTAAAAATGTTTTTATCCTGCCATCCTGACAAATTTTTAGTATTGGAAATCAAATTGAAATTTCCAAATTTGAGTGTTCCACAAGAATATTTATGGAGAAAATGAAATTTTGTGAAATCTTACATATAAAAGAACAATAAATTAATGTAAGACTAATCAAATTATATGAAAAATATATACATCATCTTTGTTTTCCTTTTAAAATTAGGCACCTATATTTTTTAACATTTATTTTTATATACCTTTACTTTTCATTGCTAATTATAATTTATATTTTTCCTTAAAAGACTATTACACCCAATAAACAGTAGGAACATTCAATACATATTTAAGTATGTTTGTATATATATATATATATATATGCCATATCATTCCTTGGGATTGATTGGTTTTTTATATTCAGGGAAATTTTAAACTTTCAGTAAATAAAGGTTAAAAAATAATTAGCAGAATATGTTAATAACAACTTCAGATTCCAGTTAATAGTGCCAGGTGAAAAAAAGAAAGCTAAGTGAATAGAAAAAATATGGTTCAAAAATTGTAAACCAAAAAAATTAAAGGACATTTAAACAGGACAAAATAACTGGAGGAATGTAAAGTAATAGTTGGAAGCTGAAAGGATAATTTTTACAAAAGAGATTTCTTAATGGATATAACACAGAGAGGCAAGGAAGAAAACAGGTTCTGTAACCTGAAATTGAAAGAGATGTTTCAATTAAATTCGTTGCTAAGGCTTAAAATGATGCAGTAAAAGGTTCAGATGAATTTCATGCAACAAAGTACTTCCCTCTATTTGTTTTGACATTGAAACACTCCTACCAAATTAGCATGTTTTCATTACAGCACAATAAAGTTTCCAAATTTTTCCCCAAAACAACACAATCTTTTTACCTTTTTTTTTAAAAAACTTGAATTTATCACTATTTAAATCAGTCGGGTGTTTATATTAAGGTCATATTCATCAGTCTTTGCCTCAGTTTTGGGATTTCTGTATGTTAATATTGTATATTATATTATTATAATCGAGCGGAAAAGGTAGAAGACAAGCGCGGATTTAAATTTGTTATGTTAATGGTAGACGCAAAATAGAGTGAATGTATTAGAAGCTGTACATGACTGAAAATGGGCTCACCGTTTAGCGGCCAAGGTTCAAAAATGTAATGGGTTGGTGGAGCAAGGGTCATTAAATGGAAGAGTAGACGTGACTGCCTGACGGATAGTGAAGGGTAAATCCTAATCTGATGAGGGATAGAAGTAAGGTCTGTGTTTGCCTGGCAACAAGATCGAGCTGGGAAAGATCAATCAAACCAACAAAAAAATGTTCCATTGAAGACTTCTTTGAATAATTATTGACACCAAACGTCCCAAAGAAGTTAATTAAGCTCTTGTGGACTTATTTTTATATAAGTCATTTTAGTTTTAAAGCCATACTTGACAGTCGTTTAATTGAGAGTGTCCAAGATCCTTATGCAGACAGTTCTCGTTTATTTCATTTTAATTTTATAGGAAAATGGATGTGGAAAAGCAAGAGAAGAAAATAATTTAAGTTTAAACATTAATCAACAAATCTGAACCGTTTAATCTGGTTGTTATCTTTTTTTCAAATGAATACATAAATATATATATTTATGTGACTTTGTATGTGACTAAACAAGACAAATAATAATAAAGTCGGGGTCCAACTCGAAAGAAGAAAAGTGACGATTCCAGTAGACAAATTTATTTTACAAATTTAGATAACATTTCGCTTAATATTAAGTCACCGATTAATAAATAAATAAATCTTATTAATATCTGAAATTAGTTTCAGTCCAATTGCGGCTCGAAAGCCTCCGAACAAGGAGGGCAAAACCCGAAGTTCTACGTTCCCTTGGGCCCCCAATTTTATTTATTTATTAATTAACGGGCCATATTAAATAAAGAAAGTTATCTTAGTAATTTTAATTAATAGCTTAGAAACATTTACGGTGAACAATGCCAGGGCCGGATTCATCGTATTCCTGCTTTGAGATCCACATTTGTTGGAAGGTCGACAGGGAGGCCAAGATGGAACCACCAATCCATACGGAGTATTTTCTTTCTGGGGGAGCGATGATCTTGATCTTGATCGTAGATGGAGCCAAGGCCGTGATTTCCTTTTGCATTCTGTCAGCAATACCAGGGTACATAGTGGTACCACCGGACAAGACAGTGTTGGCGTACAAGTCTTTACGGATGTCAACATCGCATTTCATGATGGAGTTGTAGACGGTTTCGTGGATACCGCAAGATTCCATACCCAAGAAAGACGGCTGGAAGAGGGCTTCAGGGCAACGGAACCTCTCATTACCGATGGTGATGACCTGACCATCAGGAAGTTCATAGGATTTCTCCAATGAGGTGGATGCAGCAGCGGTGGCCATTTCCTGCTCGAAGTCCAAAGCGACATAGCAGAGTTTTTCTTTAATGTCCCTGACGATTTCTCGCTCAGCTGTGGTGGTGAAGCTGTAGCCTCTCTCGGTGAGGATTTTCATGAGGTAATCGGTAAGGTCACGGCCGGCCAAGTCCAGACGGAGGATAGCATGGGGAAGAGCGTAACCTGAGAAATAAAAAACAAATATATTCGTTTTACAACGGAAAATATTAGAACCGAGATGCAGAAGTGGTAACATGTGTCATATACTTGGCAGTCCATGTGGTAACGATTAAACCCCACAACCGGGAGCTGCCCAATATGGAGGACTCGAGGTATTTATAGATCGTGTTTATTTTTAAGCACCAGTTTCGTCTCACCTTCGTAAATGGGGACGGTGTGGGAGACACCATCTCCGGAGTCCAAGACGATACCGGTGGTACGACCAGAGGCGTAGAGGGAGAGCACGGCCTGAATGGCGACATACATGGCCGGAGTGTTGAAGGTCTCAAACATTATTTGAGTCATCTTTTCCCTGTTGGCCTTGGGGTTTAGGGGCGCTTCAGTGAGAAGGATGGGATGTTCTTCTGGGGCAACTCTGAGTTCATTGTAAAATGTGTGGTGCCAGATTTTTTCCATGTCATCCCAGTTGGTGATGATACCGTGTTCGATGGGGTATTTCAGAGTGAGGATACCTCTCTTTGATTGGGCCTCATCTCCAACATAGCTGTCTTTTTGACCCATACCGACCATGACACCCTGAGAGATAGAAAAAATTAACGGTATCCCTTAAAGTCTTACAATTGAACAAGACTTGGTGTTGGTTGTAGGTGGTGATACGGTACCTGGTGCCGGGGTCTGCCCACGATGGATGGGAACACAGCTCGGGGGGCATCATCCCCGGCGAAACCGGCCTTGCACATACCGGAGCCATTGTCAACTACCAATGCCGCAACATCGTCGTCACACATTTTGATTTTCTTTTATGTTTCTGTAAGAAAAAAGGTATATCTCCTATTATTAGTTTTTGATCTCTTTCTAATGCCACTTGGTTTCACCTTTCAGGGCAAATTAAAAGTTTTCTTTCAAGTTTTATTATTTTTCTTATTTTGTATTTCTATACATTTGAACGCTAAGAGATTCGAATAAAATTACCAGAGTTAAAAATCAAAGTCAGGTGTTAAGTTTACCATTTCTGACTAAACTGTTTTAAAATTTTGTAATCCGCCATTAGTTTTTGACTTGCCATTTCTTTTTTACCTATAATCTTCTATGTAATGCGAAAGTTAACAAAGTAAGACCTAAATTGATTTCTAAGCGGCTTTCCTTTCTACAAAACCACAATTTAATATTTGAAATCAAATATTATACCCGTACCAAAAATATATCATACGTATTGGAATAAGTGACTACTTGTACTTATATCAAAAATTAAATAAATTAGGGAAACGAAGTGATCTCATTGAACTCCATTTTTTTATAGTTAACCCCAATACTGTAATATAAATACTACAAGGAGTAACGATGATTATTAACATTTAACGGATATCAATTTTAGAAAACACATTTCCTGTGTACTTATTCTTGAATTAATATTGTATATTATGAAGGTATTATACATGTGTATTAGAGAAATTACTTGTGGAAATAAAACAAAAATTCCCCAAAAAATTAACTCAAACTTGTAGTATTTAATTATTTCCGAAATCTTTCTTTAGTCTTTGAATTGATTCACCGGGGCTGGTTCAAATGCACCAAATTTAAATGAATTTAAGTTATCAGACGTGTTCACCCATGTTGATAAAACCTAATACTCCAAAATAGTGTGCGGAAAACGTCAGCCTCATAAAGTAATTGCCGGATTATTTAACTATTCTCTTATTTACTATTGCAGGTTACAATTTTTTAAGACGCGTTTCGACTTTAGTTGGACAAAAACTTTCCGAACTACTCACTCCGAATCAACTGGATAAAAAAGAGAAATTTAACTAAAACTTCGCACTAGTTGACACTAATTTTTGTTTCAACACCACTTCACTTCTGACTCAAGTCCGTGAGTTTGCAACACCTACCCTTTGGTATCCCAAGAATTTAGACTCCGGCTGTTCGCCTCTAAGACTGCACAGTGAGTGAGATCCTCAATGTCTGGCGAGGGGCCTATATCCCCCTGGATGAGCCAAGCCGTCCCAAAATATCTCCCTCCAAATAGGGCATTTCACAGCTCCTATGCAGAAGAGCCGAAACGTCGTGTGCGCGCTCCTCTCGTCTTACAAAAATGCTGCTAGAAGTGAAATTCTGTGCTGCCGTGAAGTGACACTAAAATACCCAAAGACTTGGTTGTACCGTTAAAAGAACTTGCCAGGTTCATTACCTAAACCTGGAAACCAACAGCATGTAGAACTCGAAAGTTGTTGGATAAGTACAATTGTTTTGATAGCCCTGGAACACCAATGTCCATTCTGAATCAGAGTTAAGGCATTAAGTGTCCCTGTAAAAGCTCAGGTACCCGATTCTAATGTTATACTCCGGAATATTGTCACGTTTTAGCTTTAAATATGAAATAAATTGACGTACATATATTTTAATATTTTTGCTTTGGGTGTTTGTAAAAGTAAGTCGTTTTATTAGTTTTAAAGTACATACTTTAAGTATGTATTAATCCTTTTCTTATGTGAACTTTTAAGGTACATATATAGCCGCTTATTCCTACCACAATTAACGTACATTTGTGACAGTACGTGTTCTTGTATTCAGCACTAGTCAATTAACTTAGGAATTGTTCTGTAAATCTTTACTTGGCTTTTATTGTACGCGAGTACTGTGATTGGTAGGCCTTCCCCCTGGGGGTGCCTCGAAACACGAAGGAAGGTTTCTCATTCTCAACATGTACTCATGTTGCCTTACATCTATCCCGCCAAAATCTCTAAAGCAGACAATACTTTCAGATGATCGAAACTTGCTGTTGTTTATTTCCCGACCGTTCGAAACTCTTGTATTAGTTTTGTAACGATGAAGGATGACTTCTGTTCCAAATAAGGGCCGTAGTCCTGTGACGACACATTCGCAGAGGGGGCAGCCCCTACTCTAATGGTCCTTTCACCTTCTTCTCATTTTACTGACTTTGTACAGTAGGAGGATGCCTCATTTATTCTTTCAAGTAAATACCCAATCTCCCTTTTAAGTACAGTCATGTGTCGTGGCTTTCTGGTGTTTTCCCATTTTGAACAGTGTGAGGATCGCACAGGGTGGGGTTTTAATTGACGAAATATCAAAAATTTTGAATAGATGGACAGTCGACAGGCCCATCTTTCCGGCCTTCTTTTACTTTTTTAATTTTCAACGAGTCTTTCTCTTCATAACTAACTTTTGGCAGGAATTGGCATTTGCCCTGAGGTATTCTTTCTTAAGCTATTCAAGCACCCTCTTGTTAGTTTTTACTTTCCCAGAAAATCTACGGGGACACAAATTGGTCATCATTCTTGACTTTTAAAGAACTTCTTTATTATTTTGGTCACCGTCCCTTTTTTTGAAAAGAAACGTTCTCGACGGTAATACAGCAGGTCAAATGATGGTTTGCCGGTTTATTTCTAGTTAAACTCTGTATTCCCCCCAACATCTCAATTTTTAATTTGATTCTTACAAACAAAACTGTTTTATGAAAAAAATGTCCCTAAGAAAAGAAAATTGAGGAGGTATTATATCGCATAAACGTTCTCTAATCTTCTGTTCATTCTGTTCATTCATTTACGCTTTTTCATGTTATTTTATTGTTTCTCCTTTTCCTTTCTTATACATAACTTTATTTTCTTTCTCTTTCATTTTTATAAGCAAATTTTTATAAATAATACTTTGATAAATCTGAACGAATTGGAAACCCAAAAATAACATGGAATGTGTCAATGTATCATCTTTCTTAGTAACTTCGATTAAAGAATTTTGGTTTTTAAAATTAATTTGGGTTAAAATGCTACCAGGTCTAATTTAATAAAAACGTATGGGTGGGGACAAAAATTAGTCAATGTATGATTAGAAATACAAAAAGAAGGAAGGAATATAAGAATTCTAGAAAAATTGAATATTATAGAACTTAAATTTTCACGGCGCACACATTCATACTTATCATTATTTTGTTTCGAAAAAGTTTCGGTTATTTGACTCGGTTCGAGTAAGTAACAATTATCGCTAAAAGACGATTTTACCCACTGATGATACCAGCAGCTGGGAAAGCTGGCGAAACTTTTGGGAAGGGGAGTAACCCCCGTCACCAAAACAGGACACGGTGCTAGTCGACACAAAATAATGATAAGTATAAATTAAATATTAATTCAAGAAATAATGATTCGTTTGCGTTTAATAAGAATTATTATTAAGTGAACGTTCCTATAGGAAGGAAAGATGCCACATTCCTTGCCTCCTTTTCCTACAAAACTTTTCATTTGGGAATCTGGAACATGTATTCTCACATGCAACTTCACTCTGCTGTTTCCAATTTCGAATTCAATTAATTTATTCTGGGTGGAACCCCCGCTCGATGCTACTTCTTATTAGAATACAAATAATTTAATTAATTTCTGTGCAATGCTTTATTTTACCTTATATTTATTTATAATATGCCAATTTTGAGGTTCTAGACACACCTCATGAAAAAAACAAGAACGCCGGATTATTTCGTTCTCATTCATCACAAGAATGCGAGTCAGAAATTAAAAAATAATAAGAATCGAGTGGACTGCTAAAAATAGTTTCTTTTTTCTAATTTTCGGTCGAAACGAATTTTAGAACAGCAAAGAGGAGGGGAACTCATCTACACTTGAGTTAATGCATTCTTCTACGTGAACGTATGTTGTCAGTAGACAGAGCAAAGAAGAGAGAGAGAGAGAGAGAGAGAGAGTATATGTGTTTTTGTTTGTTAGTGCGTGCCCGTAGTTAAAAATAGTCGTTGTATGGCAGACAAAACGATCAACCATAAAAAGGCGAGGCACAGTCCTTTCCTATTGTACTGTAATTTTGTCGTAAAGCAAAAAGATTTTTCGAAGTGATGAGAACATTCATTTAATATAACTGCCTTGTCTCAGGTATTACCCATTCCTACCATGCAACTATCGACACAAAATCCTAGCAAACAGTTTACTACATTTAACAAATTCTTATTGGACAAGTATACTTATGATAATCATATAAAATGCGCTACAAAAAGATGCTGTGTAAGACATTCTATTTGAATTTATTCGGTGAATAGAAATTAGATAGAATAGAAATAAATATAAAATAGAAGAGACCGTTTAAGAATTTATTAACCGAAAACAAACAAGAAAGGAGTAACTTCTTTGAATAAACCAACATATGAACTAAATATGAAAATAGATAACTATTTATATGGTATGCAATAAGGTTATAAGTCAGTTTGTAACGGTTTATTAATTTATGGTGGGAATTTCTTGTTGTTGTTAAAACATAAATTTGAATTTATTATTCACCTAAGGAGAGTGTAAACAAGTTTTATATTTTTTATACATATAATACATATTTTTGTGTGAAACGAATCCATTATTGATATTTATAATAATAAAGTGTACGAGATAATAAATGTTCATATATAGTTGAAATACATAAGTGATGTGAGATACTATACATATGCCTTGGCAGGTAACTTATATTTAATTCATATTATATTGTATATATTAATACATGATTCAACAAACAGGCACAAATTTATGGTTTTAAAACCACAGTGCAATGTCTGCCTTCTTGAGTTTCCCATTTTTTATTTAGAGATATGGAAAATACATAAGCTTGTTATTATACAATATGATTCACGAAACATATATAAGTATACAAACTTACATGAACCATTTGCCTTATCTTATTTGAGTTTTCTTATTGAACTGTTAAAAAATTAAACAGATTAATTGTGTGTATGTATTTGTTTAAATTGTATATCTCTCGAAACGATACATTTAGGTCGATCTAGAATCTTGAGGTCATCAAACTTTGGCAGAAAAAATATTTAAAATTTTTTAACGGTGGACGACCAAAAATCTACTTAAATATAACATTTGAATTTAAGGGACAGCTAAAGGTCTAAACAAGGAATTGGAATTGAACGAAACGGTCAAATTTAAATTGGCGGAAAAGTGCATTTGCTTTGTTGAAGAGTCCTTTGTTGGTCAGAATGTGTCATTATTCTGTCCCTCTCCCTCCCGGAATTCAACTATTTTTCTAGGGTAAAACTAAAATTAGCTTCTGAACAAATCATTCAAAATCTCTCTGACCTGAGGATGGCTCTCAGGTAAAATAAGTAGCAACCGTTACACAACAGCACCAATATTTTACACCCCGTAGAACCTCATTTATCTGCAATTTAGTGAAATTATATTATTATTAATGCTCTGGCATGTCACCTAAATTAAATGGTTATGCCCCGCACAATCAGTTAAAGAACATTACTTATCCACTAATAATGTAGGGTACTACTTGGGAAGTCTATTGAAATGCAGTTTCCAGGAAAGGCAAAATTCTAACCCCATGATTTTGTGATATTCCTCATTTAAATGTTCTAATAATATATGTTCCGGGTAGTTACATTCCTAAAGTCTTCTTTGCCTCCTATGGTTAAAGCCCTTCCATTAAAACTTGTAATCGGTTCACTAAAAAGCATTTTGCTAACCAAACAATTTGCTAACCTTCGTTTACTTACTACGATTTATTTACTTAAATTTAAACTAAATTAAATGAAATCAATTACTGTTGTTAAAATGATAAAATTTCGATCTGTCGATGTGGTAAAAGTTATCTTATGTTCTTCGGGTCATCAAACACCTCTTTGGTTTTTCTCCCAACCAACTCCAATTCACAACTTTGTGGGCCAATAAAAATAAATACCAAGGACTTTGCGTCTAATCTAAAAATAAATTTAAAACACTTTTTAACAAATATGTTATTTACCTTTTTAAGAGACAAATGAAATGAATTTAACTTTTCGCTGGCCTCCTCAGGATACATAAACACAAGCGAGTTGCTATTTAAGCAATTCATTTAGAGTACAGGAGTACATTTGTGGTCAAACATAAAATCTTTGAAAGCTGTGAACTTCCTTCTTTTATACATTTAAAATCAAACTTGCTTGAATTCAATTAAAGTTTTTAATTTCCTTAATACATTTTCCTAAATTTATGTTTTGAAAATCCATCCTAGAATCAATTTAGGAAGTAGAATACAAATAAAGTCTAAAGGTCTTGATTTAGAGACATATCTTGTTGGTGCTGTTATCCACATTAGATTATAAAATGCAAAATAAAAATTTATAAAAATTTTGAGTAGGTTTCTGTAAGTTATTTGTACCTCTCGTTGAATTTCTAATGTTGTTTTTATTTTTGGATGACTTCACGTATTCTCGTCTCCTTTATAATTATTTTCTTATTCTATCTTCTGCTTCACTTCAGGAAATATTCATTTCGGTTTTGAATGCAGCAGTACTCCTGCCAAACTAGTTTACATGTCCTTTCTTATTCTATAAACCACAAAGTATTTACTCATGCTCACATAATCATTATTCCTTGGAGTGTGACTAAGTGGAAATTATTTATGGAATTTATTTAAAAATATGATATTAAAATAATCATTTCTGTACACAAATGTATAATTCTATTACAGCAGTGTGCACCTCTTAGACATTAAATTGGTAAAGGTCCACTTCTTTGACAGACTTCAATCCCAAAATGGGCGGTTAGGTATTCGGAAATATCTAATTCCAGCCCCAAATACCATTGCTTTCCTTAATTATGTCCCTATTTTCCCTTCTAGATCTAGTCGTCGCCGACGCTTCCCCCTTGGCAACAATTCTTTTTCGCAATTCTTTCTTCTCTCTATTCATCAGAGCTTTCTTAACCTTTGACTGTATTACTTGAGGTGCGATTGTACTGGATGTGGAGTAACTTCGAACACTACCGAAGTAATGTCGTCCATCGGCAACAGAACAGTTGTCATCATTCTGCTCCTCCGGTTCAGAATTTTCACTCAGGTGTTCAAACATTACAAGTTTCTCTTTTTTGTGAGAATATGTAGTATTTTCATCTTCATCACATGAGTAGAACTCTTCAACCCCACTCTCATCTTCCATTACATCTATTTCTTCCTCCTCATTCTCACTGTTCAATACCTGTTTCATCAGATCAAGTTCCATTCCTTTTGTAAAGCCACTAGCTGATACCTCTGCATCAAGGGTATCTTCTCTCCTAAAAGTTGAAACACTTGAAATTAGTTCCCTGCTGTGGTATGTGGAATGTTTTTTTAAAATTTATATGATCATAACAACTCTGTAACTGAAAACATTTTCAGACTATTGAAAAATGAATCTAGATATGGTCAATCAACCTCAATTACTTGACCTTCAAAATTTTCTTGTTCTTTCTCACCTTCTTAAGTGTGAAGTTTGTACCTTCCTCAAAAAAAAATTAAACAATTCTACTTGCTACAAAAACAAAGAAGTTAAAATTAAAGGTTATATTCTACATACATTACATCATGAAAAGATGGGCTCAAACTGCTCTCATAGTTAAACCTTCTTCTAAAGAAAGCTCTTATGCAGTGTACATCCCTATTGAAATACATCTCTGCATCTGGATGTAGGGTAGAAATCATTTGTGGAAAATCAATGATGACAGGTTTCTCATCATCTGTTATCATTATGTTAAATTCATTAAAATCACCATGGATCACTCCAAGGTTTCCAAATTTCACAATCAAGTTCATTAATTCATCATAGAGTTCTTCAACATTTTCAACACTTTGTATCTGACTCCTAAAAATTCATATATTAAATAAACTATGTCACAAAAATCTTTGCATGCATCTTAGCAGGTAAACTTACAAAGGCCTTCCAACCACCAGTTCCATGACAACACAGTGTCTATTAAAGTCTACAGGCCTAGGTACAGGTAGACCTCTACCATAAAGAGCTTTCATGTAAGCAAATTCTTTTGTTGCTGAAATTCTTGATAAATAAATCCAAGATGCAGTTTTTCTGTTTTTGTGGTAGTCTCTTTTTTCTTTAATGTTCCTAAAGCAAACTCTTCCTAGCCTGATGGAAACAAACAGATTAACTTCTTCAGATCCAATTCTTTATAAAGTAAATGAACTTACCTATGAATTTTTAAGCAGTAGAAATGTTTATCTTCATCTAATACAACATATATATTTGACTCTTTTCCTGTTCCAATCTGATTACCAAATTCATTTATTACATGTCTTGATGATAACGTCTTGAGAGCTAAGAAATCATAACCGGAGTTAGTTAGCCTATATCCATCATCTGAAATTTATTTATAATTTAAGTAACAAATTTATATTTTTTGACAGATATTGTATTATTTTAGACAAATGATTGATATTTCTTACTGCCAGAGGGACAAAAATTTATAAGTTTGTCGCTCAGTAATGAATTTTCATAAGTGAAGTGACTTAAACATGCCAATCATTTTGTAAATTTGAAAAAACAACAACATTTGTAAAATATCTTTATCATATTGTTTTGAAAATGAACAGAGAATTATAGAGAATTGTAGAACCCATGTTTTACAACTTACAATGTTTCCCTCTTTCATATGTCAATAACTTGTTTTTGCACAAGTCTTTCAACACTTTATGAACTCCACCATGTTTCAAATTAGCAATGGATGTTGCCAGTGGCCCCGGGACCAGTTCATGATTTTTCATTCCCATTTCAATCTGTAAAAAAAGGTTGATTAACTCAAAATTTAAGTGACGTATTTTGTAAAAATTTAATGGTACCTACTGCTGTTAAAACCCTCATCTCCTCCTGGCTCATGTACCTCAAGATTGTAACGTTTAATTTCCCCATTTCTTGTACTTTTAAATTCACCGTTTAAATATTTCTTATTTATATTCTAAAGAACTCATTCTAAATAAGTTACACAATCAAGAGCACTTACAAACATGATACAATTAAATGAGGGGGACCCCTTTAATGTTTCTACAAAACCACATGCTTTTTACCAGGAAGATGTTTTTTAATCGAAGGGATTTGGTAGAATGAGAGTGACGTCAGAGGCACTGTACACAACATGGCGACATCTAAGACTTCAAATAATTATAATAGGCAAAATTGGGAAGATGCGGTGAGTAAAACGACCAAATTTATAGAATGGCGTAAAAAATCAATTTTAAGAATACTAGGAAAGTGCTAATAGCATCAAAAATCATAACTTCCATTCTCTGGAATAAATGAAAAATGGCGACAATTTGTTTAGGAATTGATGAACTATAAAGATGAAGAATTAGTTAGAAAAAGTCACCTTTTTAATGAGTTGTAATGAGTCAAGTTTGTAATGAAAAGCGTCAGTTTAATACAATGTGTAACGATTGCTTTATGTATTTCCATTCATCCATGTTTCCATTCAAGGAGTCCCTTAGTAAAGATTCTAAGTTGTTCTGTTCAATATTTTGGGCATAATAGCAATACTCCTTAGTTGATCATATGATCACATCATTCCTGAGTAGTTTTGATTGAAATTGTTTACTGTTGTGAGGTATAAAGTTAGAATAGAATCTAAACTGCTGTGCCCAATTTGAGGCAGTTCTTTCTGGAGACTTTAAATTAGCTATTCAATAAATTTTTGTAAATTCATGTTATGTTTCAGGAATTTCCAATTCTCTGTCAGACATGCCTTGGGGACAACCCATACATCAGAATGGTAATTCTCTGTCTGTTTGCTTCAATAATTCTCACAGATGAATAATGAAATTATCAGAATAAAGTAAGACATCTAATCTTCTTCTAGACTAAAGAAAAATATGGCAAGGAGTGCAAAATTTGCTCAAGACCTTTCACAGTCTTCAGATGGAATCCAGGGGCTAAAATGAGGTTCAAGAAAACTGAAGTTTGTCAAACATGTAGCAGAATGAAAAACGTTTGTCAAACTTGTTTATTGGATTTGGAATATGGGTTGCCCATTCAAGTGAGGGATGCTGCACTGCGCATCAAAGATGACATCCCAAGATCTGAAATTAATAAGGAATATTACCTACAAAATGTGGAGGTACAGATGCTTCAATGATACATGAATTTTTTACTTTCACTTAATATGCAAACTTCTTTGTTTGGTAGTACCACTCTGCAATATTTGTCAAATATTGTCATCCCATGATGTTTTTTCAGAGGTTAACTTTTCAATTATATTTATTTATAGTCTATTGTCCCTATTGTTTCATCCAGGATCTTTCTTTCTCACTTCCGTGTGATGGGGGTATAGGTTTTGTAAAGGTTCACATTCTGATGAGCAGAGGTCACCTGTCTTGAGCAGGAAATCATTAAAGTTTCAATGTCTCATAAGCATTTGTAGTTCAGAACTCGCCGGGCTCTTTTTGTCCATTTTTCCATATTTTGTCTGACAGCAGTTTTTTTATTCATTTTGTATTACACATATTCTGAGCAATATCATTTCTTTCCTTATTATCTTCTTACCTATTCTGTTTTGCATTATGTTTGGCAAGACAGGAATAAATGGCTCAACTGACAGAGGAATTGCAGTGTGAGCTCTAATTGACTTACATCCCCCTATTATTCATATCTCTATGGAGTGGTGTATTAAAGCTCTTAACTTTTTATTGTTGTTGACCATGTCTGGCTGTGTAGGAGTGCTGTATGGTATATTATTTAGGAGGACTTGCTGGTGGAGTTCTGCTCTTCATTCCTCATTCTTTAGAGTTCAGCAGAAGTAGGAAGCATTCTATATTTTGTGTGGATACTTGCTGAAAGTTCTGTAGAAAGATTATTTGTTATCTGTTGTAAGACCTAAGTATTTAAGTTTGGGAATTTTTGTAGTGAAGTTTCCTATTATTTTTTGTTTTGTGCGAGATGGGAAGAATGCCGTGCCTTCCGCTTCCTGTAACGTTATCCAACTATATGTTTTAAAAATATTTTACAGTTCATTCCTGACTTAATGACAATTTAATATTTTTATTCTGGCAAAATACAATTTTATTTTCACTCCAATTTAGGCTGGAAAAGATGACCTGACAACTCCAACAGGTGCAGTTGGCAAGTCACAAGCTGCAAGTGACCTTCTATTGAAATTAGCAAGAACAACCCCATACTACAAAAGAAACAGACCGCATATTTGTTCATTTTGGGTGAAGGGGGAATGTAAAAGAGGTGAAGAATGCCCATATAGACATGAAAAACCAACAGATCCAGATGACCCACTGGCAGATCAAAATATAAAAGACAGGTAAATAGTTAGTGAAACATATATAGCTCATGTAAACATGGTAGTGGAACAATTACTGACCAAATTTTATAGGTACTATGGTGTCAATGATCCCGTAGCTGAAAAACTCATGCGCCGTGCTGAGACAATGCCCAAATTGGAGCCACCTGAAGACAAAACTGTCACTACGCTCTATGTAGGCAATGTAAGTGACAGAATCACAGAGAAGGAATTGCAAGATCACTTCTACCAATACGGGGAAATTCGTTCTATTACTGTCTTAGCAAAGCAGCAGTGTGCTTTCATTCAGTTTACAACCCGATCTGCTGCAGAACTGGCAGCCGAAAGAACTTTCAACAAATTAATTTTATGCGGAAGGCGAATGACAATCCGATGGGGCAGGTCACAGGGCCGACAGAATCCCTCCTTGGAAGAAGGAGAGGTAGATCTTGAACCAGTGCCCGGTCTGCCAGGAGCCCTACCACTTCCACCGGAAGAAGTTGCCAGTAACTTCGCTGGTGTCTCTCAGAACATTCCATTTCCGCCAGGGATGCCACCCCCCTTCCTTCTGCCACCACCCATGCCGAGACCCCCTCCAGGAATGCGACCTTCGGCTCCTCCATTGTTTTTCTTTCCTTCTCATCTCAGGCCCCCTCTTGCGCCTCCTCCGAGTGTCCAACCTTCAACATTCACTCAAAGACCATCAACGTATCCTGCGGCAACCGTGTCTGTCTTGTCACGGGTACCAGCAGACCCTGGAGCACCCGGTACTATGCCAGCAACCGGTATCCATTACCCTTCCCAAGATCCCTCTCGTCTAGGTACAACCAAAAAGTCCTGGGCTCCCGAAGACTAATTCGATCACATGACGCACTAGAGGAATAAACTTACAAGTTTATTTGTATTTTTGGTTTAAGGTGTCAATATACGTTAATAAAGTTTGATTCTGAGTACAAAATGTATGTGATTTTAGGCCTTAAAATGCTAAGTTATTTACGATAGTATTTAAAGCCCACTTTCTTGACAGTTTATTCCTTGTTGTCCTTTTTTCTCAAGGTATCTTCCAATAATGCAAATACGTATTTTGTCAACGTATGTACTATTATCACTTTTACATATGCTCTAACTAAAACATATACTCACCATTACAGGTGTGCAGTATGTTTTGCAATGTAAAATGTTTTGGCCAGTTGTTACGTAGACTGCTACAAGACTCCGGACTTCTGTGAAGTCCTAGATTTATACGACCAATGCAATATGATACTTCCCAAAGATAACTAAGTACCTAAAGTACTTGAATATAATAATGTTTTGAGATTAAACTGTTGATGCATTTATATGAAATTCGATCGGTACTACTCCTTAGTACGTGTAACACGAGTTGTGAAGAAAAAGGACCAAAATTTACTCTCGGGAAGGCAACAGACGCTATTTCCTCAGAGAAAGTTAAAAATAAAATACATCTCAAAGGAAAGAACACTCCGGTTGGATTTCGTCCAACTTCAAAATAAAAATGTCCGACCGGTTTATGTGCGAGGTGTGTGGTGAACCGTCTCGTTTCAAGTGTTCCAGCTGTCAGGTGGTACACTATTGCTGCAAGGACCATCAAAAGGAGGACTGGAAGAATCACAAGTCCACATGCTTTTCCTATAAGGTAATGTCTCATTCACGAAATAAAAAAGCAGATAAGAGACGTGATTCATGTACATCATATTTTTCAAAATTTTAAGGAAAATTTAAGTAAATAATTTAATAAATAATAAATTTAACATGGCGCAGCTATAGGTAACTATTTAAATTTTGTCAGATTGTGATCAACGATGAGCTGGGCCGTCATCTGGTAGCTACCAGATCCATTCCCGAGGGTACTATCATCCTCAGTGAAAGACCACTGGTAGTGGGACCCGCCCAAGTGACACCACCTGTTTGTCTCGGATGTTACAAACTTCTACAGGCCAATAATAAAAAAGATTGCTCAAAATGTGGATGGCCAATTTGCTCCAAAGTTTGCGAGAAATCAGATGCTCACGTAGCGGAATGTGAAGTGACAGCCAGACGAGAAAATGGAAAAGTACAGTATTTCCAACTAAGTAACAGTTCAAGTGGTGTAACATATTTATATTTATGTTTAACATATTTAACCTCTGCAGATTAAAATTCGAACTTTTATCGAGGGCCTTCCCCATCCAAGCTACCAGTGCTTGACTATTTTAAGGTGCCTGTACCTCAAACATTCAAAGCCCCACATTTGGAAAAAACTCATAAATCTTCAGTCCCATTGCGAGAAACGGAAAACTTCGCCTAAGTATAGCGCGGATCAACTTTTCATCGCCAAATTTATACCAGAGTTTTTAAATTACACTGAATTTTCAAATGAAGAAATCATGAGGGTTGCAGGTATTGTACAGGTGAGATAAAGAAGGAAAGTATTACGCTTGCAAGTATTAGAGAAATGACAAGTAAGATTGCCTCGTGTACGCTCTCTTTGAGTTCCCAACAAATTTCCCATCACTTTGTCTTACTTTAGGTAAATGCCCATGAAGTTCCTCTTAAGCACCCAGGGTACGTCGCTATTTACGAGAAGGCGTCTTTTTTAGAACACAGCTGCAAAGCAAATTGCATCAAGAGTTTCACAAATTCTGGAAATTTGGTGATCCGTTCGTCGGGAAACATCGCGCCTGGTGACCATCTGTCGATATGCTACACGGACCCACTCTGGGGTAGACGAGCCCGAATATGTCACTTAATAGAAACCAAGTTCTTCTTGTGCAGATGCCCACGTTGTTCGGACCCAACAGAAATAGGAACGCACTTCAATTCTGTCAGATGCACAAAGTACGATTCAATAGGTGCTGTTAATGTTACGCTATTTATTATAATGATGTTAAACTCTCAAAATACCGCCAGTTATACTTATCCCAGAAATATGTACGTAAATCACCCGTGGTTTTTTACCAGTCCTGTCAAACTGAATGACTTATTGCTCATCTTTTTTATCGCCAAAATAACAGAGGTGCTACTTCATGTATCACCTAATATGTAGCCCCTTCAGCGAAGAATTTGTAGAACTTGAAACTGAAGCTTGATACAACATAAACACTAACAAATACTTGTACTCATGCTAATCGTTATAACTTTCTAAGCTTTTTTGACATGCACAAAATCTGTACTTCAATAAGGAATTTTTGGAATTTGAACTTCATTTTCGAAAAAATGCAGAACTCTTACTTTTCTAACCAATTTCATTACAGAAATTGTGGTGATTACTGCTTTCCAATGGTGGGAATGAACGAAGTCAATTTCGAGACCGGCAGTAATTCAGAAACTGAAGGAGATCAGATGTGGAACTGTCAAAAATGCAATAGCGTATCATTGGCAGAAACCAAACTCTTACTCGATATTGAGCAAGCTGTACAACAATTGGACAAGACTAACGTCGCAGCATGTAAGGCTTTCTTGAAGAAATATGAGGAGGTGTTACATCCAAATCACCACTTAATGGTGAGAGTAAAACTTGCCCTCATAGATCTAATGGCATGGCAAGATAAACTGAGTGCAATAGATGACGAAGACTTAAGCTGGACGATAAAAACCTGCAGGGAGGTTCACGATCTCTGCAGCGTTCTCATCCCTGCAGAAAACCGACTAGCTGGGGTGATATTATACCAGCTTCAACTGGCATTGATGGAATCTGGCAGAAGAAAAACAAAACAATCACGTACTAGTTCTGCTGAACTCAAACATAATTTACTGGTAAAAACTTTTAATTGTGTTATGGTTCATTATTATCGAATGTCACAGTACAAATTGGGACTCTTAAAATGATTGTTGCCCCATTAACATTAAATATTTCAACATTAAATATTTCAACAGTGTGGACCCCGCAAGATTAGCTCTTAATAAGTATCTACTATTTCAGTTAGACATCATTTTATCATCCATTTCTTCAATCTTAGGGGTTTTATAAATGAACTTTTATGCGGATAAATATAAAATATTCAATTTCGATTTTCAGGAATGCAGGGATGTTTTAACCAAGGCTCACAGGTACTTAAATTATGAGCCAAACGAACTACCAGAAGGGAAAATGGCAGTAGAAGCAAAACGAGCATTGGAAAATCTTAATAAAATCATTCAATAGACTGCGACATTTCGACGGTCACCAGAAATTAGACATCACTTCGTCATTTTCCATTTTCGTCCAAGAAAAAATTTTGTACCCACCGACATTCGAGAAGGTCTTCTTTTAAGTGACAACCTTTGGGCCAGGAATTTACTTGGGGTGACACTCGTCACCATAAGAATTATAGTGTTGTTTTCCTTTTTAAAAATAAAGCGATGATATTTTTAGTCTCAGTTACGTAGATTTTATTTTATTTTGGTTTAAAAAATTCATCTGGGACACAAATTACGGAATATCATGATTGAGGAGAAAGGAATGAATGAGATTTACTTTGAAATCATTTGGTCCACTCGCATAGTCTGCAGATCTGCGGAAAGTTCGTTATTAGGCAACACTGTTCCGCCACTGAATTAGGGCAATTCTGAAATATCCTGATATTTGTCATTAATTGTTAATTGTAATTTTATCATTAATTGTAGGAGGCCACAAAAATTTGGCCATTGGCCAATATTTATTTCCATTGCATAAATTTTTTATTATATTATATTCACTTTCACCTTCTTTTGTTCTGTCTCTTAGACTTCTTTCTCCCTCTCGGTTTTCCCCTTTTACGCCTGCTTGATTTATTTCCATCCGACTCGCTTGACGAATCGCTCGTTGTAGGTTTTCGATTCTTACTCTTTCTTTTGTGGTACTGTTCCACCTCGCTTGAACTTTCCTCGCTGCTATCCGTTAACTTCGTCTTTTTCTTCCTCTTCGCCTTGGGTTCATCTTCCCAGGATTGATAATTTATTCTCTTCCTTTTCTTGCGATCGACTTCTTCATCTTCTGAGCTAGATTCTGTGCTTGTAGACCTCCTACGAACCTTCTTTCTCTTCCTTTTAGATTCGTGACGTTCGTCACTCTCACTCTCCGTGTCGGACTCCCGCTTCTTGTACTTTGTTTTATTCCTCTTGGACTTTTTCCGGGACCTAACACTTCGCGGAGCCTTCACAACAACTAAAACCTTTTGACTGGTTTTGTGCTTTTTCCTCTTCGCGTCGGAAGACTCGGTGGACCCTGAACTGGTTTCAGATGTGTCCGTCAAGCTGTCAGATGTTGTCGAAGTAGAGCTGGACTTTCGTCGTTTTATTTTCTCTCGTTTAAGACTTTTCTTTTCGTCTGTCCTAGGCATTCCACGGTGTTTGTTATCTTCTCGGCCATTGCGAGTCTGATTTTGATATCTGTTACTAGTTTTTGATATCTGTTGTAAATATTTAGCCTTGTTGTTATCTGAACGGTGCTTTTCTAAAAATCTTTGCTTCGGTTCGTCCCTAGATTTGTTTCCCCAACCTCCCGAAGGTGGAGGTCCTAGATATTCTACACCTCTTCCTTTTCCCTTCCATTTTAATTTGGCTACCTGAGAAGAATAAATTCGTTTAGCTCTCCTACATTATTTATTACTTAAGTATAGCATTTGTAACTCGTGTGTGACATACAGATTGACTGAAATCCACGTGAATTCTTCTATCATCTATAAGAACATTATCCATTTTAAAGTAAGCATCTTCGCAAGCCTTTCTATCCTCAAATTCAATAAAAGCGTACTGCAGTGAATCTCCTGTCACTTGATCTCGTATGACTTCACAGCTTTTAACCGTTCCGAAACGTGAGAATATTATAGACAGATCATGATCCGATGTTACAGGGTTAAGTTTACAGACGAAAAGAACATTCTCAGGTGGAGCTATGTCGGCATCCGGTATATCACCCACCATTTCCAATATAGCAGCTCTTGCAGCTGCTTCCCTTTGTTGAACCTAAATAAGATTTCAGATTGAGTTTTATGAAGCCCCATCTATCTTGTAATGTTTGTGCAAATAATATATAAACAATAATATAGAATTAAACTAATATATCAGTTCATACCATCTCATCTAATTCTTCTTGTGAATAATTCTCAGTCAGCGGTTCATCTGCAGGTATTCGTGAGTAAGCAATGTCCTTGGGATTTGGGGGTAGGGGAGACTGAGGAGGAACTTCTAGACCCTTTGGGTCTGGGAATGGATCATCCAATATAACAGTGTGTGTAATTCTGAAATAAAATTTTGTAATTACAATTTCTTAGTCTCACAACATTAATTAATATACATTAAATAAACATTTAACTCAACTCACCTTATGTCTTGATATGGCCTATGCTGTTCATCAGTTATGGCTTCATTTAGTTTTAATAATAAGTCAACACCCTCTACAACACATCCAAATACACAGTGTTCCTGGTCAAGAGATGTTAAATTTCCACTAAGTGTTATGACAAATTGTGATCCAAGCATTCCATCTCCATGAGAAACCATGGAAAGGAGACCTGTTCTGTCATGCTTAATTCTGGGAACTTTTTCACCTTGGTACAATCTATGTTGCTTCCCTTTAAGTAAACTGAAATAAATAAAAGGACTAAAACAAACTTCATTTTCTTAAAATTTAATGTAATGATGTACTGTTTAAGTGAATGAACCCTAAGCAAAATAAAGGTTAGGATTGCTAAGACAATATCATTGTTAATGGGAATTTATGACTTGATTTCTTACTTAACAGCAGTGGTTTAATGTGATTAATTATATGACTAAAAATATAAATATTGTATAAAAATATTTAATTACATAACTTTGTCAGATAATATTTATAATACTTGTTTTGCTATAAAAGAAATACATAATGATTAAAGAAAGGGAAGATATACAAGTAAGAGTCATATACTCATTACACAGATAAAGAATGATAATACTAAGGTATAAATGACACAAAAGTATAGTCAACTTGGAATAAAATATCAGTCAACAGTCTTGTAGTGTGAAATAACAAAAAGGAACTTACTTATACCAAAGTATAAACACTTTAATACAAAAACAAAGATTGTATTGGTATAGCAGTATTTCTTACCTCTTCATTTGAAAAAAGGTAACATAATATGACACCCATTAATTTGAAAGGTAACCATTTTGGGTTTACTTTTGATATACAACAATAAATGTTGACAAGAAACCTACCCAAATATTGATTCACCTCCATCCCCTTTTCCTGTGGGATCTCCTGTTTGTGCCAAGAAGTTTGAATTGACAGAATGAAACAGGCATAAATTGTAATACTTTATTTTGCACAATTTCAAAAAATTTAAACATGCTGAAAAAGAAGCAACATACAGTTGAAACCAACCATTTGGATGTTTAATTGAACAATGCTTGAATTACACTGAATAATAATAATAATAATTACTTTGTGGTCTTTCCTCAATAAACAGGTCAACTGTCACATCCCCTAGTGTGGTTTCAATAACGACCGACATTATTCAAAAGACAGAAAAGCATTGGTTAAAAAATAACTAAGGCTTATATTAAAAAATGCTGCCATTCACTACGGTAGGTTTGAAGCCAATATTTCATTACTTTGAGAATGAATTGTTAACTGCCACCGTAGCAGGTTTACAGCGAAGTTAACCTAACACCGGCTCAGAACAATTCCTAGCCAGTAAAATTAAACCGTTTTAATATATTTTTCACATGAGTCAGCTCATAAAGTCAAATCCAAAATTTTGTGTTGTGTCGATCACCTAGAAGCACAGTAGATTCAATAAAATCTTGTTTTCCCCAATCAGTTACTTTAACATGTAACGTTCTTAGTTCACTAATACAGTAGCAGTGTAAACAAATGTGATCGTGGAGGCAGACGTTCAAATTTGAAAGGTTTTGGCTTTAAAAATCTTTAATTTTATTTTTCATAACAGGTATATTAGTTTTTGTCTTTAATTTTTGTATAATTAACTGTACTAAAAATATAACAAACCGGAATGCATTCCCGTACTGGTAATGATTACATACAAAAATTATATCCGTCTTTGTATAATCCAGTCTGACGTCACTGGTTCCAATATTTTTTGTTTCAATTTAAAAAGTAGTTGGCAAAAGTGGTTTACGAGAAGTGCATTACGAGTCAATCGGGGTTTTTCCTTTCGCAGTTCAAAAAATTTTACCTAAATTTGAGCGTTCCGCGAAATTAATTTGTTGCAATTCAGAGAAAGTGAAATAAACTCTGGTATTACATAGTGCTTCCAATATAGTGGAATGTGAAAATCGAATAGGATAAGAAAATAAGATAGAAGGTTTATGTAAGTGTCTGTGTCAGGGAGAGACTGAGTTTGTTTGTATCTACAAAATAATTTTTTCTATGTGTAATGTCAATCAATATTATATATTTATAAAATTACAATAATGTTAAGTCAGTAAAAATTCAGCCCTGATATTGTAAAATATTTTGTCTATATTGATAAGGTGATAGGAATTAACAGCAGCATACAGGTCATCATATTTATGTGACCTGTGATTCTTGAAATTATTTTAATGACAAAAGTTGTGTTGAACCTTATTTGTAACTGTTACACACACACATATTTACATATATGTGTATATATATATATATATATATATGTATATTATTGTTACTGTTAACATATTTCTTATACTTTTAACACCCACACCCATCTTTAAATCTGAGTTAAATGTGATTTTTTCCTACATTGTATTCAATTTTTTCTCATATTGCTATTTATTAACAATCATAATAATCCCTTCATAATAATCCTATCATTAGGAAGTGAATTAATGAAAATATATAATATATGAACTACTTACACTTCACTAGGCTTTGATTATTACCAATTGTATTATCAATTTGTTAGACATAATATGACAATTTCTTGTTATATTAACAGTTGATAAGTTTATAATGAAACTATGTTTTATTTCAATTATGTTTCTCAAAATAGTGGTAAAAAAATTTTGAGCAGATGTAACTGGAATATCACTTTAAAAATACTTAATCTTTGTTATTCAGAAAAATTTTTACCTGATAGTTGTTTGGGGGCCTCATCACTATTGTTAGGAATGTAATTGCAATGTAATTGCATAAAATATTAGATTTTCTAATTGTTATAATTTTTTTGCATCACATTTTGTGATTCAGACACAAAATGTGGAGGAGTTAAATTTATAAATGTGTTACACAGTAATGCACACAAATATGTCCTAATAAAAATTTAATGTTACAGCAATTGGGAACTTCAATCTAACCTGAAATGAAGTTTCCCTAGAAACATAATTTTATATATATGTCTCATCAATTTTGAGTCAGTGGATTTACTAATAATATATGTTTCGTATCAGATTTTGTTACATTTATATAGTCTTGAGTAAATGGGGAGCAAAGCACTCATGTTAATGTTTAACTAACAGATGACATAACACAAGGCATGACTTGAAAGTCAGAATAATGGTTGTAGAACAGTAATTACATTATGTATAACAACAATAACTTTTCACCTCATATGCTGATGTATAAATGTACTGTAGTGTATCGATAATAAGGTATGGTTACACATTTATAATAACTCAAGAGATTAGACAGATGTAAGAACTGTTTTGCTTGGTAATTCAAATATTATTTAACTTCCCAATTGTGTGCATTGTTTGCTCCTTTGTACTAGATAGGTGGCAGGAGTACATATGAACAGGAATTTAACATACTCATGAAAATTAAAATTTGGAAAATGTGACACATGATCTACCAAAGTAAATAAAAACGACTTTGGCATCCCACGTGAAACATTTCATTTAACCTTTGAAAACGTTACGAATTCTGCTTGTGGGTGTAACTGGCGTAATTTCTTTATTTGCTTCCATATCCCTCTCCTCTTCCTACAAAATTATAACTCTCGTCTTCTTACAAAATCATAACTGCTTGTTATTTTATTTTATTATTATTTATTTCATTTTATTTCCAGTTATACCGCGGGTCAGGTGTATTTTCTTAGCCTCCCGGTACATTTGGAGATGATGCTAATGAATTCTAGAATGAATTGTGATGCCTGATTCACGAGGTGAATATATCCTGTCGTTATCTTTCTCGATATTCTATTAGCCAGAAGATGATTTCTATTGTAGTATTTTTGAAATTCAAACCAAATAGTGCGTATCCATATGCAGATAATTTTCGTCAGGTAGGTTCTTGTAACAAGTATATGAGGGGCAAGTGACCCAAATAAAACTTAGAAGTGCAGGGTTAGCCAATTCTTAATGAGAATCAAGGGCACCTATTGGCAGTTGTTGTTGGATTTAAAATGTCCACGATGACGTTGAGAATGACAAGGTGACAAATTCCACGTTTGGCTGAAGGAATGAAGTCGTCGACATTTTATTGCTGGTGGTCGACTGCTGTGGTCACCTTAGTCCCTTTCTGCAATGGGCAGACCATAGGTGAGCATTTTGCCAAGAAATAGTGAATTTTTCGCGAAGGACAGAAAAGCGTCATTAATAAGATGGCTCTTTCGAAGCCGGCCAATGCGGTTTCATGTAAGATAAATATGAGGGCCCTTTCACTCGATAGGTGAAATAAAATAGACAAATTATTTTAAATATGATATTCCTCTGGTTTTGTTGTGGGAGTTTCGAAATTTCAAGACTACGATCATTTCGTTCTATGCTTCTTTTATTCAGTCTCTCACACTCTTGTATAATTCTTCTTTCAATTGTTACGTCGTGCATTCTTCCTGCCTCTTCTATTTACCTTTCTCATTTACCGTGTTTATTATCATTTTCTACCTTATGAACGTCTACCGCACTCCACATTTGTATACCTGCTCATTATCCCGTACCTTTGGACGTACTATTTCGATACGCTATTTTTCCCGCCTAGGTATTTCCACCACAATAAAAACCGCAGTGAGTGTATCTACCAATTACGTTCTCCTTTCAGAATGGTACTGAAAAATGGCCGACAACGAAAACAGCGACTGCTCGTGTTCTAACATTGCGATTATGCAGTTATTTCATGAATTAAAACAGAGATATCCAACGGTGCCCGACCAACTTGTCTCCAAAGTTATACAAGAGGTAATACTTTGCACTGTCTTATATAAAATTCATCAAATTATCCGCTTGATAATATATTCATGTTTCTGTATACTATAAAATCAAAAATTTTGAATGAATGAATGAATACGTTTGGATTCAAGACTCGCAGTCTTCTTGGCATAATAATCCTTGTAAGGAGAGGCGCTTAAATTGGAATAAAGTAAGCTAAAGAAACATTAATAATTATAATTTTTGATTTGCCTACAGAATTATCACGACAAGGATGCTTGCGAAGTGATCCTCAGCCGCGAAAATCGTACCTTTTTGCAGAGTTACCCAGGGGCCTTAATTTCTGGAAGCAATAGGGAGACCACTAACCGAAAACCGTTATGCGACCACTGTCCGGCTTTTAAAGTTTCAATGGCCGAGAGAAGTAGTTTTACACCTACCTCGGATCGTGCACAAGTACAGGCTTTTCCATACACCCAAGAAAGTTGCATTTATTTAAATAAAGCTAACAGCAAAGGAAGCGATGAGTCCATTTCCAAAAGCTGTAACCTACAGAAAGGGAAAACCAAACTTACGGACAATGTAGATGAGAATGCAAATACTGGTGAAACCGATTCGCCCTCTAAGCCCAAAGCAATATGTGATAAAAAGACTGACGAGGTATCTACAAGATTACCTAGGAAATTACTTGTGGACTCTCCGCCACTTTCGGCTGACACAGCGAACATGGAATCCACGGAGCTGACCTCGTGTGCCTCTAGCAGGACTTGCTGTAGTGACTGTGATAGCGATATGAAATCCGACTTAACGGAGAGATTTCTATCGTGTGACTTACCAAAAGACACAGGGTATCCGGATGTGGAAGGTATCAGATGGACCGTCCATAAAGAAGGGCACGACATTGACTGTCACCAGGTACCCGTTCATAATTATCAGGTATGTCATTTAGATTTATATGTATCTCCGTAGAAAGGCAATTTTTTTCATTTGATTATCGATGTCTTGATTCGTTTTAGGTGGCCGTACAATATTCCATGAAACAAAGTCAACCCGAACATAGAGGTGAACAACAAAGGTCATACACAACGCTTAATTTCAATGTTCGACCCCCTTCATCCGAACCCCAGGCACCGATTGAAATTCAATCGGGACAGAATATGACATATACAAGTTCCATTTTTGATGCCAAAAGTGGGGTTCAGTCGCAGTTTCAAATTGTAATTGGACCAGGTGAGATACATTATTGAGACCATACGTTACTGACATTGCCTGTGTAAATTTAACGCCCGCGTACCTGTGACTACCGGTGGCGGTGGACTCTTTCACTTGGTTAAATTTTGTCTAATTTATTTTGTTTTCAAACATTTTGTCGCGGGATGATGTGGCAGGTGGAGTGAGCACAATACCCATATGTCGAATCTGCAACACCTGGCCTGACACCAAATACTCCTCGTGCGGGCACTCCTTTTGCAGTTATTCAAATTGCAAACCCCAAATTACGAGCAGTTACCATTGCCATGCAAGTCGGTGTCTCAAAGGTATTCAATCACCGAACTGACCCTTTTTGGTGTGATGTGATGATCAACTTGTTTTTGATCCTTATGGTTTTCTGCTTTTCAAAGTCAAGCTAAAATGTGACTCTAAAAAATTACTCAAGAAATTACTTGAATGGTTAGGCTAGTGATTCCTCTCTCCGAATGTGGGCGTATTTTTGAGTGCCTCCAAAGAATTCCTGTTATTCAGGACAACTTTGAGTTTCTGTATATATGATTACTTGTGAATTTGTATTGTAATTATTTTTCGTACTTCAATTGAATATGTTTTTGTTTGCAACTGAGTGCTTGATGATGAATCTTAAGTACCTGTGAAAATGTCATTGAAACTTATGGATATGCAGTGGTAGTCCACTTGTTGCATTAAGAATAACATGTTTTCATATTTTTTGCTGTTTCTTGTAGTCCCACTAACTGTAACAACGCTGTAGGCTGATTTAATATGCCTCACGTTTTTGGTGAAGCACAACTGAAACAATAGTGGGTTCTTGATATTGGATTTATCACTTCGACGGTAGTCTTAACTTGAATTTTTTTCCGTCGTTTTAGCCTTACTAGAAAAACAACGAGAAAGGAAGAACCTGCTGGCCTGGGAACTACGCAAAGAACAAGATAAGCTTCAACATATGCAAAACGAAGTTAGACTGATGAAGGCATCGATAGCACAAAAACCTAGTCCCCATCTCCTTCCAAAGGTAATTCCTTGTACTCACACACATTTTAGTGTCAAAACAATGTTTGGCTAAATAATTCAACAGCTCAGCATAAACGCATTAAAAATTTCTTAAAATAAAAAATCAGTTTCACATTCAATATTCCAATGGAAAAACTTTGCTATTACAGTTAAAGACTGAAATAGAAAAGTTAAGAGCTGAATGCGAGAAGTTAACTGCAGCTGTGGATCTTTACTCGGACACCCAAAATGCTTTTCCTTTGGGTGAAACAGACGAAGAATTCTACAGGAACATTTATACAGGACAAACTTTGCAAAGTGAGTAGTAATGTCGATCGATGCCTTAATACGACAACGCTTTTTGGAATCTATTATAGTAACTAATTTTTGTGTGTTTCAGGAGCTGGAAGTTGGAGCTGCCAGTTATGTACATTCCGTAATCATCCCTTGCTGAATGTTTGTGAAGAGTGTGAAATGCCCAGGATATCATTAGGTACCCAAGTCATGGATGTCGCATCTCACTTGTCTAACGTTTTGTCTAACAATAACACGTCTTTTTGTACGGTAATTGCGCTTTTTGTTTGACATTTTTGTTAAAGTTTTTCATTTTTTAAATTTTACCATTATTTTTTTCTGCCTGTTTGGACTTTATGTAATACGTTTTAACGATTTTTCAAGGTAAACAATTACATAAACCAACAAAATTATTCATAAATCAATATGTATCTTGAGCTGTTTAATTATTTCTAAATTTTTGTTTAATTTGGATTTCATTAATGCGTTATCACTAAACCTACCGATATTCCATGTTTAATTAACCTACCACGCGCGGTCAAACGACCGCATCAAAAAAATACGTATTTTAATAAAATAGACAGCAACCAAAATATTTTTCTATTGGTACAATAAAAAACAACACCCAATTTTTGATGCATTATGCATTTCTTTTTACTTTTATGTATGTATTTACGTTTCATTTTTTTTGCTTTCATCATATTTTTTACAAATTACAGCGTTTTGGACCGCGTATTTTCCACATACGTATTACACATATCTTATTTGGCCTGACCTCCGTTCAGAAGAAACAATATTTGCCTATTTTTTTATTGTTTTTGATGAGCTTTCCATGCTTTCTGTTTCTCTTTCTGATGTTCGGTCGCAAATTGAAATAAAATCCTTGCCTCGATTTTTTCTCACCCGTTGTTTCTATAAAATCCAAGCATTTATCTGAGATAGTGAAAGATACCTGTCAATGCCATCTTTTACTTTAGATTTTACACTGTATTTTTTGACCATTTGATTGACTGCATCTGCAGCCTTGGCTTCTTTGATTTTTGTTGTCAAATCCAATAAATTTTGTGATTTCTACGAGGTCTTTTCGACTCTTAGTTGAAGGAGAAAAATAACGGATCCCTTTTCTTATTCCAGAAATACGATAAATTAATATTTTTAGTCTCATATGCGCCACGTGCGCCTGGAAGTTCAATAAATGCATTTAATTTTGCAACAGATAAATTCCATGTTTTCAAAACTCGAAATTCTGATTCGAGGTTGATTATTTATTCTCTTACACTTTCAATTATTTTGTGGTCAATAATCAAAGAAAAGGCTGATTTAAAATTGCCCTTTTCGTTTAGCAGGTCCTATCTTGATATTTCTTTGAAATTTATAAATCGATGTTCTTCTACTGCTAAATGCAAACAGCTCGGCTTATAGTAGTTTCAATTTCTTATTCATTTTCACTTTCACAACTAATTATAAATCTCTTTCTTTTGTGTCCTGTTTTGGTGACGGGGACTCTGTTCACTCGAACATGTATATGTATGTGTATTCTACATATACGCAACTCAATTCGTAGTTCTTGAGTTGTGTTCTTGTAAATATTTCCTTATCCTTTTTGTCTCAACCTATCTCTATATGACTATCATGAACTATCACCTATATGACTTTATATAAATTATATATTTTTTATAGTTACATATATATCCATTATTATATTATTTATACATATATTATCTACATCGCGTACACTGAAAACATACTCGTAAAACAATTGCAAGACTACCGAAGACTATACAGTCGAAAATACAATAAAATTTTCAAGCGGTCAAATGACCCCTCGAACCTCCATAGACTAGGGGCAGTATAATTTTTTTTGGAAAGTTAGCAACAAAAAAAGTTGACAATGTTTAAAAATGGGTTGTATTCATATTTTAGGAAAATCCATAAGTCGCATGGTTATACAGCAACGTAGATTTAAAAAAAAAATTTTGAAGTGTCATTTGACCGCGCGTGGTAGGTTTAGTGCTACTACACACAGTTTCTTCTGCAGCTTATTACTGAAAATGAAGTTTTTGGTATAGTTTCGTTGGCAACAATAAGTTTAGCAATTTCTTTTCTTCACGTCTTTTAACTTCAACATTGATATACTAAGTTATTCGGAACTAAATTAATTCTTTATGTGCTCTTTTAGAAATGTATTTATGATTCTGACCCTACGCTACTCTGTAATTGTTGGTCCACTTATTAATTATCAATGTATTCGTCTGACAATGTCGTTTTCATTTGAGATAGCTTTTGAAGTTGAGCAAAATACATAAGGAACCTGGCAAACAAATAATTGACCGCCTATATTTAATATAAAACCAAGAAACACAAGAAACAAAAAAATGAAATATAACACAAAACTAATAATTGTTGAAAATTTTCAATTGTATTTTTGATTGTTACTGAGCATGTGTGAATCGTGTGGGTGTTGTATTACTCGGCAGCCAACGTGGTATTGTGAAGGTAATATAATGGTTTCCTATTTGTAATTATTTCTGTTTCAGGGAGGCACAACATCCACGTCCGCATCACTCATGGCGGCTCCCCTACAAGTAAGTAAATAATTTATATAATCATCCCCTTCCCCTTTGCCCTGGTTGATACTTAAGTAGTGACAATATCGCTGAAATATATAAGTAAAATAATAGTTAATAATTGTCAGCTATCAAATGTCGAAAATATTGCTAAGAATATTTGTAGGTCAGTGAACGATTGTTACGATCTCCAATGATAAATACTGTCGTGTCCCCCCTTTTCCTCTATCATTGATATTTCAACCATTATACTTAAATTGTTTGAATACTTGCTGTAAATAAGTCACAATGTTTCATTACGTATTAACGGTACAATTAAAAATAGACACTGTAGGCATATTGTTAAGAAATATGAACCAATAAAATCATTGCACATAGAGTAAGATATTTTTTTATTTTTCAGGAGCAGTGAACAGCTGGGTGCTTTGAATTTTTAGAATTGAACATAAGTTCGATGTTCAGATCGACACATGTAAGAAACTCATAAAGGGCAACTTAAGCCAACCATATGGATGTAAATGAAGATGTCTACTTTTAAATTGGATTCAAATAAAACTGACAACAATTTAGATAGTTAAGACAGTCATAATTGCTCGCATTCATGGAATAAATAAACATGTTTCGATTTATTGTCCTTAATATATTAAAAAGTTTAAAAAAGTTAGGAATATCTGATCAACTATATGGACGCCCTGATATCATCCAGACACGCAATATGTTTTGTCACCAGAAGAACGTACACAAAGTGATTGTTGGTGTTTAGCTATTCCTTGATTAAGTGAGAGGACAAAAGGTATCCAATCATCCACTGTTTTTCAGGGCACTTTTGTATTAATCAGGTACCTCACACATTTTTCCACCAAACAAGTATCATTAACCAACTGCTGACTTCATTCAATTTGCACAACTACTTTTTTTGCTTCACATCATGTGCAAAGCAAGAATGTAACTTTTCAATTGCAAAATCATTCCAAGGATTAACAAAACTCCAAGAATTAGGTCTCATTAATTGTTATTTTTAAACTGATTGTTATAAGTCTGTTGAAGATACACAGAAATTTAAACATACATATTTTAATGACATATTTACATATGTTACTTAGTTTTAGTAAAATTAAAATTTAGAACATGTTGCACACCTAAATAAAATTTTAATTTTTATTAATTATTTTTTTATTTTACATAAATCAAAAAATGAAAATCTCTTCAATGGGAATTAACAAAGCAACAAATCATTTTAGTAAAATAACTTAGGTATTTGGAATCATTTGGAAAAATTGTTTCCAACAGTTATGTTAAGGGAGTATGATTTTATAACAATACTATATTTTTTATGTCTAATACTTTGGTTTGTACCCAACAGAATGACTATTTTACATATATTAAATCTATGAAAATGAAAATGTCACATGAACAATGAAATCTCAAATATCTGAAAAAATAATATTGTATTTATGTAAAATAATGTAATAATGCCAACATTATTAGTTAACACTGTTATGGTATTGCAATACCTGGGTAAATAACCACAAATTAAAATTCAACCTAATTATTAAGAAGTTTTTAAACAGCAGTTCCTCTCTCAAGATTCTGTTTTATCTCAGCTGTGTGAGCTCCATAAAACCTCTCAAGTTTCTTATTAAATTTCATATTTCTTTCATTAATGTAGTCTATATCTGTATCATCATTGTGCATTCTCCTTCGACTGTATTTGTCCCTCTTGATGATTCTAAAAATAAATGCAAAAATTAGTTACAATAGATCAATTAAACTAATTGACTAATTACTCTCTTATATTTGTTTGAAAACATTAATTGCTTTTTATACTAAAACTTACTGTTTCTCTAAATCATCAACCATATGATCTATTGCAGTAGATGAATCATTAACTATACCAAGTAAAACTGGATTTGGCCCATTATACATGGCAGCTCCTAGTTTTTCTTTCTGTTCATTGTAAGCCTCAATATCAACTTTATGATTTCTTATTAATCTATTATATTTTCTACAACAGGAAAATAATTCAAATGTAAATTATGCTTTTATACAAATTCTTAGGCAAATTTTATTAATAAAAGCTCTTACCTTATGGCTGCCTGTTCAAAATCAGAGAACCCCTCATCTGGCATTTTCCTCTTGTTCTTCTTTTCTATTTTCTCACACACATTGGCAGGAATATTTAGAAGTTTGATTCTGTCATAGTCTTCCCCTTTGCTTTTGGCCTCCTCCCTTGCAGCCTCATCATCCAACACCCATTGTGCCCTTTGTTTCCTTGCTTCCCAATTGCTGGGCAATTTACTGCGCCGATCCTCCTCCACCACTTCCTTATGATTTAACTGCCTGGCCTCGTTCTGAAAGTATGCCACGTGAAAGGTATAACTTAATAATTACAAAATTAATGCATATTTACATCAAATACATAAACTCACTCTTTGAGCGTGCAAATTTCTCAGTCGTTTCATTCGCTCCTCATGTTTTTTTCTACTATTTTTGATTCTCTCTTCAACTTCGTTGGCTGACATTTTGCTATGTTACAAATTCTCGATGGCAAATTGAAGATTCACCACAATTTAATAATTCCAAAATAAATCAAAACGTAATTGTGTCAACAAATGTGTAAATCTGTCGCGGCAGTCGTACCAACACTTCGATTGGTCAAACTGGTCTCCGAGCGGAAACAAATATTTCGCCATTATAAAAAAACGAGAAAAAGAGAATGCTGATGTGTACACAGTTTTCAAATTTTAATTTACTTATTTCTGTGAAACACACCAGAACCATCTACTAGAAATGTAAGTAAAATTGTTCGATTCTCTGCCCCGAAACTTAATTATTTTGTAAAGTTTGGTTTGTGGTTAGACAGAATTAGGAATGCAAAGATTTTAATGATAGTAGTTGAGGTCACTAACCTTCAAATTTGATTGAAGTTTTCATTAAGAAAATAAACTAAACAGAATGTTATATTATGTCTTCACATCATATTTACAAATTTAAATATTGACACAATAATTATACTGTTTGACACCGGTTTTAAGAGATAATTCGGTGTGAATGTGTGATTAAACTTATATAAGGAAAAAAGTGAACAATCATGATTTCACAATTCTTATATTGTTACTTTGACTTTTTTCAGGCATGTTAACATATTCTTCCCAAATCATCATAATGAAATTGAGAACATATCACAACTTCACTGTAGGAGAGTTAAAAAATGCTGACAATATTACATCAAATATATAGTTCACCTAATATTTTTGGTAAGTATATTATCCTGATTATTGTAATTTGTGAGTTCCATCATTTGGGTAATAGTTTTAAGTTTCTCAACCTAAATACAACATTCTGATACTTGTATCTTTCCAGAGTAATTTTACCAAATCTTAATCTCAATCTTCAATCTAGATTTATGTGCAAGGGTATCACTGTAAATTCAAAATATGGCACAAATGACCACAATGCTTGTTTCTTTATTTTTCTCCAAAATTGATGTTGTTACATTTTGTAATGTAGGATACCCTAATTGTAAAATCAAGAATTGTCAAAACTCAGTTTGGCAATATTAATGATGGTAACTAATTTCTTCCACTTCCTTAAGCACATTGCAATGATATAGGTTTGACAATTCTCTAAGGTCAATGCACTTAATAAATTGAATTAAAATTATACCTAGCCCTTGTCTTTAGAAATTCAAAGCCACTCAATCACCTTAACCTTGATTCAATCAAATAAAATTGCAGTGCTTGTTTCTGTCTCCATATTGAATGTGAAGGACTTGTTTTTTTCTAATTTTTACCTAAATGTTAAGGTCACCCTGTGATGATTATCATGCATCATTTCTTCTTTTGCAAGTTAAATCTTCCTTTCTCTAGTGAAACAAGTGACCCAGTCAATTTCAAACCAGTGAATAAAAAATATTTATATTAAATACAAAGAAGGGACCTAAAGCAATTGTTGAAATTAATATTGAAGGATCTCATTAATATTACTGCTTTATATGAAATGACTGACCAATTGAAATTAGTTGCCAATTCAAAAAACTAATAATGGAAGGTTTACCCTGCTGATCAGGTACCAAATAGTTTTTAGGTGTCTAAACCTCATAAAATCTAAAATATAATGGATTTTTGTACTATTTAATAATGGCTATATCCAATTTGAACTCAACAAGACCCTGGTCTTTCAAGTGTGACATTTTTTTATATTTAAAATTTCTAACATTGATGTAGATACATAACAGTCAAACTATTATTAATATAACAAAACAGTGGTATACTTTAGTACATCTGGGTTTATTCTTTTTAAGAAAACATTGGATAGGATTCAAACATTTCTGCTTATAATTTTATCCAGTGATTTGTTACTGAGTTTACAAATAGAACACTGCTAACACTGAATAATGGTTCAGCCTTCTATCAATGTCTTTCAGTATTATCATCTCTCGTTTTTTTTATGCATTCCAAGATATTGTATGAGTTCTATAATTATATAGAAGTAAATAATTTTCTTTTGTGACTCAATTAACGTTGGCGATATGTCGCAATGTATTGTTTGAATTTGATGATTTGAATTAAGATTTGTATGGTTTTATGCTGTCAAGGTATTGTTTTATTGGAACCGCCATAAAATTTTAAAGAAATTTAATAGGAATTGACCTTCCATTTACTTCTTCTGACCTCTACATATTAAGGAGTTGTGTTCTTCTTCTCGTCTTTTTCCTGAAACACACAAGTGAAATTGAAAATTGAAATTCAACGAATTGCAATTGAACATAATTTGAGCAGAACCACCGATTAGTTGAAAAATTACAAGATTAGAACAATGAGCCGTAGTAATTTCAGCACAATAAGTCTTTATTTGCACGTGTAACTTAACTCTATTAAAATTGAGAATGAGACTTGCTGTGACATGTAACCACGTACAGCACGGCAGACTTTTGTATCTCATGAAATGACTCCTTGTACATACATTGTGTATCATGTCATCAGTAGGTTGTAAAGGAATCGAAAAGAGTACTCGAATCGGACCGGGCACGACATAATCGTCGTTTATATTCCGGTCGTCCTCTACCCTGATTTTAATGGCAAGTTTCGGTTTCTGGTTGGAGCGCGTAACATAGCGTATCGTTGTCGAGTCCATTAGAAGAGGACTTGTACCAATGTTTTACTCCTTGCAAAAGAAAATGAGAGTTGATTGAATCACCATTGGTGTCGGCCGACCAACGATTAGGATTTCCAGTCAACCCTGGTGTTTTCCCGTTAACAGTTCTTGTTTGGTGTTTGAAATGGTGTCATGAGAATGTTGGTTTTGCACATTTAATTGTAATGCTTATTGCTTTTGATTAAGAAACCAAGTTTTAGACTCGTTAATCTCATGTCATATATGCATTTGCAGCGTGGTTAGAGTAACCTTAAAATATTGTACTTTTTGATAGAAATTTAAATAAAAATCCATTTAAGGCATTTTCGCTTTTTGTGATCTTAATAAAAAATTGTAAGTTGATTCTCGATTGCCAGATCAATTATAAATTTCTGACACAATTTCAAACGGGAAAGTATATATTTATAGCAAGAGTAACACTAGAATGGCAATACATTCTGTGTAAGTACATCTCATTCTATTATCATTACATAACAAAAGCGAAGCTTAAAAAATAATAAACCAAAGACAAAAGTGAAAGTACTATCTGGGATGAGCCGTAGACTTCTACTTACTGCACTGCAACAGCACTAACAACTTAGTAGTATTATTTCTGTCCCAAAAGAGTTATAAATTTGTATGCTACCTTTAACGTAGTATTTTAACGAAAATATATCACTTTGTAAAACAAATTATTTTTTATGCTTGTTTTTCGATAACATTGTCCTCAGGCATATTTTTAAATTGAAAGCTGAAACAGAAAATTGCTGTCTGTTGTTAACAAATAGGACAGTAATGACGAGTTTCACTTATATCTTAAAATACAATTGCGAAACTAACTTTCACATTTATTTGTTCAGAATGAACGGTGCACAAGTGATGGGCAATAATTCATGTGAAAGTGTGAAAACAATTTTGGGAGCAAACCAGTCGTAATGAATGAATATGAATATTACGAATGCTTAATGGAGGTTGCGATTGTGTTTGTATCAAAAAAAGCTGGGTACTTCTGTAGCGAGCACAATGATTGTGCCAACTCTAAACACAATACACTTCTTACACAAGTAAAGGCCTACTAATTCGGAACATTCATTAAATATTGAAAAATAAATGTAAATTTAAATTGTGGGAAAGGAATGAGGTGAATGTTTTTGATATGGTGGAAATATGTAAGAAAGAATGTCTGTCATATACAATTTATAGGATGGGAAGTAAGCAAAAATTCTGACTTAAAATGACAGTAATTTTAAAAAAACAGCGAAAGTTAGAGTAGAAAACATTCCTTGAATTTATTATCTTAATTTTTATTAAAATAATTTTCTGTAATGATGTTATAGTATTGGACGATTTCTATTTGTCGTCTTGTAACTCCTAAACACTTTGACTTAAGAAAACATTAAATTTGTTAGCAACATGTCCATCACAAATTTGTTGATATTTTGCTTTTAATGTTCCAGGTTTTCTTGGAGGTTTTTAATCCTAAATATCTTCTTTGTTTTTGTTTTATTTTTCTAGAATTTCATTTACTTAATTAAATCGTACAATTGTTTTCGTTTATTTTAACAACGCTAAATGTAAAGTAGTTGCTTGCTGAACAAAAATTCATAGCTCGCATAAAGCTCGAATAATTTGGTTTTTGCAAATTTTCAACTTTTGGAATTTAAGTAAATCCCGGCTACACATCGTGGTTACCACACCTGACAGACATAACGTTTGAAAACGTAAATGCAAATGTTTGCAATTGTGTAAAGTAGGAAAATGTAAATTTTTGGATAGTTGGATGATATAATAAAGGTGTAAATTATTGGAATTAATACTAGGAACCTGAGGTGCTTAAATTAGTCCTTTGTTGGTGATGATGATGATGATGATGATGCAAGATAAACTTTTGGTCAACTCATTTTTTGTTATTGATTTTATCATTGGTTGTGATAACAACAACCTCACCACCACTACTCACCCTTCATTTACATTTATTTTTCAGGTATAGAAACATCTAAATAAATCGCAATGTTTCGGTCAAAGGTTCGCATTCATACTTGTAAAATTATACTTTTGACCTCTTTGGTCTGGTTCCTCGTCGACGTAATTGTTATAACCTTCTTCTCCGACTGCGTTGGAAACTCGGGCTGGAACTGCGTGTCTGACAAAAGAGGAGACAACAGGGAGATGACACATTTAGAAGGTGAGTGTAGAGGGGGTGGGCCCAAAGAAAAAACCAATACCTGAAATAATGATTGTTACCCACACTGCTTTTCAATGTAGTTCTGTATCAATGTAATACCAAATACAAAATAAGTGCCAAATTGTGCCTAAATCACAAAAGTGACTTCGGTCTCGTTCACTTCGATTTGGTTTTCGACTCTTGCGGTTTCAAGGTGTTCTTGTCACATTTAACAAGAAAAATGTCACATTGTTATTATCTCTTAAAAGTTTTAATGTTCTAACAAAATACAAAAACCGGATATCTACGGCAATTAATGATTAAACATTGTGATTTGGTAATAATATAATTTTTTAAATAGCTCAGCCATGAACTAAATAATTCTTACGATTACAAATGAAGGCAACGAATATTGTAGTTAGATCTCAAACAATTAATGTCATTCCTTTGGAAATACTCTTAAAGTAATTTTGTCCATAATGTATATTACCATTTTGACATTTATTTACTGTGAAGAACACCCATTATGGTAAAAATTTAGAAAGAATGCTAACAATAGTTAAAAATTCAAATTACGAAGTATTTAAAAAAATGATGGAATTAATAAATTATTTTTGCCACAAGTGGTTGCTGTAGCATTTCAATCACAGTTAAAGTCCGAACACAAAAGGAGATTTTTATTTTTATTTTTAAGAGCAGCTTGTTTAGATTTTAGCTTTAATTATTAATTTTAATTAAATTTCAGGTACAAATGTAAGACGACGTGGAATTATTTATGAGAAGCTTTTGGACCGAGGAAAACCTAGGAGAACCTATTTAGCTACTGAATTAAAGAGTTGGGTCCCGGCCCGGAGGGTACCTGAACAGCCCAACAGTTTGGGTGAGATGGGCCAGCCTGTCCGAATCGATCCGGCAGAAGAGAGCAAAATGAAAGAAATGTTTAAAATAAATCAATTTAATTTATTAGCCAGTGACCGGATATCACTTAACAGGTCCCTTCCGGATGTTAGAGCCAATGGGTAAGCAACTATTCTTTTGTTCGCTCTGTCTGACAGTATCATGGTGGATGACTTACTCTTAGGCAGACGACTAGATAATGATGTTATTGTATTGTTGTAGCTGTAAGTCTAAAATATATCACAATATGCTTCCCACAACAAGTGTAGTCATAGTCTTTCACAATGAAGCCTGGTCCACTTTGTTAAGAACAGTTTGGAGTGTCATCAATCGTTCACCTCGTCCTCTCATAGAAGAAATCATTCTTGTGGATGACTCAAGTGAACATGGTAAGCTCAAGCCCCAAAGGGATAAATTTCAAGTAATCGATGACAACGCTTAATCCACTTTCAACTTGTTTACCGCAGCTCACCTAGGAGCCAAATTAGAAGCCTATGTCAAAAGACTTCCAATACCTGTAATTGTACTTAGAACTCCCAAGAGGTCCGGTCTCATCAGGGCCAGGCTCTTGGGGGCAAAGCACGTCAAAGGACAGGTGATTACATTCCTAGATGCTCACTGCGAATGCACGGAAGGATGGCTGGAACCGCTCCTTTCGCGGATCGCCGATGACAGGTTTCTATCTGAGAAGGCTTATTGTGATTTTATACCTTTCATTACTCTCAGCCCAATCTTTAATAATTTGTTTTACTCTAGAAAAACAGTAGTGTGTCCCATAATCGACGTCATATCAGATGAAACGTTCGAATACATCACTGCTTCAGATACAACCTGGGGAGGTTTCAATTGGCGTCTAAATTTTCGGTGGTAAGTTTCACTTCTATGAATACCATCATTTCTGCTACGTCTCCTAATGAAATATATATTTTTCAGGTATAGAGTTCCCAAGCGGGAAATGGATCGAAGAAACAACGACAAAACCGTACCCATAAGAACGCCAACAATGGCTGGAGGACTCTTCTCCATTGACAAGGAGTATTTCTATGAGTTAGGTGCCTACGATGAGGGAATGGACATCTGGGGAGGAGAAAACTTAGAAATGTCCTTCAGGGTGAGCCCGGCAAAAAAAATTTACTACGTTATTTACATATTTTCAACATAGGTTCGACGGAGAGAACAGAATTGACTGCTACATTTCCTTAACTTACTTTTGAAGTAATTTTAACTATATGAAGTGCAGCTATAAAAGAAGAATGTGGCCTTCACCTGATGAACACAAGCCAACTATTTTTACAAGTACTCCATTTGGGATTTTTAATTTCTTATTACTAATGAAGTTGTTGTCACAGGTTTGGCAATGCGGAGGAACATTGGAAATTGTTCCCTGTTCACACGTGGGTCACGTGTTCCGTGACAAGTCCCCGTACACATTCCCAGGAGGGGTTTCCCAAATTGTCCTCCACAACGCAAACCGCGTTGCCGAAGTCTGGATGGACGAATGGCGTGATTTCTATTATGCCATGAATCCAGGTTGGTCTTACATTTCGAATCGACGTGCAGGGAACCAATTTTCTCGTTTCAGATGTATCACGATTGGATTAGTGCCCTGGTCGCCGGGGAGTTGGTGGCTTCTTCGTCGCTGAGACTGCTTTTAATCAGCTTGACTAACATTAATTATTAACATACCATTAATATACATAGATGTGTGACTCAGTAATGGCATAAAACCTAATCTGTTACCATGTACTCATTGCCTGTGCCATTTTATAGTTGTATGTACTAGATAATTCAATGCAAGGTGTTTATCAGTGTCGACCTTAATTCGCTTTACTACTTTTTAACTACATTATTATTTTTAAAATTACTTAACTTGAGTTTCCAACCGAGCAAGAATATCAAAATCAATTACTGTACGCAATACTAAATCTAAACCATTGATTTAATTTTCTTACACTAATGGCTTAAATAGTAGATGCTACACCTGATAAATGTGGTCTTAGGTTTGTTGTCGACTATTATTTTGCTGCTGGAAAAAACAAGAACAATACGATTACAACAAAAATTATTCACAGGCTAGCGATTCACCCTTATAAGTAACAATTTGAATTTGAAACAATCCTTGATAACAGATATAAACGACTAGTGTACGTAGCATATATATTATAGTAGAATTTTGTTTAAAGCAATTCACTCATTTTACTTAATTTTACATTACCATTACATTACCAACTGATTGACTGTGATACGTATATCGTTCGTGAGGTAAACAATTCCTCCTGCTGCTGTCGCTTTACATTTTCTTTTTTTTCGTGCCGACCATTAGTCTCCCTAACAATTTTTTTGCTTCAGTTGCTTTTTAACTATATACTAATTAGCTGTACTTCTGCTCTAGGGCAACGCTTGGCTGTGTGTTCGTACGTCAACTTCGTCTAAAGCGGACGTTGAAATCAACTGATGCATTAACATTTTTTGTTGTGATCTAAATTTACTACTAATTTGTCTCTTATACTCTTTTCTTATACCTCTAAATGTTGAGTGCTTTTCATTTTTGCATTCCGTCTTGCAAGTCGTATTCCTGTTTCGAATACCATTTTCCTTTCTGATTCATGAGAATGTGTTCGTAGGTGTGGATGTGTGGAGGAAGTTTGGAAATAATTCCTTGCTCCCGAGTCGGCCACGTGTTCCGAAAAATAACGCCCTATTCATTCCCGGGTGGAGTAGCCAAAGTCGTTTACAGCAATAATGCTCGCTTAGCACATGTTTGGCTAGATGAATGGAAAATATTTTACTACAGTTTTAACCCAGGTTTGAAATTTGTGCCATCGATGAAAACCTGAAGTTTTTCAGTGTTCTCTTGCATGTATTCGGCACTTGCTAATTTGGTTTAAAGGCACGCTCTTAGCGAAGTTGTAGAAGTTAACGAACGCTTTTTATTCACGTACGATGTAGTCAATGTTAAGCCGGTTTTAGTTTTTTTTTAATTGACTTAAGTTTTCTTAGTACCAGTAAAGTTTCCATCTTCCAATTTGTCGTATCTAAGGCCGAAAAAACTTTCTTTCGGTGAAGATATCTTGAAGATATCTCACATGTTTCTCAAGTGATGTGTTATTCACATTTTAAAAATTATTTCTGTGGATATAATTAACCATTAATTAACATAATTAACAAGCATGCCTGTAATTATAAAGTAGATAACGAATTATGCTAAGCCCAATAAAAGTCATCATAATATTTAAAACGAGCTATTTTTAAATGGTTAGCATCATTCCAACCTGCTCAAAGCTTTTGGCATTGCGCGCCTGAAGACAGGCTAATTATAATAAATGGTATTTTGAATTGTATATTTTATTATTATTAAAAGGTATTAATTTTTACAGGTGCAAAAAAGGTTGAAGTTGGTGACATAAGCAAGAGACTGGAACTAAGGGAAAAGCTCAAATGTAAAAGCTTCAGGTGGTACCTCAGTAACATCTATCCAGAGTCAACAATGCCGTTGGATTATTATTTCCTAGGAGAAGTAAGTAACCTGGAAAAAGATAACATTATATAAACGTCTAATATTAACATTTGTTTACTCACTATCGCAGATCAAAAACATGGAATCTGATCACTGCCTAGATACAATGGGTAGGAAAAGTGGAGAAAACGTAGGCATGAGCTACTGCCACAGCCTAGGCGGAAATCAGGTATTCTCCTATACGAAAAGGCAACAGATTACAGCAGATGACAATTGTCTGGATGCTGCCGGTTCTAGAGCGCCTGTGAAACTGGTTAGATGTCACGGAATGGGTGGAAATCAAGAATGGATGTACTACAACGACGTATGTAATTTGCTAGAGGCCAAGCGCCGCACTGTTACGGTATTACATGACATTTTCAATGGCTTAATTTGCTGCGTGGTGTATTTCCTAGACTTTAGAGCTAAAGCACGTGCACACGGGACAGTGTCTGGACAAACCATCGGGTCGGGATGCTACTCCTCAATTGAATCCGTGCAATGGTTCCCGAGGACAGCAGTGGATTATGTCGAGTCAATTCAAATGGCAGTCAAGCCAAATTTAGTTCATTTAGCACATCAGGGAAACGCAACAAACTTTCATTTGACTAATTAGAAGACCGCAAACGTCCAGAATTATTTTGGAGTAGGACGCGACCAAAATCCGAATCGAAATCTTGCACTTCCAAGACTCAAAACGACTGTCCGTCACCATTGTTATTTTTTTAGTTTTTTAAATTAATCATTGTGTACAATATTATGTACCCCTCAACATAAACAGTATTTTAAATTTTTCCCAGCCAACAAACATCAGTCATCTTTGCTATTTTAAATATCATAACACCATTGTTCGTTTTTAATAAGGTATGGCACGCATAACAAAATGATGCTTAGGAGTTTCCATCACTATTACTACATGTCTGATTACCACAGTTATTTATAATTCTAAATGATAGTGATGATGATGGTGTGATGATTTGTTGGTAATGAAACATTAAACTTCAGTAAAGAAAAGTTAATGCACTTTATATGTTGACATCATCAAGAGATACCTTCAAAGTATTTTAATTCAGGGATTAGTTCATGAGTATGAACAACTCTATTATGAAAACAAATTACAAAAATTTCTTGAAGAAAAGGTGTACCTGATTTTACCTGACCAACAGTCAGTACCATCATTGAATTTTTCCAGTTATTTCAGGCAGATAAAGAATTTCCGTACACTAAATTAGTTGCAATGTTGTAAGACTCAAAAAAATATTTACTCTTAATTATTGTCTTTTTTAATAGTTGTTTGGTTTTGGGTTCTTTTTATTTAGCGTGATTTCAATTTTGTTGGCCATCTGACTGCAACTAATTGAGAGAAAATCAGAGGTTGACACTTATTTTAGATAGTAACAGCTGTAAAGATCAGTTGAATTTTGTCTAAGGACTATTATTATTTCTCACCCACTCATGGCAACTTTCAGGTGTGAATTACTGTAAAAATTATTACTGTTTCATTTCAGTGTGTTTATGAAAATATTTCAACATTCAAATATTCACAATCTGAAAGTAAATTTCAAAAAGCTGAATTATTTGCTTCATTCTTCTGATATCATTCTGCAGATATTTATACAAGTATTTTACAAAGTATATATGAATGAACCTGGTATCTCTCAGTGAGTTGGGATCTGATTGCCTTATTAAAGAGGAGGAAACACTGTGGACCACTATGAAAGTTCAAAATTCATTTTTTTATTTTTGTAATTTACCTTTAGGTAATACTTTTGTACTATTGATTAACAAGGGAGAGTAAAAAGTCTCAGAAAAACCAATCAAACACATGTATTTTATATAAATTGCCTGGTTTTTTGTTACCAGTTAAAGTTAATTTTTCCATTTTATTGAAAAGGAATAAAATTGGAAATTTGAATTTAATATTTTGTGCACACATAATGTGTGTTCAGGACAGATAATATAGGAAAGCCCATATCTTTTGCCATATCTAATTTTTTTTACGATCCTGGTGCAGTTTTGTATTTATCATTAAATGTTCTGTGAAATTAAAGTTGATCTATTGAAAACAAGAGTTATTTAAATTATAAAACTATCACAATCAAAAATGCTTGGTCTAAATTATCCTAAAATGCCACAATTATTTCTGCAAGTGGAACTTTTGTTTTGTACTACTAATTTATTCATGTCACTGTTGAGATGATTCTGCAATACAAACCTATATGATTCTCTCCAGCGTGATGCCACTCAGTAGGGAGTAATTTTCTGGTAAGTTCAATGAAATTTTCTCAACTCAACAACAATCAGTTGAAACTTAAAGGCCCAGATAAAACGATTTGAGAAGGCCACGACGAATGTTCCGGTTAGCACAGTATATTTCAAAGAAACTAAGCAATATGAACTTTTTTTTTTGCTTCATTAGTCGCAAAATATTCATTTTAAGAGGTACTGTGAATTGTGGTACTTTGGTATGTACACCAATTTTTTTAAAAATTAATTTGAAGCCGTAATTGGCTTTACAAAAGAAAATTTTACATGTGGTAGGGTTACGTTTACATTACCAAAAAACAAATGTTTTTATCAATTGATGTTTATCAGTTAATGTTTGAAAACAGTAATTCAAGAAATGTGAAATAAAATTTAGATAATTGAAAATGCCAATTTGTGCAGGTTTTAATTTTCAGATTTCTATTTAATTTTATACACAAACGCAGGTATCCATTTAATTTAATTTTCATGTTTTCATTTCAGTTTTTTCTCATTTATGGAGTGAAAATCAATATCTCTTTATTTGTTACAGTTATATCACACGTCAGGAGCATATTTTAATGCAAGGATACTGGTGGTTAACAGGATGACAAACTTATAAACTTTAATATCATTTTAATAAATATGACACTAAATTTTATGTTAAAATATTGCATTTCGTCAAGAATTGTACAAAAGGGAATTACCACAAATTTTAATTTATACATTCATAAAACAGATGTTAGATCACATGTAGCAATTTTGTGCACTAGAAGCTTTTATCATTATGACAAGGTACTAATTAACAGAAATAAAGTCCTTAAGGACCAAATTTGTGGGATACATATCTCCCCTCCCAGAAAGGCTCTTCCACCCCTTTTGCTCTTAGCAGTTCGATCTATAGCTAAAATTGGTGCAATTATTTCTGGAAGATTCATTAGACAATGGTGGCAAAAATTGTCGCCAGAGGAAAGAGCAGAAGTAATGGAACATATTCATTCCAAAAAGAGTAAAATAGCTTTCATTGGAACCTTATTGAGTGCTGGTCTGTACCTGTACTATCTTGCAAATTTGACAGAAGACCCCATTACAAAGAGAAAGAGGTTTATAGTGCTGAATCAGAAGCAGTTGTATGAGTTAGCAGACTTTGAGTATCAACAACAAATGGCCACATTCAGTGCACATGTTGTGCCCCATTGGCATCCCATCCACAGAAGAGCATCTCATGTTGTCAATACTCTCTTATTGGCCAATAAACATCTCAAGGAAGTTCGCGATAAGGTCTGGTCGGTGACCGTCATTGACAAACCCGATGTGACCAACGCCTTTGCCCTAGCCAATGGGAAAATCTTCGTTTTCACTGGTATGCTCAACATCTGTTCCAACGACGACCAACTGGCAATTGTTCTGGCCCATGAGATTTCACATGCTATTCTGTCTCACTCGGCAGAAACCATGAGCAAGATGTTTCTGCTGGAATTAATTCTCTTGGTGCCCACATTACTTTTGTTCTCAATACTTTCGGATTCGAGCGCTATAATATCTGACTGGATCATTTCCAGCACAGCCAAACTGTTGTTTCACTTGCCGTTCAGTAGATCTATAGAAAAAGAGGCAGATGTTGTGGGCCTACAATTAGCAGCCGTTGCCTGTTACGATGTGCGTGAAGCTCCCAATTTTTGGGGCAAAATGAAAGTGCTCAGTGAGGATGCCTCTGTCGAGTGGTTGTCAACTCATCCCAGGCATAGCACTAGGCAGATTGAGTTGCAGAAGCTGCTACCTGGTGCTTTAAAACTACGGGAGGCCAACAATTGTCCGCCTTTGGCTGCAAAGTTTTCTATCTTCTAGAAGAACTGAATGTATCCGTGTAAATTCATGCTGTGAGGTAGATGTCTTACCTTTATATATTGTATACAGCAGTTTTTATATTTTTATGTATAGAAATTTAAGTAATTTTGGCCTGTTTTTAATTTCTCCTAATAATTTTTTGTAAAATATATATATTGTTTATATTGTTTCATTAAGCCCTCTTAAATTTATGAATTACCCCCTTTTAACAACCTTAAACGAAGCAGGTAAAAAATTGAGAAAAACGTCCTTGGAATTTAATAAGGTTCTTCTCTTTTTGCTTGTCCTTACGCAGTCTATTGAGTTGGTAGTTTTGTATTAATAATAAAGTTTTGCTGTTCAACGTCGACCAAAACTCTATTTTACACGTAACACATGAGAATTATGACAGTAAGAGGAAGTCAGATGGCCCATCGAATTCTCCAAGTTGCCTCAAAAAAGCAACCACGTGTGTGTGTGTGTGTGTGTGTGTGTGTACAATTTTTTATCATAAAACAATTTATTATTCTTATTCATGGTTCAAAATGAAGAAAGAACATATTTCTACAATTTTTCACTGTGCAAAATATGTTTTTAAAATACGAAGTTCAGAAAACATATAATTAACATCACAGCACTAAATTACACCAGCGATCAGAAGTTTTTAAAATTAAAATAGTTGCTGAAAAAAACAACTCATAATAATGAAATATTTAGACATGTATACATACATAATTATAGATATCGATATTAATATATGTACATATATATAAATATATACTAACTTTCCAAGAAAAAATAAAATAATTAAAATAAGAATAAATATCATCTGCAAGAGTGTAGAAGCGAAGAGAGCAAGTGGAAAATTGCTTCCAGGTCTCTGTGCTTTCGGCCAAACTAAAAGTCTTATCCTGCAACTGACGTCTGCCTTTCAGGGAGGCTTCCTGTAACCCAAATCTTCAAGGGTCGGAATAAAAATAGAACAGGGAGTATGTCTTTAAAGTTTCGGCCATGAGTAGCACACGGGTACCGCCGGGGTGTAAGACGTGTTGTACAGTTGGGCTTTTATAAAGGCCTCCTTGTCATCTGGCTCGGGGAACACGGACGCTACACCTGAGCGAAACAAGAAAATAAAAAAGAAAGGTAGGTAGAGGAGGGCGCAAATAAATGGATTAATACTCACCGATCTTGTAAGCGTACTCGGCGACGCGAACAGCTATTTTTGTCGAACAGTTCTGAATAGCGGCTAAGGGTGGGTAAAGACTACCCTGTTGAAGGTCTCTCTCAGAAACGAGATCTGCGAGAGCTTGTGCGGCTATTAAAAATAACTCGTTGCTTATCGTCTTGATACCGACGCAAATAACCCCCAAAGCGACACCCGGAAAAATATATGAATTGTTGCCCTGCCCCGGGTGAAACGTTTGTCCGTTATAGGTGACAGGTAGGAAAGGCGATCCACTGGCAAAGATGCATTTTCCCTATGGGAACGATAAAAAAAAATCAGGTATACGATTTGAATTTTTACGATAAGACTGTGGGCTACCGTTTGAATGCAAACCTGGGTCGCCGTGTAAGCCTGTTCTGCTGTGCATTCGGCTTTTGCTGTGGGATTACTCAAGGCAAAAACGATCGGTCTCTCATTGTTCTTCATCATTTCCTGTAGAATCTCTGAGGTGAAAGCACCAGCCACAGCTGCAGCACCTGTTAACAATAAGAATACGAATAATGTTAAAATTATGCCGGAAGGCAACATTCCACAGTGTTCCGAACCATACCGATTAAGACGTTAGGTTTGGCCGTTTTCACAACCTCGGTAAGGGTGGAAATGGGAGCCCGATTTTGGGCGAACCGTAATTTGTGTGACGTAAGGCCATCCCTGCCACGGACAATCAGGCCCTTCGAGTCGACCATCCAAATTTTTGCTTTGGCATCCTCGACCGAAGTTCCCTCCTTGGCCATTGCCCTAACAATGAGCTCTGCAATTCCCAGGGAGGCTTCTCCAGCTCCTTGGAATACTATTGTGTAGTCAGAGAGCCTGGACTTTGTGATCTTCAGTGAGGCCAAAAGACCTGCTACTGCGACAGACGCTGTCCCTTGAATGTCGTCATTGAAAGTGCAATATTTGTCCTGATATATTTCGAGGAGTCGGAAAGCGTTTTGATTTCCAAAATCCTCAAACTAGAAATATAGAATAAAATTGGTTTGACAACCATTGTAGTGCTAGAGTGAAAACTATGTATTACATTGCATTGGTAGAAATTTGCCATTTATGCATAGAAGCAATGCCGAATATAATTACTTTCATTTATGTTGTTTTACTTCACGGCAAAAAATTTTAAAGAATAATTAAAATTAGGGAAAACTAGATTAATCGCAAGACCCCATGCCGCAAATCAACTGAAATATCAGTAACACTTCATAATACCAGAGTTCATATAAAATCTTTTATGAATGCAGACAGTCATCCTCGTTTTCGTTCTTAATATATGTGAGTCGGTCTGAGATAGAAAATAACTGGGTCATGGTTCATTAATAGATCATTTTCTACAGACCTTGAACAGGTTGTGAATGCCAGTTGTCTCTCTTATCGTTCATCTAAACCCCAATATCATGCTGTCATTGCCAGTCGCCACTCACCTGAATCAACACGTTCTGTCCGAATCGCCTAACAGAAGCCTCCATGAATTCGTCAATGAAAGAATAGTACTCCGGGCCCGTGACTCTCTTCTGTCTCAGGCCTATGTACAACGGGTCTTCCAAGAAGGCTTGATTGTTCGTTCCAACGTCCAAGGTAATAGGTAGACATTGGTGTGGTTTGATTCCAGCCAGAGCTGTGTAAAGCGATAACTTTCCTACAGGAATTCCCATGCCACAGACACCCAGGTCACCCAGGCCGAGAATTCGCTCGCCATCGGTCACGACGATAGCTCTCACGTCTCTTTCGGGCCTGTCCGGACACAATAAGAATACAATAGCAAGATCAAAAATTAATTAATTAAGTAACATGCAACTAACAAGGTCGAAATGAAGCGGATTCATTCGACAAGACTAAAATAATTTTTGATACAGCGAAGTGCAGATTCAGTCACCATAGTTATTACATGTCGTATACATTTTAGGAGCAGAAAAAGATAATTATTTATTATGATATATACATATCATAATTTTATCATATTTCAATTATTCTCAACTAATGGTTTTTACTTTAATGTAATCAACGAAGAAACAGTTCAAATTCTCACCAGTTTTTCAAAATTTCGTAAACATGGCCTTTGTCATGGATCGTGATAAACAGACCTCTGGGCCGCCTGAATATTAGACCGTACTTCTGACATGCCAGACCCACTGTCGGCGTGTATACCAATGGCATGTATTCTTCCACGTTTTCTTGCAGTAGTTTGTAGAAGAGACGCTCGTTTCGATCCTGCAGACCCATCAGGTATATGTATTTACTGAGATCGCTGTCGTAACGCTCCACATTCAATTTGCACAATTGAATTTGCTCCTGTTGCGTTTTGACGCATGGCGGTAGAAGTCCATGAATGCCCAGACACTGACGCTCCTCAATTGTAAATGCCATTCCCTGGAAAGAAGACGTAATTTTTAATTTTAAGACGGAATCAATTGATCAAAGAACATTTGATTACATGTCTACATAGATTTGTGTCACAGCAGCCCGTCAGTAATTATACAAAAATAATGAATCCCATCTTTAAAAAAAGCCTGTATTTTTCTGAGTGTGTCACCGGAAGAATTTCACCTTTCCTATACAATTTCATCCGTTACCTGACTATCATGTTTTTCTTCCTTCGTTCCACTAGGGCTACATCACTTTCGTCTCGGTTCACTACTACTACCGGCGACCTCCTCAATGACCTCGGTCACGTGCATAAGGGCTACCGTGTCCTTCGCACATGTCGGACCATCTTCCGACTAATCACCGTTGCAGGAGCATGAGATTTACTTCTGAACTCGTCACCTAATTACGTTCCAGGTCAAGACCACAGAGAAGTCGCAAGAGAAGCAAAAAAACATATTTTACAAAACAAACTCAGCCAAGAGGTGAGGTGTGACTGCATAAAATGAGAGAACATTAACCAGAGTTAAGCCGAATAGATAGCAGCTGTTCCGACCTCTCCTCGTAGACTCCTTTGAGGAGGGCGTTTTGGTTGCCAGTGAAAGGCCACTCCAATACATTACCTATTACAGTTGCCTCCTACGGTTCCCTATTGACCTTAATTATATGATACATGGTACGAATCGCAACTGCCAATCTTCAGTTGCTTCGATCAGGGACAAAAATCGATGGTCGATCATGACCGAATACGCCTAATACAGTTGGATTTTGAGTGATAAACAATCTCCCTTCAGGGAACAAGGACGCAAAAAACAAATATGTAGACCAGAATTAGTGTAGAAAAGTCCTACAGATAATTAGTCTCATACATGGATGGTGGGGAAAATATTTATATTTTGTTATTTCCTTTTTTTAGTTATCGTTCAACCGAATAAATTCAGTACATCATAAAACAATTTTTTGCCAAGTCAAAATGCTTGCTTTCGGTGAGCGACTGAGAAATAGAGCTACAGTTCTAATGATCTATGTAAATTAACGAAGACGACAAAGATGTTCTTCTAAGTATAAGAACTGTCTTATTTGTGATCAAAATAAGCAAACTGTAAGCTTCGAACAATATCGTAATTAGTGGATATTTTAATTTTCAAGAAATGGCAGGCCTAATGGGAGTACAGTATAGTACCAAAGGTAAAGTAACATTTGTTTTATTGGAATGTAATCGATGAAATGAAATTAGAAACAATTACAAAATAAACAAATCATTTAAAAATTTATCTATATGTATTTAACCCTAAAAATGTAAGAAGCAACTTCTTTGAATATGTAAGCAACACAATAATACTCAAAAATTAAAGTTGAAATGTTTAAATTTGAATTTCAAGAATCAACATCTACAAACTGTATGTCTAATTATAGGTATCACAAATTTATATATGTTTTATTTTTTTTACCTTAACCAATAATAGTGGATCAATGACAATAACCAAATAGACCCATTACTAGAGGTTCATATATATGTATGTATTTATATACAGTATACCTCAATGACTTAAACTTGAGAATAGGACCAAGTCATGCACACATGTTCATAAGAGCCGACTAAACGGCAGGTGGCCTTTTGAAAACTGGCCCCCCGTGCGGTTGCCGGGTTGAAGAATTCAACCACCCCCCGGCACTAGGTCACGTAGAAGGCGATTAATGTGGCAGAGGTGCAACGATGTTGGGGTTCTTCCTTGCACTCCACGGATTGTGGGGGCAGGAATCAGAAATCGGCTGCTGTCCTCACCCAGTGTTTTCTTTTCGGGGAAGGCAATGGATTGCCATTGCATCTATATGAGGATGTTCCCCGGGGTCCACGAGAAGAGACCCGGTCTCTTCTTTCTTCCTGCCTCCCCAGGTTTTTTGTGGGTTCGAGTCCCACAGTATTCGACACCTGACCAACCCTTGTCGAATTGTGCGACCACATTTTCTCGTGGGTACAAAAAAAGTTCACACATCACTCATGATCACACCTCACCTTATTATTAATCTCATTTGATAATTAGTTTTAAATTTATACATATTCATCAATAGTCCCCCACTATGTCTTCATCGACATGTAACATGGTCAGAGTCCTGTACACTTGTACCCCCTTATTTTTCTAAATGTAATGTGTTTATATTAGTAAAGTTCTAGCAGTCTTCTGAATTATACTAATTTTGATTGTATTTTGCACTTGGAACTGTAACCAAAGATTGGATGAAAACTTTCTTAAATTTAATTGTAGGGATATAAAAAATTGTAATTTTTATTGGCTCTCTTTTTAATAATAGCAACTAGTACCGGTATTTTCGTAAAAATGGCGTTTGTATCGTGGATAACAGGTATGTAAACTCTCATTATAAGGCGAGTTAACTACTTACTATGCAAATTATTGCAAAATCACCTTAAGGGTCGATGTCAAAGGCCGCTTGTCGAAAACACTAGATAGGTTAGCTAATTAATGTGTAACTGACCATTGAAAAATTCGAACAAATGAAATTAAGGGATGAAAGGTAGAACAAAAATTAATTAGCATAAATTAATTTTCAAATTTTCTATCAATCTCGGATCAATCCCTTAAGATATTTTCCAACCCAAAGTATTTTACTATTAGTATATGAATTCTAAGAATCAAATGTAACTAATAAATTTGCTGTATTAGTGTGTACAACGTTCATTAACTAAAAATTATTGAAAGATTATTGAATAAAAATGAAAAAAAATGATATTATATAAATTTCACAATTTTTTTCGCTACTTGTAAACACTACAAGGCTACTACAAGTTAATGAGTTGTTCTGTGATGTATTATACATATACATGCTTAAGGTTAGTTAAACAGTTCTTTCAATTTAGTTCAATAGTTCTTTAATTGGACAGAAAATTCTTCGACCTCATTAATTCGCTACTACACAATATCACTTCTTAATTTATGACATTTTATTAATATAATGTATTAATGTAATTATTGTAATGTATGAATATGTATTAAGAACTTTAATAGAGATTACCCTTTTATTTTTTAATCACGTTCCTTTTAAAAATGCACACAATTGTAAGTATGTGTAAAAAGTCCAACCAAAAACAATTTCGTCTGATTTGAAATTTAAATTTACGGTTTACTTGCAATTTTAATTTTAAATTAGCTTCAAATTTCAGAGTCACTCTCTTTGTCGACTTAACAGTTGAGAGACCGGCGAGAAAAAACAAACTGAAATATATGAGGAATACTAAAATGTAGGTAATCTAATACCGACTAAAATGATCAAGAAATAAATAATTAGATGAAAAGACGGAGAAGGGCGCATATTGACCGAAAAGATATAAATTAAAATCTCTTTCCTATAATCAATAAAATTGAGGTGATAAACGACCAAAGGAAAAGGCTCAAAGGTCAAAGGCTAGAGTAATACTTAAAATGTCCCGTCTCTTTGTTCCCTTTTCTTATTTAAGGACCTAACATAGACCTCCTTTTGGCAAATACGTCAAACAAAACATTATTCTAAAAATTCAATTTGTGCATCGACAGGAGTAAATGACGGGAGCAATGAATTACTCATAAATATTCGTCTTCCAAGTTTTCTTGTCAATCTTTAGGTTTTCATCCTTCAGGTCAATTGAATTAATCTACTTCGACCTCCTATTCGAGATATAAAACAATTAACTTGCAGACACATTTCATTTCAATAATAAGTTAACTTGGAAATTTTAAGTTAGAAGGCATCATTCGTTTACCTTGAAGTAATCTTTCTACCTCTCTGCCGTCTCTAGAGAAATAAGGACTCCTAATTACTTCTTAAATATGTTTTATACCTTCAAAACTAATTCCCGTTGATTTCATTAAGAGTGGCAATTGTCTTTGTCAATGCCTGTACTTGTAATGCGTTTCATCGCGGTCATCAAAGAAAATTACTCAACATTACACAATTTATACTTATCATTATTTTGTGTCGAGTAACACCGTGCCCTGTTTTGGTGACGGGGTTAGCCCCCTTCCCTAACGCTTCGCCAGCTTTCCATCTAGTGGCATCATAAGTGGTAAAATATAAAATAAGTTTTCCAAGCGATAATTGTTACTCACTCTAACCGAGTCAAATAACAACTAAGGCTAAAAATCACACAGGCCCTGAAAACGTGGACGGAGATGAAAAGGAGAGCTAGGGGTAATCGGTGCGGGGAGGAGATAAGATTGCAATTGGATATTCGAATGGACAAAAGACGGTCTGGTTGTAAAAATATTTGATTTAGGAAGAAACGGTTGAGACAAAAAGGACAAGGAAATATTTATGACATGAACACAACTCAAGAAGTAAGAATTGAGTCAAATTTTCTGAGTCTCTTTTTAGCCTTAGTTGTTATTTGACTCGTTTAGAGTAAGTAACAATTATCGCTAAAAAACTGTATTACCACTGATGATGCCAGCAGCTGGGAAAGCTGGCGAAACGTTTGGGAAGGTGGGTAACCCCGTCACCAAAACAGGGCACGGTGTTACTCGACACAAAATAATGATAAGTATACATGTGTACGCCCTGAAAATTTAAGTTGGGGAACCGTCTAAGCAGAGTTGACAACTATATTCCCAGGAATCCCACCCATCCACAATCTAATAGCACCTCAAAGAAAATAGAAAAAAGTTAACAAAAAAAACAACAATAAGCACCACAAACTTATGGAAGAACCACGTAGACTAGAAAAAAGACAAGAAGCCTATAGCTGATGCCATTTACCAGAACCTCGGCGAATAGACTCTTAGGCCACAGGGAAAACTGACATCAAATTACACTTTAACGACTTCCTTTATAAGATCAAGACAAGCTAAGACAAGCTCACACCCTTAAAGAATGTACAGTGCGGAAACAGGAAAGAAAGAAATTGGGGTTCAATTTAGAGCCAAACAATGTGAATAATATTATAAATCAAAGTGCCAGTAAAAGATCGGTAAGGATTGCTCTTGACGTTTTGTACTGTACAGCATTAGTAATACAGAAAGAAAAAGGAAAAGAAAAAATAATTAGAAAAAATATAAAACATAAAATAAAAAAATGACATAACAAAAAAGACTAGTAAAACATCAGGTTCCAAGCATATTCAAAAGTAATGCTTCTGACGATCCTTGAATGTGCTTAACCAAGGGAATAATATTAAAAATTAAAATTACAAAGATTTTTTAAAATACCTTTAAATTGGGTACTTAAAGTAGTTTGGTGTTTTTTCACAGCAAAATGCTTAAATAGACGTAATTGTGATATTATACGTATGTGATAACATGAATACCACTGACAAAAGGTGACAAAATTCCAGGTAATTTTACATTGACCCCGTGATGTAGTCGAATAAATGCATTCACGTTTCCAACCTTTCTACATTACAAAAGTAAAAGTAAATAATTAAAAAAACTGCCCGAGCACTTTACACAAGTCTCGCTACAGGAATGAACAGAAATGATTAAATACATTAAATATGTGTTGTACCTTGTTGCTGTCATTTACATTTTGGCTAGTCTATTCTGTGCATTAGAACTTGGAAACCCCGTGAAACGAAATGTGGAGCAGATACAAAAAGTGGAACAAATAAACAGACGAAACAACTAAAATGTTTCGTAGTTACTAGTTTATAATTTTGAGACGGAATAGATCAATTTGACGATTGCATTATTAATCATTGGCTCTGTCAAACTTGTTGCCTACAATTGATTTCATAATGGTATTGGTGTCGCAATAATGTGTCAATCTAAAAACTTATAACCACTGAGAAAATTAGTCATCGATAAAGGTAGATAAAACCGGAAGAAGACTAAATAACGTTAAAAATGAATGGGAAAAAAATTATATTTTTGCAATTTAGGCTGAGGCACCTTACAAAACACAGGCGGGCAACCAGGCGTAACCGACCTTGGTCGGAGTGACGTCACTGTACTTACGTCATCATCAGGGCCGTTAAACCAGACTGCAAAGGACCGGAATCTAAGTTACTCTTAGTCAAAATTTAGCATATCATCAGATTGAAGCAGAACAGTTGACAAACAGCTTCAGGTTCGTTAAGCGAAAACATTTCAGCCCGGCATAAGTGATGTTAACTGTAATGAATTTCTTCAAAAATAAATCAACAATTACGGCATACGACCTTGTTTTAAACATGAAAGTACCCTGAGAGCTTACAGTAATCCTCAAATGTAAAATAAAAGTAAACGAGAAAGTCAATTTATAACATAATTTTATGGAATTATATTGTTTATTTGGTTATTCAAAAATTGTCGCAGGATGAAATAATTTCAGAAACATTTAAAATCAATGTTCATTAAAAAAATCCCCTACAAAAAGAGTGGGACCGATTATATATAATAAATATTCGACTTCATTCATCTCACTTAGATCCAATAAACATTTAAATATCTCTCGTGAAACAACTAGTACTTTTTATGTCTCACCAAGTACTTGATTAGTCTTGTCGTGAAAAGGGTGAAAAATATATATGAGGAGAGTGATGATTATGTTTGTTCTCCCAGTGAGTTGCAAGTTGGTGCCTCCTTAGTTGGATAAGGTTTGAACGAAGATGCTTTAACTTAACAGCTGTAGATATCCTTATTGAAAAGGGGATTTTCAAAGCAAATGTCACAGTTTAAACAATAGAAGAACTCCAGCCTCATTAGAGTTACTTGAATACATAGGCTTGAAATGTTAAAATAAGTAACAATCCAAATTTGATTACATTTTATTAATTCTATAAACCAAAAGGTTGTAGCCATAAAATATGGCAATGAACCTGTTACGTCTGAAAATTTCTGCAGAATGACATTTACATGCCAAGCTTAAATTTATTCTATCAGTTAAGTAACGTGTTTTAATAAATAACGAATAATACATTATTTAAAATTATTGCAAAAGTAAGTAACTTAACTTTTAAGTAAAAAGTTAAAAAATAATGAATTAATATTTAAAATATATCATTGGACAACATATATAATTAAAATTTAGGAATATCCTAATAATTCAAATTTTACATGAATCAATGGACTAATTCATTTTTTAGTTTAAATATTTTCTAATCTATTTCCATATCAAATAATCAAATTAGATCTTTGATCATTATGATGAAATTTTTAAAGTGGAAGTGGATAGCACATCGATCAAACCAGCCTCTTTGTGCACCATCAATCTACTAAATGAAATATTTCTTTTTCACTTGGAAACCACATTACAGTGCTATAATTATCTTGGTTATCCAGAATCAATTAAAATAGTTTGTAATTGAATTGCAAATTGAAGAATTGAAAGATTTATTTCCAACGAGTCTCACTTGTGTGGCGAACAAAACAGGCAACGAATAATTAGCATGCCTTATCAATCAAATTCACAAGCTTTTAGTTATAATAAATGAATGCAAGTGAACGTACTTATTAACCGGTTTCTAACTGATACCCATGATGGCCTCTGTGCTAGACTTAGACTTAAAATTGCGATAAAACCCCAAGTACCCAGGTACTTGTAAGTCGGCTTTTTATGGAAACAATTTTTTTTCAGAGATTGTGAGACATTCGGGTTGAAATTTGGGAACTACTTATAGTCAGGGAACCATTGATGGTGTAACTTGATTGTACTACACTACATTACAAATTAAATAGTAATACTACATACAAATACTACGAATTATACTAAAAAAAGAGTATATTGAAGTAATTGATTAAATGAAGAAGAGTATTTAAACAAAACGGTTCAGTTTTTCAATGCCAAATCCGCAAAAATGTGACCAACAAAGTCTTGTCTACGCCAGTCAGACAAAAGCAATATGTAAGAAGGTTGTGACATCCAAAGAATAATCCCTTGAAGTCATTACCATTCGGTGACGTGGCGACGCTTGCTCAAAATGACTACCCATTAGATTAAAACCCCTAATTAAAGGTGCTAACACGATACCATTATAATTTTTACAATTCCCACATTCCAAGAATTAGATAAAACAAAACTTTTAAACGGCGAAAAGTCCTAACCTTTTCGAGCTGAAATGTTACCAACATGTAATTTCCAAAAGTAAGACATTGACGGGAACCCTGACCTACCACGTAGGGATCCTAACGAAACGAATTATTATCGTTAATTGAGGCACAATATTGTTGGCGGAATGAATAACTAGTTAGAAACGGTTGAAATTAAATTTGTAAGGAAAGAAAATACAAATTCCCTTAGATTTGGGCACCGTTTAAATTAACCTGCTTGGCTTACTTCCATTAAATATCGTTAGCCGACAATGACAACTAGAACGAAACAGAAAGTTGATTCCGTTTAAGATTTGAAAACGAGTGAGAGAAACTATAAATTACCGAAGGATTAGAAACACTGATCACTTTAATCATTTTGATTAGATCGTAACAAGTCATGTTACAGAAATATGCTTTTTTATTTATTTTGGGCTCGGTGAAAAAAGATATGCTTCCTATGTTTATTCTCATCTACATTTTCTGATATTTTTTCCCCTAACAAGACCATTATAAAATTTAAGTATGTGTTTTCTCTTTCCTCAAAAACTATAAGTTCTAATAGTCCAAATTGTCGTAATTTAGTCATAGCATAATATTATAGATTGGACTAAACAAAGTCTGTGTCCTCTTCTAGCATGGGTAAACAACTTTACATACCACGTAACAAGAATCGATACCATCAAAATTCCTCAGGCTGCAATGGATTCCATTTAGTTACATCATATTAGTCGAAATCGTAGTTGTAATAGTAGTCGTTAATATTACTATTTCACGTAGGAAATCACTCAAGGTCGTGCAAAAATTTTCTATTGCATAATTCATAATTCTAATTAGAGAAGCATCATTTACTAGCAAAAACAGAAATACGAATTACAGGTAATAAGAATATGTAAACGTGAAATTGATCAGTTGCTGTGCCCTTCCAAATTAACAGGAAGTAATAATACACAACAAGATTCGGCTTGCCTTGTACCACTCCATATATTTATGCTTATATACCATCCAAAAAATAAGCAATGTTTTTGTCAGCTATTAATCAAATACGAAATTAACTTTTACCCATTCAGTTGTAAAATAGTTACGAAAAATAAACAAGAGAGACGTAAATTAAATTGAAACGAAGTACAAAAAGGACCATACAGAATGTAAATCAGGACCTTGAGATGACAGAGGTTCTGATCTCACTAAAGAGCTGCCAGACACATCTCCCAGCTGATCAGTTTAAGAAATAAATGTCCGGTTGCGGTAATAAGAATATAAATTCTGACTAACTAACATATATAAGATTGCATCAATATAACATACAACGTTTGAGTGTACCTTCAAATATTTGCCCCTTTGCCATAGTCAAATAGACATCTATCTAGGGTACTCAACGAAATTATATCGATTTTATTACCCAGTAATTTGTAATCTTTTCATCTGCCATACACCTTGTTCACTCTTATTATTCCACGATGTGAAAGTTACGCCCAAACGAGCTACAAGTAACGGTTCAGGGTCTTCCTCACTCGCGTTCTGTTTATACGTTTATACCTACAATAAGCTGAATGCTTGTAAACTCATAGCAAACGTATTATTGTATTTAAATTTTATCTGAACAAGCACAATAAATAACTTTCCGTATTATTATTAAACACATCATAGCGAAAATGGAAGAAATTTCGCAGAACTCTGATTATTTAAAAATTGAAGAAGTGAGTTGACAATAACGACCCAATCCTGAAATCCAGAGTCAGAACCCCTTTAAAACGATAATAAATCTAGCCGTTAAAATAAAATTAAGCACTTACACAACAGTAACAAATTTATTAAATATAAATGAAATTCAGGTCATTTACAATACATTAACACTTAAATATTGCGAATATAGTTGAATAGGAAATATCAAATTCATCGGTTCGATTTCACCTTTTTTCCTATCCGTGCATACGGTCCGTCTATCAAGGTCCTAGGATTTTCCCTCAGGAAAAAACTCACAGGAGGCTTGGCCAGCATTCTTGCACATGCTTAAGAAGAAATAGTTAAACCAAAGATTTTATTAAGAATCATTAATCTCTTTTCGATGGTCGAACGATTGGGCGAAACCAGGCAAAGTGAAAATGGAAATTCCCGAGGGTTTTGCGCCTCCAGTAATGTAAATTCCATTTGGCATATTACGGACAGGTACCGTTTCGTCGAACACGGCTTTCTGCCCAGAGGCTAGTCTGCTTCCGATCCACTCAAATGTAATTTCTAGTGTATTGTTGCAGAAGTGAAAGGAATACTTTTAATTCATGCAGTGGATGAGTTCTAGAAGACAGAAAAACAATATGCGATATGGTTCCTGCTCGAAGTAGACTCATGTAGTTGACGAAGTAGACAAAGGTATCAAAAAAATTAAATACCTAAAAAATTTTAAATGGGGTTTCAATATGAAAAGACCTTGCCTATTGTCTGGGAAAACTGAGTGAAATCGGACTTGCATGGTTACGAAACGAATTTTTCAGGTGCCGGTTCTTAAAATTATGTAAAGATGGGATATTTAAAAATACAAATTCTTACAAAAATGTAACTAGCATCGCAATGAATAAAAACGATACCATACGAAAAATAACAGTACCGCAGCCTTTGCGAAAAAGAGGCCTTCTCTTTGATTCTCTCAGTTCGAGAGGCAATGAATTGAAATTTAAACCACAATGAAAAATTGTTGGTCATTCCGTAAAAGTACTAACTGTTACCTCGAGCACTGGGTCAGTGTCACAAGCGTCACAATTACAATTTGGAATATCGAACAAAACAACGACGACGACGACCTGATCCACCAAGAAACAATTTAATTCAACTAGTCCAGTTTGATCCATTCCTCACACTTTCACTATCAAAAATTGCAATGTTACAGTGGAACCAAAATAATAAGCATTATTAACAAGATATCCAATCATGATGAGTACTATGGTCACTATTGCATCATTTTATTAAATCATCCATGCGTTCGATTCTTATTTAGTTAGTCTCAAAACTGACTAATTACTATTAAAATCGATATTACTATTAAAATAATTAATAAAATAACAGTATTGAGATCTTTAATTGTGGCCTTTGAGACATTGAATTACTTTTTAGAGTGGATGCAATCGAACTGTGGAAATACGAAACGTACAAGTAAATAGTTCCAATACTGTTACTCTTAATCAGTTTTAAAAGGAAATGAATAATTTGATTTTTAAATTTATTGGTATTGACAAATACTCTTACGTATGGGAAAGAGATTTCTGCAGTACCGTTATGCTGATTTGTTAAAATTTGCTTATTGCTCTCAAATTAATATCTAGATCCAAACTAGACTGGTAGACTGTTAATATCTCAAAAAAATAGAACCAGCTTTTTTTCTCCAGGTAATCAAACAAATACAAACACTTTTTACGGTTTTATGAGTGTCATAAAATTCGCTACGTAGTAACTAATGACTGACCAAATCGAATAATTCATGGAAGACAATGTAAGATAAAATTAAGTTAATAGAAATTTTAATATATACTTAATAAAAAATTATTAATAGAATGTACTGGGTATTTTGCTTTGCCTTACATAAAGTTTTGGCTCACATTTCTAAGTCGAACAATTCTCTTGAGATAAATTGACCGATCATTCATAACTTATGTGAGACCGATTTGTCTAACGATTGGTTTAAGGGTGTAAATTATTTAAATTATTTTCTTGTAGTAGCCTTGGGGATTGTTGGTACCAGTATAAATATTCGTTTGTAGACATACCTTCTTATCATTAAGATCTATTATCAACAGTACATATAATTATTGAAATACAATTATTTTCAATGCATGTCAACCGAAGTTACATGTTAACAATAAAAATTATCAGCATTAAAGTTATGAAAATGTTATTAATTCAATTAATATACTTTATTTAAAAAAAATTAACGAGTAACAGTATCTGGCCCTCATCAACATTGCAACTAACGTTCTAAAACATTACCCTGCTATCCGTGGAAAGCAAATCATCAGGAATATGGACGAACGCAGACTCATTTAACAAGAGTATCCACCAGTCGGACATGACATGTAAAGTGTTTGTCACGGTATCCACCCTATATCTCGACTATATTTGTCGTACTCTTATCGTACAGCACAAGCATAATTTTAAGTGTAAATATAAGCCCATATATTTTTGGGCATTATGTTAATTGATTCACCTTATTTTCATCAGACATGGTAAAATCAAACTAAGAAATTTAAGTTACTAAACTATTTCAGTTAAAGACGGCAAAGATAATACAGTAATGAGAACCGAATATATTTTTGTATTTTACAACAATTTCTATATAAGAATTGAACTTTTTATTCACTGATCAATAGAAATATCTGGAAAAGGAAAGCACTAAAAACTAAAGAATACATTCAATAGTTTTGGAAGGAGCACACAACACTTAATTTCCAAATAATGTCATACAAAACCCACACTGGAACAGTACAAGACAAGAAAAAAAGGCAAAGAAAACTTGAGTCCCTGCAGAGAACTGTGCTTCGGTGGTCGAAAAATCCGAACTCTTGTTGTTTGATCGATATAACCAAACGAATGAAGGTGGAAAGCATGCAAGCGATTTAGAATTTATTAACTTTTAGACCGACCTCAGTAGGGTTACATGAGGTCAAATAGGCCTCCGCACAATTTTCCTTTGCTGCTTTGGCAAAATTACTTGTTTTGTAAAAATCAAATTATTAGTACAATTAAATTGTATTTTATTGTCACCTTTGTGATTTCCAATCATTCATGACGTAGCAGTATATTTTCATAGACATATCCACACTCTTCAATATCTTTTCCTATTAAATTTGGAAATAAAGAAAATAACATCAATTTTTACCTCAAATTTTTGATTTTGCTTTTCATTAATTTGAAACTGAATGTTTTAAGAATTTTTAAACTATTTAAAAATAATCAATAATTTGTTTATATTTACAAGCACATTAAGTAATAAGTACAAGTATATAAGTATTATAAGTACAAATTTATTGTATGTAATGAGCTGCAAATACACACTCAGCATTCAAATAATAATTTATAATTTTTTACAATCAAATTACACTTGCGATATTAGGTACAGGTTGAAAGTTTGAAATGATTTTTGATCTGATAGATAATTACTTTTTTAATTAGGTTTTATTCCATGTGACTTGAGTTGCACAATTACTTTTACTCTCTTTACATATCACAATAATTTTAAAAAATATTTATCAAGACTAACACTGATTAATTCATTGTTTTAAGCATGTCAACAACATTAACATTCAAGTATACAAGTATGCAACCTGTAAATTTTTATTTTTAAACAATTTGTTAATGCTATACATGGTGTTCTTTTAATGGTATTTTCTATGGTAGCAAAATCATTTGAGCAACAATTATTCTAATGAATTGGTACCCACAAGTACAAGTAATGACCCCTTATCATTTATTACATCTATTCACTTGCAATTACCTAAAACTCTTCAGCCGTTAGTAAATACAATCACAGTAGGTGTTTTACAAAATTGTGTGTAAAAGTTAGCAAACTATTTAATATCTAATTCTTATCAGTACATGTGTAAAATGATGTTATTAATAATATTGTGTGCAACCAATAAAGTCCTGTATTCAACACAGTAATGTTAGGAGTGGTTCATTTTACACTGTAAAAAATATTTTACAAGAATATTGTAGGCTTCCACATCTGTAAATGTTTTCAGTGGTCACATCAAAATAGTGTGTAAGTAGTTAAATAGAAAAATCAATAACAGTATAGTTAACATTGTTGGGTATTTGTGTTATTAGTTTGTCAGAAGCACTGGCAAAAGGAAAATACTCATACTTGAACTATTTTGAATTTTGTGGAACAAATTCAATTAAAAATGTATATCCTTCTTAATTCCTGGAAATATGTATAATTTTTTTAAATATTTACTAGTAGTTCATAATTATTTCTGAAATGTCAAACCTTTTCAGAAGCTTTCAGGTTTTGCTCGACTCATATTTAAAACAGAAACATCAAATCGATATGAATCGACGATACTTGAATAACCGATGTCCTAATAAATACAATTGTCGGATTATAAACATAATTTTACCTTATTCAATTGAGAATCTCTCAGGTGATCCAATCCCCGTGCCTGATTGTGAATGACATTCTCGCCGGCAGGTTCTCCATAGGTCCATTGTCCTAAACGATCTTTCAGCATTTTTCGTTATTATGCGTATACGTAACGGCGAAAGAAAACACGCAATATCGTAAAAACGACTAGAGTGCTACTGGTACCGTAAAAAATATAAACACTACTACCACGAAGTACCGCCTAACTCGGTTAAGGCCCCTCCATTGTAACTCTATGCAAAGCAGCTGATGCGCGGGATTGTTGCGCGATCGCTGCTACACCTTTACATTCCACCAGTAGGTATACAATCAAAGGAAACTCTTTAAAAGTAATAATTTTATTACAAGTAGAATTTGATTACAAATAAATAGTTTATTTCAATTCGGTTTGCCTCCTTCTTGACTATTTTGATGGCAAAAAAACTATGCCACTCATGGCATTCTGCTTGAAAACGTCCTTAACTTAAAGAAACAATCTCTGTTAACTACTACTAAGTGTAATTTTAAAACTGCCTTAAAGTTAACGCCTTAGATGCACCCATAGAATCAATTAATACCAAACTACATTCATAGTATCAAACTATGGTATAATAAGCCGAGTTAAAGTGATGACAACAGACCCGGAGTTTCCATCCGGAATCACTCTACCTTACTCATAAAGCAGTTTACTTTACAGTAAATACATGTTTTAAGGTAACGGCCAAAGGAAAACAATAAATGTCAACCGCATTTTCATTTAATTCATTCCATAGTGTACTCTCACGTCACAAAATCGCTTGTATATTTAATCTAATATTTAAAAAGAATAACAATACTGTGTTGTAAAAATACACAAATGTGATTAAGCAAACAATAGGGAACCAATGAGTACTGTCCCAAACAATAACAAAGTGACAGCAATAATCACAACACATAAGTGTATTGAATACTTTTGATACTTTTAAAAAATTATAATAATGTATATAGGTATATTTGTATATACTGCTGTAATAAAGCTCACATTCTAAAATACTATCACTTGTTTTATCACATTGGAATTCCTTAAAAAGTAAGGAAAACATAAAAGAGAAAAATTTTTGGTTCAAATCCAAGTTACCAGATGCTGAAGTGACTTAATTGGATATAAATACATTCAAAAGAAAATCGAAGGATTTCAGGTAAACAATTAAAAATAATAAAATGTAGTGTATGTCTTTGTATGTATGTATGTGTGTGCATATATACATGTCTGTTCTTGTGCATACATAAATATATACCTGGACTTAGGATGTGGATATCAGGAATATTATATAACAAAACTGTCTTCTTTTGTAGGAGGTGCAGGGACAAGAAAAGGTAGGCCCAAATAGGCTTCTTTTCCTCACTTATGTAGCATTGGGGAATCCTAAAAGAAAAGAAGAACAAAAAAGACACACTGAGAAAAATATCCTGTCAAAGAAGCATACTCTCCTCGATTAATATGTGTACTTAAAAGAGATGTATTCTTCAATACCTGATGGCATCTGAGGGCCTCTACCTTTCACCTTATATCACCAAGCATTATGTTCAATTCACAAATCTATCAGAAAATTGATGGCTGAAAAACTGCAATTTCTTAAAATAGACAGCGCACATTTTTGTCGAGTAATTCGGTGAAAGCAATACTACTTGGGCTAAAAAAATTCTACTTAGTTCATGAAACTGCTTGTTTCTTTACATGTGTACAAAGAAATTAGTTCGAGAAACAGAGAGAGATCATACTTATTTTGATGAATAGTTGCTATCATTTTAACACTTGCTGCTGTCTTGAACTAAATAAAATTTAAAATTGATGTTAATGCACACTTAATTCGGTAATCTAAATGATATATATTACGTACATATTACTGTATACTGGTGAGTGCTTCACAAAGTGTAGAAGAGGGGTACTTAAATACTGATAGTGGGAAACGAAAACCAGTGCACACAATTAGAAAGTAGTAAAATACGACATTGGTGAATAAAAATTAATTTCTATGTAATATCTAAACTCAAAATTTCAATTCTCTGTAAACCGAGAGTCAAAGGAAAAAATCAAGATAAATGAATGAAGCACATGACAAGGGAATCTAAAAGAGGGAGAAATGATAAGTGTACCATGAAATGAAAACAACGTAACAAACACACAAATAGGAAAAGGGTGTGATAGAGAATAACGGGGTTGATGTTGGCCGTGACACAAGAAAAAACAAAAGTAAAACGCTTATGTAGTATGAATTGAAAAAGAAAAAAGGAAACAAATTAATGCGAATAGTACTTCATCTGCCTACCCAGGAAGAATAAAGTCTCACAAAAATACTTAGATCTAGGCAGAAGACGGCGAAAGTAAAAAAATCTGGCGCTTCTGTTTTGACTAGAAGGAAATTTTTTTAAAGTAATGACGTAGAAGGTGACACGAAAATGGCGATGACTGCAGTTGATCAGACGAAAAACTCCGTTCCTTTCATTTAACTTTATCGAATACTTAATATTTTGGTGGACCTGCCTTTATGGGTACGTTAAGTTCATTCTGATGAGGCCAGGTGTACGTGTTTGGTAAGACGCTGTCGTAGTGGTAATCATACATAAAGCTCTCGATAAAAGCTCTTTTACTTGCTGGTTCGGGGTAGTGTGTGGCCAAACCTGTAATAAAAAATATAATTACGTGTTTCCAAATTTAAGAGGAACAAAGGAAATTATGTTGCAATTCATCTACAATGTGACACGAGTGTCATATTAGGCTCTGGTAATTGGATACCGAATAACGAATGGAGGAATTACAGATGTTTACCGATTGCGGCCCATTATTTTTGTAAGATATAATAATTTCCCGTCGGAGGTAAAAAGAAAAAAATGTTTACAGTCCCAGCAAGGAGGCAGTGCTCCTTAGACTAGAGTAATTTGACGTAGGAAAAATAACAGTGGATATGACGTAATAATGTGATCCATTGCCATAACTGACGTAGCTTTATGGTGCCAAACGTAATGGCCAGTAGGCCAGTAGTCTTTACATGATTAACCTAATAATTATCCTATGCCACAAATTGTAAAGTAAACCATTAAATTACCTATGTGTCGTTCAGGTAAACTATTACCTAATTATCAAGTATATTCAAATTTATCCCTAGTAATGGTACTAACCTTTTTCATACGCATATTTGGCTATTTCCGATGCGATTTTTATCGAGCAGTCTCTAATATTATTCAAAGGAGGGTATAAGCTTCCTCTTTCTAAATCAGCATCCTGCACGCTATTTGCAACGGCCTGAAAGGCAAAAATTATCGATTTTACAATATTTACGTGGTAGCATATATAAGAGAAGCTGCGTGATCTATAAGAGGCGGGTACCTGCGCGGCTATTATAAATAGATGATTTGATATATGGTGCATTCCAGTTGCAATCACCCCAAGTGCGACACCAGGAAAAATATAAGCATTGTTTCCCTGGCCTGTTTTGTAAGTTTTACCATCGTAGGTGACAGGTGGGAAGGGTGACCCACTGGCAAATACGCAACGACCTTTGGTATGTGTGTAAGCCTGCTCTGCAGTGCACTCAGCTTTGCTTGTTGGATTGCTCAATGCAAAAATGATAGGTCTTTCGTTTAATTCGGCCATTTTCTCTAAAATCTGTGGAGTGAATGCTCCTGCAGCCGCAGAGGCACCTATAATGATGGATGGTTTCACGTCCGATACAACTGCCAAAAGATCCTTTGTTGGAGGTTTGTCTTTCACATATAGGGCTTTGTGGCCGTCTAAGTTGCCCTCAGGTCTTCCCTTCGCCAGGAGCCCGTCGATGTCCATCATCCAAATTTTGGACCTCGCCTCCTCAGCAGAGAGACCCTCCATTTCCATGGCAGTGGTACAAAGATTTGCAATGCCTACAGCAGCTTCACCAGCCCCCAAGAACACAATGGTGTGCTCAGCAAGCGTCTTGCCGGTTATTCGTTTGGAAGCTAATAAACCGGCTACAGCAACCGAAGCCGTTCCCTGGATGTCATCGTTGAACGTACAGTACGAATTGACGTACTTATCCATGAATCGAAAGGCGTTGTGGTTTCCAAAGTCCTCGAACTATATGCACATTCGGAATTTTAATTAACGTGAAATATTGGAATTTTTGGTTAATTATCTAGTGGATATAAAGAAAGATTCAAATACCTGAATGAGAGTATTACAGCCGTAACGTTGAACCACTGCTTGCATAAACTCGTCAACGAACTCGTCGTATCGAGGGCCAGTAACACGCTTCTGTCGTAAACCAACATATAGTGGATCCTCAAGTAATTGAGTGTTATTAGTACCCACATCAAGAGTAATAGGAAGGCACTGATGTGGCTTGATTCCTGCCAAAGCGGTATAGAGGGACAGCTTTCCTACAGGAATGCCCATGCCACAAGCCCCCAAATCACCGAGACCAAGAATGCGCTCTCCATCTGTTACACAAATGGCCTTGACGTCGGACTCGGGCCTAAGACAGAGTTTACCGGGCAAATGAAGAATTACAAGTGATAAGTGGTGAAATATCACAAATTCGTATACGGAGATTCTCCTACCAGTTTCTTAGGACCTCAAAAACGTGGTTTTTGTCATTAATAGTAATGAACAGTCCTCTGGGTCTTCGGTAGATCAAACCAAACTTTTGACAAGCGAGGCCAACAGTTGGCGTGTACACAATTGGCATCAGCATTTCAATGTTTTCAGAGAGCAATCGAAAAAAGAGTTTCTCATTCCTTTCTTGGAGCTCGCAAAGGTACAAGTATTTGTTTAAGTCCTCCTTATACCTCTGAACAGAAATTTTGCACAGTTCCACCTGTTCCTCTTGTGTTTTGAATTTTGGTGGCATCAACCCATGGATACCCAAAATTTGCCTTTCTTCAAGTGTAAATGCTAAACCCTGGTAATGGAACATACACCTGGGATAAGAAATCAGTTTGATTTACACACTATTACCTGGTTTAAGTCAAAATTCCTTTTCAATCTCCGATTCGTCATCCCACCTTATTTAACCTGGGGTCCCTCATGTGACTGATACCCATAATCCGAGATGGCGTGAGAATGTCTCCTGTAGCCTCATGGTAATTTTGCTTTGGGAGAATGAAACCAATTGATGATGTTTGGAGCAATAATTTCTTGCCTGAAGACTGTAAAAACAAATCATATATGTAGAATTCATTAAGGCTTTTTTATTGATTGTCATGATTGAACTTGGAAAACATTTCTTTTTTAACATAACAAGTGCTTCAACATTTAATCTGGCCTTACCAATTTTCATACAGAAGTTACTGTAATCATAAACTTATTCATTACCTAAAACTTATTTTTGGTCCACATGAATCATTCATCTAATTGCAATGCAAATTGCATGTATTGCAATTAAATTGCATGTAAGCAGTTGATAAAAAGTTTCATATCTTACTCCTTAGTCCCTAAGATCCTCAAGAAAGATTAGCACCTCTTTGTATAATGCAACTTGGTCATTCAGGAGAGAAATCTCCTGTAATATTGCACTAGTTACTGACTTCAACATTTCTTAATTATTTATTCCAATGCACATGTCAATGTTACTCTTTTATAAGTTTCATTATTTAAAATTTTTAGATGTCAATGACACACTGATACACCAAAAGTGTGCCCATAAAAAGATGTTAATGAGAATTCTGCTTACCTTGCTTAAATTTTGTGCCTGTAATTTTGTCACTGATTGATTAGATAATATTTTGGGAAGTATATGGAACAGCTTAACACACTCTTTGGTTCTGCCTAAATTTTGATTCATAACTTTTTTACTAAATACATTTGAAATGTAATTTTTTCTCCTAGAAAATGTGAATGTCCTGCTGTTGCTCCTGAAACAAGCACTAAACAAGAAAATTTTAATTACTTTACAGGAAATCAAGTAAACATTTGTGATTATTGTATTGCAATAGAACAAATTTACTTTTGTGCAATGGTAACTCAAACCCCACTTAGCATGTCCAACTGGTATAAATCATTCCTACCTCAAAATTATGTCCAAAATATAAGAAACATTTCCTCAAATTGTAATTTTACTGCAATATAATGTTTGATTTAAATATATATATGTAGACTAGTAACAATAAACTGAGTTTGTCAAATTTTATTTATTTAGGCAATATTTTATTCTGAAACAAGGGTTATAACCAGTTTGAATCTGTAATCATTTTATAATAACAATTGGTACAAATACATATTCTTAAAAAAAGCATTTTCAAATGTTAATTTTACCTTGTTAACATCCAAAAGAATGACAAGAACAATAATTTCAAATATTCATTCATTATTTATTAAATGATGATGTCAAACATAACAACATTCACAACTGGAATTTGAAATATTGCTATATTGATATCAGAGACAAATTTATAAAACTGGTTCATTCCATTTGTATTATAATTGCTACCTTTTGCATTTAATAATCAAAGCTAAATTTTTTAATTCACTTAATGACATCCTATTAATGGAATTTTTTAATTAAAAATTTACTACTTAATGCTGCCAAACTTAACAATTTTTAAGGCACATTTTATGATAACAGGTTTATTTGGAGACAAATTTTTTTTATTAATTGCAATGTCTTTGCACCTGAAAAGTTCAGTTTATGTAGTTCATTTTATATGGTGTTAGGCAGCAAATATTATTTTCTTTATCTGTTGGTAAGACCGATACATTTAATTATTGTATCACTGGTATGGTGAAAGGTATAAATCACGAAAAAAGATTGAGGAACAGCTTATTGGACACTCCACATTAATGGAGTTAAAAATAGCCGATGGCAGTTAGCAACCTTTTTCGTATTGAACATCCGCCCTAAATTTCAAGTCAGTGGTGAAGTTGTCATTGCGCGATTTATTCAAAATAATGTATTTTCAAAACACTTAAACAGGAACTTGTCCCAGGAACAGGAAACTTTCTATTTCTTAAAAGATATTCGTTTGAGTCGGAGTTATTGATGAAAATCACTTTAAAAGTCGTTCGCCGGCACAACTGAACCGTTTCTGGACGGGTTGGCAAGCCCGTTTCGGTGACCCTTGGGTTTTGCTCTAAACAAATAACAAATTGATACTCACGCTGTATTTTTCGGCAGTATTGTCAACATTTTTCCACTCCACAGTCGTATGTGAGGAGAAAAAACAATTGCTTTCTGCTTGCAATTTAAAAAAGGCTGCGCAAGTCCTGTGGACGCGTATGCTTAGCCTATGTGTCGTCACTAGACTCGCGGTCGTCCGTACGGCAATTCAATGCGACTCGAGCAATTTCTGGCAAAAATAAATGTCACTGATTGAATTCGTCACCCAGAAATTCGTAATGCGTCTTTTATTGTGGAACCTGTAAATGGAAATCATAGCTCGGAGTCTCTCTTTTTCTGTGAAGCCGAAAAAAGCCCAAACTTGTGAGAATGTATTGATTTGTAGACAAATAACCCGCGAAATTTCAGTTATAAACTTATTAATTTATCATCCTAAAATGGCATGTTCCATGTCGTCTGCCAAAAGAACAAATGGCGCCAGTTCACTCATTAAATCTTGTGCCACTTTTCAATTAATTACTTTGTGTACAAAATTTTGTCGAACACAAGAAACTTGAGCAAGAGATTCAGAATTTTGGTCCAACAATTCAAGAGCCCCACGGCAGACTTCTTTTTTCATAATTATTTCTGAAATGTCAAACCTTTTCAGAAGCTTTCAGGTTTTGCTCGACTCATATTTAAAACAGAAACATCAAATCGATATGAATCGACGATACTTGAATAACCGATGTCCTAATAAATACAATCTTTCTAATCCTAATCTTTCTTGTGAAGGTACACTTCCGTTCATTCATTAACCACGATGCAATGAATAATAGACGGTAGACGTGGAAGCTGGGACAGATTCAATTTTTGTAGATTTCATTGACAGGTTCATTAAAAAATTGTACTACCATTAGTAGTGGTAGTAATAATGATTACGACGATGATGATAATACATGTAATAAATTAAATAAAACAACTTCGGTACATTATTACAAAGAATACATACAATAGATAGATTACAAAAATGTAATAAAAACTACTTTCTTTCTTTTCAAATGCCTTGCCTATAATTTAATTCAATAACTTATGAAACTGAACGATTCATTTCAGATCTTTTAGTTTTGTTGCATAAGTATCAAAAACTAATTTGTCTATCACTATCGTAGCTATATAAATATCTCAAATGGGTAATGAATTTTCATTTAAGGTACACTTGGTAATATTTCCTACAATTTGTGGATATCCTTCGCATCTCCTTCTTCATCCAACTACTTCCAGAAGTGAAGGCTGGTCCCGTGTGGATTGAATAATTGGCAAATAACAACGCCGGGTTACGTCACTAGGGTACCATTTTCGATAGTCCTGTCATCAGTGTCTGTTTTAAGGGGAACATTGGCATCCTGTGCTATGAGGCAGTCCAGAGTAGGTTTGCCACCTTGATAGTTCCATTCCTGAATCTTCGAAGTGCCGAAAATTTGGAAGGATACATAAGTCACACACGCTACTGTGGCAGCGACCAAGAAGACCAAACGCCAGCTTTCTATGCTCTCCTACAAGAATATGACAACATTATTGTCTTCCTTCCTAAGTGGGTTTCAGGGTCAGAGTTGCAGGTGATTGGTTACTCACACTTTTAGATAGAATAGAACCCGCGACAAGTGGAGATATAAAACTGGCAGACATATGTATAGTTTGAGCAAAAGCCAGAACAGGCCCAGCAAAATTTGGAGCGATATCAACGATGCTGGCCATGGCTCCTGCATAAGCAGCGGTGATGAGAGTGACGGCTATAAACCAGAGAACAAAAACTTCCAAAAAGTGACAGCCCAAGTAACCGATGATGACGAGCATAATGCCAGGCACAGCTTGGGCTGAAAGTAACATGCCAAGTGACCACAGTAAGTAATCAAAAATTTTTTCACTTGAGCAAAATATATAAAATAAGTTTAAGACTCACACAAAGCGGTGTTTATTTTTCTAATATTAGTAAGGCTAAGAATATTTTTAGTGTGAAGTTTGTCGGCGATGTAACAGAAAACAACCGATGAGAGGTAACTGGAGATGAAGGGTGCACCGGAAATTAGACCATTCTCTTGAATATTGAGCCCTAAAATAGTCTTCATGTATTTCGGACCAGGAATCATGAAAGTGTAGTGAACCCAAATCCGACCGAATGTTGTAATACCGATGCACCAAGTTGGCATTGACGTAAGTACCTTTTTCCACGGAACGACCTTTTTCTGGAACAAAATAGAGATTTATAAATATTAGAACATTTCACTTTGTTGTTTACATTGATTAAAATAAATTCAGGCTTTTCTTTAGGGCTGTGCTTAATAAATCAATTTTATGGCAGCATGAATAGGAATGTCACATTGATATGAAGTACTCTTACAGTCAGGATATTAAACCAAGTGAAATCGTGGAGTACCATTAGTATTCTTACTTTTGATGTCACTACAGTCGATCCAATGTGTTTTCGGATGTACTCCAATTCCTGAACCGAAATCCTCGGATGATTTTCAGGTTCATCAAAGGCAAAAAAGTACCAGAAAACACACCAAACCAGACCCAGAGTACCAGTTGTGTAGAAAACCACACGCCAACCAAAGTTGGCTATCAGGACACCCGCCATCATATATGTGACACCAATTCCGAAACTGAAACCTGTAAAATAAAGCAATCCAATATTGAATAGCAAGATAAGACACATACAGGATATGTTGAAATAAACTAACAATCGCTTATTTGTACCTTGGAATGACGACATAAATCTGCTTCTCTCGTGTGAAGGGATCCAATGTCCGACTGCAGCATACATGGCAGGCCAAGTCAGACCGGAGGCAATCCCTTGGATAGATCTCAACACTACCAAAATGGCCCAATGAACGTTTGCGGTTACTGGTATTAAAAGAGCACAAATTGCTGTCGCCAACTGTGATCCACCGAATATAAGTTTCGTACCAAATTTCTGCGTTAAAATTCCACCTGCAACCTACAATGTTTTGCCATTTTAGCTAAAATGTGATACAACGTTGGATGACGAAGGTCGGAATTGTCACAATACCTGTGAGAGTACGTAACACCAATAAAAGGAACTGATGATGATTGATTGTACATTAGGACTCCAGTCGAACTCTCCCTCGTCGTCCTAAAATATATATAAATCAAAATGAAGGAAAGGACGGAAACGCAATAATAAGCAAAATAGTTCCCAAAACATAGTATTCCGTTTTATTATAATCAACTACACACTGAGGTTTTTTCTACTAAATTTAGGAATGTAAAATGAAGCCTGTAAGACACCTGGTCAACACAAGATATTTCAGTCAAACGCCTTTTTTAGAATGAGAATGGCTTCTTAAAACAGGTCGCCTCTTGGGAAATTGAAATAAAAATCAACAGAGTATTATTCCCAAAAACGGTTACACCTTGAAGGTTTGTATGTCTGTAAGATTTCGAGCATGTTACGTCTAAAAAATACTCTCAAAGCTCAAATAATTGGGTAAAAATATTGTACTTTTTCAATGTACATTTTACGGTCTATGTTGGATTGAAAAACCGTATACATATTCCAAATACTAGGAGACGTGATGCTTATGCCGAAATTTATGCTAAGAAGTAATAGCGGAAAAATGACGAAAGCTCCTTGGATTAATGATAAATTCCATGGTATTATTATAGTAAATTTAAAAATTCCTTTCAAATTTTAGTCGAATTCCACAAGGAGCCGGAAATGAGAAAACGTAGGACTGAAGCTGGAAAGAAATATTCAACCATAGAATTCCAATAAAAATAAATGCTACACAGGAATTTAAAACAGCTTTCCGTATTTCTACTTTGTTTTGTTGTGCCTATATACCTGTACCAGCTATGTTGGAGTCGTCGATCTTACCTCAGATTAACCAAAAAAAGTACCCTCAACTTATACTCAACTTACAAGAATTAGAATTAGAGAGTAGGATGGAGAAACTACTGTGTTGAACATTATATATCAATAAAAAATCATGTCACCGTCAGTAATTCCTAGGATGACTCAATAAACGTGACCTAATAAATAACTGATTCGTGAAGGTTTGGACATAACGACATTCTGGGTAACAAATGAGTTCTATTACCCAAAATAAAAGTGAAGTGACCAAAACATTGGGATTGCAAAAGAAAACTACTCAAACTTAATTACATATGTATTAGGTAAAATAGGAAATAGGAATTATGGCAAGGCAATCTGAACCAACTGCCGAAAAAATGTAAAAAAAGATTCTTAGCGACCGAAAAGAAATTAATCATTATCTATTCAACATCGTAGAAATAGATAGCTAAGTGAACGTAAATTACAGTAAGCAGAACATCTGTTTGATTGATTTGAAAAAGATTGAGTATTACATTAATGAAATCGTTATAAAATTATTTGTCAGAGCCTGTCCCGAAATATATAAACCTATTCAGTCTAGTTAGCATCGTTAGTACAGAGGATGTATAATGGAAGAAAAAGAAAGTGAATTTGTTATATAAAATGATATTAAAATCTAAGTATTCTATGAAAAAGGCAGACCCTTACTTTGTATGTCTGAACTGTTTCATTGTTAGGAACATAGCAGTAGCTCGGAATCAGTGCACTCGTGTTACTTTTTATTTTATTCGACTCCGACGATTTGGCCATGGCTACCATAGCTATATTCATATCTGTTCTCATCATAAAGCTGACCAAAAAGCCAGTGAATGAGAGCATGTAAAGAACCACTCTGGCTGGCACACCGTCTGAAAGGAGAATACAGGAAAAATTTGAAATTCAAAATTTGGACACATCAACAGGCCAAAGACCAAAACGTAGGTTCAGAGAATGCACATCACTCTCCGTTTTCTAAATCAAGCTGTAAAATATTCCACGGCAGTTATTTTAAAATCTTGGCTTTCTTACGGTTTTTAAGCGTCATATTAAATATACTTATAATTCGGAAGCACACAATGAACTCAATTTTGACTTGCTAAGTCAGCCTGACAAGTGTTACAATAAAAAATTTATTTAATAAATGTTGTTCTCCAAAAAGCTCCGTGCTCGAAGCTTTCATATTTTCGATTCAACTTCTTAAACGTGAATAAAAAGTAAAAGTCATAATTACTGTTAAAAAAGGACATCTCTCAGCAACAAGAAAGTTATAAGATCAAAGTGAAAATATTCTTGTATTTCATATAGTGAAAAGAACATCAATTCAATTTGGTATTCTTTCTCAAACCTGTTAGTGTGGACTCTATTTTAGAATTTCCGGATATACATATACAAGGCTGACAAAGAGGGCAAGACAAAACTGCAGATGGCAAAATAGTTGGAGATTGTAAAAACTTTCTTGGCAAAATTTTGCCTTAAAGATTCGTATCGCGGACAGCGTTGGACACACGAGACTAAATTCAAACTACAGCGATTTTAATAAAGACAAATAAATAAATAAATAAAAATAAACGGAGTCGTGCATATTAATGAAAATTACCGGCAGTAAGGCCCTAACCTTTAGTTTTCCATATTGATACAGAAGGCAAACAAATCACGTCGATTACTCCAAAATAGGTCATTTATAAAAAATTCTTTTGACAGCTTACCTGGCATTATTGTACAACTATATTTCTTTTGTCCCTGAATGAACTTGGTGGACCGCTCCGACCTGTAACCACAATTTACATACAAGTCCCCCCTTCACTGTGTGTTGTTTTTAAATTTAAAGACAAAATTATAGTGTAAACTAAAATAAGGAAGCAAAATAGTGAAACGAAAATTTTGGCATTGTCTTCACTTAGGTCAATAGGTTTTAAAGATAAGGAAATAATATCGCAGGTTAAGAAAAAATTACCTAGAGCTTTTGTCATCATCCATAATCGCAGATTGACACTTGTTTCCTTCCCTTGGAATTTGGCGAGGTGTCTTTGGGAATCTCAAGATAATCTGTAAATTAAAAAAAGGACAATTTTAGTCAATTATTTCAAAACCGTATATTATACTTACTTTACACTATTCTGACTTAAAACGATTCAATAAGAAATTTATTATCTTTGGAATGTGGCAAAATATCGCTCTAGTGAATTTAGCAAGTGTTTTTAACACACAAGAAATGATCTATTTTGCGAGGCCGTTTGCTCTCTTATTCTGCCACATTTAACCAAAGCTGTTTTTCGGCCCTATTAATCTATGTGATGCGGAGTAAGTAGAGTTAAATTCGCCAAGTGCTTCAAGTGCTTATCAAGCTTATCTAAAAATCTTTGGATTCCTCTTAATTTTTAATTTTTTAATTTGTTGTAATCGACAGGAAACAGTTTTCATAGTAAAACAAGATTTATCAAAGCTGAAATTGCAGCATTCAATCTCTTGTGACAATTAATGTGACAGGATCTATTAAAACACAAGTCCGAAATAGGTGAAAAGTGAGGTTATCACGAAACTCGTGTCCTTTACAAATCGAAAATTTAGTTTTCGATCGAGTGTTCATTAGCGTTGGCCAAATTATACTTATTCTTTGAAGTTTTAAATATGGTTTCTTGTAATTCATGGCAATTCCCCACTTGACACAGCAACTAAGCAAGTGAAGCACCTTTAAATAAAATTAGGAAATTGTTTTTTAATTTTTCTAAATCTAACTTGTATCACCTTATTTGTTATTAGGTTTACTATAATGCGTTCGAACGTTCTATAATGCGTTCATTGAATGACAGTCACATGAATCAAATGTGAAAACTTAAGGGCTGTCTCCTCTAGAAACCGAAAAGTAAAGATCAAATCGAACTTTTCCTTCTAATGGTTTTTCAAGTGGTTTTAATGAATTATTTTAGTAAAATACACAATTGATACATTCAAATATGAAAGAAGAATTGCCTCTCTTACTCCTTTCATATCTAGTCTAAGTAATTATGTAAGTAAGTCCGTAGCAGGTTATATTTACAAAATGATCGACCCTGAATTTTTATCTATGTTCGACCACCGTGAAAATTCTCAATACCCCAGGTATACGTGTCATATTACAAGTTCTATTGCCAAGATAATAATTCTGCGCACCACGTTAACACACCGATCCATTTCTGGCTAGTGGAATTATAAATAAGGACGAAGATTTTAAACTATAATTTTTGCTTTGGCATGAAACTAAACTGATTGGATAAAGGATAACGCTCCTGAGTCCAGCATATTGTAATTGAAGACACCTTTAAGTTAACTTCAAACTGAATAAAGATAGGATAAAGTTAATCCATCTTGTTAATATTTACTAAGCCTATACATCTTCCATAATGATCAAGTTCCACTACATCTAAAAATTTTGTAACATTCTAGGCTTACATTTCCATCATAAAAATAGGCGTCACATTTATGTTTCCTGAATTAATCCCAATTCCTCTGGAACAATCTTCGAGTTAACAAAAGGTTCGATTGATTCTGATGATATAGACACTGTTGACTTATACATTTCCTCTTTGTCATCCCTTTCGATTCACTTTTCGTTCTTTTAACTAAAAACATTTTTTCATGAGCACATCTGATAAGTTTCTTTAACATTAAAAACAATCCGGCAATGCATAAACATATCTTTCAATCATATGCTTATTAATATTATAAAGCTCTCAAATGCATGTTCATTGGAAGTTCAATTTAATGCTTTTTGACTAAAAACTCCCATATTTCATAGGCTATTATGTTATAGCACGTAATGACAAATGCAAAATGAATTTTTATTTACCCAAAACACCGTATTTCGCCAGCTAAACCTATTACTGTTCAATCTCCCAAAAAACTGCTTAACAAGTCACAAGGCGTAGGATTTTTGTGCTTCTTTCTGGGTAGTAAATTTAATAATTCTTTTGTAAAATGTAAACCATTTTATATGAAATAAAAAAGTGCTCTTATCGTGTTATAATATGTATGACAAGATTTCCCGACACAACATATTCACAACGATCGTATTTAATCAATATTTTGGGGGACGTCTTGAGAGACATTTAAGGTTTATTATATTGGTACAATTGTTCGGAAGTAAAGGATTAAACAGTAAAATACCAGCTTGAATTAAAAAAACGATGCTCTTTTAATGGGCTGCTTATTCAGTACAAATAGAAGTCTTTTACTTCCCACGACAAAAGAAAAAATTGACTTCAGAAGATACATCACGAAGCAATTGAAACATTACGGCTTAATTACAACTAAAATCATCTATCTCTCAACAAAAAGTTAGAGTCGATTATCCGGTAGCTTCTTTTCTCCTTCCTGCGTCTAAGTTTTTTCTAAGTTTTAAGCATTTTTTTACGAAGAATGATGAATAATCTTATTCATTTCAAAATACCTAACTTGTGTACTGGTACTCGGGTACTTTATTTGCAAGCTAGTTGACATTGTCAGCCTTATATGAGATATTTTAGTAAAAAATTATTAAAAGTGAGCGGCTACACTAAAATCCTTAAACGTTTCACACTTGTGTTCGATTTTAATTGTTCCTCGTGATTCTTGTTTTTTCGATAGGCACAGGGGCCGAGACCAAAACACTTCGGCTGAACCATTTGAGTGCTTCAACAGTGGTTATAAGACATTTTTCCAGGTCAACAAAATTGTAATTTAATTATCATCTCTTAAGGAGCACTGGTAATAGCAGGAGCAATATGGAAAGGAGATAACAAATTAACTCGTCAAATATTACTCCACCACTGACAGAGTTGTTTAACCAAATGAATGCACCCTGAAAAATTACGTGAAGCAATTAATAAATCCTTTGAAATGTTTATTGTCGTAATTGTTAGGAGAAAACGAAACGAAAGTAGAAACGAAAGCAAAAGCATAAATGAGCTATATAGATTCCTTAACGAATTTTAATTAGTTAATTCACTGAAAAAATGAATTTGAATTCTCCTAAACATAGTATTACTACTTCTCGATATTAGCGTTACATTTTTCAATTCTGTCTAGGAACTTAAAATTAGGACAAACAATTTCCAATCCTACAGGCTTAACTTACATAACTCACTATTTCCGTATTTTAAGTGAAATTTTTTAATAAAAATATATTTAATCAACGCATTCCGTCACTTTGGTGCAGCCTACTGCCTGAGGATCGATTCCTCGAATGTCTCTCCAATTAAAAAATCTAAACAATCGAATCAAAAAATACCTCAAATATTATTTTGAAAAACCCTTACCCACCTCAATCAAAAGTTTTCAATTTATCAATCCAGTTTATTGATAGACCGAAAGTTATCAAGATCGTTGACCTAAGTCAAATTTGTTTTTTACATTACATTAAAGTTTCCTGTATAACAATTAAAAGTAACATTAGTTCTACATCACTGACCCAATATTTTTAATGTTCCTCCACTTATCTTAGTCTGCCAAATAGGGTCAACCATATAAGCTCTAAATTTTTTATTAAGCAAATTGACTTTACATAATCTTTTTTCGTTTTATAATCTGAAACAAAAATTCACGTATGAACCTTTCAATCGGACACCAATATCATTTCAGTAAATGTGACCAATCAATTAATAAATACGACTCTAGGCTCACCCAATTACCCAAAACTAAGAAGCATTCGGGTTTAAAAGATTAGTTATTCCACTTCAGCCACTCCAAAATGTGCAAAACTTTTTTGAAAATCACTCCAAATGTATCACTGCTGGAAAATGTTCATAAAACCCAAATACAAAAACAAAACTTACAAAAAAAACTTGCGAACTTCCTCACCAATAGCTCAAACTTGAATTCTACTAAACGTGGAATTTGTTCGACAACAACTGAACACAAATGACAAAAGCGACCGCATGAAATACTCCAATTGTGTGATATCCAGACGATTATGACGTTTATGTGGCGAGTCGACCGGCCATGTCGTACAAATCAGAAAATTACGATAAAAACAAGTTGTCACGTCAATGTGCAAAACACCTTTAGGAATGAGAAATCACAAACTCCTGGTTGATTAACATAAATTTTGCCAATAGTTGTGTAATGCGTAACACTCGATACAATTTGACTAAAATTTTTTACAAGTTTCTATATTTCTCTCTATTGCTACAATCGCAAGGAAATGCTTATCTCAAACAAGCAAACATATTTTTAAGACAGATGAAATGACAGACCTGAAGAAGCGAAAAAATCGAAAATTATTAAGAAATGAAAATGCGAAACCAGTTGGCAACCAGTATGAACTACCAAACCAAGACTTCAAAAAATTATGGAAAATTATGGACAACTGCAAATATATGATGACACAAAACGAAATGAAAAGGTTAAACGTATTTCCAAGGCTGCCTTTATATATTCACACCTATTCGTATAAAAGTAGAAGGGCTGGAGTATCAGTGTGCAACATTACGTATAAAATGTATTACAATACAATTACTTGTACTTAATCCAATTTTAGTACATTTTAATACCAAGAGAAATAAAATATTTTAAAAACTCAACAAAAGAGTAAAGGGCAGAGTCGCGGGGCCAAAGGAATGTGTTAGGTAAATGTGAAATAAGCGAACTGCAATCTGAGCGTAAAGCTGTTAAATATTTTTCCTTTTCTCTTATTCTGGACAAAAGAATTACAGCCTAGAAATCGACTCAAGTAATTGTATTTTTATAATATTCTTATCATTTGCTGTAATAAATAATACAAAACTCTTGCTTCAGAGAATTGTTTTTCCTTGAACAGAATTTCAGCAGAAGAAAAAGGTTAGAAGGACTCGATTAATTATTGGAGAGTTGCATATTTTAATGTTTTTTACGATTTTCTCAAATTTTGATAAGATTAACCCTTATTCTATTGTTGAATATTGAAGCGTACTTTCATGTGGATTTCCAGGAGCGGCAATGTTAAATTGTCTACTTACATGTTGTAACACAAAGCCGACACACAAAAAACTATAATCGCGTTCAGGTCCTCAAAAAAGACCTGTCTCAATATGTAAACAACCGTCACATGTTAGAACATATGTCTACATGAAAACTGCCCGAATTCAAAAGCAAAGGGAGCAGAATCCAGTCGTGACGTCACCACAATCAATAGTTGAATATTTTTAATTTTTCCCTTGTGAGTCTCAAAAACTTGGAATGCATTTGTATCTAAGACGAAAATCGATCTGAAATAAATACTGAATGTATGTTTTGGATAAAAAAATCCCTTAGCTGAAAATGAACCCTGCTTAGCAGCAAGAGGAAATTATTAAAGGTTCTTCTGCTCACATTTATGATGCTAATTGTACCCTATGCCTATTTTGTACCTGTCATAATATTTTGTTATTAATAAAAATTTAGCATTAATACTGACAACCCTAGATCCATAATTAATAAATTAATATATTTTTTTATGTTTTAAACAACACTACTATTTATTCTTCACTAAATTAAATTAAGCTCACTCTCTTAATAGTATTTATGATATATATAAGTGTGATCAATCACTCACCACATTAAACATTATTTACAAATTAATATATTCACAACATTATTCATATTAATGAAATTAAATGTTTAAAACAACTGTATGAATTTAGTGCATTGGAAATATAATTTCCTAACATCCGATAAATTCCTACATTCCTATATCCTACATTCACATAAAAATTTTACAAGTAATTAACACCACACATTTATTTGTGGAATAAAGTATATCTCATGGGAAATTTTCATGTAATACATGCAGTCCTACATCTTATATTTATAAGCAAAGACACAGTTGTCTTACAAATTACACATACTGATGCCAAAATATATATGTGGTAGATTAGATACTCTCCAATGCAACATCATGCAAAAATAATAATCCACTATCATTAAGATTTAAACTTTGTTCATTCATTACAACTTATTCTGATCACAAAAAAGAAAGCAAACCAAATTAACGCTGTATTTCTTGCAAATGGCAATAATAATATTACATGGCAGTTCACAGTAATGTCATACGCCCGTGACCGGCAATCTTAAATTATTAGGTAGAATGAAACATCTTTGTATCATTTCATGCAAAGGATGCGAATGCATTTTTCGTATTAGTAAAGGAGGAATGGTTGTCATTATAAACTCCGTAATACCCGTGAATATTCATTACATACAACAATCGATATTGATTAGTTACTTTTGCCTGGGTTTTGTCAAAATCGATTCAGAAATTCGCTAGTAAGATGCATTAACAATGAAAAAATAAACATTCTAGGTATCGTAACTTACCCCTCATAACAACTGAATATCATTACGCAATGACAAAATTAAAAAACCTGAAAAAAACAACCTCATCATTATACGCTTCACACTTCCCGGTGCTTTCCCATGAACTCTATGAGTTACGGTTACAAAAAAAACAGGGACCTAAACATAAACGTTTCACTTGTGCAGCATTACCAACAGTTCTGACATCATTGGCGCCAGACGTAATCATTAAATTCTTTAAACTTTCAATTTATGTAAGACGACAATTACAATATATACTTACGAATAAAAATTTATTTCCACATGTCCCTCCAGGTTTGATAACTTAGTAAAAATCTGGTAGCATTCAAGTAGAAGTTAGAATTCTAAATTTGACAAGAAATACCCGTATTTTAAGGCTGGTTTTATATTCTCCTCAACAAGCCCGTTTGGGTAATTAGTTACCTGCCAGATTTTCCATCACCAAGATTGTAGTGTTTGGTATACCCGACGAGTCTATTCCAGTTACAGTGCTGCCGTGATAAAAATTAACTATTATTTTCTCATTTTTCGTGACTCAGAACTGACCATAAAGTAATATTTCAGTATATGTGTGAACCCTTAATATGTCCTTTCATGTCATGCTAAGTCAGGAGGTTTACAATTTTCATTTTCGGTTATTATCACTAAATGTTAAATCATTCATCAAGATCACGTTTCACGTTATCCACTGTTTATTGACTATATAATAATATGGTCCACATATTATTAGCAACTGTGGAATACTAGGCTACACCTAGTAATTGAAAAGACCTTGCTTAACATTAGCAATATGATTGATTATAATTATTTGAAAGGAATTCTTCACAGTGAAGTTTTCGAGGTTCAGACTTTTAATTTCATAGTAAAAAATTTTTTTTCTTTTTCTTAGTTGTGTAGGGTAGGAAACTTAACTAAGGACTATATTTTTGCTTAGAGTACCGGTGTAGAAAATCGCTGATGTTTGTTGACTTTCATAGTTTACAAACAAATGAATTTTAAGAAAAATGGCCTACATGAAGCAACCAATTGAGGAATCAATCAATCAATACTTGCAACAATGCAAAACAATTGCGAATTACTATTTTTATCTAATCTTTGCGGTTGTCGATGGAATTAAAACTTGTATTGGAGGCCGTATTATCAAGCTGAATCCACAAATTTCTTTTATTTAATCTTTAATTCTACCAACTTACACATAAAATTATATTTTTCAATGAACAGGGGACAATTTGTTAAATCCCATCGATTTTATCCGTTTAAAACGTAATGTAAAAATAAATGTTCTTTTTCCGCACAATTCATATTGTTTCCATTAAAAAACATTTGTACAATTATTTTTAATATTTCAGCAAAGCTAAGAGTGATATGAAAATTATACAAGTTTAAAACAATTTCCCTATAATAGAACGAAAACACAGTTCACTCGCTCTAATTGCGAAACAGAAAACGAAATCCTTTTGTTGCAGAAAACTTGAAATTGTCGTTTCTGTCAATAACCTGTAGTTAACGGTCGTCGTATTCTGGTGAATTTGGTGAATACGTTGGTGACGTCGGCGAGTAACTGGGGGGTCCCGTGGGAGAATAAGTGGGGGAACTCGCAGAGTACGTTGGAGAGGTTGGGGTATAAGTAGGTGAAGTTGGTGAGTATTTTGAACTCGACGGAGAATACTGTGGACTTGCCGGCGAGTAGGAAAGAGACGTAGGAGAATACTTTGGGGAAGTTGGAGAGTATCTTGTGGATGCACCAGGTGTATGACTTGGGGATGAGGGCGAATAACTCGGGCTCGTTGGTGAATATGTCGGTGATGTGGGGGAGTACTGGGGAGAAGCGGGAGTGCATTGTGGAGAAACACTTGTGAAACTAGGGGAAGTTGGCGAGTAACTAGGACTCGTCGGAGAGTATTTGGGTGAACCTGGTGAGTAACTTGGGCTTGCGGGAGAATACCTCGGACTGCTGTACAAACTCGGGGAAGTGGGCGAGAAGCTTGGACTTGCTGGGGTGTAATTAGGCGAACTAGGAGAGTAACTCGGCGATGTTGGCGAGTACCCTGGTGACGTTCGCGAGTACGAAGGGGACGTTGGAGAATAACTTGGGGATGTCGGTGAGTAGGACGGGGATGTTGGTGAGTATGACGGGGAAGTTGGAGAATACGAGGGAGATGTAGGAGAGTAACTGGGTGAAGTTGGAGAATACGACGGAGAAGTAGGTGAGTATGAAGGAGATGTTGGAGAATAAGAAGGTGACGTAGGCGAATACGACGGAGAAGTAGGTGAGTATGAAGGAGATGTTGGAGAATAAGAAGGTGACGTAGGCGAATACGACGGAGAAGTAGGGGAATAACTAGGTGAGTTAGGCGAGTAATTAGGTGACGACGGTGAATACGACGGAGAGGTTGGAGAGTAATTAGAACTGGTTGGAGTCATACTAGGAGAAGTAGGAGCAAAGGCAGGACTGGAAGGAGAATAACTAGGAGACATGCCCCCTCCGGGGCTGGGCACATACGGACTGCTGGAAGGTCCAGGAGAACTTGGACTTCCTGGTTGTGGAGACCATGGACTATAACCAGGAGAAAGACCACTTGCATCACTAGACCCAGACGGCGAAAAACTGGGACCTCCGGGCGTCATACCACTACCAGCATGTGGTGACCAGGCACTAGTGTAAGCCGGAGTTTCACCTTGATTCCAGGGTGTCATTTGTGGGCTCATAGACGGTGTTACAGCACTGCCAAACATCATTCCAACACCTGGCATCATTCCGTGACCAATTGACATTGGTATTTCAATGCCAGCCTTACATTTGTCTTTATCCAGCATGAGATCAAAACATCCTGAAAACAAAGATAAATGTCACATCCTGCCGAAGCCAAAGTAGTAGCGCATGAATATTTATTTATTTTGGTGTACCTGTTCCCATTCTGGGCAGCTGCCCCATTATAATATTCTCGGAAACACCTCTCATAGGGTCTAACTCTGCATGGGAAGCAGCATCCATTAGAACATCTACAGTTTCTTCAAAGGAACACCTCATTAAAGCTCCCGTGTCCTGCCTATTAATACCGTGACGAGTGATGGCCATCAAATGACCCTTGGCCGTCATAACATCACATAACAGAGCAAGATGTCTGTAGTTCACGTAAAGACCGTAGAACTGAAGTACTTGATTCATTTCTTTTTCGACTGATTTACGAACAGCTTCGATTCCCAACACCTACAATAAAAACATTTTTATTTCAAGTTTATATTACGGACTCCTTTTGGGGACCCGAACAGTCCCCACGAAGTCGCTGTACTTACGGAGAAAATCTCACAAATGTCGTTTGAGTAGGTACGGACAGGATCTACGTCTCTTTCACTCAGGACCTTCATTAAACTAGTTCCATCTGTCTCCAAGAGCCATTCTGCGATCGCTTTGAATTCTCCCGTTTCTGTTATTACGATACGTTTTTTCGAGTCATTCTGCGGCAGATGCATGTAGACCTTACCGATGGCTTCTATGCCTTGAAGAGTCATGTCAGACAACATGTTTGCTTCTATGCATCTCAAGAACATATCGTCTTCCATTTTGTCCTGGTTGTCCTCTTCGTCCGTTACCTTCTCATCGTTGTTCATTATTCGTAACCTGAGAACTAGTTTCTCGGCATTGTCATCGTTAAAAATACAATTTAGATCGTCACCAAAACCAGCATTGATTTTTTCTGCAATTTGTTCCATTGTTAATTTTTTATCTGAAATAAAATGAAGTCATATTGAGGTTAAAATATATACAAAATCTAACGTATATAAAAATATATATCTAAAATATATACAACCTAACTTAACCTAACATAACGTGTAGGAGATTAAAACGTAGGGGATGGTTGATTTTTCATTATATGACGCCCTGAAGTTCGCCTGAAGCCACATTAAAACGGTATCGTGCATGCAATGATTTCTACAAAATTTCCCAACGTACCTGTCATTCTTTTCCTATCCAGTTCTATTCGCAACAGCCAGGGCGATATTCGTGTCGGATCAAAGTCTGGCATTTCATAATAAACAGTGACAAACTCTTGATCTTCTTCTATAACCGTATTTTGAGGATCAGGGTCATAGTATATGGCTGTGTTTGCTGTAACCTTGCGGAGAGTCGTGTGTTCCAGTCGGCATAAAACGTTTTTGGCTTTTTCAGCATCCCTGGCAGCCGCACCAGTAAGAAATACAGTAAGTGAAGGGGCCTTAGGTTTTTTGCTAATGTTTATTATTTCTTTCAGGCGAGGTACACCCAGTGTAACATTTTTTGATGAGACACCGGCAAAGTGAAAAGTGTTGAGGGTCATTTGGGTGGCAGGTTCACCGAGCGACTGCGCAGCCAAAGCTCCAACCATTTCTCCCGGAGCACATTGAGCCTGTTGAAACCTTGTTTCGATTTCTCCAATCAACCATTCAAATGCCTCAGTCGAGAGTCTCATGTCTTCGGAAACGCATTTCGTGCACAGTGTGGATCGAACCAAGCACTGGAACAGAAGTGTTGCGTTCTCGTTCGCCTGCTTGCTTAAATGATCTTCCCCTGCCACAATGACACATTTCTGCAATAGGTCTCGAACTCCCTCAATAACTCGCAGTGGACTTAAGTCAGTTGGAGCTCGTTTATTAATATGAAAAATTTTTTGTACATTCCAAATCATTCTTTGTAGGTTACACGGCAATACTACTTTGTTCTCGCCACTGGGAAAGATCTGTCGTAGGGCCTCCCGGTCTTTCTGCAACTGTTCCCATTCTTTTTCAAGATAGGAGATGACGTCACCTGAACCCATAAGCTCTTTTAGTATGTTCTCATTGAATATTCTTCTCAAATATCTTTCGTTGGTTGCGTCGAACCGGAAACGCTTCTCGAACGCTTTATTTGACAATTTTATTGTAGGAAGTGTTTGAAATTCTACCGTTTCACCACACAGGCCATCCTCACCGTATCTCAACTGAATCAACTGTCCGACGGAATTGCGCACCGTTCCGTCATAATGTACCATTACTGACTCCATAGCCTTGATAAGCCTTCTCTGAATATAACCGGTTTCAGCAGTTTTCACAGCCGTATCGATTAAACCTTCACGACCTCCCATGGCGTGAAAAAAAAATTCTGAAGGAGTCAGGCCCGCTAGGTACGAATTTTCGACAAAACCTCTCGACTCTGGTCCATAGTCATCTTTTATGAAGTGCGGTAGTGTTCTTTTTCGAAAACCGAACGGAATACGTTTCCCTTCGACGTTTTGTTGACCGACACAAGCAATAACCTGAGATATGTTGATGTTGGATCCCTTGGAACCGGATACAACCATAGCTTTCAAATTGTTGTACTCCGTCAATGACTTTTTAGCCGAACCTCCAGTTTTATCTCGAGCATCATTCAAAATTCTGTTGACTTGATTTTCGAATGTCTGCCTCAATGTGTTACCAGGAGTTGGTTCTAATTCCATGTTGTGGGCTTTCTGTATAACCTCTATCACGTCTTCTTTGGCTTTCTTAATTGCTTTTTGAATTTCAAGATATGTTTGAGGATCGGCAATGGTGTCACCAATACCTAAAATAATATCACAAAACTAATAGTCTGTGCTCTACAATATACATATCAAACCAGACCTAAATCAACTGAGTCCTACCTATTGAGTGACCCTCTAACAGCAGCCAATTATTTATGACAGTTTGAATGTTTCCATAGAATTGGCCGCAAACTTCATGTCCCAATTCCAGCATACAAATGTGCAGTAATGATCCAGCTGATGTTCCCAATGTCCGCTTACATAATATACCCATTATGAGCTCCCCGTGTTCCACCATAACTTTCGTGTCGCCGGGTGAAATCCACTTGTAGGGACCATCGTCCTCTTCATCTGGATGTGTTGAATGGGTTCTTATCATGTTAACGTTACCAGGAATAATCAATGAGAAAACTTGCTTCCCCGTCCACAGAGGCTTTGGTTTTAGAATTGCAGGTTGGGGCATTTTTCCGTCCCAAATTGGTAAAAACATTAAAATGTTCATCATTTGTTCCTGAAGAGATTGAAGAATTTGTTATTGATTGTTACTGATATTTGAAAAGCAAGCATTTTAGAATTTAAATATAAATACTTTTTCTAGAAAGACATCTCTTTTTGTCATTTTCCTCACAGCAGTAAGAGTGTCTTGCACAATACCCATTACAGGTTTATTGGCTTGAGGGGTTATAATTTGACGGGGTGTCACATGCAAATTTTCTACTTCTGCCCTTGTTTCCATTGACTGAGGCACATGAAGGTTCATCTCATCTCCATCAAAATCAGCATTATATGGTGATGTGCAACTGAAATAGATTCAAGTTAATAAAATCAACACATAGTCAAGCTAAATTAATTGCAAGCAATAAAATGTGGTCATCACACACCTGAGATTCATACGAAAAGTAGACCACGGCAGGACTTTCACTCTGTGGCCCATCATACTCATTTTGTGAAGAGTTGGTTGCCTATTGAAAATAACTAAATCGCCATCTCTTATGTGTCTCTCAACTTTGTATCCACACTGAAGATGTAAATCACTGGGTCTTGGATGAAATCTCAAGTCAATTCTCTCTCCATTGTCCCTTATAATGTATTTTGCACCAGGGTACTGGGAATTTCCCCTCCTCACCAATTCTTGCATTTTGTCAATGTTAAAGGGAGTTATAATTTCAGGGAATGTTAAATTTTGGGCAATTGACCTGGGTACTCCAACTTGATCTATTCTCAAATTGGGATCAGGTGTGATTACAGTTCTAGCTGAAAAATCTACACGCTTTCCCATTAGATTTCCTCGAATTCTACCTTCCTTGCCTTTTAATCTTGCCTTTATGGCTTTCAAAGGCTTTCCTGACTTTTGCATGGCTCTAGGCATTCCAGGCATATCATTATCCACAAGTGTGGCAACATGAAACTGCAACATTTTTATATTTTCAGAAATAATATGAGCTGCAGCACCAGCCTGTTCATTTCTGACAAGCTCATTATTTGATTTAATTATATCTGCCAGCTTATGTGTTAAGTCATCTTGATTTCTAGCTGATCCATACATGACAACAGCAGGTCTAACACTAAGTGGTGGGACTGGTAGAACTGTAACCAACATCCAATCAGGCCTGGCAAATTTAGGGTCCATACCCAGAATAAGACATTCTTCATCTGTTATATGCTTTAATATTTCCCACACTCTCTCTGCACTGAGAGCAATCTTTTTCTCCTGATTGTCTTCATTTGTATGCTTCCATTCAGCAGTTAGGTCCAGTCCAGATCTTCTGATATTGGGCTGATACCTTCCACAACCACCATGTCCTCCTTTCTTCTCTTTATTGCTGTCTGTATTATCGACATTGTCTTTTGTAATATCCATCTCATCACCTCCTTCACAAATATTTTTGCCCTTACAAAGATCATATACAAAAGTTAACCTTTTTCTAGGTTGACCTCTTGACTTTGTCACAATTTCTTTGATTTTTGCATTATTCTGAAATGATAATTGTTTAGGTACTACTTATTAATCTACATTTTATTAGGCTATAAAAGTATATATCAATTAAAATATGTAAAAAAAATATACTTACAGGACTGACTAAAAGTTTTGAACAAAAGAAGCATACACAGCGCAAAATCTTTATAGTCTTTGTTAAAAACCCAACATGAAAAACCGGTTTAGCCAAATCTATGTGGCCGAAATGACCAGGGCATTCTGTCATGTTCCCAGCACATGTTTGGCATCTAGACATTCTGTCAACAACGCCTTGTCGAGGATCCATGAGACCTCCAATTTTTGGTCTACCTCCTTCATAGGTTTCTGGATACTTAATCCCGCCTTCCGTAACGGACATACGACGCTGTAAATAAACGTGTGATGTTCTGGTGAATCCTACTTTACATTCGATATCACTTCAGTACATTAATTAAAATTCTGATTGAAAAAAATCATAATGAACTGATTCATTTTTACTGTGCTCTTTCCAATATAAATTAATGTAAATGATAATACAAATCCTTCAGGGCATGAAATACAAACGCAAAAATTGAAGCACTTCCTTTAATATAATATATACAATATTTACTAATATTGACCAAAAATTAAAAGTAACGTATGTGCTTCAAAATGGCGTTGATATTGGTGACTATGTTATTTATTTATTGAAACGTTAAAAGTTTAAAATTTCATCTGAAAACAATTGTGTTTCAACTTTTTCAAACTAAGCCTATAATAGTGGAAGAGACTTACTATTTCATCTGGAGAAAGGATTCCAAATTGGACCCTCTTCACAGACCGAAGAGGGGCCTTCGAATCCGACGTCGCCATTTTTATTTTTCCCTCTCTATTAATTGCCTAAGATGGCCGAACAGTAGAAAAGTTAAAGGACATGCGCTTTGCCTGAAAGAATGGGCTCTACTGCCAATTTGCGCGCCAAAAACAAAAATTTTCAAGTTTGTCACACTGTAATTTAGTTTAAAACATCGTTAACTCATGACTTAGAGTTTTTTAATTTTTATTGACTTTTTTTGAAATCTTACTTAGACTGTTATTTGGTAAAGTTATACTTAATGTAACTTATCCTATTACGGCATAATAAGTTTGATAAGACCCTTACTAACATCCTAGAAAACAAATCGAGCACTTTTACCTATTTTTTCCTTTCCATAATACCTGGTTTATGGCAATAAACAGCATTTCGGATACAAACTATTCGGAGCTTTGAATCTGACTCCTTCCGTTAACAGGAAAGTACATAACATTTCCGGCAAGAAATTGTTGATGAGTTGTATTTTATTGTAAATCTATTTAAAGAATTGAGAGGTACACCTAAAGGAATAAATTTCACTGATTAAAAACGCCTGTAGTATCCCTCCAGTTATGCATTTTAAAAATTGATAATTTTATTTTTACCACAGGTTTTTTTTTTTAATTTGGAATAAAATTCTCAAGGAACTCGTAAATAGTTTTAAACAATTTTAGTGAGTCAAGAAGGCTACTATGGCAGAATTATATTATTCACGTAATTGATATTTTTGTGTGAGAGGTAAAATGTCGGAGGCCATCTTTGGACAATGATGACTACTCTTCGCTCTTACTCAGGTGGGGTACTTGCTTTTGAACCTGGTGGCTCACTCTTGCGCCTTGCGTCACTCTAAAGAATTTCTTTCCCCGTACCTGGTTGAGTGACTTCAGTCTCGAGTTGGTCCCATCTGAGTGTCTGGTCGTGCAAACCAAGTTTTTCTACAATTTGGTAAATTTCATTTATTATTCAGTTCTTTTAGAGAACTGAATAGACGATTGCTTATTAAGTAGACAATTTTTGAGCCGACGACTGGTCAAAATAAATTTAATTTTTAGTATAGGGAACTGATTGGTTGCGTAAAATTTGGATTAATGGTTTGGATATTTGAGTCATAGTAATAAGAGGTAAGGATACAATTTTTTAATTTTATTATAAACAAATCCTTATTTCAAGTTAAAAATAATAAAAAAGACCATTTGTACACTGAGAAAACTACTTTAAATAATATACAGTATGGAAAACTGTGTCAAAAAAGTATTGGTTCTTGTGGTTGCTTCGCTTTCACGAATAACGTGGAAATCTTTATTGAAGACGGTAGATGATCAACAAAAATTGATTTTAATCTGACATTCGTTAAATTGTCTTTTTCTCATTAGTGGGAAGGGAAAATAAATGTTCCCCGAAGTGCCAAATATCTGTGGACTTGTATATTCGTTGCATAGGTATTTTGTAGACAAGTGAATGGCCTGAGAGATGACCCCTAGAGCAAGCTAATTTTTGGTCCCGCCCAAACACATACCTGCCGCGTTTACCTTACAACAAAAGCGGTGCCTACGTCACCTTGATTTCTTCTTTTTATTCTACATTCTCAGTTATTTACCCTATTAGATTTATTTTACCCATCCCGCTCTGCTCTTCTAATCTTCAAATGTTCAAATGTACCTGGGGAAACTGTGTAGTAAATTTTTAATGCACTCAGGTCTTCCTCACGACCGACCTTTTTCGAGGATAAATAATTAATAATGGTGTCTAAATGAAACAGTTAAAATGGGAGTTGAAGACAGAAATTATAAGAAATCTAAGGATTGAGACATTTTGTTAATGGAAATGAGAGGACACCGTTAGTTAACTAAAATTAAAATCGTATGAAACTAAGAATTTTTTGTCATAATGAGCTTAAATATGAAAAAAATTTTCGCCTTTCTTTGAAGATTTTTTCATTTTCTATTATTATTTCAGTCATTTTTTCTCATTGAGATATATTTAAAATTCTTATGATGAATACCACCACCTGAACTTTTCCCAACATCTCTCAGAGGAACAAGTTATGAATAAAATTGAATATTTCGGTCACTTGTTTCTCTTTTATTATTTTACCATCTGTCAGTACCTGTCATTTTTGCGATTGACAGTCAGTTTTAGTAGTTCGAATTTCCCACATTGAGAATATTTTCACTACCATGTGGCTGGTTCAAAATTCTTGTAATACTTTTTTTTGGTTTTCACAGTGGTCTCACGTAGAGTATAAATCCATCAAGAGTCAAGATATGAGAGTTATGATATTAACTTAACATTTGTAATCTCCTCTATATCTCTTGCCCCCGGTTCACCTTCATTTTATCATAGACACTGTGATTTTTATTTGAAACTGCTATTGAATTCTGCTTTCTAAGGCACCCATTTGTGTGGACATTCCATCAGTCAACATTTTAATCATCAAGATAATTTTTTTCAGTCAATCAAAGTATGTTTCTTTATTTTTGTGATATCTACTAACCTAATTTTACCAAATACACATACGTAAAGTTGGAATCTCACTTTTACATTGCTTGCCTGTGTAAGTACTACCTGGTCCCCAGATTTATTAAGATGTTAAGTATGAAATATTTTGTGCTGTTTACATTTTTTATTCATTAAAATGAAGATTAATATTAACCTTAAATAGTGTCAAAAATGTTCAATATCAAGGAATTGATAAAAATTAAGTACCAAAAGTAATTGAACAAGAACAAGTGTCTTTTGTTCGATTTCCAACAGACCACCTATTATATTATCCAATCTCTTTTAGACGGTAGATCCATTCGTAAGCCTCGCTTACTCTCCAAACATTTGTTAAATGGTTACAAGATGCAAATATTAATGATATTTTACGTCATATTAAATTAATGTTGCGCAAAATAATTTATTCCACAATTACTATGTACTATGTACTACTACGCATTTTACGTGCAGTAGGTTCAAGCATGTTAACAGCATTATTGCTTGCTTATCAGTTTTACTTATATATAATGTAGTATACTGCAGGGTAACAATGTAATATATTATTATTTATACCTTGCAAAAGTAAATTTTTAAAAATATCATTTTCTATTAGAGAATACAAATTTGTGGATTCATTGTTTTACAAGGGCAATAAATTCAGTCGTATTTCAGTTCCTGAATTCCCTTCCTGAAAGCTTAAATAAAGTGGGGTCCATCTTGTTTAGTCAATATGTGAAGTACTACCACATTCATAAATATCATCGTTTTCATAAAGGGATAAATTATTTTGTTTATTTAGCGTTAAATTGTTTGTTAATGAGGTAATCAAGGAACAACAAAATCAGTTGTTCTTTAACATTGCTTGGTAGCAATGACTTACATACAGATTATGTTACTGAACTAAGTGATAGATTCCTGGTTAGCCTAATTTTAATTTTTGTGAAATTTAGAATTTCTCTATCTCTCTTCCTCTCTTTCAACAGGATCACTCAACAATAGAAAAATCTGTTCACCCAGACCATGAACGATGAGACTTAACTTAATTGCTCATTTTCAAGCTAATTTATTGAAAGAAAGCCTTGACTTTTTAAATTTTGATGTGATTAATTCATCAATATATGAAATCTGAAATTAGACTTATTTAATAAGAGCTAAAGAGCTTATATAAAAGAGCTTGAAATTGTTCATCTGTGTAAATGTTCTCTTTAAGATGCATTTGCTACAGGATAAATAATGAAGAGAAATGTAATTTTTATTTAGTCTGTTTTTAGTCAAATTTAAAATGTTCTCCCTTTTAAGAAGAAGTCCTATAAATGTGTTGCCGAATAAATACAAGGTAATACACATACTCCCTGTGAGACCCGTTATTCGTGTAAGTTACGACGATTATTATTCAATTAATTTCAGTTATGTTACCATTAAAAGTACCGCGATAGCCACAAGCCGTAAATATAATGATGCAGTTGGGGATTATGAGTTGAATGTATTAAAAAACCGTTTTGGTGGTCACCCAGGTCACGACGGTCCACTAACAGTTCTTCAACACAAGTTCAGTCGATAGTTTTCAGTTTCCAAGCATGAAAAATAAGTACTTGTTACTGCATAAGTCGATTTCTCTGATGTATGTCATGCGTTTCTGAAGTACTTATGTCTTGCGCAAAAAGTTCAAGTTCCCGTTTGAGAATTCGATACTTTGTATACAGATAATTTCCAACGATTACATATTATCTACATAAAAATAAAACTTTTTTTGGTCTTATTGAAAAATTATTAGACAAACCCTTCTGGATAAAACCCTTTACCCTGGTTGAACAAGTGCCATTTCGAATTGTTGCGCGGTTCTGCTTAAGCAAATACAAAAATTTCTCTTTTCTTTTTTACTTCAGTCTCTGCCCATATTAATTCATTTGCTTACTATTAATAATCATATTTGCCAACATAATATTCAATTTAAAATATCTATGAATTTTAAAGCTAAACAACAATTCATTTATTCTTTCCTTTTATTTCCTTTTATTCTGCTCCTGCTTCCCTATGTACCTTGATACCTTGATATAAGAGGAGCACACAAAAGGTACAATTCAAGGTCCTTTCATGAAATGAAACAAATTAAAACTTTCTCTTAATGTTACCCCAGCAAGCATGATTACATTAATAGGCTGAAACTTTTTGGAAGTAATTTTTGTCGTCGAATAATTTTAACATTACTTTTCTAGGCATAACACATACAATCACATGTACAACCTATTAAAGTAGTTCCTAAAGTGATTGCTCTCTTTTGCCTAAGCTCTTTCATATTTTATATAAACTAATTATGCCAGTTTATGTTAGAACTACAAACTTTCAGACGGAGACAGGATTTTGTTAATTAATTTATGTGCATTACTCTTGCCTATGGAAAAATTAATTAACACCTTTTAAGTAACAGAAAAATTTCTCCGCGTAAAGTCTTATTTAATTTAAATAATTGCCACTTGTGCCCCCCTTCTAAATGATACTTCTTGTCACATTTGCTTTCATCATTTTCTGTTCCCTTTTATTTGGATATAGAAACTTCTTTTTTTATTTATTTTATTTAATTTGTATTTATTTAAATCTGTTTGTTCAAATCACTTGTAATGTATTTGCTGTGATAAATTATAGATTTTCGATGTCTTGTAAATTAATTGTCTTTTACAAAACAATATTTGAAGCCGGAGATAATTTATTAATAATACATAGAGCAATTAAAATTGAAAAGTAAGCGGTCAACAACGTATGACCAATCTGACAATTAAAGTTCAATTAAAAAACCACGTAGGGTGAATAAGATAAAAGTAATATTTCGAGTTAGACCGGCCGAAAGTGAGCCAAAGAGAACAAGTGGAACGAGCAACGGTTTTTTCTTCCTCCGATTCCATTGACTCTCATTGAAATGTTCTCCTTCTCAAAACTTTCCATTGAGATTCTTCCACCTGCTGCCATCATGGAATTCACTTCGCGTTATCAATTTTGTACAAAAATTCCTGGAAATAACACTTTCTGAAATTTATTTTTCATTGCATAAAATTTCTCCAGTCAGATGAGTCAATTTATTCGGGAAACGCTGCGACTCGCCCTATGACTCAGATACGACTCTTACGACGAACTCCCGTCAAGAAGCCCTTACTCGCTCTCACTGTTTCCGCTTTCGACTTTACCTTTAGGTATTTCACGTAAGTGCCTTTTCTTTCTCCACAATAACCCCACATAAACTCCCACACCAGGAACAAAGACAGAGACAGGCACAATAAAATGTAATAGAATGGCTGAAAAAAAATTAATACTTACAAAATTACAGCCTTGGTGTTACAGAAGAATGTGTCAATTTCTGTATTTTAACATTTATGCTATTACTTGTGTGATTGCCTAATTTTTTTAATTTTTCTCATAAGACTCGTGTCATTGCTCAGTCTAAATTTTTATGTTTCACACCTTCAATGACTCTTATACTCAGAGAAGGTGTACCTTTCGTATTCATAATGTTTCTAATTTATTTTCAGTGTGTTGCTGATCCGTTTTACTTTTACATTATTTACATTTAACTCTGACTGGTTTTTCGTAATGTATTTATTCTGATGCGAATATTAAAGTACAAATAACTCATAAGTACTTATATTATTGGAAAAAGTTTTCTTACATTTATGTATTTTAACTCAATTCAATTTTCAATGGAACTGTCAACGAGTCACACAACGTTATACAGATCTTGTAATTTTAGAAAATTTGGCAATATAAAATCGTTATTTTATAATTTTTAAGAAAATTTGTGGAAAGGAAAACAGTAGGAAAAAATAGTAGTCCTATTCTTTTGAATAGGAAAAGGAATTTTTAATCCAGAGATTGCTGAAATTAAATTAATTGGAATCATTTGATTCAAATAATTATAAATTATCTTTGAACTTTAAGTGACAAAACATTTGTGTAATAATGTCACTTCGTATAACACCTAAAGTAAAATTAAAAACAAATGATGGATGACATTAATAAATGTGACATGTCTACAACTTCCATTTTCCGCGGTTATTATTAACCATTAATCTACAATTAATATTCAAGTTCCAACCCTCAAACTTCGATCGAGAGAAACGCAACGAAAATAAGATTTTATAGATCGACATCTTCAATAGGTCTGAGTCAACCTAATTTTTCCCTTCACTTTTCGTTCTACCTTCTCGTACATTACAAAAAATGGGCTTTTTACTTCTGCAATGAACCTTGATGATGACGTTCCAGATAATTACCTGTTCTTTCTCTTCAATGCCGTTTATTTCAGATTTTAATTTCGACTCTGAAACTTTTGCCAAGATACTGTCATAAAGAAAAAACGTCTAAGGAAAACTATTGAGTTAGTTTTTGAATTTTATTTATAAATATTTTAAAGCACTTCGATCGTTTGTTCTTGAAACAATTAACAGAATATTAAATCTTTATTGTTATTGTTAAAACCTGATCTTTGGTTACCTTTGATCCGATTTCACTTTGTTTACCTCAAACTTCTTAAGCGGTACGCTATGAACTTCTACAAGTCTGCTGTATATGTATCATAGACCTGACTTTTTGTTCCATCTGACGTAAATCAGAATTGCGAAACATGTTGAGACTGTAAATTTCCCCACAAAAATGTTAAACGATTGTAATCATACAAATTTATTACTTCTTTACATGATTGAAATTGTGTTGCATTCGTCGTGTTTAGTTCCCTGAGAAATTTGTATTGAGTACTATATATTATTATGCGTTCAGTTCTCCATTCAGGAAGCCAGTTACATTTCTGCAAGCTTGTGAAACTAGAGAAAAATTGGAATATTATGAATGCAAGGTTGAATTAAATTGTTGATCGATGCCTCGGAAAGCCTAGTGAGATCCTCCAATAGAAGAAAATTCCTTACTCCAACGTAAATCAATTCTATAATTTTCACGACTGGTTAGATAAATTCAAAAATATTAAATTTGATATGACATGGATTAAATTAAACCTGGGTTACATCTAGTTTCATAATTCATATAAATAATATATTTGCTACCTGTTTTTTCTGTCTTTATAGCATCTCCGAGCTGTGAAATTACATTTTGATTTTTGATTACCACAGATTGATAGATCTTGATTAGTATGAGCGTGGAAATTACGGGCTCTATAAAACAGGGCAGAGTAAAGAATATAATGAAACTCAAATCGACATTCACAAATGCAATAATTTGTATTTTTCGTTGTAAAACAATATGATTCTCCAACCGCTGTTTAGCTTAACTACTATTTTTTAGTTTTTAAGAGAACTATAACAGACACCGTGTCGTTGGGTAATGTTTTGTTGGGTAATATTACTCAGTTGGTCACTAAATTGGTTTGCTAGCTTGCTCATTTCTGATTTGCTCCTTTTCTATTTGACCGAAAAGAATGGTTCACCATAGAGATGTAATACTTCTAATTAAAAAAAGGTTAAAATTAAAGTTTGAATTATATATCGGTTGTTTTGTATAATGTCCAACCATATATACGCTTAATACATACATTCGGTGATGTTAGAATGTATTTAAATTTAAAAATTAGTTAAAAAAGATGTAGTTACACTGGTAGTACATGAAAATTAGAAGTGTATCACCACAAAATCAAAATATCAGAATAAGCAGAGCCTGCTAAGCTCCACACGATCAATAACTTATTATTTCCATATGCGTAAAGAGTACTCTTTGATATAAATGAATATGCAATTTATCTGTGTTGATAGATTAAATATGTCATCTAGTTTGGTGTAGCCATGTCAGGTCTGAAGCTTAATAATTGAATAAATAACTAATAGTACTTAAATTATGAAATTCCAATAATTGCCATATTTAATAACAACTGACTGTGTTATGATTACGGTCAATTTTAAACTTATTCCAATTTACCAATTATACGTCTTTGGTTTTACTTTTTTATAATTTGGATTGTTTATATATACATATATATAGATAGATTATAGACGAATAGATTAAATATATATATATATGATCTATTGGTCTATCTTATTAGCCAATCTATATTCTCTACCTCTGATTTTGTTTCTGCTTCATTACGGTGTAATTGTATCGCAAAATAACAACTAAAACATTACAGAGTCATAACAATTATAACAAATATAAAATAACAAATATTTTCTGTTCGTTTTACTTATTTTTAATGGAGGCTTAAAACTAATTTCCCATCTCTATGGTAAATTACTTTTCCTAATGTCCGGTAAAGTGACCTTTTAAGGATTAGTTGAATTTAATTTAATTCTGAATAAAAAATAAGAAACCGAAATATCGTACTAATCACCTGTTGAATGTAATTCAGGGAATAAATATGTCAATTATTAAATACATTTAAATACAACGAGAATTAATGATTTAATTAGTAACGCTTCCGTAAACATAATAAAAAGTTCAATGATCTTGTTATAAAGAATGTTAACATAAAATAACATTATTCAGCGTCACCTTATAATTTATTTTCTTAAACATGGTATTTGGTTCGTAATAAAAAGCCAATGTAATATAGAATATAGATAAAAAAAAATTCTGATTTTCCATTGTTGACTGTAAAAAACTTTTATTTTTAAAATTCGTTCAGGTTTCGGGACCATCCAGTCTCTTGTAATTATCCGTTTGTTTGTTTTATTATCCGAATTACTGTTTACATTCAACTCTTGTATAATTTCGTTTATCCAAATTTACTACTATTAACCTTATTATGGAGATCCATTGATTCACATCCTCACTGATGAAGTTATACCCAAACAAACAATAGAACGGAAATCAAGTAAATGGCATCTTAAATAAGTAAGTAAACTGTTTTACCTTGACATTTGACATTCCCGCTAAGATTTTTACAAAACCGATGTGGTCTGTTTTATCTAATACTTTGACATAGTTCCTTTCAAATTCCGGGGCTGTAGGTTAGCCAACTTTACACAACGTTACATGCTGGCGGCATTAACCAAATTTATTTGTGAATAGTTTCCGTTAATCTTCATCGGATCCCAATGCCTTTCCTCGAGTGGCTTACTTCGTAATTCAGACTTCATTCCTTATTCAATTAAGTTGCGATTACTAGCGGAGCGATACGTGTCTTGATCATTTTAGAGTATCCAAAAAAATAGAACGATTTTCCTAAGGCGCTGTAATAGACGATTTTTGAAAAATAATTCAAGTTACGTTAGCAAAACTAAACAAGACTAATTGAGTTGAATCACTTAAAATTTTAATATGAGGATGATAAAAATTGTAATTTTTCTGGTCTTTCTCTCATGTTGGGTTGCTTTTGAGAAAGATGGAAACTTTAAAGGAAATGTTTATTGTACGCTATTGTACTATTAATCAGTTGTATGTTTCAGTACGTACATGTATTTACTTATAACAAATAAAATTGTATAACAAATCTAAACAAAAAATAATTTATTTATTTTCTTTTGTTTCAGGATAGAAAAAATGCTCTTGAGGAGCGTTGCGATCTTTGTGGTCGCTCTCTCAGGATTCATAGGAATTACTATTTCTCAAGTGAGTTTTCTTATTACACATTTCAATATTTCGTATCGACTAGTCTATTTCCTCCTTCCTACATCGTTTTATTCGCATTATTTATATTCATTCTTCTTTTCTTATACGTCACACGTACACATACATTTTTAAGCCTACCCCGAGACTTATGAGAGAACACCTTTCCTGCATTGATTCCTTGTTGAACCTCGAAATAGTGTCAGGTAAAGAACGTTAGAGTTTATTCAGGATTTGATAACAGTGCTCTAAACGTTTTGTTTCTTTAAATAACGGTACAACATGCTACAAAAATAGCATCTGAATGGAATTAATTGCGAAATTGACTTGTTAATGCTGTAATTTGAGTAATATTTAAAATTGAATGATTAGTAGAAAAACATTTCACATCAAAATTATTTCGATGTGAGTTTACAAAAGTTGTCAGTGTTTCACGATCAATATTAAATGTTATTGTCACAGAGTGTTCAACGAGTTGAGAATCCACCTTGAAAAGAGAATATCCAGTTGTGTGTTAAAACTAGACTTTTGTTTGAAATGTCACTTTCAAATGTACTGGGTAACCGATTTATGAGTACCTTTTTACCTATGTTAACCTACCTAAGTTATATCACTGACAAGTGTAACACACACATTAAATCCTTAACTTATTAAGCAACAAAACCGTTGTAAAATATACTTATTATAAAATCTACATGACCCGAGTCGTTTCGGACAGATTTTTAGGGCCGATTGGTGAATTAAAACTCGGATAACTGACAGAATGAAGCAGAAAATATGTGCAGAAAACAGAATATTATCATAGTTTGTAAAAAACTGTGGCATTCACCAGTTGTTAAGAAAGGATAGACACCGTTACGTTACTTAAATGCACATGTGAACAACACTAATTGTATCGTATTATGTGTATAATACACAAAAGCACAACCGCCACATATTGTGAACATTTTATTTATATTAGGTCACAATTCCAATAAGTGGTTAATCTAGGTATTGAAAAGCGGTATTGTTTTTATATTCTAAAAATCATTCGCAATCAAAAACTGTATTTAAAGTTTCTTACACCAGGCAAAAATAAAATTATTGTTAGTAAATGAATGTAAATGAATAGAATCATCGTTAACACCAACAATTTTTCTGACTCTGAAACTCATCTTACTCAAACCAATGTTTGTCTTCGACGCCTGTTTTATGAACGGAGCAATAAAACGGCAAATACCCTTTTTATAATTAATAATACTACTACCTTCCTGCTAAAGAATTTTTCTATTTTTTTCAGGAAACTGACAGTAATTTATTCACCTGTCCAAATGGTAAGTGCTACACTTCATACAGATCCGTTGATTCAATTTAAATTGAATATGAATACAGAATAATTATAAAATGCAATAAATTAAAATATTATTCAATTACTTTTGCAACGGTTACAATCGACGTGTAATAAATTTGTCACCGATATCATTTCGTAAACATGTAACATAAATAATGTAGGAAATAACTGCATGTAGGATACCTGGTGTCAACGGATTCCATCATCATTATACAGCCATCATTGATAAATAAATGAAACCTACCATCTGATTAATGTGACAATAAAATAGATGTAAAATAATAGATCCTACTGTATACTATGTAGGGACCTATATATTTTACATTAATAACACTATTGTCGCACCGAGTGAAATCAGTCACACGGATTTGTTTTATTCTGTTGCTACATTATTTTATGCTACACTTTTTTTTAACGATTACTGTTACCAAAAACATGGCTCAACGAGAAAAATAGGATTCTTGTAACTGAACTAATGTATTTTATTAGCTAAATTTTTTTACTTCTTGTTGAATTACTTTATCATGTCGCACTATTTATTGGAATTCAAAAGTGAAGATTATGATGTTAAGCGTTAAGATGGTACAAGAGCGTCAGCTAAGCACAATAGTTAATTTTGTTAACTACTACACAATTCACGTGTCACACCATTCAACGCCCTACACACACGAACACATGTGATTTCCTACATACTCGTGATCTAATTTCTATTCTATTGGTGGTTTTAACTTCCGAATGCATTTTGAAATGGGAAACGTTCCAAGCACCGTCTTTGAATTTAATTTAAAGTGTCATTGTACTTGACAGTTTCTATGTTCTTTCCTGGAGTATGCTTAATTCAGCTCAGGTGGGTGATAAATAGTAGCAAGCCTCGGCCTTTGATTCAATAATGTTCAGGCGAATGTACACTTCATAAGTTCAGACCTTGGCACACCTAGTTTCATTGAAATAAAGCAGGATTTCGATGTGTTTTTTTAAGTGGGTTGCGTTTCGCAGGAACTCAGCAACTCAGTTACGTCTAACGGTACTGGAAACGCTTGTCGGCTCACCTCAGACTCCGTTGGAAAATATATATTGTTATCCTCGAACGAACTATAAATCAATTATCTCTTACTAATTAATTGATTGGAATAAGTCACATTTAGGTCAGGTTTTGACCTCGTTGAGTAATAAACAGGTAATGTTTAATAAATACTGTGATATCATTGTGTGTATGCGACATTAACACAGAATACAACTTCTTGGTAGAGCATAATTTCTTGTTTCGTCTTGAAATGATAGTTACATTAATTACAAAAACAAAATTGTGTGCGTTTTATTATTCATTGTATTAAATAACTATAGAGGTTTTCCATCTGCTTAGGATAAAACAAAACTCATAGGAAGGTTTGGTTCAAAAATAACTTACACTGGAAATTATCTCAAGGAATATCATGACACAACTCGTGCGAATGCAAATCGACCTCCTACGCAATAATGAATAACAGCTTATAAGTCTTACTGAAAAGTATTGCCCACACTTTCTATGTCTTTGGTCTAAATAAGACTTTCAAATTCGTTATATTAATTTTATGAATAGAATCTGGACTGAGAGTTCAAATACAAATGTTTTATTCGACCGCACGGAACCTATAGAAAGTTTTGGCTCTGGAGGGAGGGAGAGAAGGGGGAGGTCAGAGTACATTCCATAGTTTCAAACTTCAATAAGTCATGTTTCCTGATTATACATAAGTTTACATAATTACTGCTACTTATGTAGTTCATACAGAAATGCAATACTCCATTTCTCAAATGGTTCTAATAATTATTTACTCGTGTCAAATAATAAGGAAAGAAGAACATGGAATAAGCCGAACAGGTAATAACAGCACAACACTTTTTTATTCATTGCAAAAGAGAATTAAGACTATAAAGGAATATTTCTTATATCCTCTTGATTTTAATAATCCTCTATGGAATTAATGATAAAAAATTGCCGTGAGAATACGATCACGTTTTACTGTTATATTTGTACGGTAAAAATGAAAGTTACAAAATCGCATCATTACGTACTAATTTTTGTTGAAGAGCAATTAAAACTGTCGAGTGGTTTAAATATGCTATTGGTATTCAATGGAAGTGTAACAATTGAACTGAAAGACGGGAAATGACGTATGCCAAACCAGCGATTGACTAATAAATACATAATGGCTCCGGCTATGACCGACGTACCTACAGGTTAAAGTAACTTTAAGGCGAAAGCAAAAAATAGGATAAAATCAACACGTTAAATTCTTAACGGTTTCAACGGGTTAGACGGACAGACTCGAGTTTGTCCCGCTAAACCGGGCCAGTTAGGCCAGGCAGAGTTGTTTGTGCTCAATCCGCAAGATTCTTCAGTGAGTTAAAACCAACAAGTTGGTTCAACAAGTGAATTGAAATAAAAGTGAAATAATGTTGTTCTAATACTGAGACCGTGTAAAGTAGATTCCGGCGGAAAATTGTCGCATTTTAGTTTCCCCTGCAATGTCGTGACACCTGACGCTGTCAGACGAATCCGCCTCACCTCGTCCACCTCGTGGTTCCGCTTCTAAGACGAATACCTAAATGTGTCCATTGAAGGTCGGTTTTTACCTTCTCTGACCAGGATACGCCGTTACATTGTTACTCACACGGTAAAGCGTAAAGACCTTTTATTTCGTCCTACTTAGGACTTGGGTACTTGGTAGTTTGCATCAGACAAGACGTCGTTCGACATTTTCAACGAGAAGTTCATATCTCCTGAACGGGTGACACGTTACATTTCAAGGTTTCATGTGGATACTCAAAATCCACCCGAGGCTTTTATATCTCCCATTCTCTTATTTTTTTGAAAACAAGTCCCCGATTTCTCAGTTTGGCAAACTTATAACCTATCTCTTAATAATTGGTCGCCTCAGTGTTACTCGGTCAATGAGTCAAATATTTTTCATCCATTAATTGCTGTACCTTGATACATGAATGTTTGGGTCTATTTGTAGATTAAAGAGTAATAAAGGAACATTTCTCAATATATGTAGGATTTTGCAACAAAAATAGTAATTAAAATATCAATACATTTAAAAATGATTTAGGAGGTTACGTAGAATTGTATCTCCAACAGGTATGTGTTATATTTAAATGTCACAGCCAAGTAATAAAACTAAAACTAAAGGATCTGAGAATATGCCTCATGATCTGTTTGTGAGTTAAAGTAATTTATTCAAAACATAATAGAATAATTAAAAAAAGGATTGAATTAATTAATGCGTTTAATTTTCTACCAATATAATTCTTCGCCTCCATGAACCTACAAACTTCTGTCAAAAGAAAGTGCAACTCGTAGACTGTTACTCGCAGACCTCAATTTCAACATGTGTTGTCATCTCTTTTAAGGCCTTGACAAGCAGTCAGTTATTGTACAGGTATATTAACGAGATGCACACAGATGCACATTTTGAAGTTATTAAAAATTTATGGAAGAACTGCAATTGTAGAAACCTGAAAACTATTTTGAGACGCGTCAAAGCAAAATAACATAACAATTGACATAGATTTCTATTAATTTACATTTATTTTGCACACAATAATGAGAAGTAGGAACAATATTACACAATATTTGGGTGATATTATTATAAGAAAAATATATATAACAAAAGCGACCATGTTACTTGTAGTGATGATGATGATGATAATGACAATTATTAGTCATAACATGCCTATACCGTTATAAGCCGAATGGATATTAGTGACGTCATTAGCCGTACCGTGCCTAGACCTTGACCAAAGAATTCCATTTCTTTCACTGCGAACTAGTACATGTGCTTATTGACCATTACTACCGATCACTAACATCAAGTTGCACTAAGAATTTGTTAAAAATTTGATTATTTATTAATCATCAAACTAAACGTCTCACAAATTCTAAATTTCCATCAATTACCGAAAGTAAAAATGTTGCCTCTTATAGTCTGAAGTTGTATAAATATTTGTGGCCACAAGTTGAACTATCGCGGTAGTTAGAAAAGATCAATAAACTCTGTAACTCCTCAGGTGTACGGCAATATGTGCGCAAGAAAATCGCAATAATTTTAAACCCTTCTCCCCCACGGAATTCAATACCTGACTTCAATTGTGCATTGTTTTATGCTATTCGGATACATTTTAGATCAAGTTAACAGCATTAATGAAGACCCTTGAAATTTGTCTAAATTATAATATGAAATCAGCGTAAACCGAAGTGACAAGTAGTGACTGATTCTACTAAAACTTTTAATGTTATTTACATTTTGTAAATAATTTTAAATTGGTTAAAACGTATTCAATAACAGCAATTAAAATAAATGCAGATATGAAATAACTTTTGTGAAAGGTTCACATTTTGACATTTTGTAGATTTGATTTATTGAGTATAGATAAATAAAAATCCTGCATTATTCTTCCATTTTCTTTGTTATTTCTTCTGATATTCCTGTTGGATTTACCTGACATATAATGCCAAAATTCAATCGAGGAAATACCCTCCAAGTCACCCAGTCAAATTCGTGTTAAAAAGACAATACCTATAGATAATATTGTCAAACTGCACACCCATGAAAGTAAAGTATGATTTAATCATCCTAATTAAAACCGGCTGTTTAACAAAGTTCTAAGATTACTTTAAAAATTCGTCCGTCATCGGAAGTTATAAAATGCGACTTCGCCCTAAAGCGTCTTGGAAAGGAATCTGTTTTTTACGAATTCGTGACATTTGGTGATTATTGTACGTTCCTATTTTTTTACATTACATATTCTTTAGAGTTTGAAAAACTCTAGGTCAGATATGTCATGAGAGGTTTGAAAAAACCATCATGTTCACTCATTTGTACCAAAGATCCGACTTGTACTGTTACAAACATTAACGTTTCTACATTTCAGGAAGTTTTCTTTTAATCCGATCCTATATTTGTATGCAATTCTAGAATTTTTGCCAACTCTTGTGCGCATTATTTACATCAAACAAAGATAAAATATATGACAGTGAATTATTTTTCAAAATATTCCTAACTATATATCTGAAGTAAGTAAAATTTTAAGTAATTACAAATCTTCAGGTCTTGCGTGACCTGAACTTAGAAGGATTTGTCTCCTGCATTCGGTACATGGTACACCTGTATATGGTTGCATCATAACAAACCTAACGTAACTTCACTTCCCCCTCCCAATTAGACTCTCTTCCAATTACAGGTACAACTCAGTGTTTTTATGTGTTCGTAAATGCGCCTGAGCCTAATTTTGTTCGGGAATAAGGTATTAATGTTTTGGTACGTGTGAAAACTTGATTTCAAATACTTTCCCTGAACTTGTGACCTTCCATACAAACGTGTATAATCCAATGGTAACATAAAATGTCAAAAATTTTTGCTTCCTTAGTCATTTTGTTGAAACTACAGTTTTGATTTGTACTGTTTATGCTGCTTTTAATTTGTCTAAAATCTCTTTAATTCATTTATACCTTTGTACCTTTTTCCGTACAATCAATTTCTTTACTCTTCATTTCCCTGGTTCTCATCTACCCATCTAGTTTGTTTTTAAAATATTACATCAACTTTGGAAGATTGCTACATATTTCTGTTTTTATTTATATTTCATGATGCTTTGTTGATTTTTAAAGGTAATTATTATGTAATCCCCGTATGATGTAATAGTATCATTTTATATAGCTTTTTGATATTATTCTCTTTTTAGCGGTATAAGTAGATTGTTTATTTCAAATAATTTTGTATCAAAAATAGTTTTTTTTTAATTTATTTATTTAAAATAATTATTGCAATATATTTATTACAGATTCTAACTGGCCGTAGGCCTTGTGTCGGAACTACTATACATTCGTTTATTACTTAAAAGTAAATATACATACATATACGTACATACACATATATATTTAGTTCAATTCGAGAGCAATTTAGTTTTGTTGAAATTCTTTATTTTTTAAGAGGTAAACTTCCTCAGAGAAGTTTCTAAAATTTTTGAACTTTCTATGTATATTACTATAAATATCTTTATTAATGTGGTATTTCTGTCTGGCTTGAACCAAGCCCGAACAGTAAGTGAGGATGTGGTTAACAACATCCATTCAGATTCGAACCATCTTATTTACCATTCTGCAATTAGACTTTCGTTAATTTTTTAACAATTTCTTTCCAACACATGGTAGTTATGCATGTGTCAGTAATGTAATTTTTTAAAAGACATGTGTTTTGGGGGTACATTTCTCGCGCATCGAATAGCAAAGTTCTTTTTAATAAATATAAATCAATGGGAAAACCCTGGCAACAACAGGTAGATCGTAGGGCACGTTCTGTAGCTTTTTGTTATTACAATTAAGAGCTGTCTTTGAATTGATAATAATTTATTTTTTGTGTTTTTTACCCAGTTTTGGGAAGAATACTGATGCTCCATATCCGCATATTGCCTGATTCACAACCCTTACACAAAATGATTCGGTTATTAAAGTCAAGTTCCCATGAGTATCCCCACAGTGCAGTCCCCAAAATGTTATAATATTTAATGTATTTATTTTCGATGTTTTCGATGTCTTGTTTAAATTTTAAATTATTGTCAATGAGTATCCCGAGATATTTAAAACACTGCACGATTGTATAGAATTGGTTGATCTCTTATGGATCTCTCTATGGCGGCCCTGACTCAAAAATACTTTAGATAAAATTTGAAAAATATAAATTGTTTGACAATATTACTTAAATTTCAAACGTATAATTTTATTGAGTTTATAAGTTTGGTGATAACTTAGAAAGTCTACCATCCACAAACGAATACAATCCTCCTTTGTTCTTCCGTGTCGTGATATATCAAAGCATAAAACTGCTAAAAATTATATAGTGCACAATTATATAGTTGATTTAATCTATCAAAGTAGGTGTCGTACGTATTGAATTATATACATTTGACAAAAATGTCTTCGGACATAAATTTTCCATTATGTTTTGCTAAATTCTCTTTTTTCTTGGTTTTCAGGATGGGAAATTAGAGGACTTCATTGTTACAAATTTTTCAGTGTTAGGCACTCGTGGGAAAAGGCGGCTGAACTGTGCAGAAGGTGAGTGTCCAATATAGTATCAGACGACAACCATCAGAGATATATCCCAGAAAGGCTCATGAACTCAGGTGACCCTGTCTGTGGCTGGTTGCCAAAAGGGTAGTTCCACACCTCGGTCTTTCTTCCCTTCCATACCGTTTATACTGGAATTAAATAAGTTAACCGTCACGTTTAGAGTCTGTCACAAAATGGAATTACAACGAGGACACACACTCTTTCTCAGTCTTAGACATCCTTCTTCGCATATCCTCACTGTATGATTTGCATGATCTTACACGTAAGGTAGAAGGATGTGATAAATTAGCCCCTCTATAGGTATTCCAAGTTAAAAATAGATTTTTGTATTGCTTTGGCCATGCAAATTATACGTAAATTAGTAAACAATTTAATTTTTAAATGCTAAACCAAAAACACCACGTACGAAATGCTTAAACATAAGAAAAGACGAAAAGAGTAAAACAAAGATTTGTCGAATTTTTAGGATGAGAAACCTCAAAATTTTTGTTGTAAAAGGGAAGTTAAAAATGATACACATTAATTTTATTGATAGTGAATCGCAATTTACATAAATGGAAACCAGTTGTTTGGAAAAAGTGAAGCTTTAAACATTAAGAAATTCAAATAAATAAGAAATTAAAAAGAATACCAATAAAAAACTTAAAAAATATAACATAAAAGAGAAAAGTTTTAAATATTATAACGATATTCCAACAATACTTTTTTCCACTTTATTGAGCAGTCGAAATTAATCGAAAAAGTAGCAACTCCACGGGACACCATAACATGCTTTATGACATCTATTGGTTATCGCTTGCTTCTTATTGCTGCTACCTTATTTTAACTAGTAGTTATTTATTTGGCACTAAACTGCACTAAAACACTCGAACTCATTTCTACATCTTTTGTTTTAGATTCATGATGGATTCCAATTGTAGGTGAATTAAAAAAAGAGTACGACATTTGGTACCTCAAGAGTTTTGTTATTCTTAATGCCTGGCACTAATAAGTAACATCCCGCCAAATATTTTTTAAAATGACCAATAAATTGGCTTACCATACAATGCGGTTAATATGGCTAAAGTCAAGCATCTGTTAATTAAGCATTCCAGTCTCAAGTGGACAAACGAATGGAATGTAAACTCTGCGTTTCTCGGCCATTTTTCACGTTAACTTTCCTAGTCCTGCACGAAATGGATAGCGTTCTGGAGTGAATCAAATACCTGAATATGTATTACTTAAACACTGCAAAAGATAGTATGCGCAGAGTAAAAATTGAAATTTATAAGAAAATGTTGACATACCGAGGACAATCTGAAATTTTGCTTGACATTGGAAATAATTTTTTCAGCAAAGTGGGTTGCCGAGAAGTATCTGATATTTTACGTAGGACAGCATTTGCAACATGCAATTGCATGTTGCTTAAGTGTTTAGAAAAAAAACAATGGATGGTGGGACAACCGTAGTAAAATCTACCAGGTACCAATTACATGGGCCAGGTACAATCGAAGGCGTTGGCAGGTTGGTCAGAGAAAGCTACGTTACAAGTAAAATAAAGTGGATATGATTTACTAGTGAAGAATGAAAGAAAATTAAATAAAATTGAGGTTAAGGCGTGCATGTGTGTGTGTGTGTGTGTGTGTGTGTGTTTGCTTAGATGAAGCTATCGAACCAGACATGGCGATTTCTAGTCAAAACTAAAAAAAATTTCAGCCAAATTTAATTGTATGCAAAAAGAAAGTCTTCTATTTTAATTTTTCAAAGAAATGACATCGACCCGACTGATTCTCTTGGTAAACCCAACGAGATCTATCAGGGTCATTAACTTGTCCCAAGGCGTAGACCCTGAGGTCTTATACTTGCTTACTAGTTCCAAGAGAAATATGCATCGGGCATACCATCAGACTATCTGCAACTACTCGTTTTGGGCAAGTTCGAACGTCCATGATTATTCTGGCTGTGCATATGTAATGGCCGTTTGTACCTGTTACAATTTTTGTTTGACTCTCTCGAAAGTTCGAATGATTTTTGTACTAATTTATAAGCGAACAGTGATTCATAACACATTTTTGCAGATCATTAGCTTCCTGTGAAATTTTATAAAAACGCTAGCAAGTCTACTTGTTTGAAATCAAGACGTATGTAACATTCTCATTCTTGAATTTCATTTATTTACAGTTAAAATGCAACCCTGAAAAAAAGTATTTGACAACACTTCTAAAGACCTTATTAAATAATAAATTTAAAATAAACCTTATAAAAATTGGTGAATACAAGGAGAATACAAGTATCGCTCACAATTATGATAAGATAATTATTAATAATAACAAGGTTAGGTAGAATTTCTGTACTTAACAAAGTCATACATCATAAATATTGATGTCATAAAGTATCATATATACGTTATCACTACAAGAAAATAGAAATCCTCACGAATAAGACAGTGTTCGATAAGTAAGTGGCAGCGTACAGGTAACTAATACGAGTACATCTCGAACCAAAACAAGGAAGGATGACAAATAAAAATCTGCAAGACCCATCGTGATCGGCAGGTCTCACCCCGATGAAAGCGAATTTAAAATGGTCCATTCAAAATTCCATTTTGTCTGAGTTCACAATGCATCAGGTACCGAAAGTAGTTTAATCTGACAGACTTGCTCTTGCTTCTTATTCTCTATTGCAATAGGTAACACAATATAACAAACTACTTCGATAAGTAATTTTAAAGGAAATTTTCACTTGTTCGATTAGCTTCCACGGCTACCTGCTTGAGCAACACTCGTGTTTCATAACGGAAGCATGACTGCACTCAATACGCCGAGAGGGAATGATTAAAACATGAATGAAATATTGGAAATTAAATGAAAGAAAGGTGAACCGCACAAAAGCTAAAGTTAAGTACTTCGGATAATCGATGGATGCATTATTTCCTTTAGCCGTTGTACAGTGGTATTCTTTCTCAGTGGTTTTTGTGCTTCTTCTTCCGAGAGACAACGATCATGATTCTTAAAGAATACCTGAATTTCCGCGGTATCACTAAATGGTATCATCGAATATCGAAAAAACTGAAGAAGATCCTCGTCCGGGCAATACCACTGTCATTTTAAAGTTTTTCCCACCGTCTCGCTTTTATCTTTTAATTTGTAATTGTATTTACAGTAGGATCCTTCCTTGCCATTTAGTTTATTGGAAAAATGATTTGTGAGGTTGTCGAAGGACACACGACGGGTATCCAAAGCGCATAGTCTCCCATAGATTTGAACCGACCGTTCGGTTTTTTAAAATTTAAATCCTGGTAATTCTAATAGGAGTATATGTATTAATTATGATTGTTGCATATTTAATCGGAATTAAAATTGAACTAAAACCTTACATTTCAATTACATTTCGAGTTAAATTGTTTTAATTCCGCCTTAAGTTAAGCAACTTTTACATGCGAATAGAACAATATAAATAATTTATTTATTGTTTCTGACCATTCCTCTGAAACTTCGTTGTTGTTTTGGAATTAATTTGTTGTTAGGAATGAAAAACTAATTAATCATTCAATTTGTCAGTTCTGCAAATCATCTCAGTCATCTGTAGACTTATTCTAGACAACGACATGCCTGAAAAAAGAACATTAGTTCGACTTGAGTATTCTTGCTCAATTAATCTTGTGTTTTTGTGCTACAGAAACACAGAAATGTCAGTTAATTTTAGTACCCAGGTACGGTCTTCGCTTCTCACATAAATTGAAATTGAATTCCATGCAAAGGAGTAGTGTCTGAATCTCTAGATATATGGCAATAACCAGAGCATTAAATGCACTGGCCGACTTGTCAAATATGTAGCAATGCTGTAATTAAATGACAATTGCCAGAGCAGGGACAAATGCCGCACAACTTGCTCTAGGAATCTAAGTTTCATTTACGACTTTAAATAACGAATGTTTTCATTCAAAACAACACAATTATCCGATCTTTGCTTGTACAAAGCATTACATTTATTCAATGTCAAAGTAAATACTGCTATTATTAAATTAAAATAACCCCCTGAATATCGGGTCTTTTTCTTTGCTTGTCCCATCCACAACATTTTTCCATCTCCTTGAGTCTGCCTTTTTGCTGCTTCCCGTCTCTGACTGGAATCCATTTTTATCTTTGTGAAATTTATGCTCAAGTGAGAATTAGTAAGTATTCTTCGCTTTTTTACCCTATAAAAATATTTCCGAGTAGTGAGCTTTCCCTTCTCGAATATTCTTCATTTTATTCCTAGTACTCTTTCTCAATACATATCAACTTATGTTTTTTTCTGAATAATGACAGCTGCTAAATTCCAAAATGCTCGTTTCTTTTTCTATGAATTCAGTCACAATTACAGTCGGCTAGTTTGCTCTGAAAACCCCTGGAAATTTCACATTGAAACTTTCGGTTATAAATTCATGGATTCCGATTTTCTTACATTTTACCATGACATCATTTTAACAGTAACTTTTGTTACTTTATTTATTTAATTTCTTTAAATTACTCTCAATGTGTACATGACAGTTTTTTAATAATGTGCTTTATAATATATATGAACCTCTAATTGTGAGCCAATTTGGTTATTGTCATTGACTCTGAATGTCGGGTCTAAAATGTTTGGGTCTTTTGCGACCATTGCATTTATTCTGTACATTTCAGTACAGTCAGTCAGTCAGTACATTTATTTTAAGGGACACGGTTCAACGTCGGACGAACCATTAATTAAGGAATTATTATTTTGGTGATTCTTGATTAATAATTTTACATTATTAAACAATTAATTTTCTTTCCGCTAATTCTAATTCGCTTGGTGGAAGAAAATCAACATCTCTAGAAGTGTATTGACTGTAGATAACGCACACCTGCTTGACAGTCAACCAGGAAGTGAACGTCAAGAAACATTATTATTTCTGTCATCCTTAACAGAATCTGAAGTGAAGTAGGTTGAGCAAGAATGAACGAGAAGAATCAAAGGTTACTTTTTCAGTTTGCTGGAGGCTCTGTCACGAATATTTCACTCCAATTCAAAGATTCCTACTTTACGTTCCACGTGCACATCTTTGGTAGATACCTGAATACGAACACTATCATGTAAAAATGCATGCCATCAAGTACCCTGTACATTGTTTATTGTAAACCGCTTAATTTTTGAGAACCTAATGTAATCGCTTAAAATTAGTACGCGTTCCATTTGACACTTAATTTGATTGCCTTTTTATTAAATTACATTCATATGTTACTAATAATTACCATTATAATAAATGTTTTCATTATTAATTTCTGTGACTATTGTAAATTTATGCAAATTGTATGTAAATTTCAAAATACATAATTTTTGTCGTCATAGATCTGTACTATTATCAAACTAATTTGAGTGTTGATCAGCATTTTTTTGGTTGTTGCGATCTAAATTTTATTCAATAATTGAAACTGTTTTTTTCTTTACTACTTCGCATTTGAGTTTATTTTTATAATTATTTTACACGTCGGGTTCTTGATTGTTCCGCTTTGAATATGATTCAATAACATGCCTACATATACACCCCATTGCCTTCCGGTTCATTACATTCGGCAGTTCATCATTAGTGTCATTAGTATTTGCGTAATTATCAGTTTCAAATGCGATGGTTACACTTGCAAATGTCGACATGCTTGTTGTGTAACATAGGAAAGTAGACACTTTAAAAACTGAGTAATTACATCTATCCAAGAGAAAGTTACGGCAGCGTTACGGCATGTATTCAACAATCAATTTCTGACTAATCAGTTAACAAGTTTGACTCGAATAGTCTGGTCATCAGTTAACCTTTAAAGTTCGAGTTCTTTTAGAGTTTCCCATTTTGTAATGCTTTTTAGGTAGAAAAACCGTGTGGCTTTTCACTGCGTTAAGTTTCTATCAGTAGTCTCCGCAGTTTACTTACACCCTAGGGTTGGAACTTAAATCAATTTCAGAGTTTGTGTTGTCTGCTTTCGGCAGCAAGTCACTCCAAAGTGAATTAAAGGGTATAACCAAATGATCACCTTTGTTTCAGGTACGGAAGTGAATTAGTTCTAGTAGAGTCATTTTCCGAGGATAATTTCACAACAGGAATAGCAACTAAAGGCTTAGGTCCAGCAGACCGAAAAGGTCAACACTACTGGCTGGGTCTTGCCTCGTTGGATGACCTCAGGACCAACACATTAGAATCTGCTGGCGGGCTTGTCGTCTCTCAATACGCTGGTGAGAATATGTCCTCTACTATTTTATACTTTTAACATTATTCAAGTTCATTTAAGTAACTACGCGCTCGACCCTTATTTGATATGTCAATTACGAGTTGGTTGTCGTACATTCGTTTCCTATCCAAGAAAAGTGACATTTTTGGACCTACAAAATGAAACGAGTCTACTGACGTTGTCCGTCTGTGATGCATCACTATTTTAGGCAATTAGTTATCTCAGTTGTTGCTCACGAAATATCATAATTCCTAATTACTAAAAACACCCCGATTTTATTTTGTTTTTATGATTCACAGAATGTGTACTATGTCAAACATGTTTTTCTGCGCCTTTACTTATTTTGAGCAATCTTCTTTTTTGTTTCATTGTACAGTGATAAATTTTTTACTCCGAGCACGTTTGAACTTCGGTAATTGACTACAGTAAGACTACCGTTACAAATCAGTTTTAATTTCAAGCAAAAGTAATCACTGGACTTAAGCCAGGTCATAAAATGTGAACCTGCTAAAAAGACGGGAAAATGAGGCTGAACTAAATGAAATGTCACGAAACAGGTTTAACGTTTTGAAATTCATCTGCAAAGTTTAGAAATTACTCAGCCTTAAAAATTTTTTTGCTTCGCTTTCCTCTAGCTCATCAACAAAGGTAAAAAAGGATTCAATGGCAATTCGAAGCCATTACTTTTCAATCATTCTTAAAATTTATGTATTGGGTTTTTTAAATTCGGTTTTAACAAAGTGCTATTCTAGATTGTGGAGAGCATCGAACAACTAAATTAAAAGAACCAATTTTATATTGGCAACACATTAATGAATATTCCGGGTTTTCGTTTCGGTTTTCAACAGAAAATATAATCGTGTCAGCAGAAGATTGAAACAGGAGTGCAACGGTTTGATGCAAAAAAGTTAATGAAGTCTTTTTGCCTTTTTATTAAGGGTTTTGGTCCCTGAATCAACCGGACCCATCGAAAGGTGAATGTGTTGACGTTGGTGTATCGGACGACTCTCAGTCTTGGCAGTTAACAACCTGTGAATCGCTATTGCCTTTTCTTTGCCGATCAAATGCTTGCCCCCAAGGTGGGTTGTTGTTATTTTAAAAAAAGTCCCGTTAAAATTACTCAAAATTTATTTCATGTTTTATATTTTTTGTAACAATAATTCAACAATCTAATTAAGGACTTTCCCTTGTTTATTATTTGTGCTGGAAATCGTACGACAGATTCTTTAAAACGCCCCACACTGATTAAGCATTTCATTCCGTAGGATCGTTTCATTGCTCAAATGGTAGATGCATTAATTCAGCATTTAAATGTGACAAGCAGGATGACTGCGGAGATGAATCTGATGAATTGGACTGCCCCAACAATTGTAATTATTACATGGCCAGCAGTGGTGATGTTGTGGAAAGTCCAAACTATCCACATAAGTACAATCCCCTGGGTAACTGTAAATGGACTTTGGAAGGACCTCAGGGACACAATATTCTTCTCCAGGTTTGTTTCATACACCCTTGTTATTACTTCTGTGTGATACCCTTAACAGAGTTAATATGTTTTCAAAACTCAATGGTCAACAATTTTTGTGACACCACACAAGAACTTAAATAATATTTATGCTAAACATGATGTTTATATTACATTCATGAATTCATGATATTAATGAAATCAAAACTGTCTTGAAGTAAATGATATGTGCTTTCATTTAATTTTAGTATATTTACTATGTAATAAATTCTGTTTTCTGAGCTTCTTGTAATGAAATGTAAACTCTTCCTAAAAACAGTGTTGTGCTATTTATTTTATTTTTTTTTTTTTTTAGTTCCAAGAGTTTGAAACTGAAAAGTCATTTGATACAGTTCAAATCTTAGTGGGAGGCAGAACTGAAGACAAAGCAGTCAATCTGGTCACACTTTCTGGCAAATTAGACCTAACTAATAAACTGTTTTTGTCAGCTTCTAATTTCATGATCATAAAATTTAGTACTGATGCATCAGTTGAAAGAAAGGGATTTAGGTTGGCATACAAATACATTATTATTTAGGCAGAACTTGCTTTATGAAGCTTTATTATATACTACAATGTGATGTGGTTATTGCAGAGCCTCTTGGAAAACTGAACCTCAATCTTGTGGAGGCATACTGCATGCAACCTCACAGGGCCAGTACTTAATGTCTCCTGCATACCCACAAAATTATCCAGGTGGATTGGAATGCCTCTATATTATTGCAGCTGAAGTGGGAAAAATCATTACATTTGAAATTGAAGACTTGGATTTAGATCCTACAAAAGATTATATATTAATTAGAAATGGGAATTCACCCAACAGTCCTGAAATGGCCAAACTGACTGGATCTGCTGAAGAGAACAACAGAATAATCATGTCAACAAAAAACCAAGTTTATGTGTATTTTAAAACCAATCTTGGGGACTCTAGAAGAGGTTTTAAAATAAAATATTCTGAAGGTAAATTCAGTTGCAAAACCCAGACATTGTTTATCCTAAATTATTACAAACCCAAGGGAACCATGGGAATTAAAAATTAATTTGCAAATGTATAACTTGTTTGATTTGAACAGGATGTCAGGCCAGTATAACTGCTTTGAATGGAACATTCACATCACCTGCCTTTGGTCTAAGTGACTATCCAAGCAACCAAGACTGTTTGTACAAAATTAGAAACCCTCGAACTGGTCCCATTTCATTAAAATTTGAAAATTTTGATGTTCATCAAACAGATTTTGTTCAGGTGAGTGGACCATTCACTTTACTGTGATTGTAACAAACCCAACTACTATAATTTGTTTACATTGTTCATGTTTTTATTAATGTTTCACAATTAGTGATAATTCACTATTGTTTTAAAAAGACTTGATTTTGGGCTACACTTAGTTGTTGAATATAAATGCACCATGAAATGATGATTAAAATTGTACTGATCAAATTTTTGTTTAATATTCAGGTTTATGATGGAGCTAGTACCAGTGGCCTCAGATTACATCCGGGTAATGGGTTCACCAGCAACGCCATACCAAGAATCACATTAACCTCTTCCAGCGGTGAAATGTTAGTTCGATTTCAAACCAACGCCCTTCACAGTGACAAAGGATGGAATGCTATATTCTCAGCTGGTAAGAAATAAATCCACAGTGTCAATTCTCTACATCTTCCGTAATCAACATTAGTTCAAAATGCTTGGAAACAACAAACAACTTACAGATTGTCCCAGTCTAAAACCTGGTGATGGAGCCATGGCTTCAAGTCGGGACACCGGATTTGGTACAATTGTCACCTTCAACTGTCCAGTAGGTCAGGAGTTTGCGACAGGACGTTCTAGAATCACAACTGAATGTATGAAAGGAGGAAATTGGTCAGTAACTTACATACCTAAGTGCCAAGGTACGTCGTCTTGTGTTCCTTATTAGGTTTTATCTACAGGGAAGGTTTATAGGGCAAATAAAATATTTTTTATATTTCAGAGGTTTATTGTGGCCCTGTACCTCAAATTGACAATGGGTTTTCTATTGGTTCAACAAATGTAACCTACAGAGGACAAGCTATGTACCAGTGCTACGCAGGTTTTGCATTTCCATCAGGGCAACCAATCGAAAGAGTATCTTGTCTGTCTGATGGAAGGTGGGAACGACTGCCAACTTGTTTAGGTATATTTCTCGGTATTTAAATACCTTTCTTTTTATTTATATGTGGGAGTATTAAATATTTTGATCGTTCATTTTAGCTTCACAGTGTCCACCCTTACCTGAAACACCACATGCAAACCAAACCATTCTCAACGGGGGTGGTCGAAGTTACGGAACCATTGTTCGAATCGAGTGTGAACCTGGTTACATCCGATCGGGCCATCCTGTCTTACTCTGTATGAGTAACGGCACTTGGTCACAGAACGTCCCGACATGTACAAGTAAGATATATCCATGGGCATAAAAAAGTAAATGAAACTCAATGGAAACCCTAATATTTTTAAAATTCTCAACGCAGGGGCGATGTGTCCAAATTTCCCAACAATCAGAAATGGATTTGTAACGGACCTGTCACGAGATTACTACTACGGAGATGAAGGCCGGGTACAGTGTCACCGTGGGTACAAATTGACAGGACCAAATATTATACGTTGTGGTGTAAATCAAGAATTTTCCGACGTGCCTAGATGTGAAGGTACGTAGCTTGGCCGTACCGGCATTTTTTATATTAGATATTTCTTCTAAAAGTTGGTTTTGAATTTTCATAATATTTCTTTATTTCTTACAAATTTGTTTTTTGTTACTATGTCAATTTTTCTACATATGTATAGATGTCAACGAGTGCAGTGCGAGTCAATGCGATTTGGCCTCCACTGAGTGCATCAACACTGCCGGGGGTTTTCACTGTAAGTGTCGCAAAGGCTTTGCGCCCAATTACGAATGCCGGCCTGTTGGTGATCTTGGGCTTACCAATGGTGGCATACCTGACGAGTCCATCACAGTTTCCAACTCCGAAACGGGACACAGTAAAGAGGCAAGTTTAACAGTGCATTCAACATAATTTTTAGCTGCCGTCTCCTTTCGTTGAAATTATTTTGTTGCTCTCAGATGGTCCGACTAAACAATGCTCGAGGATGGTGTGGAAACAACGTGGAGCCGGGAAAAAATTGGGTTCAACTCGACTTGAAAGCGCCCACAATCATTCGGGGCTTTAGAACGCAGAGTGTAACCCGTACTGATGGAAATTTGGCATTTACATCAGCCATTCGAATCCAATACAGCAATAATTTAACAGATGTTTTCCGCGACTACACGAACCCAGACGGTACACCTGTTGAGTTCAGGATTCTTGAACCTACCCTATCCGTCCTAAATCTACCGGTACCCATTGAAGCCCAGTTCATAAAGTTCAAAATTCAAGACTACATTGGAGCACCTTGCTTGCGGTTGGAATTAATGGGATGCACCCGATTGGAATGCAGTGACGTAAATGAGTGTGCCCTTAATAACGGAGGCTGCGATCAGAAATGTATCAACAGGTAATGAATGGATCACGTTGCAGCATAATATTTTTCCAATATGTTAGTTATGTTAATTACATATGTTATTTCAGCCCTGGTAATTACACATGTTCGTGCAACATTGGTTACGAACTGTTTACCTCTAATGGTACAGCTGGTTTCAGCATTGAATTTTCTGAAACAGGGGAAAGAGATGGTGATATTTTTCAAAGAAATAAATCCTGCGTGCCTGTTATGTGTCCTAAGTTACACTCACCTGACAATGGAATTTTATTGACCACCAAGGTTTGTTTTAACTAGAGTGGAAGAGCTACACTTATGTGATATTTTGCAGGAATAATAGGCATTTTGTTGTCTTTTCTCAGGATAAATTTCATTTTGGCGATTTGGTCAGTTTTCAATGTGATTTTGGTTACATAATGTCCGGATCAGCGTCTCTCTTATGTACATCTGGTGGTATTTGGAATGGAACCGTACCGGAGTGTCAATGTATGTCTTTCAAGCATAGAAGTTGATTTATTCGTTTACCAATATTTCAATAAATTTTCAATTTTTAATCTCAGATGCTGTTTGCGTTTCATTACCTGACGACAAGAATGAGGGTTTAAAAGTGTCTAAACCAGATCCAGAAAGCGTTTTGGTTTCCTTCCGGCATAATGTTTCGCTGACCTGTCAGAATACAGGAAGATTCTTGCGGAAGACTGCAACTTCTCATTTCAGGCAATGCGTTTATGACCCTAAACCGGTGAATGCACATAACTTTGTATAGTAAATTAAATTTATTTATTGTATTTCTTGTCTTTACATTAATATTTTTTGCTTATAGGGTTACCCTGAATATTGGCTTTCCGGTGTGCCGCCTTCGTGTCCCCGAGTCGACTGTGGACTACCACTACCGACACCCGGAGCAGAATATGGGGGCTACCCTGATACAAAATATCAATCATCGTTTTTCTTCGGCTGCCAAGAAACGTTTAAACTTGCTGGCCAGACAAACCAAAACGACAACGTGGTCAGGTGTCAAGCGAATGGTGTGTGGGACTTTGGAGATTTGAGGTGTGAAGGACCAGTATGTGAAGACCCAGGCCGTCCTATAGATGGATTCCAAATTGCCAAAAGTTATGAACAGGGTTCTGAAGTTGAGTTTGGATGCAACAGACCTGGTTACATATTAATAAATCCTCGGCCTATAACCTGCATCAGAGAACCGGAGTGTAAAGTCATAAAACCCCTGGGTCTTGCTTCAGGTAAAATTCCGGACTCTGCGATCAATGCGACTTCGGAGAGGCCAAACTACGAAGCCAGAAATGTCAGGCTTAATTCAGTAACTGGTTGGTGTGGAAAACAAGAGGCTTTCACCTATGTCAGTGTGGATCTGGGCAAAGTTTATAGAGTCAAGGCAATTCTTATAAAGGGCGTCGTCACCAACGATATAGTCGGTCGCCCAACGGAAATTCGTTTCTTTTACAAACAGACTGAGAGCGACAACTATGTTGTTTATTTTCCGAATTTCAATTTGACAATGCGAGACCCTGGGAATTACGGAGAATTGGCTATGATAACTTTGCCCAAGTATGTCCAAGCACGATTTGTCATTTTGGGTATTGTTAGTTACATGGACAATGCTTGTTTGAAATTTGAATTGATGGGTTGTGAGGATGCCAGCAAGGAACCTCTTTTAGGCTACGACTACGGTTATTCGCCCTGCGTAGACAATGAACCTCCTGTCTTTCAGAATTGTCCACAACAACCCATCATTGTGCAAAAAGGTCGCAACGGCCTTGAGCCTGTCGTATTCACCGAACCAGTTGCTGTGGATAACAGTGGAAGTATCGCCAGACTCGAAGTGAAACCACAAAGCTTCAAAACCCCAATAACAACTTTCCATGACATGGCCGTTAAATACGTTGCTTTTGACTACGATGGAAATGTAGCAATTTGCGAAATCAACATCACTGTGCCAGATGATACCCCACCATTCCTCAGTTGCCCACAGAGCTATGTCATCGAACTAGTGGACAAACAGGACAGTTATATAGTGAATTTTAATGAGACAAGAAGGAAAGTAAATACGTCGGATGCTTCTGGAGAAGTTAAAGTTGCTTTTGTTCCCGAAAGGGCAACTATACCAATAGGAGGCTTTGAAAATGTTACTGTCATAGCCACTGACAGATTCGGGAACCTAGCCACCTGCCACTTCCAAGTTGCTGTTCAGGCGACTCCCTGCGTCGATTGGGAACTGAAACCGCCGGCGAACGGGGCATTAAACTGCCTACCGGGTGAGAAGGGAGTTCAGTGCATTGCTACATGTAACAGGGGTTTTCGTTTTACCGACAACCAACAGGTGAAGACATTCAGCTGTGAGAACAAAAGTGCGTGGACTCCCACTAGTGTGGTTCCAGACTGCGTATCTGAAGACACTCAACAAGCAGATTATCATGTAACATCCATGGTCACTTACCGAGGAAATGGTGCTGTCGCTTCACTCTGTTTGGCTCAGTATGCTGATTTAATGTCTCAGTACTACTCGAACTTGAACGAAGAACTAAGTCAAAAGTGTTCGGCAGCAGTGAACGTTTTTATAAATGTAACATTTAGCGACACCAAGCCGAAGCTCATCGATGACAATGTCGTTCAGATGGATTTCAGCCTTGCCATTTCTCCCGCCGTACGTCAGCCGCAATTGTATGAACTTTGCGGTTCCACCATTAGTTTGATATTTGACCTAACGGTGTCTTACGCTAGTCAGGTCATTGAACCACTTCTGAATGTATCAGCTATTGGAAACCAATGTCCTCCCCTAAAGGCTCTCAGTTCTAAGATTTCCAGGGGATTTGATTGCAGTGTAGGAGAAGTTCTGAACATGGACACTAACGATGTACCACGATGTTTACACTGTCCAGCCGGAACGTTCGCTGCTGAAAAAGAAAAAACTTGTACTTATTGTCCCAAAGGGTTCTTTCAAAATCGTGACCGCCAAGGGTCTTGCATTCGATGTCCAGTTGGTACCTACACGAGAGAAGAGGGATCAAAAAGCATTAGTGACTGCATTCCGGTTTGCGGTTTTGGAACTTATTCTCCTACTGGTTTAGTGCCTTGTTTGGAATGCCCGAGAAACAGCTACACAGGCGAACCACCCACAAGCGGATTCAAAGATTGTCAGGCTTGCCCAGCCAATAGTTTCACTTACCAGCCAGCAGCTGCTGGAAAAGATTTTTGCAGAGGTCTGTTGTCCTTACAAAACCAATCTGGTAGTAACAATGTGAACAACGTAAAATATTTTTCATTTTATTGTAGCCAAGTGTTCTCCAGGATTTTACTCCGATACGGGTCTGGCACCCTGTGCCCCTTGTCCGAGAGATTTCTATCAATCCCATTCCGGTCAAACATCGTGTCAGGAATGCCCGACTAATATGAAAACTGAAGGCTCTGGTGCAATTGGGCGGGAAGAGTGCAAACCGATTCAGTGCACAGAAAACGCTTGCCAACATGGCGGATTATGCGTCCCAATGGGTGTGTAAACGAAATTTCATGTTTAATTGTGTGAGTCATTTCTTTTCATTGGGGAATTCTTTTCCTTCAGGGCACGGTGTTCAGTGCTTCTGTCCAGCTGGATTTTCAGGTCGTCGGTGTGAGATTGATATTGATGAATGTGCCTCTCAACCTTGCTACAACGGTGGAACCTGTGTAGACCTTCCTCAAGGGTACAGGTGCCAATGTCCGCCTGGATATAGTGGCATTAATTGTCAAGAAGAGAGATCGGATTGCAAGAATGACACATGTCCGGAACGTGCGATGTGCAAGGACGAACCTGGACTAAATAATTACACCTGCTTATGTAGATCAGGTTACACCGGCATTGACTGCGACATCACGGTATGAAAGATACATCTGTAATCACGTGTTACATTGTTAGTCGCACCCAGTCATTTATGAAATGTTTGTTTTCTTTACAGATCAACCCTTGCACAGCTCAAGGGAATCCGTGTTTGAATGGAGCTTCTTGCGTTGCCCTTCAGCAAGGAAGATTTACTTGTGAATGCCTGCCTGGTTGGGAAGGTCAAAGATGCGAGAATAATGTGGACGATTGCGCCGAGAAGCCCTGCCTCATGGGAGCCAACTGCACAGACCTGGTCAATGATTTCAAATGTAACTGTCCTCCAGGTTTTACCGGAAAACGATGCCACGAAAAAATCGACCTTTGCGCTAGCAACCCTTGTAAAAACGGTATATGTGTCGACCGACTCTTCGCCAGTCAGTGTATCTGCAACCCAGGTTGGACTGGAGAGTTTTGCGATGTCAACATCAATGATTGCGCAGGCCAGCCTTGTGAAAATGGCGGTGTTTGCACGGATTTAATTGACGGATTTTCGTGCACTTGTGACTTGGGATACACAGGAAAGCGTTGTCAGCATCTCATTGACGACTGCGCTTCTGAGCCCTGCCAAAATGGAGCTACTTGTGTTGATATGTTAGACGGTTTCCTTTGCAGTTGTCGACCCGGTTTTGTGGGTTCGTTGATTCCTTTTTGTTGTTCTTGATTCAAAAATAATAATCTCATTGTATTTTCATTAACGATTTCAACAATACTTTTTCATTTAGGACTGCAATGTGAAGCCGAAATAGATGAGTGCTTGAACGACCCATGTAGTCCGGAAGGTACAGATAAATGTTTGGATCTTGATAACCGCTTTGAGTGTCAATGTAGAGTAGGCTTCACCGGATCTTATTGTGAAACCAACATCGATGAATGCAACAGTAGCCCGTGTCTGAATGGTGGAACCTGTAGAGATGAAATCGGTAGGTTCACCTGCTCGTGTCCGCCAGGATGGACTGGGCCCAAATGTGAATTCGACATTGGAACTTGCCAGAACCGCCCCTGTATGAACGATGCGACCTGTATTGATTTGTTTTTGGACTATTTCTGTGTGTAAGTATAACTTACAAAAAATAAATATATCAATAAATTAATAAATAAATAATAAATTAAAAAATAAATTAATAAAAAGTCAATGTGTCGTGTAAATGTGGGATTAAGTAAATCCGTAGTAAATTAAGTAAATTGTATTCTGACAGTTGCCCATCGGGAACCGACGGAAAGCAGTGTGAAACAGCACCAGAGAGATGCATAGGAAACCCTTGCATGCACGGTGGTCAGTGCCAGGACTATGGAAGTGGCTTGAATTGCTCTTGTCCCTCGGATTTCACGGGTGTAGGATGTCAATATGAATATGACGCGTGTGAGGCAAACGCTTGCAAAAATGGAGCTACGTGTGTTGACAGTGGTCCAGGATTCACTTGTGTCTGCGCCCCAGGTTTCACGGGGAAATTCTGCGAGGAAGACATTATGGATTGCAAAGAAAACTCATGTCCACCTTCAGCTACTTGTATCGACCTAACCGATAGGTTTTACTGTCAGTGCCCTTTTAATTTGACCGGAGAAGACTGTAGGAAAACTATTTCTGTTGATTTCGACCTCCATTTCACCGATATGGCACGCAGCAGCGCGTCTCTATTGGTACCTTTTTACTTCGGACGGAAGAGCAGTTTAACCATTGCCATGTGGGTTCAGTTCACGAACAAGGACGAAGGTGGAACATTCTTTACTTTGTACTCGGTTTCGTGAGTATTATTCTTTAATTAATTATACAATATTCGTAACAGAAGATTTAACCCCTCATTAAAAGTCTCATTGACTAATTTTAGGTCACCTCACGTGCCCATTGGTCGACGACCGTTAATCCAGGCTCTTAGTAATGGCGTTCAGGTATCACTCTTTGAAGACCTGCAGGATGTGTATATGAGCTTCCGTGAGTACGCCACAATTAACGATGGTCAATGGCATCACTTTGCCGTTGTGTGGGATGGAGAAAAGGGCGGCGAACTGACTCTGATCACAGAGGGTCTCATTGCCAGCAAAATTGAAGGCTACGGAGGAGGCAGAACTTTGCCTGAGAACGCTTGGGTCACACTTGGAAAGCCCAGAAATGAAAACCCAAAGGCTTATACAGAATCAGGTTTTGAAGGACGACTTACTAAAGTTCAAATTTGGAGCAGAGCTTTGGATGTAACCGGAGAAATACAAAAACAAGTCCGAGACTGCAGGACGGAACCCGTCCTGTATCATGGCTTGATACTCAATTTTGCTGGTTATGACGACACGGTGGGAGGTGTTGAACGCGAGGTACCATCAAAGTGTGGACAGAGAGTTTGTCCAGTCGGATACACGGGTTCTAAGTGTCAGGATTTGGAAGTGGATAAAATTCCACCGCAGGTTGAACACTGTCCGGGAGATCTTTGGGTCATTGCGAAAAATGGTTCGTCCATCGTTAATTGGGACGACCCTGAATTTAGTGACAACGTAAAAGTTGTTAAAGTCGTGGAGAAAAACAACCACCGCCCTGGTCAAACTCTTCTCTGGGGAACCTACCAAATCGCATATGTGGCCTACGATCAAGCCGGAAATACGGCCACTTGCGCTTTTAAAGTTTACGTTTTGTCAGAATTTTGTCCGGAGCTCAGTGACCCTATAGGAGGAATTCAAGTGTGCAAGGATTGGGGATCGGGTGGGCAATTTAAAGTTTGCGAAATTTTTTGCAAGCCGGGTCTCAAGTTTTCTCAAGATGTTCCGGCATTTTACACCTGTGGTGCGGAGGGCTTTTGGCGACCAACAACAAATCCAAATCTTCCTATGATATATCCGGCTTGCTCAGGTATTTATCCTTTAACGGTATCTTACATAAGCAATAATACCATGGGTTAAGCTACATTGAGGATCATAATTCTGTTTCAGCTGCCAAACCAGCACAAAGGGTTTTTAGAATTAACATGCTGTTCCCTAGTTCCGTGCTTTGCAACGAAGCGGGACAGGGAGTTCTCAGGCAGAAGGTGCGAAATGCCGTTAACAGCCTGAACAGAGACTGGAACTTCTGTTCGTACTCTGTAGAGGGTACTAAAGAGTGCAGGGATCTTAACATTGACGTCAAGTGTGATCACCGTTCAAGAAACGGTCGCCAACTGGAGGATGATGGAGGTGTTTATAATCTCAATTCTGAAGTTCCCGTTGAACGGTGAGTTCTTGATTTTTTAGTTTGTATCTCTTTGTACCCCTTGATTAATTTTACTGTCTTTGTAGATTATTTGATTACTTTGTAGATTATTTGATTACTTTGTAGATTACTTTGTATCCAAATAGGTGTGACTTTTGCAGTTTTCACCTCACCATTTTTTATTACCATCTAAAGTGTTACGTACATTTTAATAAATACTTGTCAGGAATCAATGTAATTTTTTCTGAGGTTGTGTTCCTTACTTTGAAACTAAATTTCTGGACGGATATTTTTATGCATTATTTGTAATACTTGCAGTTAGAATTTTATTTATTTCCTCTAGGCATAATCGCAAGAGAAGGCAAACCAGCGATACTTACAATGTCGAAATTTCCTTCCCAGCTGTCAAGTAAGTGCCTTTATGATGGTTTTAGTTTAGTGGGGCAGATGCTTCCTTTGTTGTGAAATGGTCTAAGTTTTATTTCCTCTCTGCAGCGATCCCGTTATAAATTCTAACTCTAATGAGCGTGAAAACGTTCAACGACTTTTGGAGAAGCTCATCTTGGAGGACGATCAGTTTGACGTTCACGACATTCTGCCAAACACAGTCCCGGATCCGGCTTCGTTAATGCTTGAATCTGACTATGCCTGTCCAATTGGACAAGTAGTCGTCCCACCTGACTGTGTTCCTTGCGCTGTTGGAACTTATTTTGAGAAAAAGACAAAAAGCTGCTTGCCTTGTCCTGTGGGCTCATACCAAAGTGAATCGGGACAGACACAGTGTTCGTCGTGTCCAATTATTGCTGGGCGTCCAGGTGTCACCGTAGCCCCTGGAGCTCGTAGCGCAGCCGACTGCAAAGGTGAACTTTTTAAATATGGATTTCCATTTATTTGCCTTACAAATTCTACGTATTAGGTTAATTGAAACTATTTTCTGACTTTCATTTTAATTTCAGAACGTTGTCATGCTGGAAAATATTTCGATCACGAAGCCGGACTTTGTCGAAGTTGCGGTCATGGATTTTACCAGCCGAACGAGGGAAGCTTTTCTTGTCTTCTCTGTGGTTTAGGAAAAACGACACGAACGACGGAAGGCGTCTCTCAAGAAGTACGTTTTTAAATATCTATGTGTTAAACTGGACAAACAAGTATTTCCAATGACTTTTTTTTAATCAGGAATGTCGGGACGAATGCGGTTCAGGCATGCAATTAGGAGTAGACGGAAAATGTGAACCCTGCCCTAGAGGAACCTACCGTACTCAAGGCATACAGGCGGCCTGTCAGAACTGTCCACTGGGTAAGACAACACCCAAGACTGGGGCCGCTTTTATAGAGGAGTGTTCTTTGCCAATTTGCCCACCGGGTACCTACTTGAATGGCACTCAAAATAGCTGTATCGCTTGCAAGAAGGGAACATACCAGCCGGACAGCCAACAAACAATGTGCTTACCGTGTCCACCCAACACCAGTACAAAGGGAACGTCTTCTGTAAGTTTTTCTTCACCTTTCCGTTACCGGGCGAACGAATTAACCGAAATAATTTCTTGGTTGTAATAAGTTTTTACTATTAACAGATCAGCAAGGCTGAATGTACAAATCCGTGTGAAATCAGCGGCCCTGGAATGCATTGTCATAGGAACGCACATTGTCTTCTTATACAAGAAACAAGTGACTTCAAGTGCGAATGTAAACCTGGATATACAGGAAATGGAACCGAATGTCGAGGTGGGTATCCGAAAAGTTACAAAACAACTATTTAGAGGAACAAGAAACATAATTCTTTTTATTTTAGACGTTTGTGAGAACTACTGCGAAAATGAAGGAGTTTGCGTGAAGGACAACAAAGGACAGCCGTCGTGCAGGTGCATTGGCTCCTTCACCGGAAAACACTGTACCGAGAAATCTGAATTTGCTTACATTGCCGGTGGTGTGGCCGGTGGTGTCATTTTTATAATTCTAATCATCCTACTGGTTTGGATGATATGTGCCAGGTTTGTTGCAGATTTAGCTGTCGCAGGCCTAAATGTTTTAAACGGTTTAAGTAATATCTTGCTCTGCATTCCTGGTTACAGGTCGACCAAGAAGAAAGAACCTAAAAAAATCTTGCAGCACGCGGCAGATCAGAACGGTTCGCAGGTGAACTTCTATTATGGAGCACCAACGCCCTACGCAGAATCCATCGCACCATCCCATCACTCGACCTATGCTCACTACTACGACGACGAAGAGGACGGTTGGGAGATGCCCAATTTCTATAACGAAACGTACATGAAGGGTAAGTAAATCTAATTTCGACAAAATAGAAAGGAATAGAGAAAAAATCCATTAATCATTCTATTTCTGTTTATATTTGACAGAGAGCCTGCATAACAACAAAATGAATAGTCTAGCAAGATCAAACGCCAGTATTTACGGTAACAAGGAAGATTTGTACGATAGGCTCAAAAGACATGCATATACCGGAAAGAAGGACAGGAGTGACAGCGACAGCGAAGGACAGTAAAACGCATGACAGAGCAACGAATCGGTGCCAATTAGGTAGAAAACGTGAAGACTTGAGCAATCGTGGATACTTGCAATTTAATGTCAATTTTTCGCGTTTTCTAGCCAACAAACTTAAAGTGAATCAACAAATTTATTTATTTGCAAAGACATAAAAGACTGGGGAAATTTTGCAAAATCAATGTAAAGTAAAGAAAAGTAGTTAGAATTCAGCGGGTTTAATAGAATTTGACTAAAAAATGAGAGTAACTCTTATTTCGCAGTCAATTTGAGATTTGAGGTTCGTTCAATTTTCAGCCTCTGCGATATTTTCTATTCATTTCCACGGTCAGCGCCTGAGTCTGCGTGTCTGGGTGTGTACATTTGTGGCAGTGCATGTGAAGCTGTAGAGAAAGCAGGTACCCATAGAGGTGGTACCTTTGACTCGTTAGATAATAGGTATGTAAATCGAATAAACGAAACCAGTGCAACTCATCGAAGAAGGTTCTTTTAACAAACCAAATTATTAGGAAAATGTAATATTTGTCATTTCTGACTGTTCTCAGGTTACATAGATCGGTGAACCTAATCTAAACTCTAATATAAACTCTTGTCGAGACGCCTAAAGGAGGATCAACGAAAGATTTTAATAAGAATTTCGTAAATGAGTTCAAAGGCAATTCATATAGTTTCCGATTCATGTTAATCACCAAATACTCTTTGGCATTGGGTCAATCTGATCTGATTTGTGGTTGCTGTTATTGTTCGATGGCACTTCAAATTAAATGTGTGAAGAATGCGGAGAAAAACACAAGAAGTTATTTATTCAAAAGGTCATGAGTGTGAAAGGCAGCCCTTAAAGAGTCGCTGATTGAATCATATGTGCAGCTCCTCTGTCTTTAGTAGTGTGTTTAACTTCATATTTAGTCATGTTCTTCCCCTTCTCCGCAATACATTCTACATATTGTACCTTAGAATTGTTTGCGTCATTTGAGGTTAGGTTCACCAGTCTCCTCGTTGAGTTTTTAGAGTGAATGAAATTTCACTTTGTGTATGCGTGCTTGTCTCTTTGACTAAATGACAAGGAAAGCACCCATTCTCAAACTTGTGACTGACGACAAAGCGGGAGACCAAAAAGAAAGGAAAATTTCAGTGTTACTTGTTGGCTTTCATTTTTTACTTTTTATAAATATTTCCCTAATTTTTTTAAATAAGATTTTGTAACTGAACTTTCTAAACACGATTTTTTTCTAGTCATTCCTGGAAGTCACCGGGTCTCGGGACCGTCACATATTTGTCTACCTCGTGAGCCGCCGGGCAGGAAATTCTGCTGTCCACCACAACCTCCTGTTGCTCGTTTGAGTGTGTCGAATTGACCCTCGTGATCTCCTTAGTGAACCCGTTTATAGTAATCCTCTAGTCAGCCACTTGAAAATAAGTATCATAGGCCATTAGAAATGCCCACAAGAAGATTTCCGTCTACAAGCAAAAGTTTCCAATTCAGTTACAAGGTATTCCTTTAGAATCTGACCGTTTTCAATTTTCTGTGGTCTTCTAATACTTCAACATAAAACCCCATGCAGAAGTCAAAGATTTTTAACGTTTCTATGGTACGGAAGATAGACTTGTCTGCTCGAACCTGTCAGATTGTTCGACAACTACCACAGCAAACAAGGTAAATAACAATTATCCAATCTGAAATTTATATTGAAGTGACTACCTTGGGGAAGAGGGCGTATCCTCTAAAACCAACAAAACAACCCCCAAACCCCATGCGACCTTAAAATTGCACTATTAGGGCTCGAATTCAGGTTTTACCACCAAGGTTTTGTGTCATGTTGACCGTCAGGCACCATGAAAATGCGGAAGTGCGTAGTGGATGATTTTGCTGCAGCTATGGGGACACAATATAGGGGTGATTCATCTTAATTCATTAATTCGTGCTTCCCCCTCCCAGCTGTTGGGCCAGGGGCAGAGTCAGGCAGAACACCCCTGCTTTTTCTCATTCCGCATTCACCCTAAGAATCTCGCCGCTCTCGCGATTTCAATCTACTGGAGGTTGGAGCCTTTGGGTTGGAACGGGGAGGTTAAGTGTTGATTCCCGACATGGGGACTTTTTTACTTACAATTTTAGAAATGTCACTTAAAATACCTTCGTTCGGATCCAGAGGTTATTCATCAAGTGAAACTTATGCTGTTTGACAATTTAAATTCCTACGAAACACTGTAACAATGGTAGCTTCTCTCTGTTTAGGTTCAGGATGTAAAAGCGCATCTAATTTAGTCAAGTCGAGGCAACCCTCAGGATCGAGAAGAGTTAGAAATGGAAATATGATCGACCGACACCCTTTAAATTATTTTTGTTCTCTTTTACCTTTATTGTTGACTCAACTTTGACATTCGCCCTGTTTATTATTGATTTGTACCTTCCGCCCAGTTCACTTGCTTTCGAATCTTACGGATCTAATTGGGTAGGTTCCACACTTTTCAAGGAACAGCAGCTTCTACGGGCCGATGTGATGATGGTCTCACCTTTGAATTCACACGACTCCGATGCTACTGACCTTTTGACATTTCGAGGTCAAGAAAAGAATAATTTCGAATTAATATATAAATTTAATTTTATGTATCTCTGTGCATTCAGTTTTATATTCATCCACTTGTTCACTTGTCATTCTTCTCTTTTTAGAAATTGTATTGAGCGGTAATATTAGGGAATTACTTATGATAAAAATCCAAAGACCTATTCGTCCCTGAATACAAAAATAATAAGGATAGTATCTAAGATTTATTCCGGCAATCACCCTCTTGTTCAGCAAGTAATGAGGTAAAAAAATATAGTTCTGAAAAATATGCAATAACAGTGACAAATTTTTAATATAAGCTGTTATTCAGAATCAGAACAAGCCTTATACATGTAGCTATATATACCGTGTTAAAAGTTAAAAATTAATCTAAATTTAGAAAAATGGATTAATTCTCAATTAAAATAATGAAATACATTCAAAGAAGCAAAATGAATGAGAATCATTTCTTACAAGCAACAAACTCAAAGGTGTGGCACATAAAACATTTTCATTCTATAAATGCGGTAACTAGTTAAAACTCAACTGAGAGAACAAAATGAAAAAGGAAAAAAAAATGAAAAAGAAAGGATAAAACTGGAGGGCCGGGTTCAATCCGCCACTGACTGGTGAAAGCAATAAGGGTTGTTATTGATCGAATGCTCCCTCATCCCTAATTTTCACTCGCAGTTTCCATCCCTTAAATTTTACTCTCTCAGTGTTGCCTTCCCACTGGCATCATGTCGGCAGTTCGCGGTTCTCTCAACTAGTTGTCTTCCTATTTTTATGTTACTCTAACATGCGGTTGTTTGCGTTCGTGTACACTTTTTTTGAACTCAAATTTTACGGAAGCATTCGAAGCAAGTGAGAAAAAAAAACAACCCCCTCAGCCGGCGGTCGGGCATGCCGCGTTTTCAAAGACGCCAATTCTAAACACATTTTGGGCTATTTTGTCGTATTTTTGTAACTTTCTTGGCATTCGTGGGAGACCTTCGAGTTCTCCGCGAGTCATCGCAAGAATACCAGTTAACCTGTTTCGCAAAACACGTGATTCTATTGCCCTGAGGCCATGACATTTTTGCTTGACGAGTGACGAGTTATTGTTTTTGTGCGGCAAAGGAACGAACGGGCACAAGATTCGGGGGGGGTCGTAGAATAGGAATGGAGAAACCCCGTGCGGAGAAGATGAGCGACGTGCAAAAAGCCTCATATCTGGAAGCTTACATGGCACAGCAGGCTGCAGCCTTGCAACAGCAGCAGAATAAATTCAGATACGATAACATTCCGCTATCGATGGAGGACAAGAAGAAATCGATTCCTAACGGCAACCCAATTTCGTCACCCCCTAAAATATTTCCAAACTCGATTGGGGGCTGTGCCAATTATGCCGCCCCCATAAAAGTGCCCCAGTTGCAGACGACGACAGCAGACACGTACAAACCCAATTTGGAATCGACGTTTACAGTTCCGGATGACGGACTGGGCTACGATGACGGTGTTCGTGTTCTGAGGACTCTTGGCTCTTGGTAGGTCTACCTCAATTTCCCTCTGCCTCTTCAGAACTCCTTTTGGTGGTCTTTTAGCAACAAAAACAAAGAAAGTGTGTATTTTCTTCCTTTCGATCGCTCACCGTCAAATTTACATGCTTGAAGCTCACCATTTTGTCATGTGAAATTCTAACCTCAATCTTTTGACTAAGATCGATATGTTTGTTGCAGGACGCCTGAGTACCCCGGACTCTCGTCCAGACCCACAAGTGGAATGTTATTTCCGGATCTGCCCTATCCTCATACGGACATGGCCATAAATCAACGGAAACTGACTCCCTCCGTGCTTCCCAGTCCTCTTCCAGTTCCTCAGTCACATAACACGAGTCCGTTAACAAGGCCGACGCCGACGTTGCCACAGATGAAGAAGGACGACATGGGTCTGAATAACGCAAATAGCAGGACTCAACAGAATACACAACAACCTCAGCAGCCTCAGCAACCGCAACAACAAACGCCATTGTCCAGGTCCAACTCGCAACCCAAAACAAACGGAATATCTGTACAGAACTCTGGAAGCAAGTCCTTCACCTGCACAATATGTGGGAAAAGCCTTGCGAGAAAAGACAAATTAGTTATCCACACGCGTATTCACACGGGGGAAAAACCATACATTTGTGAAGTATGCGACAAAGCATTCGCGAGAAGAGACAAATTGGTGATCCATATGAACAAAATGAAACACCGCACTCCTACGAATATTGCGCCCCTGGGGAAGCGGACGAACATTGACAAGAATTCAGCGGCTAAAAAAGCGCTGCAAGAAGACATGGAGGAGATACCGAAGGCCACGGCTCTCAGCATACAGTCAGCAGCGGCAAATTGGTCCTGCGAACTTTGCGGCCAAATGATGACCACTCGAGAGGAGTGGACGGTTCACGCAAAGGCCCATTTGGAAGAGAAGATTACCGGAATAGGGGTTATAAGCCCAAACAATTTTCCTAACAATCAAAGACCCATCGCCAACTACGGAGCCAATTCCGTCCATATGGCCGGCATAGGTAACCCGACGTACCCGGCGGTACCTCAGCACTCCTCTCACTACCAGCCTTTTAGTATAACCGAGAGGCAGTACTGTCCTGTTTGCAGGCAGACGTTCGCTACCAAATCGGAGTTCATGCTTCATGTGAGGGCTCACTTTGACAACGTTATCAAACCGCACGAAGTAGACAGCGTGAGGCAGTCCCAGGTGCATCCCTCTGGCACAGCCATCATAGATAACGCTAGTATATGCAGCTAAGTCTAAGTGTCATACAGAAAAGGGCCTGGTCTAAAGAAGATCAAGTACTCTTATGACCTGTGACTTCAGTGAGGGTCATTCAATTCCAGTTGTAACACCTGCCTATAAAGCCACACTGCAGATTGGCAAACTTTTTCTTAAGTATGCGGGCAAGTATGTGAATGTGCGCGTGTGTGCATGTGATTTAAACCCGACATATAAAGATTTGGCCTTTGTTTATAATGTTGGTGATAGTTTAATTATTTTCATATAATCATTTAATGTTTGCACAAAGAAATGGGATTAAATGCCCTGAAACTGTGGTACTTTTTTCCACGTAGATGAGACATGAATAAAAAATGAAACAAAAAAACTTTCAACTTTTGTTGACTTCATGAAATGTTCTGTTGTCAAGCTTTGTAAACTGTAACTAATTCAAATGTGTGTGTAAGCCATATTTAAATAAATATAAAATCACCAAAAATAAAATTAATACAGTATTTGTTTAAAAATATATCAATATTTTGAACAAATCTTCTTAACTTTAATTGGATACCACAATCTAAGCAATCATTTTCAGGCAAAATACTAAAAAATATTTTTCAAAACAAAGCTTTAATTTATATACATTAAATTATAAATTATAAAATTCTTCTTTATTTTAAAAGTTTGTTGTAAAATTTTTTTGGTGTTTCTTACAATGTGATACCAAGTTCCTTATAGTTAATTATTTAAATGTCACCCATTGTGTAATGTAAAGGAACATATTTTTTTTTAAAGTTACATGGAATTTAAAATAATATAATTATTTACTGCATGAAGATTACACCGTATTCTTGGTGAATTCTGGGTAAAATGTATAATTTGGAGCTGCACACCACAGGAGGCAGACAGAATATTTGGGAATGAGTAGAATGAGGTAAATGTGGTATTGAATCCTTGTCTGCTTCTCTCTTGTACGTACAAAATGGAAAATAAAAAATTGTTTATAAATCTATAAAATCACAGCACAACCCAAAGCATTCATAAGTAGCGAGTGGGCCAGTGTCACTAGACATGTTGCATCGTGGAATTTGTAAATTTCAAAATTTAAAGATGGATCCTTAGATCAGTACCAGTTGAGTACTTTTTTGCACATACTATTTTATGACTTGAGTGAGAAGTGATGTCGGATTCCAGTGGCTCTGACGAGTTTTATGATGCAGAGGACTCCACACCAAAGAAATTATCCCAGTAAGTGTCCTTGCTAGGTTCCAAATGTTTAAATTGCAGTTTCTACATCAATCGTATTATTTATTAGCTCTACATGCCTCACCAAGTTATTTAATACTAGACATGATTTGAAATTATTTACACTGGGTTTCACTGTAGTTGTAATTGGAAGTTACTGGTTGAATTCTCGCAAGCATGGCATCCGCCCTTAAAGATGTAGTAACTTTTCCTATAATAATGCTTGTGCCACTGCTCATTATTTTGCAGGAAACATAAATTGAGCGGGGGATCCATAAAAGATGTGCCACAGGGGAGTACTGATTTGGAATGCTGTGGGAAAATATTAGAATCAAAATCTAGCTCACTGGAAAATGTAGACAGTTTAAAATTGGAACCAATTACAAACACCAGAATATCAGAAATACCAATTGACAATGTTAAAGTTGCAACAAATGATGATCGTAAATGGTTTTCTGAATTACGACAAAGAATGCAAACTGATGATGAGGAAATTGGAGGACTTAATACATCTCAACCAGAGAGCCAGACATCCTCTGTTGATGGGGTGTTTGCTCATGCCCCAAAAACCACTCACCCTTTTAGGATTATTGAGCATGACAACATAAGCATACAGAGTATGATGTCATTGGGAAGGGTTGGCAGAGTTTTAAGTGGAATTGAACCAGGTAAATTGAGGTATATACCCTGTTTAGAATTTAAAATTAATTTTTTTTTGCCAAAACATTTGTATATTTATTACCAGCTGTGTCCTCCAAGGATCCATTGAGTGGTGCAACAGCATCTTCAGCTGTTAGTAATCAGTCATCATTAGAAACAACAAGAGATAGTTCTCCATCAGCAAGAAGCAGTCAGTCTGCTGTTATTCCTCAAAATAATCCAATGCCAACAAGAAATCTAATTAAAAGTCATGAAGATTTAAGGTCCACTTCAAGTAATGAATTTTTTCTGCAGGTGAACATCACATTGTAAAGTCCCTTGTAAATTTTTATTCAGTAATGTAATCTCTAAAGAAAACCTTTCAAATTATTTTAGGAACCAGATGTAATTGCAAGCACAAAAAATTCAAATACAGTTCACTGTTTGACATCAAGTGGAGAGGAAAAAAGTTTAAGTGACTTAAACAGTGGTCATCTTGATAAGAAATCAAATAGTGGTAAAAAGGTTCCAATTCCACCACCAAGAAAAAGAAAGAAAAATTCAAAATCAACAAATGTGAGTTTAGTTGCAAACTACCATTCCTCATTTTTGATAATTACAATTACTCCATAGTGTAAGACAGAATTTTTACTGCTAACATGATAAATAATTTTCAACATTTAAGCAACCCTGTATTAACAATTGTAGAAAAAAGAATCAATTGAATCTGAACAAATACCAATGAGAACTGTTATGCCACTTCCAAGTCCTGCAAGTACAATTGAATCATTAACCAGGGAATTGGAGCACTCTTTGGACATCAATTCTGCAATTAGAGGGCAATTTGTTGTGAAACCCCAAGTATGTTTCTTTTGTAGGTTTTGCATTCTTTTTGACTGTGACTACATTTAATGTTTTTTCAGGATGAGGATACAGCAAAGGCATGTGGATCACATCCAAATGAATCAGAAGAAAAACCCAGACTGGAAACTAGAGCTTTCAAAGAGAAGGGACTGGTTTCCAATAATACACCATTAGTGGTGCCTTGTACATCCAATAGCATTGGTCGTACAAGTATTAACAGTGCAAGTGGTTTAAGGTAGCAATATTAGTTCATCTGTTTTTGATAAATAAATTAATTTACCTGACTTAGTTCCATTAGCATATAGGTCTCTGGTTTGGTTCATACTTTATGGTAACACAGAGCTGACAGTTTTTCAGTACCTTAGTCTTCAAATACCTGTGTTTTTCTAATCATTGGACTTACAAATGTGATCTTCTCCATACCAAAACATAACAAGACCTTATGAGAATATGGCTATGTAAAACACAAATTACATAGGAATTACTTACTTTTTCTTTGTGAGACATAGTTGACTAATTGTTTCAGTATGTCTCACTTCCTCGGATCGAACTATCACGGACAAGTGGATAAGGCAAATGGAAATAAGAGCAATGAATATTCAAAGAAAACTAATGTAAGCCCAAAAAATTCAAAGGAAAGAAGGCGATCAGCTGGTGACGAACAAGGATTTATATCACAACTTAATATGTTTGTTAGAACCAGAACAGATTCAGGGAAACAACTGTCTGATTTGGTGAGAATTACTGTTTTGAATTATATTTTTTCCATAGCACTTTCCCAAAAACTTTACATCTTAATTATACTGAATGAATTTACGCCGACAGGAAATTCTAGAACAAGTTACAGTTTTAAACTTGGACACAGGAGAGAGAGTGCCGTTAAGCGTGGCCGAAGACAAATTACCCCAGGGAATCAACCCTCTCTCACTTCACATTATGAGGCTAACATCAGAATATGTTAGCGACACTAATTTAGAGAAGCAAAAAGAATCGGACGAGGAGAGTGTAGATAGCAAAGTTTCGGAAATTCCCACAGGGAAAGACCTGGAGAGGAGGCCGATGCGGAGAAAAACTGATAAAATTAAAAAGTTTTTGGGGAGCACCGTGAAGAAAACAATGGACAAAGCCAAGTCTTTGGCACAGGAGGTAATGAATGAAATTAGGCTTGTTTCCTGAAATACCAAGGAAAGAGGTTTTGGATATTCATGATACGGTTATACTTAGGTATCTCATGCCAGACACAAAGAAGATGGAATGGATATCATGGATGAAGGCAATCCAGGTGAACAATACATCAAACTGAAGGCTTCCAATAGTCACAAGGGACCTTATGATTTCGACAGTTTGAAGCACGTACAAGACCTGAGTGGGGAACACCAGGGTCCTGTTTGGTGCATGAAATTTTCAGCCTGCGGACGACTGTTGGCCACCGCTGGGCAGGACCGCGTTCTTCGTGTTTGGGTCTTAAAAAATGCCTATCAACAATTTCAGGTTTGTTTCTATAACTGCATTACAACACGAATTTTTTGTTTGTATTATTGCCCCTGACACTTGTGCTGTGTTTCACTATTAGTTTTCGATAATGCAGTATTACAACTTTTGAGATACATTTCATTCTTCAGGACATCAGAAACAAGTACAATAATCCAAACAAGGTCTCGCCTACTCCATCTCAGGAGTCGTTAGTGTCTCAGCACTCAGCAGAAGATCCAGAAATAGCTGCTGCTCTCCTTGACACCAGTGGTAGTATGGGTCCGTTCATGCCGAAACCTTTGTGCACATACAATGGACATACTTCCGACCTTCTCGATGTGTCCTGGTCTAAAAACTACTTTGTCCTTTCATCTTCAATGGATAAGACGGTTCGACTCTGGCACATCTCGCGCAAAGAGTGCCTGTGCTGCTTTCAACACATAGACTTTGTTACCGCCATTGTTTTCCTGCCCCGTGATGATCGATATTTCCTTAGCGGCTCCCTAGACGGCAAATTACGACTGTGGAATATCCCAGACAAGAAAGTTGCCGTATGGAACGAGGTGGACGGTCAAACAAAGCTCATTACTGCAGCTAACTTCTGCTTGAATGGGAAACTAGCCGTGGCTGGCAGCTACGACGGACGGTGCATTTTCTATCACACGGACAACCTCAAATACCATACAACGATCCACGTGCGATCGACGCGGGGAAAAAATTCTACGGGTAGAAAAATCAGTGGAATCGAACCGATGCCTGGAGAGGAGGGTAAGATTCTGGTGACTTCTAATGATTCCCGAATACGACTGTACGACCTAAGAGACCTGAATCTATCATGCAAGTATAAGGGCTATGTGAATGTCAGCAGTCAAATCAAGGCCAGTTTTAGCCATGATGGCAAGTACATAATCAGCGGCTCCGAGAATCAGTGCCTATATATATGGAAGACTCATCACGACTACGCAAAATTCTCCTCCGTCCGGCGTGATAGAAATGACTTTTGGGAGGGGATCAAGGCGCACAACGCTGTTGTGACATGTGCTGTTTTTGCCCCCAACCCCGAGGGAATAATAAAAGAATTGGAACAAAAGACTGAACCTGAAGAACCTGATATGGAAGACCCAGTGGTGGCTCAGAGAACCAAAGGTTGTGGTGGCTACGTTCTTGTCAGCGCCGACTTCAATGGGTGTATAAAGGTTTTTGTTAACAAAATGAAACCAAAACACAGTTCCCTTCCGGCATCGGCTCTGGCATAACCTACCTACTATGGCTGACTGTGGATGTGATTCGCTTTGATATCTTATAACAAGTGAGGTAAACGACTCCCGTTTTTCTAAGGCAACATAAAACGGGAAGTACACTTTGGTTTCCTAACCCTAAATTTCATTACACAATAATGAAACCTACGTGATAATATAAGAAATTCGTCATTATTAGTAATTATATTTCAAATTTAGGTAGGTTTATTTGGTCCTCAAGGGTGTGATTGGCGGCAGAATTTTGTCTCCAATTCAGGAAAGTAGCAATGTGATAATTTTTTTTGAATGTACATTGTGTAACATTTAATTATTTCGAGGCACTACACAAGCAGAGTTGTTTTTATATACTCATATAACGGAGAGTTACTCTCAGTTGCACTGGAGGTATCACATGACTATATTGACTGTTGTTTATCTGAAACCTAATTTTTGAATTTGCTTTTATTATTAAAAATAGAGCATACTCTAAACTCAATAGAAACTGAACAATTTCAGTTAATTTTTAACTTATATATCTATTTATACTTTAACAATGACAAGTTTGAGTGTGAATTGGTGTTCTACATGTCAACCAAACTACATAACCAAGGTCATTTGAATAAAACAGCAGCTTAAGCATAAGCAAAATTTTACCAAAAATTGGAAAGACACTACATAAAAACCTGCATAAACTTTTGCATAATTAGCAAGACTTTTTTTCCTAATTCCTAATTTAACACAGGAAACACAACTTGAAGCATAACCAGCTGTTATAAAAATGTTTTCAATTACATAGAGTGCAAAAAAACAAGATACACTACCAGTATTGCACACTGCAGAAATATATATACCTGGATTTGTTTAGAAGTGTTCTAATGATCCTCCCATTGACCATTTTGGTAAAACCATCATTCTCACCAAACTACTCTCAGTGAGAAGAACAAATACATCAAATAGGTATTTTATGGATTTGCAGCTGTCAACCACACTTATAACTAGTGGTAAATAAATGAAAGCATTCAGCAGATCAACAACACATTTGCTTAAAAGGCACCTGCTCAAGTAGTCCTGTTAAGCTGCTATAAGGTCCTTCTTCCACTGAAATTAAAATAAATTATATGGGTAATATATAATTGGGGATTTTCTATGAGTTATTTTACACTTTCGTTAATGTAACATAGCTTACACAGAAGAACATATATACTCCAAGTGTAACAATATTAATAAAATATTACCTTTATTTGGTTCCAAATCACAATGTACCATATCCCAAAGTTTATTTTTCTAACACTGTATTTGTTTAAACATATTGCTAACTTATGATACATTATATATAGTTATGTACATTATTAGAAAGGGTCAATAATTCTATTGTCTATTATATTTTTGTTACAAAAAATAATAAATGAACATAAACGTAGGAAATCAAATTGTTAATTAATTTCACAAAATATTTCCTAATTTTTTGGTAGCTTGACAAGATTCTTCATTAAAGTATGACATTTACAGAGTAGTTTACAGAAAGAGCTTGTCATTTACAATTTGCAGTTACATGTTTTATGTCATTATCACATTCCTTTAACAGAGAAAATTGGTGTCTTCTTTATAAACTCATCCAATTTTGTTTTGAACAATTCACTTTCTATTGCCTCACTCATTGAACAAACCGGATTTTTTACAACGTACTCGACATAGATTTGACTATATATTTGCTGAAGAATGTCTCGGTTATTCGGAGATGCTATGTCTGTATTGAGAACGAATTTTAAACCCGTTGGCGTTTCGAAATAATTTAGGGCGTATTTGCTGGTTTTATAATACAGGAATCCTTTTTTCACATCGATTGGAGAAATTCGACTGACAAACGTCTTCAACGAGTACAACATGCCATACATTAATTTTCCTTCCTGCAAATAAAAGGAAATCATTCTTTCCAATGTAGAAAAATTTATACTAAACCTGTTTCTAAGTACTTACTTCTTCGCGCGTCATGCCAGACTGTTTAACTCGATACCATTCTGCATAATGCAGCAATGTTCCATTTTTATCGAATAAATAAAAATTGTAGACGGTCATTTTTTTATAGCAGTGCGATTTGAGATTGCAATAATAAAGATGAAGCTTTGCCAAATCAATGTGTTATTTCACATATCGGAGGTGTGCCTGCAGCCACCGAAAGTGTGGTTACCAGATTAAATTATTTTGACATGTCAATTGGCACTTTTGTGGTCCGCCTTTGAGTCTGAAACCACGTAAACTAATTGTTTGTTCCACGCATTACAGTTTCTGGCACCACGGTATAGTTTTCTGAAAAATTTCAAACTGTTGTCAGTCGTTCGTTTTGGAAGTCAATTAATTAAATTTTAAAATGGCAGCAGTTACAAAGAGATTAATGGGACAGTTAAAAAGCCCTGAATTCAGAAGTTATTTGATGAGGTGAGTACGACAAAGCAATTTGAGAATTTTTTAAGTCACTGCTCTTGATAGTACCTTGAACCGTTATTAAGGACATTTAAGTTGTAAAAGGTCATTTAATTTTGTTACATTGATATTATCATCGGGACAGCACACACTTTTGGGGACCTGCTGCAAATTGGGGCATTCCGTTGGCTGCCATCAGCGACATTCAAAAGGACCCGAAGTTTATCAGCGGAAAAATGACTTTGGCTCTCAGCATGTACTCATTGATTTTCATGAGATTTTCATTCAGGGTTCAACCACGAAATATGCTCCTTTTTGCCTGTCACTTAACTAATGAGTGTGCACAAATTGTTCAAGGAGTTAGGTTTATCAATTACAACTATTTGGGAAAAAGGGAACAACTCTGACCTTGATTCACTCTAGGTCATTGAGTGCAATACAATACAACTAAGAATTATTTAAGTAGTGGTTGCATTGTAAAGAATATTGTTTTTCACACATTCCGCTTATCTTTTAAATGATGTACAAATAACATATAGAATATCAGTTTCTTATAAAATAACTAGAACTAACATTTTTATTACAAATTTAGGTTGCCTGCAGCAAAGAAATATTACAATTGAAAAGAGTGGTTTTTGTACTACAGGATAGTAGTTCTACAATAACATTTTTACATTCAATTCAGGGTATCATTATTTTTTGAATGGGTCAGGTTTCAAGGTTACAATAGCTTTTACTATAAAAATTTTTACAAATAATGTAAATCATTAAAAGAAATTCTCCAATTTACATATAAAAAAAATGGCAATAACAAATAAAAAGAAATGGCAATTACATATTGTCCTGTTATAATGTTACATATTATATTATTTTTTAATCAAAATAAAGTCACAAAATAAATAATAAATGGTGCTTTTTATAAGTATTGTATAGCAGGATGTGTAAATTTTAAGAAATTATATATTTTTGCAACAGATGTCTTCCACCTAAGAAAAAAACTATTTTTATTGATTTTTATTCTCTAAATAAATATTGATGTCAAAATTTTAAATACAGTGCCAAATGTGGTACATGGTACATCATAACAGTGAAAATTTTGGTAATTGCATAATTTCATATTGAAGTGCAAGAAAACTTATAATTAAACTGCTGCTAAATTAATGGGCAATTAAGTTCAATAAACAGTTTTTTGTACAAATTACACACTGCCAATAAATTAATAATACCTTTCTTCATTGTAATAAAGAATATTTCAGTTCTGTTATTCTTAATAACCTGACTAATAAAATATCTTTCCCTGAGTTTTACTTATGGCCAGAATAACAAATGATGTTCATATTTTTGTAAAAGTTTAGACAAATCTCTGAAATGTAATTATTTTAAGAGTTTGCCTTCACAAATTATTATTTATTTTATCAAGTTTGGAATATAACCTAATTTTAAAGCAAATTAGTTTGATTTGACCATGCCTTTTACATTTCTGTTAATTGCATCCAAAACATGGTTTTTTAAGGACTTCACATTTCTGTATTAAACCCCTTGTTATTCTAGCATTTGTTATTTTCTTTCTGTTGTCTTCATATACCAGATAGGTATACAGTTTGAAATATGTTTTGAATTTATGGTCAGATCACTTCTTTTGGTGGAAACTAGATGCACTGTAAATCAAACACATTAATTTTGTAGTTACTAAACTCTGCTAATATTTAAATACACTATTTTAGGTTTATTAGGTTTATTTTCCTTTAACTCAACATATAAGTTAAAGTAGTTAAGCTTATTTTTTCAAATAATTCTACTAGTATCTAATACCTAGCTGTTTAAAGGGTATTAAAAATAAATTGTGTAGTAAAACACGAAAAATTTGTATTTCACTAAAGGTTATAGTAGAGAAAAAGTAAAACCGTTCATGCGTTCTAACCCAAAGTGAGTTATAAACTGAATGTAAATATCAAATGGCTTTTCTCCCATTACATTTCCCAGTTGGCTATAAATTTATGGGTTTATAGACATTTTATTCTGCGTCTTAGAAGGACACCGTCAGGTACTTTACAGCCTAGGTGGGTAAATCTTTTTCTCACTCATGGCGGAGTATACATACCACCAAATGACATATTTACTTATTACATCTATTTGAGAAAGTGTAACTAAAGATATCAAAGTCCCATACACATATTATTACTCAATACTAAACTCTTGTTTTTCCCCGTTTGGTATATATTCGAAAATGAAAACCCAGTATGCGAGCAACATTTGTCGTTCGTCAGTTTTCATTTTCAAGTGAGTTTGGGTTTATATATGGATACCGAGCATTTTTAATTTGCTCACTGCAAGCAAACTCGTTTTCAATAATAAAATACCGGTTCTTCCGGATCGTATTTCCATATAAGCCTTTTTGCATTTTAATGGACTCAAAGATCGGGAAATGATGTTTAAGATGGCCGGTTGTTGATTTCTTTAATGAGGGTTTCTCTTAAAACGTCCGTGGACCGTTTTCGACCGCCGCCTGAAAAATGGCAAAAACCACATGAATCTTCAAGGACAATAGTAAAAGGGGTTGCGGATACAGGTCACCTGCGTTTTTCGCTCAATTTTTTTTCCAGTTTTATAATGACTTGAAACATATTTCTTTTTGGTGTACTTGAAAGCTATTATCCATCTGAGGTATAATGAATTCTCAATTTTAAGTTGTAGTTCCCGAAACATTGCCACTTTTTACGACGAATTAAAGCCTGAACGATTAATACAAATTAAATTGAGGGTTTTAAATATCGTAATAATCTGCTGCAATGCGTTGCAGAATAGATTTTTTTATTCAAAAGTTTAAAACCCGTGTGAAAATGGTGAACAGTGAACCTTGCGCAATGAAAGTTGCAGGAACAAACATTAAACGCATTACCCGATAAAGGCTTTCTCTGCGGGAGGTCATACAACGAAAATGCAGGAAACTGTATTCAAAATATAAATATTTTGGATGACGTAAAGTTAGACATGTGTTCTTAGCCTATGTCAGGTGACAAAATCAAGATGGCATCATGCGGCCTTTCGGTTGGCCGTTACAATACAGAAAATTTGAATTTTCTATTTAAAAAAGGAAAAAGTAGGACACGGACAAGCTAAGGTGAATTATTATGTCATTTGTTTTAATTTCAAAATGAAAATTCAGTTTTCCCCAACTGCCACAAATGGCGTACGAAGCGGGGAAACGGAAAGGTAAAAAGGAAAACAAAAGGACTGGGAATGTTTTTCGTTTCTTAAATTAATGGGCCCGGTCGTTTTGACTCCGCTGTATTTCGTATTGTTTATCGTGATTTTGGCGGCTGTTTATCTTCTGCTTTGCTACCTGTACTACCGGCTGACCGAATACTTCGCCCGAAGAAATTGAAGCAAAAGTAAATTCTATCCTCTTCCTTTTTCTTTGTTATTTTCATTTATTTTGAGTTCGTTTCCGACACAGGCTGTTTCCGAGGACGAGAGCCTGTGCAACCGAGGCCAAGACGACGGAGGCTCGGGCGGCAAATTTTCTTTTATTCCATTCATGTTTTCCAATAACAAAAGCCTTTCCCGTTTCCGACCTTCAATTGTCGACAGTCTGACCAAAATGGCTAAATGTACTTTCGAAGCGTGAAATTTTGACTTGAATGTTTCGGTCCGAACAAAAAAACAATTTGATTCTGCATTGAATTTATTTACACCATCAATTATTTCGATTCGCGAAATCTTTTGGGTAAGTTAGCCATTTCTACTATATCGTGTTTTTCGGTGTAGTATAAAAGTATCCAATGAAGGCGGGCTCATTGGGGATGGGAATAGAACAGAAGTCTACCTTTTTTCTGTGTTCTAGTTTGGAAATTTTGGCAGATATAAATTGTCCTTCATCCTCAGCCCGAGGAGATATTTCTTCGCCCAATGGTTCTTACAAAACCGGCAGCATGGCAGTTTAAAAAATTTTTTAGACGGACTTATTGTAAATATTAGTCAGTAGTACATTTATAAAATTAGAACCCTGACGTTTTATTGGAAGTTGCCACGGGTAGATAATCCTTTTCAGGACGGTCATGTCACTATTGTATTTCCTAATATAGTTTACTTACACTTTCACTTGACTACCCTGAAAATATTTTTAATTGTAGTCTACATTTTTCATACTCTTCTTCAAAATTCTATTTTCCAAATTCAAAATTTGACAGGTATAAAGGGATAGTCGTGTGATTATAAACGGAAATGACGGCGAGGACGAAAATTTTAATTTTTAGGCTGAATTTGCTTCATGTATTTCGTGCCTCACTTTTGTTATCTTCCTTGCTTTATTTTTACCAGAGACTGGAATCTGGTGAATATGACCATAATTATTTTTCGTAATTAAAAAGCCGAAACAGGTGAAAAAGTATTTTGGTTTTCAATTATGTGTTACAAAGGTAGATTCCTTGCGACCAGTCAGTGGGTAAATGAGGCGGTAAAGTCACTACTCAAATATGAGCTCTAAAAATAGAATAAAAATTAAAAAAAAAATAATTTTTATAGTTTTTTCATTCCGGACGTGAAATGAAATCTGCATTATTTTTATTTTTACCATTAAAACTACCACACCCTTAGGGCATTGTGTTCACTCTTTAGTGCCAATGAAGGGTGGACGTTTGAAAACCCGTTTTGCATTGCCCTACTGCTAAGAGTAGTTCTACCCTCTTCTCCGAACTCTCGGACGGGGGCTAACAGTCGAAATCTTTCACGCTGACCCCGGAGTGAAAGACAGGAGTATTGGGCAGGCTAAACATGCTTCAGGCTGTCACCTTCTGCCGGTGTTTCACAGGCCCTGAGGTTGGCGTCCAGTAGATCCGGTAAACCCGGGACGCTCCTACATTCTGGCACATTCGTAAGGAGTTTTTCGGGCCGTCAGCATGACGGTCATTTTTCCCAAGTGGTGCGAACACCCCCTGTGATTGAACCGGAGTGAGTTTTTTGGAAAATACGGGCCGGTGTCAAACCGGCAATAGACGTACGTTACCGGTTTCGGTCACCGGTACGGACCGAATTACGGAACCTTAAATAGACATGTAGGAAGTTACGACTGGATTTTTTTCTTAAAAGAAGTTCTTTTTCGCATACAAAAAATTCCAAAATTTTTCTTTCCCAACACACATCCCCAACCAGTTATTTAATTAAGTTTTGAAAGTGTTTGTGTTTTTGTGTTTGTTTGTTCGTGTTTTTTTACATTTTGTTTGTTTGTTTGTTTGTTTCTTAAATCGTTAATTGGAAGAATTAGCTAACTAGGAAAAAATTTACATTACACATCGTTCAAGAGGAAAAAAAAATTGGTAAGAAAACTTTTTAAAATACCGTTTAATAGTTATTGCAACCATACAATAAAATTTACCAAACATTGGACGGATTAGATAGGACGAATTTTGTACCGCAGACACAGACACACACAGACACACACAGACACACACAGACACACACAGACACACACAGACACACACAGACACACACAGACACACACACACAGACACACACACACACACACACACACACACACACACACACACACTCACACACACACACACACACACACACACACACACACACACACACACACACTCTCTCGCTGTCTCCCCAAAAAAATCTACTGTCCCTGGAGCTAAAAGTCTAGCTTGGCAATTTGGCAATAGGGCTATGAGGTTATTTTATTCAACTCAGTGTACTATTCGCGTATTATTATCTTGCTAAATTAACTTACTCTTCAAGTTTGCTACTATACTACATCAAAATCTTTTGTTACTGGAATTAACAAATACCACTATCTATTGCACGGATGGTTATTTTTCCGCGTTACAAATGCAAAGCTCAGTTAAATAGTCAATTTCAAAAGTGGTGCTTGATATATTTGTATAATGTACAATACCTACTGACTTAGTAGGAACTTTGGACGGATTCGTTTCTCAGTTTCATTCTCATTAATATTTGAGCAATGCAAGTCCTTTCATAATATCACCAAAATATATAGATAACACATAAGATAAAGTACATGTACAGACTTGCTCGGAGGGTGCTAGTTCCTGCAAGTCGGCATTTCAGCATGTCAAATCTGGTTGCTGTGTCGCTGACTATGTTCTCAAACTCTGATTCCACTACCTGTCCATCGTAGTAGGTAATTGGATCTTCGAATGGGTACTCGTATCCCTGCTTACATTCACATTTGTACCCGCCCGTGTCGTAGCCTCTTCCTAGAATTGGAACACACTGCAACAAGAGCAGAAAATTGTATCAAAGTGGTATGTGGTAGATGAGGAAACCAAGGCCTTAGCATGTGTATATGTGATGTCATAATATTTATGCAGGACCGGATCTCACTCATTCACGTCCGTGACGTAAGCAGATCAAAGAAAAAGAGGCAGGAGAAAAAATTCTGTCCACAAGAAACCGTTAGTTCGGATTCCCCCTTGATATGCAAATTTCCATTTGACACCTCCTGATCAAGAAATCCCACTTCTTTTGCCTAGGACCATTAGTTTCCGCTCAAAAAAGCACTGCTTCTTTTTTCTACTTCTATGACGCACACGCATGAACATAAACTCACTCGACATACTCACATAAGATGTTTTCTGGTCGCATTTATGCGTCCCTTTGAACGCATTAGGCGTTGAATACTTTGACGGACACTGATTGATGTCCAGCTGCAGGAGATCCATGGTAACAGTGACCACACCCCTGTAACAAGCAACCTCATATTAGAATATGAGGTCATCTCTTACCACTACTTACCACAGCGTTAGGTTTTCTTACTTAAACTCTAGGCTGGCTTTGAGGCTGTCCCAACCGAAAAAGGGCGATGCGTATGTTATGACCCACTTTGGTACCCTTCCTCCGCAGTCGAAGTAAGGAGAAGTCCAGTACCCGTGGTCAAGGTTCGCTGCCCGATAAGAAATTGGATAATGTTCAAACTTAATCTGGTTCTCTCCGGTTTCATTCTGTCGAATTCTAATCTTCAAGAAATATTTCTCAAGGGAGTCATAATTGGAGGCCCACCTCTGCTTCAGAAATTGGAACCAGGCCCTATTTGTATAGATTTCGTCAGATTTATTCAACCTGGCCAGGTCTTCCATTTTGAATATTCTTGTATTCAATTGTGTTTTGTACGCATATGGAGCAAAATAAGTTCTATTTGTGAATTTTTTTCTTTCCCAAAAGGTACCAGCCGCCCAAATTTTGGCATCTCCAAGAACAAGAGCTAATGTTTCGCCCATCATTTGGTCCTCTGTCAAGGGACCGTCTGCTACTCGTTTCCCCGAAAAGACCTCCTTTGGGTCTGAAATTTGCAAGAACCCGCTTATAAAATTGGCCAGTCGTACCGCCATTTTTGCCTCGTTCTCAAACTGTTCTTCTGCCCCAAAACTATAACTGCCTTGAAGTGTTAAGTCCTGAGGTCGGTAACTGTAAAATAGGATTTTCTAAAATATGAGTGCTTACTTGGTACGCACCACTAATCTGATACTAATCTGGCCGCTCATACATACTCTCTGCAGGTTTTTTCATTAACGCCCAATATGAATTTTAAAACTCGGTGAATGTTAATTTTGTTGGTGTGAACCGAATTCGGTCCGGTCACATTGTAGTCTGATGCATTGTTGAATGTACGATACTCATAGTATCTATCTAAGTATTTTTCTCTCTGAAATTTCGTAGCCCTGTCCCATTGAGCGGGTAGCTTATGTATCCCTATATAACGAAACAACGAAACGATTAAGTCAATATTTGCCACAGAAAATTCCAGAAAGTGAGATTATTCTTACATCCAATTTTCAGGCAATCAAATCCATTGTAGTAATGTTCAGCAGAAGCCCTCTCCACTACTTCACCCAAATATGGCCTTCTGACAACATTAGGCAACCTGTAACCTGGCCGACACCTACATTGGTAGCCTCCTCTCCTGTAGCCCCAGCCATGTAGGGGCTCACATTCTGTAGTTTCTTTCTTACACCGTGCGGTGTCCGCAAATCTGTTTGGTCCATCATTACCCTGCCCTCTTGGACACTGGTTTATGTCAATTCTTTCAAAGTCCATTTCGATTACGGAGACTGCTGTGTATCTAATACGAGCAGGAGTGCCAAATTAGATGTCTAATCTCTAAATATTCAGTCAGAAATGCAAAATTACCTACGTTGGGTATTCAATGTGCCTGAAAGTCGTGTGTCTCGGGTAAATATCTGCTACAGGCACCACAGCAGCTACAAGCCACTTGTTAGACCTTCCACAGTCAAAATAAGGTCGAGTCCATTTCACCGGTCCCGGAATTTCATCGGAACCTGGAAAGACATGTAAAATTAGATTTCTTTAACTCTATCTTTTCCTCTTTCAGATTCTAACTGTAATAAACGCAAACCTGGTGGACCGTGGAAAGTAAAGGTCTCATTGGTGTTGTTGGCATAACGAATTGCGACTTGGTAAGTTGTTTTTGTATCATGTCTACCAGAAACGTGATCAGGAAGCCATTTTTTATACCTAAAGTGTGCAAAAAAACACATTAGAGATCTTCGGTGATTGTTTGCATTGTTTAATGCATAAAACTAATTTTCTGTGGGATAAAAGCAACAAACACTAAAACCTACAGAGCGCAACAAATAAGTAATAATTGAATGTTAAATTAATGAGTAAACGTGAACGTCATACTTCTTTAGCGGAACAACTTATTGTGGTTTAATGTTTTTTATGCATTGTATAAGAGAAGGACCATAAGTTCGGAGGGGGCAAAAGGTTAGGAAAATGGGGTTATAAAAGGTTGACGGCATGCGATGCCTGACTTTTACCCTTTGGGTTGCCAATACGTGCTAACAGAATAATAGGAAACACTTGTCGCGAGGAAGGTTGATGGGTTTACCCTACCCCAGAAATCTTATGGATGATCTTGAACGGATCAAGTGAATTCTGGAGGTGTTTGAAAAGGTTGGGCAAACCCCTCGACCCTACGCCGCGGGTCAGGAGGGTCAAATGGGGTGAAACATTTTGGGCGGTGTGTCAAATTCCTCGCGATCCGCGTGCGTTTTCCTTTTCTTAAGAAATTAGGGGCTTTGGCCTGAGGGTTGGGCAATCTAAAGGGGAGATAATTTAAGTGTTAATATATTAATCTTCCCATGGGTAGCAAGTGTGACAATACATATACAACAAATTTGTATTTCTTATATCCACACTTAACATTACATTAATTTTTTTATCACTATTATTGTTATATAATAATATTATCTACATTTGGCACATGATATAAATACAAAAAATTTTGTACCTTCTTTATTAAAGAACCACATGTAAATTAACTCACCATTCATTTGTTCTGTAATAATCCGATGTGTAGTCCATGCTTGAGGCATCAGGTGAAAATGCTCCCAAGTCTTGCACTGTGAATGTGTTTAATGTTGAGATCCTCTCAAGATGAATTGGATCATTGAAATCGTCAGCCCTGTGAAGTAGTTTGAAGATAATATATATGAATGTTGGTGGTTTGCACTTAAACAATAAATGGTTACCTGTATGTTCTGGGAGCAAATTTCGGCATTGTCTTGTTGAAGAAGCCTCTGTAGGATGGTGTGTAAGATGTATTTGGAGCAAAATATACAGCAGATGCATTTATATATGGGTTGGAGGAGACATCTGCCACAGTTGATAAGATATAATACATCATTCCTGGATCATAGGTATCATTAATGGCTGGTCGAATAAAGCGCGACTGCAGAATATAACTCCAAAAGAAGCTTCTACTTAGAGCCAAGTTATGTAAATGTAACAGAGCAGTTCTATTTGGAAAAACAGGATTTATATTTATGTCTTTTATATCGGGGAGATGAGAAACTGAGTCCTCCGGTAAAAACAGATCACCCAGATGTTGAATTGGACAATTATCCCTGGTTACTTTTTCCATTCTGTATGTTATTTCATCAAATGCATCTCTCGTTTGCCACTCATATTGGCCCCACGCCCCTTTTGTCGAATAAACAATGCAAAAAATTATGTATATGATACTCATGACGAAAAACACAAAATATAAGTAATTTCAAACCCAGATAACAAATAATTAAAAATAATAATGCACCATCACATGTTTTTGTGTTGAAATTTTGTAAGTCTGAAAACAAAATTGGACAGTAACAAGTGTCAGCTGTGACGTCACAGCCCTGCCCAATGAGACGTTCAACTCTGAAGTTTCTTTGGCGCGTAAAATTCTGATGTTGGCAGAGCTGGTGTAGGTCATGTTAACGCGATACTTTCGTTTTGCTCACGTCAAGAGTTTCTCTTGATGAAAACTTATTTTTTGTTTCGCTTTAAAGTAAGCAAGTGAAAATTACGCCATGAGGAATAAATTTATTGCGGTGTTTGGTACTCCGGTTTCATTATTTCAAATCAGGTTGTGACAGCATATCACATACCCACACAAAAATACTGAAGATTCCCGTTTTTTGTATGGCAAAATGAGAAAATGCTGATTTTTCTCTAAAATGGATCTTCCTCTGTGTTTTATTGCAGTTGACCTGTGTAAGCGAAAACTTGTCAGACCACTATTCTGCAACAAAAAACACCCCGAGTTGTGTTCTCTTAATTTTATGCCGCTGATTGGTTATCTGTGCAGGTAAAGAAAATGACAGCGCACATAAGAGGAATATAAGAGCAACTGAACTAATTTCTTTTTCATCTCTCACCTAAATATTCCTAACGTTTTTCGTATTGAAATTTTGCAAGTATTTTTTTTAAAGTTCCCGTTCACTTTGTACCGTCATACAAGAGGAAGAGGTAAAAGCAAAATCCCGGGGCCGCGAACAAAGGGGTGAATAAATCGGGGAAGCGAAACTTGCATTTTCTTTCATTCAAACTATCCCCGGTTCAAGATTCCTCCTTGCTTCTCTCCTTCAACTTCCTTTTCTTTATGTCCTTCATGCAGCATCAAATATTAAAACTGGTTTTTACTAGAAAAGGATTCTTATAACCGACCTTTTATTTAATATGACATTCTCACGATTTCCTTTTTTCTTATTCTCTTCTCTTAAGCGGTAATCGACTGGTGAAAATTATTAAAATAAAATCATAATTCTTATTGTGTTGACAGTCCCTACCTTTATAGTTGTTGTTGTTGTTATTATTATTATTATTATTATTATTATTATCGATTACGACCACACTCCCCCGAACCGTGTGTATATCTGGGGAATCTATGGATAGCATGTACAAGAACCTAAATATAATAGGTGACGTGTCCCAATCCTTTTGATGGACACCTACCACGGGTGAATGTTTATGATCTTGGATCGTCATACATCAGTCTTCTACCCTTTGAGATCTGGATCTTTTGCGCCATTAATCAACTTGCTTGCTTGCAACTTTTTCTTATTCAATTACTCAGTGACGTTTCTTACATGCAAGACGAGAATGCGAGCAAATGCACTGTTTTCCCGCTCTTATGAACGCTACAGTAGAAGCATATAAGTGTTACACCACCTACTGTCATTAGAGAAAAGGTAACGGTTTTAAACACTCCTTGAGGTTTTGTTTTATGTTGTCACCTTGTCAACCTCCTATGTTATTATCCAATTTAGTTCTGAAGCGTAAGAAAGCGTTTAATGATAGTAACATATTAAAAATCTTTACTTTCCTACTTCAACGACATGAATATTTCAACATTAACATTAGAAATATTTCGTACAATTATCCAAACCATGAATTTTTATACAGTATACACATGGAAAATTCAAAAAGTCAACAAGCAATTTCAAGTGTGAAAAGTTGGGAATATAAACAAATACTCTAAGAAATCTATTGCTTGGCTTTCTTGGATGAGCGGGCGGTTAATTCGGGGAGAGAGGAAACACGGGCCTCGGGTTCTAGAATCCGGCCCTGCGCGTAATTATGAGACCCCGTATTGTCTCACGTTGCCGTCTGCCGCCATTTCCCCTTCGTGCTGTGTAAAATAGAATAGAGGTACATATTTTTGTATAAAATAATTTGTTTGTTGATTGTGAGTATGTAAATATAATAAAATTGTTGATTTATCTAATAATAGTACAGAGTATAAACGTGTTATAGTTCGTTATAAATATTGTGTATAATATTTTAAAGAGAAAGAGACGTTGCTATCAGAATTGTAAGTAAGATTTTTTTCCTTTGGTTTTTCCCCAACCGATGTCCGGTTTCATTGCATACGAATGAAAACTGACGTATCCCGCAGTATTTTCGCTGAACCTCAATTTTACGGGGTGCTAGGGTATATCCCTTATAGTGTCAGTCGTCTTTAACGTTGAGTAATAAAACGCGTGGGTTCTATTGTGATAGCAGGTATAAGAGAGGTCGTGGCCCCTGGTGCACAATAAAAAGGACTCAGTATTTTCTAGGATAGGCGGATGGGCATGTAATGTTCACCTGTTGGCTTTGTACGGATCCTAGGAATTTAATGTGTTATCATTCACTGAAAAACTAATATATAAAATGATTATTACAGCGAAAATATTGGCGCGCTTGACTGCCCCAGACAAAAGATTTGAAAATATGGGAAAGTTGGAGTAACGAAGTGACTATTGAACTAGCCCCAAAACATCACATTCAATAAGTGGCGTAATTTAATTTAAGCGTTTTGTTTTCTTTTTCAGTTCATGAGATGGCGGAGGGGAACGGGGACGTATCAATAAAAGAAGAAACTGATGTAGAAAGAACACATGATTACCATAAGTTAATAGACTATGGGTTGGATGCAAAAGTTGCAGCAAAACTAGATGAAATATATCAAACAGGTGAGATTGCATGTAAAATCTTGACCTCTTGCTCTAGGTGTTGCACATCATCAAATTTAACAATATTGTCATGTTTTAATCAGTTTTGAATACCATTTGAATACTTGAATACCTGTGAATGCTTAATTAATGAATCCATGAAATCTACATCAATTACTAATTTTATTTTATTTGGACTTAATTTATTTTGCCATGTTTTTATTTATGAATAAAACAAATTCTTCCAAATAGTAATCTTATAAATGAACTTCTGTATTGCATTGCTCAAGAAAGAAATTTTTTCTTTGAACAGGAAAATTGGCACATGTTGATTTGGATGATAGAGCTTTGGATGCTTTAAAAGAGTTTCCAGTTGATGGAGCTCTAAATGTTTTAACACAATTTTTAGAATCAAATTTAGAGCATGTATCAAACAAATCTGCCTACCTATGTGGGGTTATGAAAACATACAGGCAGAAGAGTAGAGCTGGAACTACAGGTGGTGCATTAACAAGCGGCCCAATAATTAAGGCTCCTGATGAAGAAAAAATAAAAGTGAGTTTTTATGAAGTGTTTTTGTTAATGATTATTTAATGTCAGCCCTGATATATATCATCTACTTGCAGGCAATATTAGAACGCACAGGCTATACATTAGATGTTACAACTGGCCAGAGAAAATATGGAGGGCCACCCCCAAACTGGGAAGGTCCTACACCTGGCTCTGGATGTGAGGTAAAAGCTGAATCAAATTTAGGATGTTTTTGAAATTATTTTGCATTTATTTTCACTCCAATTAACATTTTTATTTTTAGGTGTTTTGCGGCAAAATACCAAAGGACATGTATGAAGATGAGCTGATCCCCTTATTTGAAAAATGTGGTTCCATTTGGGATTTACGTCTTATGATGGATCCAATGACTGGTCAAAACAGAGGTTATGCGTTTGTCACATTTACCAGCAAAGATGCTGCCCAGAATGCTGTTAGAGAGGTAATTTTAAATATGTACAATATTTTTGGGTATTTCAAATTATTAAACATAAAAAATATGTATTATAATTACCATGCTCATGCTCACCTCAAGTTCCAATTAGTGCAAAAACAAATCCAGTTGTGTTTGATTCATGTTGGTTAAGTAACTAAATTAGGTGTTTGTGGCAAAATAAGTTAGTGGTCCTGGTAGCCTCATCTATTTTGTAGAATTAACAGAGCTCACCTCATACATATGGTTGTTTTTTTTTTATTATCTTGAGAAATAGTGTATTGATCCTCATCCATTCCCAGCACATCACTCCCCTGTTGAATTTTAATTTGTTACCACTTTGTGTCCTATTGTTTTTTTGCTAATCAATAATTATCACTTTTTATACTTTTAGTTGTTTTTAATTTGTTTTATTTTGTTATAATTTGTTTTTGTTAAACATTTTTTTTGCATATTGTCTTCCTCCTACAGCTAGATAATCACGAAATGAAACCTGGGAAACCCCTCAAAGTTAATATTAGCGTACCAAACCTGCGACTCTTTGTTGGCAACATACCAAAATCAAGGGGCAAAGAAGAGATTATGGACGAATTCAGTAAACTAGCAGGTAAAGTCGTTTTATTAGTGGTTTGACGTGTACGTCTGGTTTCATACACGTCTAGGAAATATGCTGGAAACGAAAAGACAGAATGAAATAAAGAATATGGTGGGAAGGAAATATCTGAATAACAGAAAAATACAAGAGGGCCGCAAGTGTGTTGGTTATTCAGCTTTTATTTTGCCAGATGAGAGTAAACGTGTTCGCTGGAGTTTTGGAGATTTTCTACTGTACCTTAGTCGTGTTTTGCTTCCTTTAGCTTAAGGTTAGCTTGCTTAAGAGCAGACATACATATATGCATTGGGATTAGGGAGGTTATTTTGCACTAGTAATGTGATATTTAAGGTAGCCTCTATATACCCACAGCATAAGCGATGTAGAGAACTTATTCCGCATTGGATTATTTCTTATAAAATTGACTAACCCAATGTCTAAACGTGCAAATTGCTTTGCGTGAAAACTGAAATCCTGAATATTCGTCTTCTTCATGGATAGCCCGTCCAAGTCACGAAACATTTTGGTCCTCTATTTCCGCTGCAATTGGTCCCATGTTACACACTGACTTAAGTTTAAAATTCTTCTTCGTATTCCTCTTGACCAATTGTTCTTGCAGCTCAATGATAGAGAAATTCGAACAGGGAATAAGATCGGCGTTACTGTATCGTTTAACAATCACCGGCTATTTGTCGGCAATATTCCAAAGAACCGAGACAGGGGCGATGTATATAAGGAATTTAACAAGCAGTCACGTAAGTGTCGATGTTGTGGTTGCTGTCGATGTATACCTTGAAGGTGTCTTCCATCCCAATTGCATTTCCCTTTATGAAAGTATTCCTATATGTACTTTATTGTTAGTTGTACTCGTATACATTGACAAATATCAATCAGTCAATCATAATTCTACTGCCACCACTGTACCCTCATGACTAACCACTTTGAGTGTACTTTTTTCTTGGAATTGAACGTAATGTTACGTATCCGATGTACGCAAGTAGATTGGCATCAATGCATTTTTTATGCATAATTACATCCATCACTATATTTAAAGGTTGCGGTACCATTAGTTGACAGACAGTTTTTCATAACATATTGTATTCAATTCATAACACTGATTGTAACAACAGTTCAGTAAACTCAGTCAAGTACTCAGTATTTTCAGTTAATGTTGGGGTGATGGTGTGACATCAGACACTGGTTTCATTTTCTACTGTCCAAAACAACTATGACAGGGTTGAGGGTTACATGTAAAATTAATAGTCGCTTTGAGATATGTAATCACGAAGGATATAGAAATTTGTTGGGGTGAAGGCTGTTCCATTTGCTTGATGCGACAGTAATCAAGACCTTAAAACCTCATTTATTTTTTTTGTTCAATATTTACAGCTGGCCTGACCGAAGTCATAATCTATAGTTCACCGGACGACAAGAAAAAAAATAGAGGATTTTGTTTTTTGGAATATGAATCCCATAAGGCTGCATCCCTGGCCAAGAGGCGCCTGGGAACAGGACGTGTGAAAGTGTGGGGTTGCGATATCATTGTAGATTGGGCAGACCCACAAGAAGAACCCGATGCAGAAACCATGTCAAAGGTGAGAATATAATATAATTTAGATTGGAAGCGTTTATATGATCTACGAAAGTTGCATTATTTGTATGTGTCATTTAGACGGTTTCGGTTTTTACAGTTTTTACGCTTTTGATTTTAGGTGAAAGTGCTGTACGTCCGAAATTTAACACAAGACTGCTCGGAAGAGAAACTGAAGGAATCATTTGAAGTATATGGTAAGATCGACAGGGTCAAAAAAATTAAAGACTACGCATTTATACATTTCGAAGACAGGGACCATGCCGTAAGGGCCCTTAAAGAACTCAATGGGAAAGATTTAGCTGGTGCCTGCATAGAAGTTTCTCTTGCGAAGCCTCCTTCAGACAAAAAGAAGAAAGAGGAAGTCTTAAGAGCTAGAGAACGGCGAATGATGCAAATGATGCAAGGGAGGGGAGGGTGAGTGACGATTGCTGTGTTGCAGATATATATGTATTTATGTATGTATGCTTAATATGGATCTGGTGTTCTGTTCTAGATCATCACCCAACCATCCAGCAATGATGGGTGGTCCTATGGTGCCGCTTCGAGGACCAGGAACTGGACCTAGAGGTGCTGCAGGAAGCCTTAGAGGCGCGGCCATGGGTAGAGGTGACTACGGTGAGTAATAAAGTCGTTACCCATGGCGGTTAACTTATGCTTTCTTTTTGATCATGTTGTCAGAACACAGGTTTCCTGACCATTTTGTTTTTCATCTTCGACTTGAACCGTTGGATCTCAAATTTAACGCTTTTACCGCATGTTCTTTGGGGCTGCCCGGTGCGAATGTACTCAACCTCCTGACCATGGTGGACAGAGGGCGTTCACGTGTGTGCACGCCGTCTTAAATCGTTCGTCATCTAATACTGTGCATGATTAACCTTTGTTTTTGTAGAGTATGATTACGACTATTATGGTTATGGAGATTATAGGGGCGGCTACAGTGATCCCTACTATGACGACTTTTATCGGTACGACGAATACTTTTACGATTATACTCCGCCCCTACCGCCTGCGCGAGGGACCAGAAGCAGACAGGCTTTGTTGGTGGGTTCTCCAGAAGTCTGTTTATTACATGTTCGGTGTAGTAAAAATTTTAAAATAGTGATTTTTAATGCCATCCAAACGTGATGTGATAGTTAAAAGAAACGTCGGCTTGAATGATTTGTTCGTTTTAGCGTCCTACAGAAAAAGAGAACTAGAGACGAGTTCCCAGTTGTAGCTATTGCTTGACATTAACAATGCTCACGTAGAAAAGAATATTGGAAGGTTAAAATGTTTCGTAATCCGCTATCAGTTTGCTTTCCTTGACGCTTGCTTTCAAGTTTTGGTATCGACTTAATTTAATGTAGTGTTAATCGCTGAGGTGAGTGAAAATTTTCACCCAAATTCAAGTCCACCTGATTTTAGGGACCTTCCGAATTGCATGCTTGTGACTGACCTCTTCCTCTTGGACCTTTAGTTGCCAAGGGACGCCGCAAAATCAACCCCTTACCTTCCTCGAACCGAAAATGATATTGACCAGGTTTGTAAATGTTTCTCCTATTTACCTTGTATAACATTCCGAGGGCAAGACTCAGACAGACTAACACTTGCAACATTATGTACATAAATTTGTAAGCCTCAATATAAAATAACAAAAGCGTAAAAAATAAATCTGAATAAGTGGAACCCATAATCACTCGAACCTGACATATTTTCCAATTAAATACTTTCCTTCTCTTTTTCAATTAATTGTTGTTCATCTTTTTTTTAAATTCAGGCTGGGCGTGGCCATGGAGCAGTGGCTCGTGGCCGAGCAGGTGGGCTTCTACCCCGTGGGCTGGCACGGGCGGCTCGCCCCGCAGCTACAGGGGCCCGTGGGTTGGCTCGGGCTCTCGCCCAACGTGGGCATCTGCAAGGCAAGGGAAATTTACCAGGTAAAGAAAAACAGGGAAAGGTCACCTTTTTTGAAAGATAAATAGCCCAACACAAAAATTTCTCTTTGTTCCGCAGGTAAGCGTAAGTTCGACGGAAGTCACCAGACTCCGGGGGGAACGAAGCGTCGGTATAAGTACAGACAAGGCAACTGGGTGAGCCAACCTTTAATTCAACAACCCCTGGGAAACTACGGTATTAACGAAAGTTATCAAAACTTTTATCAAGACATGTGGAGTTAACAGAGGAGTACCGCCAAAACCGTCATGTCAACTGCACCAACAGAAGCATGATGATTACGTGATGGATACCGACGCTGTTTGGTTTTGTTTGTTTCTTATTTTCTTGTTTTTGGTAATTGATGATGGAAACCCCGCTCAAGATGTGTTAGTCCGTCCGGCGATGTCCTGCGACCTATGTTACTTTTTTCGGTTCGATTATCTATATACTCTGACTACTTCTTTTTTCTCTTTTTGTAACTTTAAAACTAACATCTTGGTTAATAGTTTCGGTCTTGCGAGGTATCTGAAACGGAAGAAAAACATTTTCGTCGTGTTTGGGATGTCGGAAAGGCCCCTGCGTTGTATAATTATTGACGCGTTTATAATTTCTGTTTCAATTTTGTCAAAATTTGCTCCTTTGCTCTAATACATAAAATTGTTTTTAATGAATTGCCACACGGTTTGATCAATTTTTATTGTTTCTTTCCATTTTCAGTCTTCTTTTTCGGTCTTTTTCTTTTTCTCTTGGAGGGCTGCTGCTTTCGGGGAGAAGAGGGTTTTCGCGAAGACGTATTCTGTGTTGAAAACCTGAATGTGTTCTCACTGCCATAGACGGATGTGCTGTAGCATGTCCACATACATATGCATAGTTATTAGTGTGTTAAATAACATATAACCGGTGAAAGTCGCTTTTTTGTTACGAGTTGATTTATGCTTAATTTGTTTTTGGTTATACAGCTCACATTCAACCGTTTTTCTCAGTGTACGATTGCTGCTGTTGTACTGTGGTTTTACCTCTGGAATCTGTTCTCTCGTCGATTTCAAATGATTAAAATATTTCTTGGTTCTCACAGAATCAAACTTACCGCGAACAGTTTTTGCTTCTTTCCCTCCTGCCTTGGCACTTTCCGGTGGTAATTGCATCTTCCTGAACGTCGATTCGCCAAAATCGACCAATGTGCAAAAAACTGTTCGAAATAATTTTTTCAATTATCAAACTTCGGGTAATTATCAATTCGTTTTCGATACGTTTTACCTTTCACAGATGAGTATTTCGTATAATGTTAGCGTCCCTACTTTTCAACTCTTTGAAGGTGTGCAGTGCGTATTGAGTGGGTAACTTGCCATACCCGTACAAGGGGAAAGTATACAAATCGGGACTCCTGTAGCGCACGCTTAAAAGGTTCAGTTTCCTAAGAAGAGGTATTATAAACGTAAGATAAAGTCATAAGGCCATGTGCCCATTGACGCAGACGTTCGATATTTCTGTTACATTTTCAATTAAATCTGCTGTTTTTTGTATTATTGAATATTTGCTTGCTTTGGGATCGTATTTTTGCTTTGTTAAATTGACGGTAACAAACATATAGGTAAAAAGCGCAGTCGCACTTGTCGCGTCAAGTACCTGCTAGCGTGTGCTTAGGATTGACTGTCGCCTTTGGTTTCGGTTTCATGTTTTTTCTACATAAGTAATGGGCCCCATATAAAACTTTGCATTCTATTTTCTTTGTAAACTATTTCAATTTCAATTACTGTTAATGTGCCACCTGTTTAATTTTTAAACAGTTATTTTTCGTTTTTATCCGGCATTATTTTGTTACAACTTGTAACATTTGATCAACATTTTGTTCACTTCTTCCAATAAACCTTCGTACCTTTTTAATAAATTGTTAATATTGAAATATTTTTTCTGGTTTTATACAACTTTTAATTAGCTTACTTAGTTGTTTTGTAACCGTGTTTTTCTAGAGGCAATATTTTTCTGTAAGACTGGCCTTTTTAAAACATAGAAAAAATAGTTGTCGTCTGTTGGAGTTGTATGTTAATTTTTTGCACTCCATTGGAGAGTGAAATTTTAAGTCGACGGTTGAACCATCGGCGACGGTAGTTTTTTCACAGAAATAAAAGTTTTGTAAAGACGTTGGTGAGTTGCTCACTTTTCGTTACCTAAAACGTTTTTGAAAACAATTTTTTTGTAATTCATTGCGGTTATAATTTTTTACTCCCACACACAGTTATGGTTTTTATTATTTTTAATCACAATTTTTCTCACGATGCATAATAAATTTTTGACAAGATTTTGGTGAAATAATTAGATTTTTTTATTTCCATTTGGATATTTTTTATTTGTATTCCTTTCTTTTTGTAGTTTCACTAAATTTTATTTTCTTTCGGGGTAGTTTTCATTAATTTAGTATAGTATTAGTGCATTAGTACTAATGCAATTTTTTTAGAATAGAATTGTGAATTGTCTCAAAATGCATTAGAAAATACTTTGCTGAATTGTATAAGAAATCCAACTTGTAGCCGATGTGGTGAAATTGCCTATGTGCTTTGTCGACGGCCAAAGCGACGTTGCCTTTTTGGATGTCCGTTAAATCGATTCTTCTCCCACGTGTCAAAGTTCGTTTTTGGTGGCGATAGCAGCGCCGCTCTCTGCCGGTCATCGGGGGATGTTTTCATGTTGTCACGTGGGTTTCGTCGTCTGCTTCTGCGTCCTACCCTTCAGCGCCGTCGCAGACTCGACGGGCAGGTCGGCGGCCGCTCCCTTTGCGTCGTTTTTATCTGGCGGGTGGGGTGTCAGATATGGCTGTTTCATGTCGATTATTTTGTCTTTCCTGACGTACGTAAGTGCCGCTGCATCTGCTGTTGCTGCTGAGTTGACTGTTCGGGTCAGCGTTAACTGTGTTTCAGCTAAACAGTCATTGTGTCACTTTACATTTAACGCGGTCGGGTTCAAGTCCACAAGAAACGAACGGATTTTTTATTAAGGGAGAGGCTTTTCACACGCCGTGCTTTTGAGGTGAGAGAGAACAGAACAACGTAAACAACATCCCACTCATTCTGATAAGTGAATGAGATAAAATTATTTTATAGAAACTTTCAGTCTGCATGCATAATCAAACCGCCTATCAAACCAGTTGTAATATAATAACATGATAATTTACTTACTGACTTGGCAGAGGTATTGTATCGAATTCGTCTCATCGCTCGCGTTGGTGTAAAACCTTAAAATGTCTTGTTCCTAGATTTAGGCTTTCAAATTGAATTTCAAACCCCTATTTATTCCTTGGTTGTAGTTAGGTATTATGAAAACGTTAACAATTACTGGGTGATTGTAGTTGGGAGTGGGCTTGGTCCATAGAAATACAGCAGGTGATAATTCCAATTGGAATAAAAATGTGTAAAATAACTAGATAAACGAAACAAAGAAATGCACATAATTAAACTTGGTTGCCACTACAATATATAAAATTATGGCGGTTGTTCGGCTTACTTTTAACGATACTGAAGAAGAAAAAAGATTGGCGCTACTGGTTGCCCTCCATTACGCGTGTAATTGATTCGATGTAGAGTTTTTATTGAAGAAAATTGTTATACTTTTTTTTTATTACTCTGACGCACATTAATTTGGATGAATCAAGTGTTCGCACAAAACCTGTTGGACACATTTAAATTGGGACACTTGAATTTCTTATGAATTTACATATCAAATTCGAGAATAACAAATGACTTCGAAACAACTTTTTGAAGTACAAACACTTATTACAGTGATTAAAACCGGGCACAGTAAGACAGTTTGTTTAGACTCTTCGGACGCTAGAGAAGCTACCTAGGGTCTAGTCAACCACTTCTCAAAATATGAACTTAGGAAAAACAAGGTAATCAAGATCGGACACTTACTTTTCGGTGGTTTCAATTGGAAAAGAAATTGTATTAAACAATTGTATAAATTTAAATCTGACCTTTATTAGTGACTTTCTAAAACGTTTGTTAGACTATCTTTACTTATTTACAATCTTTGAAAGACTGAAGTGCAAAATTCCTCTGCCCGAAACGGATATCCGCACACACTTCCTTTATGAAATATAACTTTTGTAACAATTTTTCTCGTTAAACATTTCACTACTTTATATATTTGTTCATTTGAAGTAATGTATTGCAAGCATTAAATAAATGAGAAACAAATGAAAAAAGGTCTCCAATGTGAATCAGAATTTGTGCTTATCGAAGAATTACGTTTCTGATACCCCAACTTCTTTTTTCCCATGTTATTCTTAATATATTATGCCTCCTAATTATTTTTACTCTCTGTTTGTGTTGTTATATCACCCAGACATGTCGAATAAGTTCTATATGACACTGGTAAACAGGTACACAAGCTACCATATTTCGAATAAAGTCCAATATGTGTTACATCGTGGCCGGAGAAATTGTGATCTGAGTATTATACGAATCAGATCACCGATCAGAATTCCTAAAAACCGGTTGAGCAGTCTTCCCTCGTTTGATATCAACCTTGTGGACCCTCCGTAATGCGAGACGTAAGCAGATTTAGAACCCTGTTAGTTTACCTGTTACTTTAATGCATTTATAATGCAAAGGGTAATAACTAATGTGTGTGCATATAATTTTGTCCTCATTTGCATTTGGAGGCAGAAGGTGAATGGTGGTAAACCCCTACTGCAAAAGGAGATGTACTTAAATGCAAACCTTTCTATTAAGGTAGAAGGGCTTAAACTTTCACTTTTAAAAAGGTGCTTTTAAAAATTGCAAAAAGGTGCTTTTTGCAATTTGACTTTATGCGTAGTCGAAATAGTCAATTGCAAATGAAGAAACTACAACAAGGATGAGAAATTTTTGACACGTAGAAGGAATGATCTTTCTGCATGCGGACTTGTTTGGAGTCAAGTCTGAAGCCGAGTACGACTCAAATACGAATCAGGAGGCACACTGCAATCGTTTTATCATTACAATAATTCGTCAAAGTATTACTTCCAAGTCTTGATTCGTCTGATTATTTTCAAAATAAACTTATGCAGTCTAATTTCCACAGCCCGTTGATGTTTCAATCCGTAACACAGATATTGTAGAGAAAATCTATATTTTGAACTTCTTAGTTGAAAATAGTCTTATTCAGAAGCTTTGGAATTTCATGAATTCAAGAAAGAAGGTTACCTGAGAAAAGTATTCAACGACGACCTGTTCCCTGGTATATTTCCAAATAGTATCCATTTTATTTGTCCAGAAGTATTCTTCATACTGAGTTTCTTATTATGTCACTGAAATATGCCTGAACTTATAAGGGGTCATTACGATAATTATCATCATTAGTATCGCGCATATACAAGTAAACACAATGCAAGTGATGTTCCTTATCGGTGTACGGTAACCATTTTAATCACCCTAATATCGGGTTGTAAACAAACTCACTTTGTTTGTTAATTTCCGTAACTTTAAGTGTGGAGCAGTGGGATTGTCCTAAAGGCTTTGAAAGATATTTTTCAGTTTGTGACACTACTGGTTTTATTACATGAAAGTTAATTTAATGTTACACTACAACTTTTGTAAAGTTACTCTACGGAGTTCAAAGTTAACAGTTATTTTGCATAGATGACATTTGAAAATCACTTGCTGAGTAAGTGTTATTTCTACAATTCATAAACTAGAAAAGCAAAAAAAAAAAAGAAGAAATTTAACCTCTAGTGACAATGTCAAGTGAAACACTACTACCGTAACATTATCAATCGTCTAAAAGTGTTCACATATCCCTCTACTTCTGGATCGAACAATACAACTAGGACGTCAGTCGAGAAGTAGAGTGAGAGAATACACACTTCTGAGAATTGGGTACTGAGGCTGAGGGATCTGGGTATCGAGGCACAAGAAATGATTGAGGCAGAGGTACAGCGTCAGAACTGGATTGTGGACGGTAGATGTACCTCAAAAGATTAATAATAATGTTACTTTTAGTGTCACTTGAATCTTAAAAGCTTCGTTTAAATGGCAATGGCGACACTTTTAAAAATTAAATTACCTTATCATTGTATTCTTTCAGATAAAATTTAAATTCAACTTCGCACAACAACGGTTTGGATAAAGACGATAATGGTGAGTGAAATTATTTTGACATTCCAAATATTTACAATTCAGTTCAACTTCTATGTTAGAAATTGGGACATTCTGAAACGGAAGGTTCTTTGGGAATTTATTGTAGCTATGTAAATTCTGCATCATTAAATCAAAGAAAATTTTTCATCCTCAATTATGACTCTAAAGAGCATCACGAAATCTTGCGTTTCCTTCATTAATTTATAACTTACAATTTATAAAAATACCACCTGAACTGTCCTTGCAACCTGTGTAGCTTTATCATTTTTAACTAGTAAACAATTTTTTTACTTCTTAGGTGACTTACATTGTCGCCTACCAAAAGAATAAGAGGTAAGCTGTACGCTGTATACCAAATGGATGATAATCCAGTTAATATTAATTTATTCAGCCTTTCGATAGCTTTGATCGTTTCTTTAAGGCTTTGTGCGAAAAAGTGGCCAATGTACTTGTGATTGATTTCTGTAAAAAAAAAAAAATAAAATTAAAAATTTTTTTGAGCCCTCGGGTGTGGCACACGTAATTTAACTTTTTTAAGTTTCGTCAGGTGGCAGGACTAGCGACTAAAAATGAAAAGTTGCCCATCGAGGGTTGTCAATTGGCTCGCTAGAGGGTCGCTCACTCTAGTTTTCGTCCTCTTCTCTAACTTTCAGGTTTTCTTAATGGAAAACGCAATTTCCGTTTTTATGAATGACAAAACGACAAATTTGAAAAAAAAACAGATTTATGATGGGCGTTTCCCAAACTCGGAAAATTTCTTTTATTTTCTTTCTTGCTTTTGAAAAATGTGAAAACTTTTTTGGGGGTATATAAAATAAAAAATGGTTGCCACAAATTCCATCGATCAATAAATCAAAGATCAGTAAATAAGCGTCAGTAAAATAAGTCATCACACGCATGTTAAAATTAACCGCCAATTGAGAAGAATTATTTGGAGAAGAAATTTTTATTCCACTCACTCGTCAAAATGAATTTTTTTTATGTTTTTTGACTTTTTCCTTTTAAATTGTCCTGACTTTTAAATGGAAAATATCTGACAATTTTTACAAATTTTTAGAAATTCTTAGTTGAAGACAAAATTGGGCAGTGACAGATAGAAATCGCGTATGTGTAAATTAGAATTAAATAAAAAATCAATGATGTTATGTGATGATTATTTGAGTGGGTTTAATGTTGACTTAAACTTGGAATATGCTCACTTGTCTCCTGACAACAAATTTATGATAAATTTTTACATTTATTTTTTCTAGGACACAGTATGGCTCAAACATGCCCGCACAACTCATGGAGAAGCCTCTACTTACTATTATACGTTCTACACACTCTTTGCAGTAAAGTCACAAATGGTGAGTTGGATTAACAATCATTGTTACAATACATTAACAATAATTCTAAATTAGTGTTAACAAAGTCCGACTGCTATTACCTTAACTTCCACGGTTAACAACGATAATTGAGAACAGAATAAAAATAAAACGGATTATCACTAATTGTCAGTCATCAAGTGGTTCACTTCAACCTTCACTTTCAAATTCAAACTGGTCCTTTTTATAACAAATTCTTATGACATTTTATTTATTCTAAATTTTTAATCAAAATGAAATTAAAGAGACTAACGACAAAATTGGGTGGCTGTGTTGTGACCATTAATAACCATGTAATTAATTAATAATTGTAACCATGTTGTAACAAGAACATAATTTTGCGATTTTGTGTGGGCGCGTTACCTGTGCGTCATATACTTCACAAAATTATGGTTGCAATACTCCATTTCAAACCTCAACTTCTCGAATGGATTGTTTTATTATTGTTTGTAAGCAGTGACTGGATCGTAGCAGCAAAGCACTAGGTGCTCAGTTTGACTTAGATTAGTTAAGGGCTAAGAATTTCCATCTATGCAACTGTCATTTTCTGGATGTAGCAGCAAAATTCTGAGTAGAGGAAAAAAACTAAGAATATGTTGTCAGGAAAGAAAACGCACATACTGTCAAAATTATTTTTATATTGATACATTGTCTAATTCGGGTTGATCCGAAGGGACTTAAGACAATGAATGACCACTGGCCCCCTGACGTTGTATAGCGTTCCTAACTTTTCATCCACAACTCAAACTACTTTTTCGCTTTTCTTTGCGCCTCCTTTCGGCGTCACCATCAACTTGTAATTTCTTTCCCGTTCTGACGGCTGCGCTCTCCTGTGACAATCTCATTTTGTTTTTTTCTGCTTTCCACCATTCCTTTTTCGCAACCTGAGATTCACATTTTTTTAACAAGTCAATTAAATTGTTTGTTGTAAAAGTAATTGAGGGCAGACGATGCAAGGCTTGTGACAAACATTCTCAGAATGTTTGAATCCTATTCCAACAACTGACTATGACTTATTGAGTATCCCAAATTTGAGGCAGGATTAAAAGTATGGTTGCCGAAGCTTGCGAGATTCATTTTGCTTATTAGCAATTTTCGATTTTATCAGACTGTTTTATTTAAATGGATTCCTTAAGCGCCATTTAAATTTTATTGAAAAAGCTACACTAATGACTTGACGAGTCAAATCATTGAAAGCCTGGTTAAATATGGGGTGTTCGAACTAACCACGGTTAAATGACATTCTTTCAGCCAAGGACAAAGACTCCCTCGTTTTCGTCACGCACAATAATTTGAAGAGCGACCTACTTTTTTTCGAACAAGTTTAAACTAGATTGATTTTTTCCCGAAGTTCCATACAATTCAATTGTGCTACAAAAAATAAAAACTGAAATTGTAAAATTGAAGTGATAGAAAGGGATGTTTTACAATTTTAATTGGACTCAATGGAGAAATTGAAATTTTGTGAATGAAAAAAAATGAGACTATTTAAATTTGAAGTGGCAGCAGCGATATGAGAAAACGTGGACCCAACTGTGAAGGTTGTTTATAATGCTTTGCATGGGATCGGAATCAATAAGTCGACGGATCCCTCTCCGGGATCTTCTTCGGGCCCCGGGCCCCGGGCCCAGGGCCCCGGGAACTTCGGCTTGTGAGATTCGGTCTTGCGCCGATCTTTCTTCATCCCCTCGCACCTTGGGTTCCGTTTTTCCAGCTGCTGCCACTACTGCTGCTGCCGCAGCCCCCGCTACAGCCTCGACCACCTCCTTCTACACGAGTCATCCGCCGCAGCCGAGGCGAGGCGAGGCGAGGCAAGTTCGCTTGAGGACGCGTCGACGTCGGGGCTACCATTTGCTGCTGAGCTCTTTTTTTAGTTTCGTTTCCGTTTGCTTCTCCTCTTCCGCTTCTTTTTTAAGCATTTTCGTTTTCCCTCTTTATCTTTGTCCGCTTTTCTCTCTCTTTATCTGTCTATTCTTACGTTCACCTAGTTTTTAATTTTCTATTGACTGAAGTTTTAACTATTAGTTGAAAAATCATATTTACCAGATCCCGCTGGTCCTCTGTTTCTTTCATTGTCACAGCAATTTTTTCGCACGCCGAATAAAACCGCTTTGTTACGTGTTTTCAAGTGCCGAGCTTTTCTTCCTCTAAATTTTCTTGGTTGTGTGTTTTACTACTGACTGGATTTATACGGCTGCTTCGTCAGGGTAAAATTGGGTGTTTTTTTTGGTTTTCTTATAAGCCATTTGAATCAACACATCCCAGTTCCTTTGACTCTGAGCCGATGAAACTCATTTTCTTCTCGTTTCTTAAAATTTTACTATTTTGTGGAGTAATAATTGCTAAATTTAAGGTAAAAACTTGAGTGTATATTTCCAATAGATTCAATAACTTTACGAGCAAACCTTTTAGTACTACTTAATCCGTACCAATATTATTGAATTGTATGTTTTTGTGGACATTTCAATAGCCAGTCAATTTTGTTAAGCATTGCAATAATTACAATTCAATGTTGGTGTAATTGTAAACAAAATCGTTTCTCAAGGAAACTGTTACTTAAAATCTGGTCGAGCCAGTGTTGTAACTTGAATTCAAATGGTTAAGAATTTTAAGCTCCCAAACTATGTGTAGAAGTATAAATGGTTTCAGTTTTTTTATTAAAAGATTCATAAAAATGAAGAGAAACCACACGAAATTTTGGTTGCACAGTACAACTGCAGTGATGAGTTTCATTAAAATCATCACAATATATATTGATTTTCAAGTTTTGTTTAAACGCTTGCTAATGAACGTAGTAAACGTTTTTACACAGGCTGTTGAATAAAACGAAGGCGATGGGATGCAATGGGAAAATAAAAAAGCGGACGTAGTGCGAAACATGTAAACGACAGCAAATCGAATTTAAAGTACGTGGAAGCAGACTAAGGAGTAGTGGTTTGGCTTTTTGGCATTTTGCCAAGTGGCAGAATTTTACAAACGTTCGTTCATCAACCGTTTGGGAAAATTTTGTCTGCATTGACGACGAAATATTCTAAAAAGAAACAGCGGAACCTTGGAAGGAGTCGTGGTCTTTCAACAAGACTGTTTGCTGTCGTTCTGGACAAATAATTACGCGAAGCCATTAACAGAAGGAGGAAAAACAGATTCTCCATTCAGAGCTGCCTATAGAGATTTAAATATTTATTAGCTGTTGAAATGAAAATATAGCAAATCATTTCGAATGCTCTTGGTCTCTTTCCCTTGGATTCCAGAAGTGGTAAACCTGATCGACTTGACGTGATAAGGAAGAAGTGAGCAAGTTAGTATTTTTTCTAAAAGCTCATTTTATCTTCTCAAGGCTAGGTACCGAAATTACATTGCGCCCATTTGATTAAGGTGGATCACATAAAAATATAAAACTTTAGTAAATAATCCATTTGGCATTCATATTCTCATGATCATGATTGATCTTTCTATATCTTCTGAGGCACATGACTTCAGTATAACTGACTCGCTACTTACTTACCAATAGTGTTGTCAAAATGTATAATTAGTGGCGAAAGCTCAGGGTGCCAATGTATTTTTAAAAATATTTTCTGGATTCTCAAAATTTTCAGAAGTTCGTTTTGCTTAGGCAGTTCCAAGCAATCAGCAATAAAATTTACTTATTTACTGAATTCATGATGGCTTTCGTATTCTTTCTGTCATGCCGTTGTTCAATTTAAGTCCTCAAACGTCGTCAAACGCGCAACTGTTCGTTTCGTCTCGCTAACTGACTATTTACTTTCAGGTAACATCAATTTCAGTGAATGTCTCCAACGATCTATAAAGTTATTACTGTGTAGGTCTCTTGCAGGTGAGCGCCTTCGCCTAAAACAAAAATAACATTTGAACGAAATCGTTGTTATTATGGCACACACTTTTCACGGTTTATTTTCTCGTTAACACATTTCTAGTGGGTTCGAGAGTCTGTGCTAGACAGATACACTTCACAACACAGAAAAAAAAATGGACAGCAGTACTCGATCGTTACCTTCAATATTCTCTAAAAGGTACCCTGTGGGTATTACCTCAAAAAAAAATGAAGATTAATTGTAATATTATTAAATTCATTGATATATATATATATATATAATACAAAAATAACATGATAGAAATTAGGCAACAGATGGCTGTTTCTTAAAATAGTAACGTAAAAATTGTGGACTGGACTACTGGATTGCACACAAAAACATAAAAGGATTTATAACAAAAAACTTGATTCCAAGGATTTTTTAATGTAACACATGGCTTATTAATTGCAACCCGCATTATATAGCAAATGGCAATTAGACAAATACATTGCACTCCATGTACATCTTATGGAAATACATTGTATTCCATAAGATAAATTGATTAACATAAATGTTTACCTTCCCATCCGCTGAGTTGAAACTGTCTCAAAGAAAACCAGGAGCACCCAATGCCGATTTGAAGCAACTGAAAGGTTTTTGTGTATTTTTGTAGTTCGCGAAAAGTTCTAGTTGAATTCACATGTGTCACTTGTCAGACGAATGGTGACTGCGACGGATCAAACTTCTGTGACGTTAACTTTCATTAAAGTTTTGACAGAAACGCGTAAAAATGTCCGAAATATTTTCCTGCCGTTTTCCAAATTTGAAGATTTTAGAGTGAGAGGGACTTCAAGTTCCTCAACATCAATTAGGTCCCATGATGGTCGCAGTGGCCATCTGTTGCATCCTCGTCCTCCTCCTAGTTTTCATACTCCTCATAATTTTTATGGGGCAAAATGTACAGACCTCGTCTTCCTCTTAGCGCTGCCCGTAACACGGTAAGTTGTTCAAAATTAATTTACTCCTTCACTTTATTTTTCATGATTGGACAAAGCACAGACGATACGAAAATACGACTTTGAAAATTCTATTTTAAAACTAACCAGCTTAGTTTTTCGGCAATATAATGTTTAACACGTCACCTAAGGTTTGCCATTCAAAATTGCGTGTTTGAAAAATTAATGAAAGTGAAGGGAGGAAGTCAAGAAGTGGAACTGATTAATTGCCTTACCTGGAATCGACCTTCCTAAATTTTTCATCATGTAAACATACAAATTATTTTTATTGCGTAGTAATCCATTTAGTCAAGTCTATTTTTCGTCATTGATTAAATGTTTTCTCTTAGAGTTGATTTAATTACTTCAACCTTCACATTCGAAACTAAAAATAGTTCAATTTAAATGATTCTCCAGAATTCAGTTTTCCATATGGTCATGGTATATTTTTTTACCACCGTCCTACGAGGCTTTTTGCTCAATTTCGAATGTCAACTTTTCATTGCTTTTTCATTTCATTATTTCATGTAACGATGTGAGTCTATCTCCCAGATGGATTTATTCGATTTTCCTTTGGTTTATTTATGATTTTTTGCTGTCGCTTACATGCGAACCTGATTTCTGAGCTTTTTTTAAATCTTCGGAAACATTGTTTAGGAATCATCAGTCAACGCATTCACTTTAAATTATTCAAAGATCAAAAAAGAAATGGTGGTCACGAAGTAATCAACTTCATTTAAAAACTGTTCAAGTTCAAATATTACCTCAATAACAATGTCAAATTTGTTAATATTGGACTGCAAGCCTAACATTTGACCAATTGGTAAGTGAACGCTAATAATGAGATGTGCAGATAAAACATTGGTCACTAAAAAAGGTAGATGGTAATCTCTATTTCCAACTGTCGCTTTAGTAGTAGAAAGCATAATCGAATTTAATGAGAGAAAGTCAAATTTTGGTGGTGGTGACGTCTAATTCTTTTAAAAACTTAATATTTTAAACTTTATTTTGTCGTTATTTATAAATGGAAAAATGAGATATGTCAGGCGTCGTACGTTCAGGTGTAAATAAAATATTTTAATACTGCTATATTGCATGTAAAGAGAGGAGGAAGGATGTTGAAATAAAAGGGAAATTACAACTGCAGGAAAAGACGAAAATAAGACAGCTCGAGAAAAAAGGTAACAAAACTGAGGAACACGTGCCGTGACTCCTGGAATATTGAAGAATAAATTTGCAACAGAAAGAGAAAGAGAATCTAATAAGATTTGAATTCCGTATTCTTGAGTTAAGAAGGAAGTTTAGGTTTCCGACTAGGTAGCGCCAAGGGAAGATGAGGAAACCAACAAGAGGAGCAAAAGCAATTGCAGCAGCAGCCGCGGCATCAGGAACAACACTAATAGCATGGCTTGTGGTGGGGGTCAGGACGGGATTTGCTAAAATTGGACTGGGCCTTACGGACAAAATGCAAGTCCCTGGGGCTGTTGGAATTTGGAAAGTTGATGACTTTCAGTCGAAAACCCTGTTCGGTTGGGAAACATACGTGAAAGACCTGATTTTCACCTGTCGTGGGAATTTTAATTTTTATTATACAAGTGTGGCAACCTTTGACATAATGGATTTTTCAGAATTCGTAGATGTCACCAGTTAACACCAGCCTAAAATGAAAGCTTTCTTTTCACAATAAGTATCCATCTTGGGTTTTCAAATATATATTTTATTATGCGACGTCACTTAGTAAGATTAATTTCCTTAATCATTCCTTATTGTTTGGTTTATTTAATTTCAATTTACATTTTGCACCCGATCAATTTTTGCTCCCGTTTCGTATTATTATGTATAATTTCTGTCCACACCTTGGTTGCAATTGGTTGGTTGGTTGGTGGTTGGTTTGTTACGTATTATATCTTAAATATAATCTTATTAATTACATTGGTTTTATTTTTGCTATCCTATTTTAAATTTTATTATAAATGTTTCTTATATATCAATTATTTCAAGTGAATCTTGTTTTCTTTGTCTCGTTCTGTTCTCATCCTCTTTTGCCATATTCAGGTATTTATAAACTATTTCGTTACTCATTTTTGACCCTAAAAATTATTATTAATATTGGCAGTATTTTATTAATTAGTTCTCTTAATCGAACTAAGTCTGGTTTTTGTCAAAAATGATTTTTGAATAGAAAAAGAAACAGAAGGATGAATTCGAATCTGAGAGACTAAGCAGATGTGATAGTTTGTTTGGCAAGGGAAATTACTGAGTTTATATAAAACTAGGCAAGACCTCTTTTTTAAGCACATTTATTAATTATACCGCATTATATAATTCATTGACCAACTGATTGAAATCTCGCTGCCACTATTTTTATATTCTCGCTTCTTTGGTTGCGCTTTTAAAGAGTTTTTTATTGGGTCAAGGTAGTTTGATGCAGATTTTCTTCCAGTTTACTGAAACAAAGTTCTCTCCATCCATTATTATTAAGAAGTTTTGTCTCCATATTATTTGTCGATCCTAAATTTCATTTTTTTAGACTCAAAGTGAATATCCAAAATCAATCAGGCCAAGCTATAATTGCCCATCATCCTAGGTTTTACTGGCAGCAGTGCTTACTTTGCAAGGGCCGATCCTTAGGAGACTTTGATTGTTAAATCCCCAATTTCCCAATCAGGTGACAATTAAACTCATTGGTAAAAATATTAAATTTATTGTTTGTTTTTAACCGTTCGTAAGTTTCAACATATTTTTCTTTTTTGTTTATGAGTTGATAGGGAATGATGTATATATTTGAAATCAATTTACTATTTCAGTTGTCACGGAAACCCTTTTAAATTCATTTCCGAGCTTTCCAGAGAAAAAACTCTAAGAGCCGGGGCCAAAACTTTGTCTTTCTCATATTTTTTTATATTTTGTAAAAAATTTTTTTAATTTGCAAAAAACTCTTTTCTTATTATTACATCCCTACTTGTCAGTTTCTGCCTGTCCTGCTTGTCCTTTTGATGCACTCAATAACCCAAATGTGAAATATAAAACTGTTTGTTTTTTAATTGTAAATTTAAAAGTTTCAAAATTGAAGAATAGAAAAATATAATCAAAACACCTGTGATGGTGATGGGGGTTGATGAGGCCGAGGGTTGCATTGGTAATGATGATTGCGAAGGCGACAAAATTAAATCGCCGAAAACCAAATTGGCCATTCTCTTTAAAGCTAAAAACGAATTTTCAGTGAATGAGCTTAAATATTTACATTAATGCTACTGTTGTCCGATTCGGGTACTTGAAACTATCAGATATTAAGTACAATGTATACTGCCTAAGGTTTCTTCCCAATATAATTGCTTCCTACGCACAATATGTCTCAAATTTTTTGCACACTTCCAAGTTAAAGTTTTGTTTTACTTCTTTGTAATTGCAGAGTGTGACCAAACTTTCGTGAGTCGTCCCAACGATCCACAAAACGGAACTTTCACGGCTCCGAACCTACCGAATCCGGACGGTCACTCTCGCCAGTGTATCTACACTTTCATAGCAGGGCCCAAGCAGAGGGTCGAAATTGTCTTCAGTCATTTCAGTCTCAGGGGAACGCCACCAGAGTAAGTTTTTTCATTTCATCATTCGGAATTTATGAAACGGTTTCTGGGTCACCAACTCTGGTCCTGAAAAAATTAGCATTTTCTAATGCGCATGAAACGCTGAGACGGAGCAAAAGGAGAAGTGAATCGCTATTAATGCCCTCCATTTTCTAGTAAAATAATTCCCCGGTTAGGAAGGTAACCGATTGCCTTAACGAGTTCGCGTAAGAAATTGAGGCGCCGTCTTGCCCGCCTTAGTCAAGCTGTGCTGAAGACATTGAGGAGAAACCCTATATGACATTTGCCGTCAGGGTGCCATGGAGGTCGACACAAGACGGATGCCTCATATAAACCATTAAAATTAGCTACCCCCAGTTCCGGAAAAGTAATTCTTCGGTTAATTTAATTTCCGTTTGAAATGGTCGCATATTTTTCTAATGACCGGAAACAGGTTCGGTCTTTCAAGGCGGAATGGGGGAAGATGGGTACAAAGTTATATTCATTTCAGCTAAATGTTTTCACTTTTTTCTCATGTCTTTTCACTTGTGAATCTACAAAGATTTATTCCTTCTCGTATCATCTTTGCGAGCATTTCGCTTGTACTCGCTGTTGTTGTTGCAAGTTTGTTTAACCATTTAGTAATTCGATGAAAGTCGTTCACGTGAAAGGGTTGGCCATTAAATTCTCAACTATAGTCATTTTATAGTTTACACCGCAATGGAAAACGCAGAATAGTTTTTCATTTACTTTCATTTCAAAAATTTGTCAAAATAAAAATTAGGCAGATTCTAAATACCGCTGGATGTATTACTCCTGCTAAACACTAATGTTTACAACATTGTGTTTCTCAACACTTTTTTCATGGATAATTTATCTGGGAAAGATACGAATTATTTAATATAACGCTTCTATGAAACGAAAAACATAATTGAACATGACAGCGATGAATATGAATTTTTGGGATAGAAGTTAACTTACGTTGCGTGAAAAATTATCCTTGCATTTTATCAGGTAGCAAGAAAATTTTAAGTGATAATGAGAATTGAGAAACCAAAATGGAAAAGGAGAAGAACGGTTCTTAAATAAAGACGGAGTGGCGGGTTGTACTGAAAAGCAACTTTGAGAGACAAACTACAGCGATTGAATAGCTTATCTTACTGAAAATTGTATGAGAAAATGAAGAAATAAATACACAGGATAGAAAAATTTATAGTTTCCAAAATATTAAATTTTCCTTGGGTAACTTCTTATTTTTTATTTCATGAAATTTCTGGTGAAATAGAATATATTTTCTCATTCGTCGACCAAAGTTGGTGTTCCTATCCAAATATCTCCAATAAACGAAACAAAATGGTCACAAAATGGATGTCTCGGATACACAAGCTGGGGTACAACCAAATAAAAAAATTCAAATAATAAATGTCGAAAAAAGCTAATTGAGTACCATTTTGCTTCTGTTTTTCAATTTTTTCAAGCAACATAATTTTTAGTTTTGTTAAAAATTATGTTAATAGTAATAATAGTAATAGTAATAATAATAATAATAATAATAATAATAATAATAATAATAATAATAGTAATAATAATAGTAATAATGAACGACACGCATTATTACCTGTAATTTTATAATTGAGATGCACGTTTTATATGAGTAATTGTATGAGAACAAGCAAATGAACAATAAAACAAACAAGCAAAACGTTTCGTTTACGATTGTTTACATCGTACCTTTAAAAAATTTTGACTTTCAATGTTGTTTGTTTTCAATTTGGCAACATTGCAGTGGATCTGCAATGGGAGTCTTACCCGCGTGAGTACCTTCACGTGGTTACTTTCTTCTTAAGTATCATTTATTTATAGAAAGTTCATTCGCCATGTTTAATCAACATTTTGATGTGTTCCAAAGTCCCGGAGCCAAAGATGAAATATGAAACTGAGGATAAGGAAATTGTTTGGGGGGTTCCACTCAAGGGTTCTTTGGAGAGCACATTTAACCTTAGCGGTAGGATAAATTCTTATTCTTGCCCCGATGACCATTTTAATTCATGACATCTGATTTTGGGCCTAAGTGGTCGTGGTCGTGCACAGTACATTCGAAGACAACATGCACTCTCACCTCAGGACGCCTCAACGTTGTAGCATACTGGGTTTTGGGGGGTAGTATGGGGTGGTCGGATGTCAAAAAAAGCGTAGTGGTTTGCTGAGGACATTGGAATTATAAGCTTGCAGAGATGACATTTGTTTCCTACGCCATGTAGCCTAAAAGAAAGGGTGATAATCGAGAGGGGACTATGAGGTAGGCATCCGGAGTGTGAAAATTAACTATCCAAATTCTGTAACCAAAGGAGGTGTAATACTTCTACCGGTTCGCTTCGCAGATTGACTCTAAATCCTGTCGAGTTCTGTGAAAAAGGGTGGTTTCAGATTTAATTTGATTTCAGTGTGCAATCGAGGCTCCGGGAAGTCGGACCAGTAAATGGCGGAATATCGAACACTTCATTATTTCACTTATCATTCTAAATAAGGAAAAACATTTATTCATTTTTGTTTCCTTTGTTTGAATTTAAAATTTTTGCTTGACATGCGTTATGTTTCTAATTATGTTTGACTTTTAAAATTTTTTGTTCTGTACCTTTATATTTTGAATGAATTGTTCCATAGGCTTGAAACTTTTTTAAATACAATTTTTTATACCTATTACTTTCTTCGTAATCAGGTCACAGATATGCTTAGTTTTTGATACAGTGGAAATTCATTTTTATTTTTACATTATAATGTACTTGCATACATTTCTACTTAACATTTTTGTTGTCTTTTTCCTTGCGGAAAATTCTCATCTGCAGAAGCTGGCTTTAAACAAAACCATCCAGAACCAAAACAATTTGAGGTTCTTCTTTTTATTTTTGCGTTGAATCCGGTAGTGAATTCGAATCCAATAGTCGTCCTGTAATAATGTTTGTGATTTTCTTAAGCCATTTTTCAAAAAACAAATAAAATCTCAGTAAAATTTTAAACTTCGGAAGTTAAGAAGAAAATCTGAACATGGCCCTATTTCTCATTTTTGCGGCCTGTTCCTATGAGTTTTGTGAAAATAGTTTCTTCTCTTATATCAACTATCCTCTTTAATTTCACTCTCTGAATATTCGATTTGATTTTTTCACTTAGGAGATTATTATGGCTTTTGAAGAAATTTGACCTTTTCATAATCAATTGAGTTTAAAATCCAGATTGTTGCTTTACGTTGCTAGTCCGAAATTATACGCTATTTCTTGACTGAAAAGAATGAATGTTATTAATAGTAATAATCTGTAATAAAACAGGAATTGATAGCTTGAGCCAAAACGATTGAGGGGGGCGGTTTTTAACGAGTTAGCGAGTGCCCAGGGAAGCACACAAAGGGATGACTGAGATAAGTAAAATTACAGTGAAACTTTTTTAATATCGCTCATTGCTTTCGTATGTTGCCGTACGAACCACAGTAAAAACATTACGGAGCCCAGTGACTCTGTGTCATATGTATATAAGATGGTAAGGAATTAAAAATGTAAAAACAAAAAAGAAAAAATAGGCGGACAAGCAGAGAAGTAAGGTAGGATGGAAATAAAAGTCAAATTAGGTTGAGGTCAACGGACAATTAAAATCAGGCAGGACTCCATTTAATTGTCCTTTTTTATACGATGTGATACGATAGTGTAGACATGTTCGTTCTTGCCTGCTGACATCCAACCATTTGAAAAGTTCACTTTTAATTTTGAGATTTTTCATATATTCTGCAGTTTTCAAAACCTTTAGCTAATTTTATTCTAAATATAACATTTTTTCACAACATCATGAGTGTTAACTTGAAATTTCACGTAATTATTAACGTAAAATTAACGTAAAATTTCACAAAGAAAACTTTTTGTCGAAAATTAAAGTTTCCAGGGCCGAAGTTTTCTTCTTTTCATTCAAGTTAAAATAAGAATTACATTTTTGTATTTTTCCTTTCATTAAGAATATCTGCTTTTGAGCTTTTTGTTTATGACTTATGAAGCTTAAATCGGCCTCACGCTTACTTGTGTTTTATTTGCTTTTAAACTCAATAAAATACATTTCAAATTTATTTAAATTTGTTACCTTAAAAGTACATATCTCATAAGTATTCATTATTATTAATTTTTGTTAACCTTAACAATTAGTAGTTGAGATTTCCTCTGTTCTGTTTTGTATAGACATTTAAATTTTTCTATTGCTTTTTACTACTTTTTAGTAAGTTTTGATATTTTTAATAATATTTTTCTAGATTGTTTTGAATTTTTAGTATTTTTAAATCTTAGTTTATTGACTAATATTTTTTATTTATAGCTGGAACGTATTGTTATCAATTGTAATAAATGTCATTTGTATTTTAAAAATTGTACCGTACATTTGACATATTTCCAAATTTTTAATTTTAATTCTTTAAACTGAAATAATTTTTAAGCAGCGCGTTAGGTGAACGATAGATGTTTTCCCCAGTATTATTTATAACATCAACACTTGGAAAACGAGTTCCATTAGCATGGAACGTTTGACTCTAGTCAATCTTGTACTCTATTCATTGGTCTTTACCATTAATTAGAAGTATTTGTTGTCAAACTTTTCAGCCGGTAATTTGGAGAATACTCACTTCAGTCTCATTTATCTACATCCATTTTCATTGTTTCTTCTACTCACGTTATTTTTAGCTCCTTAATTCGTACAATTTGATACATTTTCGCTTTGAATTTTTTTTCAATGGTCCTTACAACTTATCCGCAACTGCCTTTTTATGTGATCCCATCGTTTCGTACAGGTGCGTCCACGAATACATGGACTTGTATTCCGAAGTGCAGAAGCCTGATCCAACGGAGCTCATCAATTCTCCATTCGGCGGCAGATACTGCGGTCCAATACCACCAAGGAGACGCATTTCTCTCTATCGTATTATTGCCTTAGGTTTCTACACAGATAAGAACAACACAACACCCGATCTTTTCGGTGGAAAATACACTTTCATTAACGATTGTGAGTATCGGTAAATACCTGAAACCACTTTTTGATTCTTTTCAATGTCTACAATTTTTTGATTCTTATTTTTGTAGCCGAATACGAAGTCGGAGCACCCGTAGACACTTCGCCTTGCAATTTCGTCATTCAGGCTATGAAAAAACGAACGGGTGTACTTGTGTCACCAACATACCCCGGATCTTACCCAAAGGATCTGTCATGCAGTTACCAGTTTATAGGACAACCCAATCAGAGAGTCAGGGTGGAATTCAGGGACTTTGATTTGTTTTTTGGAGGACCACAGTGAGTGAAATCACAAAATATTCATGATATAATTTTTAAGACATTAGAAATTGATAAAACATTATCATGGAACAATGACACAAAGATATGTTGCCAACTGAAGAATGATACTTGGTTCCAATACAATTTTTTAAGCATCTAAAATTCAGATTTTTTTCAGCTGTCCATTTGACTACGTTAAAGTTTATGATGGCCTCGACAATTCGTCCGCCATTATAGGCACTTACTGCGGACAACAGCGAAACCTGGTTTTATATTCATCAGACAACCATTTGCTTGTGTCTTTTGTTACCATTCAACGCACCGCCAATACCCAAAACAGGGGTTTTAAGGGTATTTTCGAATTCAGTGAAAGCTTCGTGAAGTTGGGTGAGTTCACTGAAAAAGCAAAGTATCTGAATTCTGCATAAATCAAAAATCGTTACTTGTCATTTGAATACTACTAACAGACTTCATCAAAGATGGAGGTGAGCACATTCGAGGTTCAGAATGCGACCAGAAGATCCTCAGTAAGAAAGAATCAAGCGGACACGTCTATAGCCCCAATTATCCATTTCCTTACATTCCGAAAATACTCTGTAGGTATTTCATCTATGGAATGCAGGACTCGCAGCACCTGGAAAGAGTCAAATTGGAATTTTTTAAATTTGAAATTCCTAAAGGGGAGAGAGGAGAGTAAGTAGAAAAGAACACAAGCAAGAAAGGTTTGCAAGTCTGACTCGGACTATATTTTATCTGATCCAATTCCCTTTAAATGGTTTAATTAATTTTATTCAAGTTATTTTTGTTTTGGTTTATGAGTATCTTTTAAGTATCAAATGCAACGCTGTTTCACGTCTTACAAAGCCTTGTATATTTTTTTGTTCAGCTGCAGTGATGGTTACCTGAAACTTTACCTGAAAGGTCAAGAAGCAACTGATTCGTACGATAAATTTGATCACGAATTATGTGGAGCAGAGAGCAATCCTAGTGTAATGACTTCAGATGGTCCACGTTTAGTGATGGTGTTCAGCAGTGGAGAATTGCAGGGTGGAGGCTTCAAAGCCAAGTATTCATTTGAAACAGGTAAGCATACCTGCCGTGTACTTCAGGTCAGCATTAAACAAGACTAATAAATAAGTATACCTAATTTAGTTTTATTTTTAAAAAGAAAGTCAATGCGTTTCTACCGTTCCGAGTAAAGTTGAATTATTTTTAGGAAACTCTTTCGAGGTAGGGTACCGACAAAAACATAGTTTCTGTCATCTGTTTTTATTCTATTATTTTTTAAAGATGACTGAATATTTGTAGTGGATTTAATAGTATGCATAGCGTTCATAAGTTTGTCTAACCAATGCAAATTATGCAAAACGAAATAAAATATTTTATGTTATCAATTTGGCTGCAATAAGGAAATATCACACAAAATCAATTCTCAGGAAGGGCCGATTACATTTATTGCATTAAAATAGTACTTCTCGCGTTCCAAGTAGTGCTCTTATCAGTTCAGGTACCATATTTCATTTTTATATTCATCGGAACTAATATCAGTTTCATAAAAAATTTAGTCTTCTTTTTTGTCAAAAAGTAAAAAAAGTGATCTGGAAATTGGGTAGACTCAAGCGATGATATTAACCGAAGAGGTTCGGTATTTTTCCCTATTCTAAAACGCCCTTTTCTCAGGTGTTCTAGAGAATTTTTCTGAATTTTAGAATACAGAATACCAGGTACTGCAGCACCTGACGGAAGCTGTACCTTTACCTACAGCAGCATCAGCCGGAAAAAGGGTGAATTTAACTCACCTCGGTATCCATCCAATTACCCAAGTGACACCAACTGCACATATCTCTTCGTGGCAACTCCTAACGAGCAAGTGATAATTGTTTTTGACCACTTTAAGGTGAGGGCGGATGGAGCAAATACAACAGCTGGATCCTACGGGTAAGTTTGTCAGCAAATGAATATCAAGTTGCTTTATGTCTGTAAATAACGTAGAGCATTTCCAATTTCTCTCATTCTAAGTACTGACAATTGTGTGGAGGATTGGCTGGAAATATACCAAGTGTACAGGTTCAGCGAGAAACTTGTTGGCAGATACTGCGGCATGACAGCGCCTGGACCGGTTGAATCAAATCGAGGTGCCACAGGGCTGAAGATCATTCTGCATACCGATCAGGAGGGTGTCTTCAGTGGATTTAAAGCAAGATATACTTTTGAAACTGCCAAATCTATATTCGGTGGTGAGTATCTGACTTTATTCTTTAACTGGTAGAACAATGAGAACTTCACAAATGTTCAAAATATTCTTTCTCCTATCGGGATTTGGTATGACGAGTTTTGAATTGCATTCAGGAGAAGGAACGATGACAGAAAACTTATCTTTCCTCAAGAGTTCTAATTGCTTGGTTGCATTGTTCTTTAATTCTGAGCAAAATGCTACAGTGCAAAATAGAATGAGACTTCCTACTAAAAAACTCTTGGAAGGATGCACTATGGTAAATTACCCAGAGCTAAAGCTTGTGTTGCTTCCGCGGATCATTTTTTTTATTTTCTCCCTGTCAATTCCCCAGATGTCAGATTTGTCTCTCACTTACCTCAGGTTGTGCAAGGGCACTCTTGGTATTGTCCTCACGGTGGTGTTGTTAGAGTACCATCAATACCTTCAGTTGCAGATATCTTTAACAACTTCCTTACAATTCATCTGAAAAGCTAAGACTAAAAAGAGTAGTCTACACGTTACGAGCGAGAGGGTGGAACGTTTCATGCCTCCAGAATTAAACAAAAATGATACTAAAGCGTAGGCCTCACTGTCTTAGGAGAATAAGAATCCAGACATTCATTTACTTCATTACATAATTGTACCATGTGCCGTGCTATAATCTAAGGAGAAACTCACTTATATGCACCAAGCCTTTCACAATGTTACCCCATCAAATGGACCTAAATAAAAGGTAATACAATCCTTGGGTGAAACAATGTGATACTTTGTCGTGTTTTGCAATGGGGGTTTACGAGGTGGCTGCACTCCGACTGGAAATCCACAAGTGGAGTTTCATTGCTAATTTTCTTGTATCCAGGAAAAAAGCTGGCGCACAAAGGACCCCGTTGAGACCCTGAGACTAAATTTTCGTTTTACTATTTCAGATTGTGGATCAAATGTTAGCAATGCTGAATATGGTGTTATTTCGAGTCCAAACTTTCCTCTCAATTACGAGGGACCCGGCAGAGGTTTAGCCAGCAAAACGTGCAACTGGTTTATTGGCGTAAAACCAAAACATAAAATAGTTTTGTACTTCGAAGTGTTCGCGGTAGAGGGGGAACCTTCGGGTAAGTGCTACATTTCATACATGAGAGAACTCGAAATTCGTTTCAAATGTTCAATTTACGAGAAACTGTTTTTATTTTCCAACAGCAAGGGGCTGCCCGGCTGCTGTCGTCAGAGTTTGGAGTTCCAACGACGGTCTTCCCCTTGAGTTATGCGGAGAGAAGGCGGCCGATGACAGATGGGAGTACATGTCTGAGAGCAACACTATGAGAATAAGGTAGGCACAAGTTAAGTGCTGTGATGGATCAAATAACAGAAAAAATAGAGGACGATTTCAATGTATTGAACATTTGTTTCATTTCAGCTTCATTTCAGCCGACAAATCAGCCGGAGCTCAGGGATTTCGGGCGATTTGGACAGAAGTTACCAAGGACCCTGAGTGCTCACAGTTTTTATGCTCTGAATCGAGTTTGTGCATTGCTGACAAACTTCGCTGCAACAGGGTGGCTAATTGCGGAGCAAAAGACTCCTCTGATGAACTTAATTGTAAGAATCAACAAAGGCATTTCTACCATCGAATTTTTAACTTAATTATTGTCTAACAGTTATTCGTTAAATTTGTACGAGGCTCAGGTACAGGTGCACAGTTTGCCAGTTCAAGTCCCCAGAGACTCAACACAATTTGATGCATTTTTTTGCTTCAGTACTTTTCTCCTTCGGTTTTGTAGATTTTGTTCTATTTTTAGGTGGGAACGTTACTTCTGTCCCTTATTCTGCTTCTCCTCTTCTTCTCTTTTTTTCTCATTTTTGTTATCTCTGTCTTTGCAAGGTGAGGGATTTGCCTCGCGGTCTAAGCCTCTTCCTTTTCTGCTCTTATTATTATGCTTCACTTTGCTCTCGTGATGGTCTCGAGAGCCTCCGCATGGACGGCATCAGACCTGACAGCATGACTTCTTCTCTTCTTTACTTCGGTCGAATCTATCACGTGAGTTTTGCTTCTTTTTCTCAATATTTTATGTTCTTTTCGTTGGTTTTATCTTTATGTGGGTTATTGTACGCTACGAGTATCGTTTCCTTTGTTGGGAACCAATTCAACGCCCTCGGAATCATTATGGATTACATGCTTTTTTTAGGTGTCGTCGAGAGACCCATAGATGCCTTTCTTTTCCTTGGCTTGGCCCTGTGTGCGTGTGGCCTCGCCTTTCTCGCTCTTTGTCTTTGGTGCCACCATAGAAAGGGAAAAAGTCGGCGTCAGTGTCGCTTGTCCCGAATGCCCCAGCGCCCACCGGAGATGCGTCCACTTGATTCCAGTAGGCGGTCTCTTTCTTCTTCAGGCACAGCTCCTGAGTTCTTCAGCCATATGTGTGACGACCCGAGGGAAAGGTTTGCAATCGTCGACAGTGTTTAGGCCTTCACCTTATTGGGAACGGAACGAAAACCTTTCCTAACAAGTAAACGTGTTCTTAAAGAGAATCTTTTTGTTTTTTAAAAGTAAAAATGAAAACGAAACATTGCATAGTGATTGGTGAAACCATTGAGTGTAATAATTTGTATTTAACTTGCAAGCGCATAAATAGGATTTGCAAAAATATAAAATATTACATTCATGATAAAAAACTGAACCTTTTAGAGGGTAGGTGTTTGTTAATACTACTACTACTACTACTACTACTGCTACTACTACTACCTACTACTGATACAACTACTACCATTAATGATAGTGATAATAATAATATTAATAATAATATAATAACGGTAATAATAATGGCTATGATGTTGATAATACAATGTGAAACAATAATTGTGAATGTGAAACAATGAAAAATAATTGTGAATAAATCGGTAATATATTATCAAGGACAATAAGAGGGCAAACTCAAAATTTGTAACAGTTGGTGCCATTGTCACTAATAATGATAATAATATGGACAATTAATTATTATTATTATTATTATTATTATTATTACAATATTACGTTCTTCTTGAACGTAAACATGAGCTCAGTTTTGTTTTGTAAAAACTGGGAGAAAAAAATCAGAAATAGGTAAAGCACATTTTTGTTTTCTGTTTTTAGTATAAATAAACCAGTCGACCTAGGACATACTGTTATAGTATTAAAATGCGGTGTTTCTTGTTATTAATATTTGTATATGATAAAAACATTGAGAAAATAAGAAAACGGAAGAAAAATGTATTAAAAAAATTTATATACACAAATAAAATAGAACAATGTTTAATTTGGCCGGAAGTAGGGAAGAAACATGTGTGCCTGGAAGTGCAGGCTACCTGAATTCCTACCAGGTCAGGTAATCGAATATTTTGTTGCAATTTCCGTTGCAGCTTAGATTAAACTCATTTCCAATATATATCTTGTACCTTCTTTGCTCCAATCGCTTGTTCTTCTCTCTAAACATATTCTTTTCTGCCTTTGTGGTCCCAGCCTGAGTGACTCACTTATTCCTACTTCTTATTGTTTTAAAATTATTTTATAGATGTTACGTTCTCTTCAGGATTAATTACACACATGAGATTAACACAGTTAAAAATTCTGTTTCAATTTCAGTTTTCATTCATTGAGCTTCATTACAGCTCTATGTTCAGGTGCATTGTGGCAAACACAAGACATCATCACATCCGGTTCTTCCATCTTCCGTTTTCTTCTTTATTTTGCATTTGTTTACTAAATAAATTATTTCTATAGTATCGTTTTGTTCAATGGGTAGGAGGGTTATAATAAAATTTGACTTGGGCAATCGTTCAGTTTTAGTTTTAAGCAACGCCATCATACCGGGTTCCCGGGAGCTCGTAATACGAACCGATTGAAACTCCCACCGAACCTCTTGCCCAGTAAAAGTAGTTTTAATTGTCGAATTGAATGAGATACTAAAATAAAATAGTTTGCTGTTATTAGTTAACTATTCGTTATGGTTGTGATGGCGGATTGATGTGTCGAACGCCTTCGACGAAGCAGGCAAACGGCAGTGTTATTTTTATTCATTTCTATAGTGGGTAGGCCGATTATTCATGTCCATTGTTACGTAGTTTTCGCGTTCGTTGATTATTTTGTTCTCCTTCCACAGCTGCTTTACGTAATAAACCTCGGACACAGTTGTTTTTGTTACGAAAATTGAATCGGGTCTTCCCATGTTCATTTGTTTTTAGTTATTATTGGTTATTCTTTATAGGAACGCTATCCGAGAGAAACGCCAATAAAACAAAAGCGATCCAATAATAATATATATTTTTGTCGAAGCAAAAATGTAGCTATCATTTTTTTTTAAATTAACCTGTTCATTCAAAATTTGCAGCAACAATATGAATTATTTTATCATTTGAAAAATATTTCCCATTAAGAGTTTTTAGCGATTTCCTCGCAGGTTAAAGGCAATATTTTTAAAAATGAAAAAATTGAGTAGGATAACCAGTGAAAATATTAAGATTTTGATGATTAGAAATGACAAATTTTTATTTTAAGAAATATAACGGTAAAGTCTTAAAATTTCTAACCCGACATTTCAGGTCTGAGGTTTGTAAAAGTGTAGGGCATTATGATCTGAATTTAGTTAAAATGAGCAGGGCTGATGGGGCTATTTGCATCCTTCCTTCTGTGAATTATAGAAGAAATCATATTGTGTGGCTTTGTGGAAGAGCCGATGGCGGAGGCAGTGGCAGGGGTAGGGGTAGGGGTAGGGTGTAGTGGCGGCAGCAGCGGCAGCGGCAAAAGATGTCTTACGAGTTGCAGAATAAGAAGAATAAGAAAACGGTGACGGAGAAGACTGTAAAAAATGTTTTTTCTTGGGAGTTTCTTTTTTCTCATTCTCGTCATGCGCTGAGCCATTTTTCTTAAAAGAAAAATCCCTTCTCTTTTTGTTGGTGGGTATTGCGGGGGATGCCGCGACGCCCGACGTCTTGGGCGACCCACATAACCCCGCCCACAAACCTCCAGAAGAAACGCCCCCATCCCTTAAGAAAACCCCAAAAAACTCCCTCAAACGTTATTTTTCCGAAGATGTTTGCCTCGGAAAAGTTTTTAGTTTCCTTTCATACGGGGCCTTGCCGGGGCGAGGGCTTAGACGGAGACACCAGTTTGTCAGACCCGTGGCCTGCTCGACGCGCATCCTACCCAACTCATTTGGCATATACTTTTTTATGTCTCGGAAAAACTGGCAGCAACCCCCACAACCTAGTGGGTTCCACCCCTTTCGGCACTCGACAACCCCCCGAGCCCCACACGTACACTTTGCTGTTCCCTGCCTCTCTCTGCTGCTGACGCCTGGGAAACCCTGCCTCCGGTTTTAGGGTTGCGGTGTGCCGGACTCGTGCCCACATCAGAACCAAAACGGTTGCGACGCGAACAAGATTGTGCGGTTACGGTAGAAGATAGTTGACGAAAGACCGCGATGACGCTGTTCGCTACGGCGGGACCCTAGAGCGCGGGTGTGTGAAGTGCATTAGTGAGTAGAGGCCAGTCGGATGCGGATGCACCCTGGCACAGATGGGGAGGGGCCGAGTCCCCCGGACTACCATGCTCTCACGGCTGAAGCTCTAGCAGAAAGAACATTGGATGGACTTCTGGCCGAACACCCCGGAGAGCTCGTCAGAACCGGAAGTCCGCACCTTGTCTGTACGGTGCTTCCACCTCATTGGCGGTCCAATAAGACTCTGCCCGTAGCCTTCAAGGTGGTGGCCCTTGGTGAGGTCCTCGACGGTACGCTGGTCACTGTTCGAGCGGGAAACGATGAGAACTTTTGTGGTGAATTACGAAACTGTACGGCTGTCATGAAAAACCAAGTAGCCAAATTTAATGATTTGAGATTTGTTGGGAGAAGTGGAAGAGGTGAGGTTCTGACTGCACAGGCAGACAATATAAGCATGCTAACATTTGACCGTAAATTTCACTGTATTAACTGATGTTCTCCAATATTGCCTGACACCGTTGCAAATGACTTTTCTAATGATATAAGTTAATAGCTAAATTCAAAAAAATGTAGAAATCGTCAGATACCGAGGTCTTAAACAGTAATAACTGTTATATACAACCGTGTGACTCAAAGCTGTAGTCTAGAGCTGTAAAAATTATTAAATTTAACAACTGAGCGATGAAAAGGGCCTCTCAATCCTACTAGACTTGTGAAAGTTTAATTTTGTCATTAGGACTTCTTTTTCCATTCATCCACTTCAATTTGGTTAGTACAAGATGCAGGAAAAAGAAAAATTATGGCGGAAGAAGGAGCAAATTGAAATCGAATGAAAATTAGTTCATTATTATTTGAAGACTTTTTAGTCAGGGGAGAAAGAGACTCAGTTCTTGTTATTAAGGGTTCAAGTTAAAAACTGAGGGATCTAACGTCGGGGTTGAAAAGTAAATCTTTTGTGAATGTGAAACGTAGCAGTCACACTGACGATCATTTTAGGTTTTACCAAGGGGGGCAGAAGACAACTGACCTCACCATCCCTTTCTGGCAGAATCTTCTTAATTTGGAAGCCTCGAATAACTGAATGCATTAAAGGAAAAGAACCAGTCATTTTTTAGTCATTTCTAAACAATCTGTGAGAAAAATTGAAACCTCATAATTATCTAATACAAAAAGTATTTTGCATTCATATTTGTACTGCTTAAAATTGTACTTGAGATTGTCTTTTAAGCTGTACTACTTACAGGAAGTAACGGATGGGAAACTATCATAACCTTTTCAGAACCATTGTCCACTGTCCGCAGGTCAAGATAAGGTTAGTAAGTGAAAAGTTTCTGGCATGAAATATGCAACCCTCTTTTTCAGTGTACTACTTATCCACAAAGAAACACATCACTTCTCCGCTCTTTGCTTTTAAAAAACATACAAGAAAGTGACCAGATAGTGGGGTACCACATATACAAAAGCTACTATTTAGTATTACTATTTTAATAATTAGAATACTCTTTAAGAATGCGACTTCAAAACAAAATCTAGCTTTTTATTGTGTCAATCGGAAAATGTTTTGCTGTAAAGAAGAAACTCGTTGGAAAAACCTAACATATGAAAAATACAACAACGACCCCAACAAATCTGCTGGAGAAATACCCAAACGTGAAATTTCCCTCGAGACAATTGAAACTGAAATAAAAAAATGAAAAATTGAAGTAATAGCGAGAAAGGGCCGAAAGAACAGAGAAGTGTAGAGGTAAGCACGGGCGCCAATAAAAAAATGAGGTTGAGGAAACAGACATGGAGAAAAGTAGGAAATGGTTACCCCCAAACCTCAACAAGATGAGAACTAATAAGTTGAATAATTGAAGAGTTTGAGGTGTTGAGGGAAAGCAGAAGGAAGAGAACCCAAGAAAGGTGATTGAAAAATCTTTCAGATCCCGGCAGAGGCTTGGGCCCAAGAACTTTAAACTCATTTTAATTTGTTTGTCCCTTTATGTTTCTCTCAGAAGGAACCTTTACTACCTAAATCCTTCTTTTTCATCTTCAGCCAACGGTTACGTTCCCAAAAGAATCAAAATGGGCGACGGCCATTGATACTAAATGTCTGTGCCAGGGAACTTTTTTCCTTTGTGTAACAAAAAAAATAATACCATATACATTTTCATGTTGTTGAGGTCAATTTTTTAATTTCATATATTTTTGGAAGACTTACAAATTGGGACGACTTCAATTTCTTAAATAATGAAATTATTTAACGATTACTCAATTGTTCATATCTTCTTCTATAAACAGAGAGTATAAGAATGCTACTTAAAAATATATGTTTACTTCTTCCGTACAGAATATGTGTCATTATATATATATATATATATTATTTGGTAATTGCAACGTAAAAGGTTTCAGGACACAACAATAATAGTTTTACTTAAACTTTTCTTTTAAAATTGTGAGTAACGTATCTCAAGAACTGAAGTGTAATGCAGTTAGTAAAGCTCAAAATAATTTGTGAAAGTGTAATTTTTCATAAAATCAACATAAAGTTGTTGAGAATAACGTAAATGAGAATTATCTGCGCAACTCTTTCAGGTAAAAGCTTCACACTTACTATTATAATAAATAGTTCACCTCCACAAGTGGCCACCTATGCAAAAGCTATTAAAGTAACTGTCGATGGACCCAGAGAGCCTCGTTCTAAAACAAGTGAGTGTGCTACTTGATGTACTGCTGAAGTTAACGGAATGGTGATGTATAGCTGAAAATAACAGGAAGAATAACATAATACTTTTATGTTTAGGACATCAGCAGTTTCATCCGTTTCATTTTGGACCGCGGCCTTTTCATTTTGGAAATCCACTTGATCCCCAAAGAGTAGCCGATCCAATGATGGGATCATTGCTATTCAAGCTGCCGGGTAAGCATTGCCATTTAGTTTAATTTAACCTTATTTAAACTGTTGCAACTTGTACAAATATTTTTTCGAGGATAAAAAATCGAAGCGTTTCATGTTAAAGGTAGATTTCTTTTACATTGTGTACATCAATGTGTACTACTATCAATTTTCGATCCTGGTTTTCTTGTAAATTTCTATTTATGCATTTATTTAAAGTTTATTGCTTGCAAAAATACAAAAACGAGTGACAGTGAGCGGAAATTCTGTATTCACAACAGTTGCAATGGTGGGTGACCAAAAGAATAAATTTATTTCTGAAGAAAAGTTGTTTCGATTATAAATATTTTTATCCAATTCGCAGGTTTAAGTAATTAAGGATTGAGAAAACCGAAATACTCGTTAAATAGGGAGACTTAAGACTAAGAAACAAGCAATAAGTAAAAGGGAAGGTGAAAATCTCAGGACACTTTGATCAGTCAGAATAATGTTTTATTTAATACTTTTATTTTAATACTTTAAAAATTAAATATCTAAATAAACCAAACAAGGCATCGCCTGATGAAAAAAACTTCTCAAGCAAAACTCAGACAAGAAAGCGAGTGAATGACTTTTTGCATTTTAAATTTGTCTTACCATTCGACTCTACAATGAGCTCCTAATTTTTTTTATAACTTGTAGTTCAAGTAACTTGAATATGCTAAATTAAATGTTATAGACGGCTAATGATTTTAGGTTTATATCTATTTAAAAATATTTATTTGTATTAAGAATTATTTTAATTTAATAGTTTTAATTCCGTTATCTCGTAGTTAAACGTATGGGTAAGCGTGGTCACTGGTTGCATTACCTGTAGCATCATTTAAAGTGCCTCTTCTTGGATACCATTTTTATTCTAAATTTTAATCATTGTAAGAGATCACATATTTATTATTAGCTTTTATTTTATTCAAGATAATTCATCAACATTTTTCATCGCATATTGCAGGTAATAAGCATTTAAAGCAATTTGTTACTTCATGTACTTCAAAAATTTGTTTTGACTTCCAACCTCTTAAAAATGGGAAAACTCAATTTAATCTATTCTTTTCCTCTCTGGAAGTTGTGCAATGCCGAAAAGCAGAATGAAGGCAATCAGCCCGGTATTTAAGTCCTAAAAGAGGATTATATTGAAACTTGAGCGGATTATTTTGAAACACAACTTTCCTCGAGAAGATGTAAATGCGGCTCCCGAAATGTTGCCAGGGAGAGCCCTCGGCAATATTTCTAATATTTGAAATAAAGGATAATAATTTTCCATATTGACTCAGAGGTCCTGTTCCCTGATGTTTCAAGAGAGGAGAAAGAAAACCTTCTTCATCTCCTCTCTGCGTATTAAACATGAAAAAGGACCTGAAACGTTTACTTACTAATTACCTCCAATTCCTTTGATTTTCTCCTTTATTCTACCAGTCGTTTCGTACACCCCGTACCGTAAAATTAGTTTTTAAAAACAAAAGTCACCACATATAGCTTTAGTCGCTTATTTGAGCTTAGAAGTTTAAGCATGTGATAATTCCCTGGGAGGTGAACGTTTGGCAATTTCACTTAAATTTTGTTTCCTTTAACTTATTAACTTACACTAACTACACTTCAACATTATATTACATTTCATTCAAACTTTCTTTTCCACGTGTTTTCTAAAAAAAGACTTCCAAAATGGAATTCAGAAAAATTCTCTCGTATTTAGTGCATTATTTTTTATTCCTGTCAGGAGGCATTCTTTCCAGGTCACTGTCTACTCTGGTCACTGTTAACACTCCCTACATTGCTAACATGTTGTCAGAAATCCAGTAATGCCAATGTTGCAGCAAATACCTGGTCATTAGACAAACCTTGGATTTCTCAAATTAATTGTCATCTTGATTTATGAACATTTTCATTCAAAATAGCGTTATGAAACTTTTAAGTAGACTCAATACCGTATCATGAAAATCTGGTTTGGTTTCATTTTATTAAATGGCTGAGCTCCATTAATAGAATTAATTAACATTGTACTTAATAACAATTGGTCTCATGGGAGAGAAGAGAGAAGTTTTCCGCTTACTTCAGAAAATCTTACGGCAATAATAGTAATGAGCCAAATTTCAAGTATCCGACATTTAAAATATTCTGAAGGAATAATGAAGAACCCCCCCCCTGCCCCCTGACCCCCAATAGAGTTGATTAGTACGAGAAAAGCCCGCATGATGGCGATCTCATCTTGAGTTTTCTTCTGCTGTAAAACAAGTGTTGAACACAGGAAAACTCATCGATTTATTTACGGACATATTCGTTGGTTTTTTGTGTTGGATATCCACATAAAATTTGTCTACTGGGAATACGGCAATTCAAAAGTTAGAAACCTCTAATTCCAGGAATTCAGTATAAATCTGATGAATCTTATCGTAGTCAAACTGAGAGAATTATACCTGACAAAAAACATACAAATTAATATTGATTTAAAATTTTGATTTTGGGTCTTATGATGCGAAATAAAATTGAATATGAAAATAATGTGTAGGTGCATATTTTTTTCGGTTTTCCATCGTTCATCTCGAAAGAAAGATTTTAAAACTATAAAATAGTATGGGTTTTTGGGGTGGGTCGCGATAAACGAGGAAAACCCGTGTGAAGCCCAAAATGATTTTTTGCACAGCTGCAATTCGTTGAAGCTGCGGAAGATCAATCTCAATGGCAATCTTGAAACTTCCAAACCAGTCAAGAAATTCAAAGTAATTCTAGAATCAAACTGAATTAAACGTGTATGAGGATGTCTTTAACGGTCTAAAGTAAAATAACGCCAATGAAAAATTTACTCATCCGTCGCAGTTTAATTTTTTTTCTCGAACAACTTTAAAAATTTAATATTTCATAATTCTTTTTACTTTCTCATTTTTTCATTCCTCCCTTTAACCGGTTTGATAACAATTATCATATCAAGCACGAATGAAACTGAGTGTTAATTAAAACGACAGCGAACTAAATTATCCTCCAGTTGAGCTCAGGAACCTCCTCCCCCCCAGTTCGTTTCCATTTGTTTCAGTTCGAATCGGTCTCGTTTCGTAAAAGAAAATTTTTTCAGTTTGCCTTTGCGAGTTCTTTTTGAGAATCTCGTCACGTCAGCTGCATAAAGGAGGGTGCAAAGGGATGAAAGTGCGACAAATATAAAACTGGGTCAGTTAGGGGTGAGTTTCGAAGAATTCAAATGTCAAACATTTGACGGTAACAGAATTCTTGTTGTTCTTCAAACCTTCAAAATATTCTACTTTATTCCGCCTAACTGCAGAAGCTACCAATTTTGGTTGCTCCCTTCAAATTGCAGTTATAATTCTACAATTTTTAGGTCTTTACCTTTGTTATTTTGTTAATGTACTTCATAATAATATGCAATGATTCTAATAATATTTTGTGCTTGAGAAATATGACTTCCGTTATTATTATTATAATAATTGCTTCAACTTTATTATTTTCACTTTATTGTTATAATTCTTTAAAATTTTTGTTCCAGTGGAATTCATGAAGAAGAATAGGAACGTTTTCATAATTGCTAGAGCATTAAGCATTGTTAAAGTACGAAATAGTTCTGGTAATGACAAATAATAAAATTGGTGTGACTAATAGCACGACTAATTAATAAAATGCCGAAGATTGGCAGACGCATTGCATTGATGAAAGTATGACAGAAATCTAATTTCAGTCGATTGGATGCCAACTTTCATCGAAAAGCAAATTATTTTCTTAAACTTATGAAATTTGTCAACGGTCGTTTGTTGTCTCTATTCCCCAATGGTCGGAGGTTTAGTTCTCTCTCAGAGAAATCCATTTGACTTTTTCATCTCGCACCCAGAAAAAGCCAGAGGTACTCGCCAAGGCAAACTCGAGATCCATTAAAAGGAAAGAATAAAGAACAAGTTTTGAGGGCGATAAAGGGTTAAGCTTTGTGGGTGGAGCAACCGCGAGGTCGTCGGGGAGCGGTGACGCTATTGGGCGTTGCGGCGCTGCCTAGCTTCCCCTCCCGACCAAGCGGTCCCCCGCCGTGGTTCCCCGTTTTACCCCTCTCAATACCTCCGGCTGAATACCGAGCTTTTCTTCCTTCCGCCAGTCCGCCCGAGGTCCCCCACCCCGATTTCTCGTCGTCTTACTTTCACTCCCTGCCCACCTCCTTTCCCACCTCTCTTCTCCCATCTCGTGATGCGCCAACATTTCTTTGTCGAGGTGAGAAATTTGGGCCATCAAAACTAGTGAAGCCTTTCCATTTTTCTCTGGAATTTATTTTATATACGGTAAAACACAAAAAATGGAGTTGCACTCAATTGGAAATTAAACTTTAAACAGATCAGTCGATTCTTTTTCTGAAGGCAGTGTCTCCGATCCAATAAAAAGCAAAAGAGGTTCTTAATCGTACAACGATTAATCCCAACGTGACCTCCATCTTGCGTTAATGTTAGTCAGAAATAGCTAAGTATTTTTCTCAACATGGTTCTCTAAGTGTTCGAGGATGCAGTTTTTACATTTCCTCAAAAATGCATAAAGAAGGAAAATTAGTTGATTTTTTTAGCGTGAACTTTAAAAGCTAATGGAAAAACAATAAAAAATTCATAGGTGAGAAAGATGCTCTAACTAAAGGGGACTTCTTGAATCAACTTGTAGGAAACGAGCCTTAAAGTATTCGGCTAAGGGCAGCATAATTTCTTTGCTCAGGTGAAAATTTAATGGGATTTTTAAAGGTGGGTCAGTGCATAGTTTCCACCCAGCCATAGTATTCTAATTACCCCTTTACGGTGTTCAACCCTTTTGTCGGGGAGTAAAAGGCCGATTCTTTTCTTCATCCCTTAAATGTCATGACCTTATATTTCACCCTTTTCGTAGCTTTTTTGTCACTCACCTTCTTTTCTTGCCTTTTTAATCTTTTCCTTAAATGTACCCCAACCCCAGCATTCAACTTAATTCTCGATCTGACTGACAGCCTTGCAAAATTTACCCTTCCTTTTCCTTAAGAGAAGTCAAGAAAAACGTACTTCAGGGTTATTAGAAGGTTTATACACATTTGAGTTTGAATAATTTTTGTATTATTTCAGGTTTGGGGCCTCCTTTGGGTTTGAATGGAGACGTTCATTGGCACTCTCGTGTACCCAGCGGTTACCAAAATCATTACTTTCCGTCACATTGTGGCCCATCCAACCTTCATCAGCCCCATTTACCTCATCTCCTTGGATCTCTCGGTTCAGATTCAGCTGTATCGCCTACATCCAGATTGACAAACGGTAAGAATAATTGTTATATCCGCTCCTTGTAGGAAAGTTCTTCCTACGGGACAGGACCCTGAAAATATTTAAACTGTTTTGACGGTTTGAACAGAATCATTGGCTAGGATGCCCGGCGAGTCATTGGGTCCTATATCAATCAACGTTAACAGCATAAATGGTAATTCTGGGAACACAGGAACCAGCATAAACAACAACCTCTCACCGAAGAGTCCATGTGTTAGGGTCACCACACCTGAAGGTGCAAGATCTGCGTCTCCCATTCACCTGAAAGTGTCACCATCGATTGAAGAAGGCCCTCGATCGTCTGGTTCCAGTTCCAGTGAGTTGATTAATTCGAGATCTTCTCCAACGTCGGGTGTACGACTTCAGTCTCCAACGTTTTCAGCCATCCATCCGGCACTCTTGCACTCGCAGGCTCCATTTTTTAGTGCAGCTGCAGCCAGTCTTTTTCTCAACTCTCCACTTATTCCGCCGTCGCAGTGGCTCTACAGCCAAATTTACGGCCACAGCCAAATTTTGCCTTCCGCTTTCACGTCTGGAGACTTCATTTCTCCATTACATCCGAGGCATGGATTGCCAGCCCCGGAACCGAAGAGACCAGGTGATCCAGTTGAGGCCAAAGCGGTACACAAGCGAATATCCTCCAGAAGTCCAACTCCTGTGGATGGACAACTGTCTGCCAAGAGGTCGGCAGGAAGTCCGGCTAGTCCAAAAAGAAAATCGCCTATGCCGTCACCTACAAAAAGACTTTTAACCAGCATCAAACCGCACAAAGCAGGAAATGGTGAAACATCGAGTACCAAAAGTTCAAGGGAAGTGTGGCGTCCCTACTGAATAATTTAAAACCTGCTGTGCATACGCAAAAGATGACAAATTTAATAAATTAGCGTCAACTCTACATGTTTAAGAAAAATTATATAAATAAATATTGTATTTAATTGGAAAGTGATATTTACATGATATCGTGAACAATTTATTTTTCTTCTTCCTGCTCCGCAGATTTACTTTTTCTCAACCAAAACAGAAAGCAGATTCTATGATATTATGATATTTATTTTGCTTTTTTTTTACCTGCTACTCTTTTTTTAAGTTTCAGAGATTTTTACTTTAAGTTAAGCAATGATTGTCGCTGGCCTATGATTTAGTTTTTCCACAGTGACTTTTGGTTCTTCCGTCGACTTTCACCTGTCACAATAAGTTTGACTGACCCGAGAAGTTAGAAAATTTATTAAATTTTGTTGAATTATTTAGTAATATCGAAAACTCACAAAAGTAAATAAATGACGAAATAAAAAGTACGATTTCACAGTACTTAAAAAATTTTTTTCTTGAAGAGAAACAAAAAATGGCGAAGGCATTTGCTAAAGGTGAAATCGAAGGAGAGGTGAAATCGGACAGAATGGCAAAACAAAAAAGAAAAAATTTTCTTTTTTCTTATTATTCTCGTCTCGGAGAAGAAAAGTCAGCGTTTAATGGCCAAAGGAAACAAACTTGGCTTTTAGCTTAATATAATTTTCGTTTCTGTTTTTCATCTTCATCTTCTTTTCGTTCGAGTGCCTGCTAACTAAAGTAAGTGGGAGTAGAAGAAAGAGGAGCAGCAAGAAAAAAAACAATTCTTTCTAATTTTCCAGTTTTAAGAACAAGAAATTATCGTGACGACAAGTCCCGGTTGGAAAACAAGTCGTTAAGACTCCGGTCTTTTCCAGCAGAAGCAACAGCAGTAGAATTTCTTTTGATCATTAAACAGACTGATTAGAGCTTTCGTCTTTTCCCTCCCTCTGGCTGTTTAGCTACCGTCTCTGCGTCCTTCCTCGTTAGCAAATTTTCGCTTTTCCGAAAATTCGATTGGGAAATTAACATGTTCCAGTTCGATTCTCACAGATATTTCACCATGATTTTTTATCTTTCTCCAGACCGGCATGACTTCTTTATTATTATTTTGTCAAATTTCACGTTGGAATCCCGTGGTCAAACCGCAGGGTTTTATTAGACATTCTGTATTATTTCCATCACTTTTTCCCCAAACCTGCTGACCTCTTCACCTACAATAGGCAAATACAAAAATATTTACGTTATCAAATTAATTACTCAAAATTTAAATTGAACAGTTGAGTAATTTTGAGATGATAAAAGAATAAATCTTAACACGTGCAGGACAAAGGAATTCTTCCTTTTGATTCTTCTAGCGTTTTACCCTATTGATGGTGTAGCCTCATTCAATTTAACTTAAGCTACATTCTTTTCTATCTGAATAATCAAAAACCGTAAAAAGAAACAGCTAAAAAGTGCATTTCTAATAAATAATGCTGACATATTTTTCTGTCGGTACTGATCAATGAGTCTACAGTATTTCTAAACGAGCCTAATCTTCATTAAATAACTAAATAGAAATCAAGGTGTTCTCTTTTTGTTGCTCTTCTTTTTCCTCCGTAAGCACAACTTCACTCTATTTCTTTATTAAAAAACATATCCTCGTCCACAAGCTCCTTTTTTGTACTTCCTTTCTTCCTTTTTCATTTAATTTTCCCATGTTCTTTCTTCGTTCATCATTCAATTTTATAGTGAAATTACTCGCTGCAAGAAAAATACAGTTTTCCTCTAATTTTTAAATGTTTATTTTCTAATTACTTTCTTCTGCTCTTATCCCTTCCCACTCTCTTCCTTGGTAAAAATTTTCCCACTCCCTAAGTCCACCAGCATTCTTAACAAAGGTTTTCGTTTTAATAAAAGTAAAACTCTGCACCCCAATAAGAATTTTATTTTTCTACTTGTTTCCCTGACTTTATTGAGTGCCTTTCGGCTGCTATTTTTTTGTATGAAGCCAAGTTATTTTAGTCGCTTGTATCTATCATTCAACTTGATGTTAGTAGAACATTACAATCCATTTTTTAAATATGAAATCTACTTAACTCTCTATCTATACTAGAGTCGAATTTTCTTGTCCTATTTGAATTTCATATTCAGATTGCGTATGAATCTGAAACCACGAACCATTATTATTTATAAAAAATAGGGAAAAATTTTCGAAACTTGTTTTTCTAATGGCGGCAGAAAAAGTGGCAAAACTTTACAGCAGCGAAAGCAGCATGCTTTTTGAAGTAATGAATAAGTGATTGAAAAAAGAATACCAGAAAGAAAGAGAAAGATAGTGAAAAATACTGAAAAGTCAAAATTAACTTTTCGGGAAACGTGGCAGTAGAAACGGAACGGAAACGAGAAGGGAATCAAATGAATGGTCCCGTCGTTTTCTTGGCAACGGGAAAGGAATCGCTGCGAGAATCACACGAAACCCTGCTCTTGTGTCTGTGTAGATAAAAAGATGAAAGTAGAGTGAGAGAAAGAGAGAATTTGGATGCAAAATAAGGCTGAAATGAATTTTGATTGTGACGCCAGATACTTGATGATGATGGTGCCGAAGATGACGCCATTAATGCATTTCTGCCCCGTTTCACTCCATTTGTGTCGACTCAGACCGTGAAAACGATAGACTGTGTTAACAGAAAGATAAGAAACACTGGCAGGCCCCTCTTTTATCAATTCTTTCAGTCCTTAATTAGGAGCCAATGTTTTCGTAGTTAACAGCATGTGTTTACTGTTTCAACTCCTTGTGATTACTTTGTTTTTGCCTGGAATCGGAGAGCAAGTAGCACTGAATACGACCGTTCCAACTGCGACCACTGCCCCTCAGAAAGGGATACCAACACCCATACCCTCACAGAATGTGCCGCATGGGGGTGGTAGCAAAGGATTCTGAAGGAAACATTGGAGACAACGAACGGAGAAAATATAATAGAGAGGGTAGCATCTGAAAGAACGGCATGGAAAGCACTCGAGGTACACCGCAGAACTGTGTTGAGAGACAAGGAAAAAAGAAAAAAAAAGAAAAGGAAAATTAAGACGTAAATGAAAGGACTATTAAGGAAGATTTGATGAAAAAAGGAATAAATAAATAAAATTAAGAAATAAATAAAAAACCCTCAAGTTCATTCAAAGGAAATGCTTCTGGCGGTTCTTGAATGGACCTGACATGCGGCGAAAGACAAGGGTGAAATGTAATAAGATTTGTTATAAGAAGAATATGGTAAGTGATAAGGAAATTTCTAAATTTATTGCGTGTTAAATTTTATAAATTCAGGAAGTAAACAAAACAAACGAAAGGAAATAACAGCAACAATAGTAAAAATAGTGAGTGCTTTGTGATCAGTTTTGTCCACCTCCTGAGACTCAAGAAGTTGAGCCCCTGAGTGCCCTTGTATTCTTGTCTATTGTGCGTGAAATATACATAAACGTGTGAAAAGTGCTTTTAAATAAAAAAGCGAATGTGATTTGAAGTGGGGTCGGGTAGATACATAGATAAGTTGATAATGAGAGTGGGAGAGAAACAAAAAGATGAATTACGGGAGTAAAGCAGGCAGAGATTAACAGGATGAAGTTTCAGAATTAGAAAAGAGCTCTGGAGGTGACTGGAGCATGGCTTTAGGGTATATACCAGGAAGATGGCTGGGGTTAAATGTAATCCGATTTTCGAAAGCTCATCTCTGATTATTTACCAGGGCACTCTATTAGTCGCTTTTCGAAAGATTTTTTTTTACTTTTTTATTCCCTCACCCCCAGGGATCATTAGATCAACTCGACATTCAGCGTAATCCGCCTAAAACAATAAGCAGAAAAAATCTCTCCCCATGGAAAACTTGTACGTCAGCTGCAGCAGCAGCAGCACAAAATGCCAACTTTGGTCAGAAGCTAAACGGTAGTTGAATAAATTAGTAGTATTATTATTACTATTATTATTTCATCCATGAATCAATCTTTTCAATTTCAGGTATTTTCTGCGTATTGAATCAGACACATACTGTTAAAAAATGTACAATTCAGAATGAAGACGAGGACGAATTAATAACAACCAAGACAAAGACATTGAGGAATTGGAGACTGAGAAAGGCAGCTCCAGGATTAAAAGGAAGGTGACAGAATATGTCGCAGAAGGGGAGGCAATAAAGGAGGATGCAAAGGTGTGTTTGCATAAACCGGGTGGATCATCAAAAGGGAGGCAATTTACAACCCCCAGGGTTTTTGCAGGGGATCCGGCAGTAGCACATCACAGCTCCTTGAATCTTGTCAATACCCATGTACAAATTAAATCAATTTTATGGCATTTCAAGAGGTAACCGCCACTTTCCTACCTAAAATGGCTTCCCGGACAACAACGGCAGGCAGTCTGGGGCGGTTACGTAACAAGTGTGGTGTGAATTTGAGGTCGACCGGAGGATACTCAAAGCCAAGAGAAGGAGTTAGCAAAAAGGACAAATTTGAAATTTGAGTTCCAATTCCACGCGGTCTACCTCATTGCTCTTTGTGGGACAACCTTTGTGCCTTTGGACTGTTCGGGGAATGTCACGTTGACAGGTAAGCTCAGCATTTGCAGGTAGGAATCAGATTCAATTGAAATTAATCGCATCGCGAATGTGATGTCTCCAAGGTGATGAGTGATGTTGCCTTTTCCCTGGCAAGCAGAGCAACCGTGTGATTTTGTCGAGCCGACAACGCCTTCTTTTCCTGCCCAATTCACAAAAACCTTTGCTTCCTGCAAAATTAGCGAAAAATTTGTCATGTCATGTCATGTTCGATAAAATGAAAATAATGAGGGAAAGATGAAAAATGAATGTCAAATTTTATATAATGAAATTTTAATTTTGTAAGCATGCGTTGAACATCTCCTAAAATTGTTGTTATTTGTGTACTTAATTTGCAACTTTTATTTATTTTTTTTTTTAGAAAAACGACTCAGAGAATTAAAAATGAAAGGGATACAGCACAAATGAATTTCAAAATATGTAAATCTAACCGACAAATGTTGGAAAGAAGTCTATTAGAGTGCCCCGGAGCGTTTTTATTCTGTCAACCCAATCAAATTTCCCGCAAATTAAGCACCCCTGCACAGTTTTTCTGGCTTCTTTATGGGTATTGCGTTTTCAATCTTTGTCCGGTACGACTTTCCCAGTTCAAAGCTAAAAGTATTGTAGGGTACTACTGAACTACAGCAAAAAGATTGAAATATATAAATAGTAAAAACAAGTAGGAAGTCGTTCATGGCTTAAAGTTTAGAAATGATTGTGTGTCGAAAAGGCGTTGTAGCACACGAAATAAAAATTTTGAATGAAACTAATAGTCTACACAAAATGTTCAAGTGCAACTGTTGTGGAAAATGTTTACATGTAATAATTAATATTTAAAACAAAAGGTGGGTTAGTACGGTAAAAGTGTGAAATGTCGACTGTTGGTCACGGAGCGTGCAAATTTTTGTGTGTAAATAATTTTCAAATTGAAAATTAATAAAAATAAACTTGTCACGTATTTCTAATGGCTGCAACTACACATGTTTAAATTTCTCATAGGAAATTCACCCCACAAGAAATTAAAGTTTTAAGAAATTTGAGTGATGTAATAATGTGTTTTAAATCATGTAGTGATGATAATAATGTTACCATTTAACTTAAATAATAATATTTAAATAATAATATTACCATTTAACATTTATCATAGTCGTTCGGAGGATTTGTTCAAGATGAAAAATTTATTTTCCTTGATCAGTCAACTCCCTTCGAATTTACTCTTTCTCTTGCAGTAAAATTATTTCGAATCATCTTTGAAAGTAACCAACTTAAACTAACAATTTAAAATATTTTATACAAATATTTAAACGTTTACTCATAATGAACCTGGTAGATGAATTCAAAAAATCAGGGCCTAAAAACGAAAAGAAAATTCGTTCGCCTCGAGATTTCCTTTGTAGATCAATTACCGGTTTTCTAACTCTGGTACAACTGTTAGTTTCACATGAGGGAATTCCCTAACAAGGTAGTTCTAATCTGTGCAAAAAATCAAGAAGAAAATGAAAAAGTCTCTGGTGGTCGCAGGCGAAGGGGCGGACGTGAAAAATAAAAATATCTGGGCAGAAGAAGAGAGAAAGAATCAGTTTTTCGTGTTATTAACGTGTCAAATTCCACAGGGAGTACTAGCAACTGGTTGATGACACGTCGTCAACAGAACTGACCCGAACGAGAGGAACGAGAAGAATTTTCAACGTTTTACGGTCTGAGGTGGAAAATTTCAAATTTTGAACTTCCAACCCGTGACAAGCGGGTAGTTTTGGCCGATGGGAGAACTCGCCCTTGTGACTTACCTGCTCACATAAAGGCAAAAATAGGTTACCTCAAACTCTAACTGAAGTAACCGGCATTCGTCAATTATAATAATAATATTGTTAAGAGATATTTCTCTTACGCTTTTCACATTCATTTAAAAAAATAAATTTAGGGAAACTTAGAAAGAGAAAGGGAAAGAAAAACTTGAAATTACTTTTGGATATTCAAATTTCAAAAGAAGAATCTCTTTTATTCCAGAATGCCTTAAACAAAATTGCTTACGTTTTCCTAAAGAATAAAAAAATCAGGGTTAAGACAGTGAGTGAGAGGAAAAGAAGGTTGAAGGAAAAAATACGGGCAAAAGCGAGAAGAAGGTAATGAGAACTGAAGAAAGGAATTAGAGCTGTGATAATGAGCAAGCGAGGGTTCTACGGAATAAAAATAAGATGGAATGAGTTGGCAGCAAACCCCAGGATTTTCGAAGCGGTTTCATGGCCTTGCCGTGCCAAGAATAGCTTTAAAAACATATTACATGAGTTTACGAAGAAGATGCTTCATCGTCTCCCTACGAGGGTGCGTATCAGAGACATTCCTTTTAACGTGTGACTTGCCTGAAATTAAGATACGACTTATTAACATATGCACTTTGGTTAATTTATGGAAATTTGACTAAATTATTGAAGAATATCCAGTCACTCTAAAATTTGTAATTACAATTTAAAATAACAGAAATTCACTGTAACACTGCAGTTTTCGTACCTGTAGTTTCACCTGTAGGACAGACATGCCTTTGGGAAAGATGACGCCTCGATTTGAAGTATCAGTCATTAGTTTTGTTAATTAATTATCCAAAATATTATTGAAATTGAGAATTTTTTCTAAGGAAATGAAAGAAACGATACCCCTGCGTTTCTCATTCTAAAGACGTTCTCTCATAATTTTCCGTTAAATTAGAGGAATCTGCGAAGAAACAGATGAGATAGAGAAGGCAGCGTCACTTCATAATAAATGTCAGTAGCAGTTAGTAAGTCAAATTTGAGTTCACCTGCAATAAATATAAGTTATTTGAGGGTAAAAAGAATTTAAATTATTACCTCAAGTCTAATTAAATTTTGTTTCATTGTCTAAAAAGCAGCGTTAATGTTTCACATTAAAATTCCGCAGTCAACTTCGTAAATTCCACGGCTTTTCCGCCGTTTCCCTCAGCCGACTTCCGGTTGTTTGGTGAAATTTGGCGGATGTCGCCTTGAATATCCACCAACGAAGTTGTTACATTCAATAGATAGAAGAGAATCAAATGTGAATTGGGATTGTTCTGGTGAGCAGAAGATGTGTCTGATGCCGCAACGTCAAGGATGAGGCAAAGCACCTGTTGGATGTGGCAGGGGCCTCCCATTTTATTTTTCTGATTTTCTGTTTTTTTTATTATTTCATCCACTTTTACTTATCATTTTCATCATTCAGCACTGTCCTTACTGTCGTCTTCACCAAAAACAATTAATTTTAGCAAACACCACTGTCAAAACTGACTTGTTTTTTCTAGTCTTATCTTTTGATTGACGGCACATGATCTCTGCCTCCCTACCGATGCCACTGAAAAAAGTAACAGAAATCAAGAATGAAAATGCAAACTAATCAAACTCAAAATGTCGCCAAACCTAAACTCTCGCTTTTGTCCATACGAAACATTTTCTGGAAAAGTGTCCAGAGAGAAACAGAGAAGAGAAGAAAGCAAGTAGAAATAGAAGGAAAAGACGTAATTTGAACAAATGACCCTGCCTGGTTTCAAAATTAGATTCCTCCTTCACATCTCCTCCTCCAAAACCGACAGACTTTGACTGCAACAACTGGGAAAAATAAATGATTATTTTGTTAGGATCTTTTTCTGGCCTTCGTCTCCATCACCTGATATCAGATTTAGGAAGGAAAAAAGGACAGAAGAAGTAGAACCTTCAGTGGCACCAGTACCGCGTGGGCTCATAATAATATATAGATTAGACGTAGGGCGAAAAATTGTTTTTGACGTTGGCAAAAAAGGAAAATATAAATTGAAAAATCTGACACGAAATGGGCAAAGAGTTGGAGGTTTAGGGTAGCAGCGGGGTGAACAAAAGCGGGGGTTGAACAGAGTTAGAGGGTGGCTTGTAAGGGATGAAAGGGATGAAAGCAAGAAGAAGGGAAGAAAGGGTTCACGAGTTTGTTGTCTCATTACTTTCTTGCGATCAATAGCACTACTGCTCAACACACATGTTGCCTACCAAAACGAGGGTAGTTATTGAATTACTTCCACCCCCATCAACCCCTTAGACGACTCTTATGCTTGTATGCAGCATACTAAATGCAGCATCAGCACTGACTGACTGACTGACTGACTGACTGAATGGGGCACCGATAAAAAAGCAAACTAAAGAAAACGAAATGTGACGATTTACAGTTGACCGTTCTGTCATTTGTAGTTTAATAGTCGCTGGGTGTAATTATTTTAGAAGACTCAAAAGTTAAATTTAACGCACAAATCTTTAGAGGCTCGAGTTGGTCAACTTTCTTCTTCTCAACGTGACTTTGACTTTGTCAACTGTTCGTTTAGCTTGCATTCATTCTTACTCCGATTATTCATTGCGGGATATATTGTTTTATTAATTCTTCCAAAATTAAGGTGATGTGAGAAATTTTAAATTGCTTGTTTTGTTTCATATATATATATATATATATATGAATTCAGAAATATTAAATTTTAAATTTTCGAGTTTAAGTTTTTAAGCGTTAAGCCTTATTATAAAAAATAACTTTAGATATCAAGCATCAAGCAATACAATTCTAACAATCATTGTCATCCTTTAAATCGATTCGCCTTTTGTCTTCTTCGCTTTCTATTTCCTGTCTTTTACCTCTCTGGTGCTTCTTCTGGTACTTCTCAATTTCTCCCTATCTGTCTCACTCATCTTTTCCAAGGAAGAAATCTTAAATTCTTTAATTTAATGTGAACACCTTGTTTTCTTTTCTGTCGCCATTTTCATTCTCCTACCTTCTTTTTTCGATTCTTCAGCTTCCATGGATTTTGCTTTCCATGCCACACGAACTCATGCCTTTTACCACGCACTAGGTGACCTTTTTTTTCTTAAACTAATGAACCCTTACCAGATGCCTCTTGAAATATTTTATGCAAGTAGCAATTCATTATTAATGTTTCTATATATAAGTAAAAATTGCTTCATTACATGTAAACTATTTTTATTTTCTTTTAACTCTTAAGTATTCCTATTATAAAGATAACTAATGGATTATTTTCAGTTTCAAATTGCAACCATAACAAAATTTGTTTATACCAGTTCCAACTATGTAAAAATTTTAAATGTTTTATATACCACAAAACTTCTTTTCAGTGCTCCAGACGAGCACTTCTTACACATGAAATTACAATTAATGATTAAGTACTGACACAACTCTTCAATGTTATTTATTCCTCAGCTTGAAACAGACTGGGGTACCTCAGTTCTGCCGGAGGTGTCTTCTGCTTCTTAGGATGTTTTCAGCTTCTTGAAGTAAATTGAGGATGCGAGGAAAAGGTTAAATTGTTTCAGAAAAGGAGATGATATAAATGAGTGGATGCGACTTTCGAGACAGTCACATGACGTGAAACTAATGACTAAAATTATTTTCTCTGAAATTTTCGCCCTCTTTTGGTGTCCAACCCTCCTCAGCCCGTTCCCCTGACGACCTCCACCTACCCCTGCCCAAACCCAAAAACCCCTTGAACTGCCTTTTGCCAACCCTCCGTCCATCTTTTATTTTCATCCCTTAAATTGAAGAATATTCTCCGTCGGGGATTAATTAATTTCCAAAAAGTTCTACACTGATTACACATCAGACATGTAAGCCTTTTGCCTTTTTCCTTTCGTTTTTCCATGAGAGACCGCTCGGACAAGCAAAATAGTAAAATTTAAAAAATAGATGAACAGACACCTGACACTGGGGGCCTTCTATGGTTTTAACAGTTACTTAGGTTCGAACCTTTCCTTTTTCGGTCAAAATCAAAACCTGGTCACTCAGCATGCAATTACTCTCCATTATATTCTTAGACAAATAAACGGCAGTGATTTTTGTAAATCACCTTTTTCCTCCATTATTATTATTCTCTCAAAAGTATCAAATGAATCGTCTGTAATTGAGAGATATGCCACCGTTCCAGTTAGCCCTTAAATAAGAATGTACTCCAAATTGGTTTGGGTTTTGTATGACTTATACATTAACACGAGAAAACGACATTAAAATTATAAGTTGTGTATAGGATTTTATGGCGTCCTCGTGTTCATTCTATTCCATTCTTCTTGGGAATGAAGTCAAAAATTTTGTCACATCCAAAAGAATTTTAGGTCGTTGGCATCTTCCATTTCCAAATTTCTGCTCCTTCCCGTACGAGCTCAGGTTTTAATCCTCAGACTAATTTCCATTCCAGACAATAATGATGGATGTAGAATCAGTGCTAATCTTTTTTAATCTTAAAATTCCTTTAAATTAATTCGCTTTTTACGTTTAAAAAAAGGATTATTTTAATCTGTATTTTAAGGAAAAAGAGCTGCAGAGCTGACTAGGTAGGTGAAGAAAACGAGAAAATGTAAAGAGACAAAGGGAGAAAAGAGTAGAAATGGAAAAAAAGTGGAAATGGAGGCCGTTAGGGGCTGTTGAGAAGTGAAAAATAAGTAAAAAAAGATTTAGATTCCGTAAAGAAAGGGGTGAAATTTCAAGTTGTCGATGACGTCACGAAAACGCTTTTGTTTTGATGACATCAGAAGCTTTTAATAAATTTCATTTCCGGTTTTTTTTCGCGGGCACTGCGCTTTTCCTTCATCCCCTAAGCCAAGTTCTTCATCCCTTAGGCCTGTCGCTCCCACGGCCCATGTCATTTGGATCATGTTTTTCCTCCCTTAAATCTGTATGCGGGATGATTACAGATGGAATCTCGGGATTTTCCTTAGCTTTTTTCCCGCCTCTTTTTCTTTTACTTTTACACTCAAACGGCATTCAGCCAAGGAGGTCGTAGAATGGCAAACAACCAAAGGCACGCAGCGGTGCACTCTTCTTATTCTGGACCGATGGAGTTGTCTTTTTTATATTAAACGGACTGTTCCTTTGGGTTATCCAAGGAATCCCACTTTTTCTTGTGATTTGCTTGTTGTTTAATTCACAGAAAAATTATTAGTATTATTAGAAACTGTTTTTCTATTTGAGAACCTGAAATTAAGAAAAATCAATGTATTAGTCATACTCCAAGTTAGAAGTTACATTTACTCTAATTATAAGTACAGATAAAAAACAAATTTAAATCAAAAACCAGTTGACAACAAACAAATTGTAATTTGATTTGTCAACCATGGCGGCTTCCCAAATTTCTTTGAATTCCAGGGTTTAGAAGGTGCACAAATTTTATTTTTTATTTCTGCAGCCCGCCGCTGTCGTCCTGTTTTTCCTTTTTTGCTGTCGTTTTCCCCTCTGACCCTTTCTGCCTAATGTTCAATTTGAATTCCTCTGCAAACAAATGTTGACAAATTTGTCGAAATTCTTGTTGTACGTTTTTTCACACTTCAACGCGTTTCCCGCGATTTCTTTTTGTTCCAACGCCCATTCTCCTCCTGCCCTTTTTCTCTTCTACTGTTCCTCTATATTTATTGTTTGTATATAGTTTGTTTTGGTGTTCGGGCTGTGACTGAATATGTCGACGCAACCGATCTGGAAAATCTTAAAAAAAAAAAACCATCTTCTTTGCACCGAAGTATTTGTAACGGTGAGTTTTTTTATCACAGCAAGAAATGGTTTCATCATAAGATTACTGCAATGGGTGGCTACACTAAACGGATCCGTAGGACTTTAATAATCACACATAAGAAGGAATCCTCTCACCTCATTGTTTGTGTGTGATTCAGAGTAAAAATGTATAAACAGTGTAAATTATCAGACTTGTAAATGTATGATTAAGTGATTCTATCGATCCAGTGTTGAGCATCAGATTGAAGTCCGACACTCGGCGGTTCCCAAAGAACCCTCATAAATGTAGATTAAGTGAAGAGTAATTAATTATTGAAGTCGCCTTAGCTCTTTCTTCTGGGTGGAAAGCAAAGACGGGCAACACATTTGAAATTCACATGAACTGGCTGTCTGCCCCAGAATTTACTATGAAGACTGAGAACAAAAGTGAATTTATAAAAATAATAGCGTGGAGGCCATGTTTGACTAGGCTAGAAGAGATCCTGAAATCCCACCATATTTGGCGAATATTCGCCACCGTCGTCGTCTAGGTGTAATCATCTCAATTACGGATGAATTCCGATTGCATTTTACCATTTTTTCCATCGCAATTGTCTGTCTCCCTCAGATAACAACAAAAACATGGCAAAACAAACAGAAAACGATCAAAAAGATCATTTAAAAACGGTTCTAATCTAGCTAATGGAAATGGCAGAAAACATTAAATGGAATCCATTTCAACAAGTTCAACATTAAATGGATTTCAAAGGAGGTGAGACCGAAAAAAAGATGAGAAGGAGGAGGAGGAAGAAGAAGAAGAAGAAGAAGTAAACGACGAGAAAAAATTGAATGATACAAACTTTTGCTCGTTTCCAATATTAAGTACATAAGGTGGTAATATATGACCAGAGGGAGTGTGTTGTTGTTGACCGTTGAAATGGGAACCAGATTTAATTGAAATGAAGTACAACACTGGAAGGGAAGAAAATACTGTAGAGAAACAGGAAGAAAATAAAATTGTTTTTATTTTTCACTATCAAATAACTATTTTAAAGGAACGTATTTTCTCTCCAGTAAGGACTACAAATATAATATATTTTTATTTGAGTTTATCTGGCATCCTTAGAAATTTAATGTGTGCGCCAACGTAGAAGCGTCACCTTGTAAGGTCTGAATATTAAATAGACTGTTCTGGCTCATCATTCCAACGGGCTGTAAGACTCTGAAATGAACAGAAAAATAAAATTAATAAAAATATTACGTGCAGAACTGGTAGAAGTCAAAGAAGTCAATAGGAATCAATGTGGTCTTTTTTCTTCAAGAATCGTTAAGCATCAGGCAGTAAGATTAAAAATCTTGGCAGAGAAGATTGATTGAAGTCCGTTTTAAGAGCAGAAAGAGAAAGAAAGGCTAATCTCCCTTGGGGTACGAAAAGATGCAGGCAAAGTAGCAACAACAAAATGAGAAGTAGAAGCCGTAACAACAATGGCGATAATAAACACATTCGATACCCCAGAGGGATTTCATACACAAGATATTCATAATGGCTGATTGAAAAAGGAACAATCGATCAACCGGAAGTCACAACTTCGATTTTTGGCTTTTCAACTACCTGAGTTTTTTCATCCAGTTGTTTGAGGGCAAATGTCGAGCACGTTGGAAAGCTCTTTTGTCGTCCTTTGTTGCCAGGCTTCCACTTCTTCTGGTTTCCAATTCACCCTGTCACCCCCACCCCTGTCACCCCCTGCTTCCTCCCCGTCCCCTATTGCCGCCGTCCGATCAAGGAGAAAATCTAATAAGAATTCAATTTTGCCGGAGAAAGGAAAATATTCCAGCTTGATTATATTGAATTAGCCGGTGCCGGGCATCCGGAGACAATCCTCCTTTCAGCCTCTGCAACTCTGGAATTTCACTTCATTAATTAAGCCATTTTGCATGAAAATTTATGCTCTTACTCTGTCGGTCCTTTCCCTTCCCTTCCTCTCATTTCCTACCCCCTCTCTACCCTTCTCACTACTGTTCATCTTTACCTTGCCTACTATATTATTATTATTATTATTATTACTACTAAAATCATCGTTACAGGTGTTAGACTTCCACTTGATTTTTCGTGGTCCAATTCACGTTTCAAACTTAACTTACGAAAATTAAAAAAACTTACTGTGTTAGACAACTATTCATATCGCCTTAACTCGCGAACGTAACCCTTTGAGTGTCTTGGGTTTTTACCCGTTACTTATCATTTTTTACTGTAAATGAGTACAAGTCGTAATAGGTAATTGTAAATAATTAGGGAATAGGAGAAAACGATAAATAAGACAAATATTTGAGTAAAAATATAATTAGTGAAAATTTTTAAGGCTTGACTTAATCTATAATAAATTTTTAGAATGACCTTCTAGACTCTTATAAATTTTCCTTTATATGCAGTTAAAGGGTCTCCAATATGTTTCGGCTTATTGGTGAGAATGGCTTTATCTGACTCATGGGGGCAGCCAAAAGGAACCGGCACATGGGAGGGGGCGTATTTATTGTGTCTCTGTGTACGTCGAAGGATGACGAAATATTGCTTTTTTTATTGTGGATCCGCCAGGGGAACTTAATGGTGATTTTCCAAACAAAACCAACTTTCTTTGTTTTTCCTTTGGTCACAACTGTTTCTTCTTTTAACCGTAATTGAAGCTGTCGTTTTTAGTTAAATTTTGTAACATTTGCGTCTGTAGGCGAAACCAAAAGCAAACAAATTTTTATTTAAGATTTATTCTTAACGCCAAACTCAAAGCGTTCAGAACTCCTAGGTTCGATTGATTAGTGCACCTGATATCTCATTTAATTATTATTACTGATTCCTACGCGAAGCGCTCTTGCACGATATTCTCACATATATTCATTCTAGACACTAACTTTATACTGTTTCAGTCTCAAAGAACAAACGTGTCGGTTGTTCTTTGTCTCAACCACAGTGCAATGTACATTTCACCTCTCGGCAACCTCCGCAACCGAACTTGAGTTCAGTTTTCCCTCTTTTCTCTAGATTTTCGAATTTCAACTGACACTGTTGACATTGCCGTCTTTCTCTCTCACTCCTTTTCCTTCTCCGACTCTTCGTCTTTTTGTTACTCTCATCCCCAAGCCAGAAGAACATGAAACCGAAAAACTAAACACCGTCATCGACTATTTGCAACAAGCAAAATTCAATTTATTTCATTTTTATTACCTTCTACCTTTTTTAAGGTGACCCACACTTCAACTTACAATACATTTCACCAAATTTGCAATATTATATTAGCATATTATATATTACGCATATTCGTTTGGAACTCGTACAACAGCGTTACACGAAAGTTTCCTGTAATGAATTAGTCACAATATCATATATTTTTCTTAAATCCTTTCCTTTCTCTTTCGTATCCTTCCTTTTCTTTTCATCTTATTCTCGTTCCCTCCGGCATTGGTCATACGATCTTATTTTCTTTGGTAATTTGAATATGAACCTTTCCATTCCGTTTAAACTTTTCGTCCCTTTGCTCTAACGGAAGCTTCTCTTTCACCACCGCCCTTTTGGCTCGAAACCAAACCGTCCGTTACGAGAGGAATGTGAAAATGAATTCTTTGCCTCTTAAAAGGCAAAATAATAAAATATTTTCTCGTGTTCAAAAGGTTCTTTCCCTAATTTATTTCGTTTCGTACGGCGACCGTCCATCCCTTTCTTATTAACAAGAAAATACGGGAGAAAGAAAAGAATTGTGTACAGGGTACGCGTTGCCATATTTTCAAATATCCTGTACTGCTCCACATTTAAAATATTATTCTGAAACATAATGACATTATATTTCAATACAAATCACAGTGTCCCTCATTCAGTAAATTTGAATGTGACAGTGATGTTGCCTAATGAATTCTATCAGATGACCGAAAAACCTACTAAAAATGAGTGTCACATGTTGTGCAACGACACACTTGTCGCAAAAGACACAGTAAAAGAGATTCATATGTAAAAATCACGATCAACTCTATCGATATTCTAAATAGGATATCGTCTACTTCTTCTTCTGCCCCGATTCGGTTCTGTCTCCCTGTCTCTTGACACTTTTGGAGACAAATTAAAAGTCTTCCGGTTCAACAAACAAGAATCAACGAAATTGAATTTTTTATTTCCTTCAAAAATTCATTTTCATTCTCTATTTGCCGAGTTCTTCTCTTCTTCTTTCTACTTCTCCTTTGTGACTTCTCAAGCTTTTCTCGAGTATCTATTTTTTTTTTAGCTTTTCTGGAGTGGAAGATTCCTTGTAAAAGTCACACCAAAAACGAGGGTTTTGCTTCCAGGGAATAGAAACTGGGAGAATACAAAGGAGAAGAATAAAAAGAACAGTTGTCAAGGAGAGTTTATCCTTCGAACAAGATTTAATTAGAAGGAAGGGAAAATCAATGAGGAATTCAAAGGAAAGGGAAATCGATAAGATGTCATAGAATAGGGAAAAATAAGTTCAACAAACAAATATAATTTTGAAAATTAGTGAGCGTTCAGCAAAAATAGATGAACATAATTGGGAGGACACAAAGGAAAGGAAATTAATGAAATATTCAGAAAATATCACACAAAAAATTAATAACAATAAATAAAAATAACAAAAGAGAATCGTTTTCAGTAAGTAAAAGTCGAAGATTTTAGGACGGTTGGACAAGAAGGTGAAAGACAATCAGACTGATAAAACTGGAAGAAGCTTCAATGGATGAAGAAAACTTAATGTGCGCTCATAAGAAACCGAGATTTCATTGATTATTGGAAAATAATTACGAGGCCACGGCATTAAAAAATTCTGTAGATGTCAATATTGTGAAGGAGGTTGTCTGATATTTTGTCCCAAAGTTTATTATATAAGATTCTTCATTTGTTTGCCTTCAACGTTACATTCCACAGGGTGTCAGCTGCAAAAGCTCCAGGCTACCCGTCACTCGAAGTTTCACCGGCACACACGAGAACGTCTCCCGGGAAAGCGCAAGTTAAGACGTCAATGGTATCTTAGGCAAGGTGCAAAACGCAGGGTGAAACTCACTTTTGGGGGTGGGTTTTTGGGACTTTTTGGGGTGAATCTGATCGAGAGTAGAGAGGCAACGTGACAAGACTGGCATTGGGGGCGAGAAACCTTTCTAGGGTTGCTCTAACTTCGTTACACCTCCTCAAAACGAATTTCCGATGTCGGGGTTTGGCAGCCTTGCTCAGCCTTCCTAGTGAAACCCCTTCGTCGTCTTCGATCCTTTTACAAATTACTTTATTATTGCACACCCCAGGTGGGACGACGACTTGATAGACAGGTGTTTTAGCTGAAATACCCTTCCTCAACTAGACCTTTTAATTTGACACTTTAACACCAATTTAATCTAGGAAAATGAAGTGAAATTTCTATTTAAATAAAAAAATTCTTCAAGCATATAGACATTGACAAATTATATTTAAACTTTTAAGTATCCCTGCAAAAATATTGGTACATAAATTTACATGTGTAACACGTCAGTTACATTAAGTACATATGTGCGCCTGATTTCTGTATTAACTTTTATGGAAGACGAAAATTCCTGTAATGAAAAATCGAATGAAAAAAAATGAAAACGTAGGCCTTACGGGAATTTCTACACATTCTATGGATTTCTAACAGAAATCCAAATTTGACTGATGAGATGAACAAAAGCAATTGTTGATGAATTAGAGTTTGAGAGAAGGTAAAAGACTTGTATCACAGACATTTCAGTGCACACAATTTAATCGTCTCAACTGCCTTTTTATTATCGTATTTATTAGACGTCTTATAAAATATAACTTTTTAGCTCATTACGTTGGATTAAGTAAGAAAACCTCTTCTTCCCTGGTTCAAAAAGATGAAAAGCTGAAGAAAAATAAAATTTTAATTACACCGTTTCTTTTCTTTCTTAACACCATTCATTATGATAAGAAACTCTGATAGTAAAGAGTAATACAAGGTATGTTTAAGTTCTCTTTGACATGATATATGTGCAAACAATGAAACAGAAGTACTCTAGCTGACACCCAAAGCAAGAGGTACAAGTTCAATTGGAGCACGAAGAACACATTCATTGGAATCAAATTTAAGGGATGGACGCCTTTAAATTTGAAAATTGGGTTTTAAAATGGAAGTGAAAATTCCAATTTTGAATTGGAATTGAAACCTCAGGAAAGGAAGTAAAACCTTTTCAAGCTCTCTCTGTTTTTGTCCTATCTTGGGACTTTGCAGGTTTTCGGTGAACCTTTTTGTCAGATGTGTCTGCGAGACACAATTCCTTTTTCTTTCTGCAGCTCTCACAACGGTCATCGAATGAACTGGCCTTAATATCATTTCTCCCTTACAATTTGTCTATTTACTTCCTTCTAAAACTTCTAACCGCTGATGACGATGAAGATGATGTATCTCAGCATTTTTGGACTCTGACATAAAAGGCTGCTTTTGTTGAGTAAAATCAAAAACTTTTTGATTTTTCCTCTGCCACACATAAAATTGTGAAACTCATAATGATAAATATTAGTCAGTAATATCTCTAAGACAAATTTTAGAATTCCCGGTAGTAAAATTATTACAACAAAATCAGTGAAAAACATCTGGTCCAAACACAAATATGTATTAAAACATTAATTAAAAAACACTTCAAATGAAACGTTCTTTATTCGTCTGGCTCTGCCTAACGGGTCTAAAAATATTGCCCAGGGAAAAAAAAGAACTGGAATTAGAAAAGGAGACGAGCAGACGGGAAGGCACAAGGGAAGGCAAGTGGTAACGACCGGAAACTCAAAAGCTTTTTACCAGATATTCAAATAATGTGAGAAAAAGAACCGGATGTTCCTGTACCCACGATTTGAATGCCTCTGACCGTCTCAAATCCAGCAAAAGTATGGAGCTTAAAAAAAAGTAAAAACAAGAAAGAAAAAGTTGAACTTTGCACGTCGGACGCTGCAAGGGTCAGAAAATCCAAACCCAGGAAAATATGTTCTTCTTAGTTTTTACATTAGATGAACTACAATTCATGCATTATAAGTAGTATTTGAAATAAAAGAAGAAAAAACAAATTATACTGCCAAAAGAGACTTGTAGGTAACGGTGTTGGCCATGAAGGTTACGGCTGACGAATGGCACTAAAAATGTTAGACAAAGAAGAGCGGGGGTTAGAGGAAAGAAAGAAGGATAAAAGGTTCTCTCCAGCGTCTGAAACTTTTCAGGCGATCGTCTCAAAACCCAAATGTCCAGAGGGCGCTCCAGGATACGCTGGGCAACAGAAAAAGGATGAGACGAGAAAGGAGAAAAGGAGAAACCGGAGGGTTTGAAACGCAAGAGGAGGGTCAAAAGGTCAGGAGAAAGCTGGGAGAAAGCAGAAGAAAGCTAAGCTCCAAGGTATCGATTTTGACCCGGGGAAAGGGTAACTTTCTACACTTTCTATTTACACTTTACTTTTATTTAAAACTGTTTAGATAAAATTACGGGGAAATGGTCAAGCCAAAGAGGATGGTGGCAGCAAATAGAAAGGCTGAACGAAGAAGAGGAAGAAAGTAAGAGAGAAATGAAAGCTGAAAGAGAAACGTGGAAGCAGATTGGTCGAAGGCGGAAGACACTTTTAGGCACATTGCTAAAATTTTTACCATCAACTTTCTAAACTTTCACTCTGCACATCAGTAAATCTAAGTGTGTATATAGGTGAAAAATAAAAGTTACGTTTACTCATTTATTTTATCCGAACAGCAAACCGAAACACAATTTTTCTTTCTACATTGAAATTGTCACGGTTAAATGTATCTATTGAATTAGATACTGAAGGTGTACGAGAATCATTTCAAATTGAATTTATAAATTTTTATTATGAAAAACCGCCTATGTTGGTGACAATGTCAGAGGCAAAAATGGTGCTCACCGGAAACCGTTTATCACATGTAATAATGTAATAACTTAAACAAAATAAGTATTTAAAAAAAAACAGTTATTTATTCCTAAACTGTAACTGACTTCACCATTTCGATTTAACTTTTTGATATTTAAGTTCAGTAAGCAAAATCCTGAAAAAATACAAATATGCAGGACATTTCTTATGCAAGATAATTTCACTTGCAATTATAAAATAAATGTTGGTGAATTACAAGTTTCAGTCATTTGTTCGACACAGATTGTTACGCAACTATTTATATTTAATGAATTCTACAATTTCCGAAATAATTTTATATTTGAGAAACAAAACACATTAAAGTGAAATATTTTAAAAGTCTAAAATTGATACGTCTACTTTAATATGAGAATAATTTTTACTTATTTAATCAAGCGATTAATATACGGAAACAAAATAAATAGAAAATTTACAAAATTGAAATATCAGAGAAGGTCGTACTTTAGGTTAAAAGGTTTAGACCTTGTCTTTTTCCTTCAATCTTTAGAGTAAAAGTAACACATCCACAATACTCATATAAAAATAATTAAGGAGGTCATATGTAAACAGGAAATAGATAAATAAATAAATGTATAATAAAAGGTAAAAAGTGAAGAATGGACGATAAGAAGAATAGAATACTTCGGACGCAAGGGAAAACTTTAATTTGAAATTTATTTCGTAGGTGATCGAGAGCCACTAGAACCGATGTAAAGGCAATTTCCTTGTCGTGTAAGGGGGTTGTTACAACCCTTAATGTCCGTTTAAATGAGCCCATTCTTTTCCGGTCCTTTGCCCGAATGCCACCTAATTCATTCGGACAAAATAATTCTCTCCGCCATCTTGTAATGAAACCTTTTCTTCTCGTCTCCTTCCGCTATTTAAACTTTCCTTTTTTCTCTCTTCCGGTGTCCTTTTCTGGTTCCCTTTGGATTTATCATTGTCCGTGCCTCTCTGATAGACCTCCTCTGTCATGAAAGCAAACTCTTGTATCTCAAATAATCAGTTGTTTTTTTTTTTTGCAAACGGACGTGAAATGGAACAACCAAATATAATTTCCAGCAATGCAGACACAGGACTCTTCGTCTTCAATGGAGTTCGAGTCCCGACAGAAACCACTGACCGAATGACCAGTGGGGATTGGAAAACTCCGATGCAAATTGGAATTGCACCAAAGAGGAAACTTCGACAGCATAAACATTTTAATTAAATTGAAATATGCATGTGTTAAATGTCCTCCTCCGACTCTACCTCCTTTGTTCCCTTCTCGTTTTCTACTTAATTAAATATGAAAGTAAGCAAAAATCATTAACACTAGCCCAGGGGGCATTCAAAAAAGTTAGGCAGCAAATCAATTGAAATACTAGGACATTCTGAATCTACAATATTGTAGAATCTAAAATATTGATAATGCTCGCACGTGTGTTGACGAGTCTTTTTGCATGTGGACGCATGAGCGTACCTTCCTTTGTGCCTTATACAACTATACTATCCTAATGAATGTAAATTGTTGTGCCAATCTCGGGCACAACGATAAGGTTAGTAACATCTTCAACCTTGTTAATTAATTTTTTAGTCATATTGTTTTAAATAACAAAATGAATTCTATTTGAAACGAAAAGATACATGAGAGGAGAGAGGCATTGGGAAAACACCGCCACATAAAAAAATTCAAGTAAAAGAAAATAAAAGTAAAAGGCAATTACACGGGATTAGGACAAGGCTCGTTAAGCTCCATGTTGTGGAGAATAATTCAGTTAGGGGAGAATGGAATGACTGACTGGAAAGAATGACTGGATAAAGAAAATGAACAAACCATGGGTTGAATAGACTGGAAAAGCCGTTCGTTCTTTTTTTACAACTCGATTTAGTCTCCCTCTACACCTGCTGACAATTTGCTTTGTTTTCAGGACTTAAAAACCAGTTGAGAAACATCCGAAGAAAAAAAATAAGCAAGAAATTAAAAAACATAAGAAACATACGTGAGAGTGAGCAAACTGCTTTCTCTTGAACATTGCTAGGGTTACTCAGGTTCCTATTATTAACAGTTTTTATTATTAACATTACTACGGTCTTTTAACTTTTATGGCCTGATTAATTTATATTCCAAGGACAAATATTAAGGAGACATGGGTAATTTACACTTTCCTTCTCAAGTGAACCAGTGAATATTGATATTGTATACATTACTAATCATTATTGGCAATGTAAGAAGAGATTTAATAGATTTGTCCTATTTAAGAAGTTTTAAAAACTACTCTTGATGGGCTGAGAGAATTTTCAAACAAATAAAATGCTTCTAAAAATGCATCTAATTATATAGAAATTATTTCAATTCAAATTTATTTCCTTCAAGTAAAAAAATGTTAAGTCTCGTGAGTCCACACAATTTAAAGTATAACTTAACTTAAAATATAAAACAACTATAACAATGTAAATGAAGGTTGTAGACGTTGCTTAGAACGGAAGAAACGAAAGAGGCAGATGAAGAAAAATGAAAAGTCTCATTCTGCTGACCCGACAACGCTAGTGACACGCCGCATTGTTACGACACCTCCGGGGGCAATTCATTCTGACGAATCAACTTGAAACGGCTTGAGGTAAAGCGACCATAAAGACCCGCACGCCCTGTACAAACACAACAGCAAAAACTTGTCATCTTCAATTGGGAAAATAATAAAAGCCGTTGACTGAAAATCTAAATTGTCAAGAAATAGAAGGAGACGATGGGCAGCCTTTAAACTACGCCAAAATCCGGTCAACTTAACTCGGACTGTTTTTAGTGAACGGACTGACCGCTTCAAGTAATGCCGAAACCTTTTTGTTTATTTCTGTCCGTTATTTCTTGAATCATAAAGAAAATGGCGACAAGAAAGAGGATGAGTAGGTCAATCAACTGGATGGTTTTCCGTTCGCCCGACGACAGGCATCCAAACTAGTCCCCTAGCGGGACTCTCCTTTGGGAATGCCAAAAGGGACGGCAGAAAATGACAAAAATGAAACTCCAAGAACACCTTTGGAATGACAATTTAATAAAAAAAACCATAAGGGAATGGGTTAGAATTGTCTTGCATTAACTTTAACAATATCAAGTTCCTTCATTTCTGGGTAGTTTGTCAATCTCTGTCAATAAAAAGGGTCAGGGTTTAGGTTTAGCGTAGCTACATTCTGACACTCCTGTAATAATTGATATTTAAGGACCTCTCTAATTCTTCAAATGCACCGTGTGTTACGTAAATAGAAGAAGAAATTGAGAGCCAAGAAAAACTACTGAATAAAAACAACCAAAAATGATACATTACCTTGGTGTGTCCTGAGTGACAAACACAAGAATCAAAAAAGAAACAGGGGGAAAATACCAATATTGTAACAGACAGCTTTGAAGATGTACATTCATACTTTAGAATTCAACTTATTCACTCTGAACTTTATTTATTGATGCCAATATGTCTGGCAATAAATTTTGTCAATTAAGTAGCACACAATATCAATTGAACAGATTTTCTTCCTTCTAAAATAGTTCATCAAGAACATATAGTTCTATGATTATATAAATTTCTCATCGTATAGGTAAAACCAGAAGGAGGATCGCAGCAATAATAACGAAGAACATGGTAAGCAGATCTTCAAATGAAAAGAGCGATGTGTCGCAAAATTCGAAAAGATTCTAATGGATCCGAGCAAAGGACTTTGAAATGAAATAAATCTCACCGGGTTAATTGGAATTTCAAGTAGGTTTTCAGAAAAGGAAATACAACAACTGAAAAAGAATGTAGAGGGATATCACATTTCAAACAAGAAGAAAAAAGGTAATGGGTAGGCGTCAGAAAAGAAGGCAAAAAGGAAGAAGAAAATGTTAAATGGGCTGAGAGGAAAAAGAGAAGAAGGTGAGATGGAAAGGTTGGCCAGGATATTTAATTAAACCTTCGGGCGCCTGATGGATTGGCTTCCAATACGGAAAACGAACCTTCTCAACTCCTCCCTGACGCCCCTCAGTTCTGGAATGTCTGCATTGTTGAAAATTTTAATCCCTTTTACCGGTGAAGGCCTTTTTCATTTCCAAGTGAAGCTGTCCTGTAGCTACGGCCTCAGAAAAGGTGCGGAAAGAACATGCCCTTCAGGACTACAGGTACTCCCCCTTCGTCGTAATCCAATTACCCAGGTAGTCAGCCACCGGATGAGTTACCAACTATTCAACAGCGATGAACTGTCAATAATACTCTGTATTCTTTTTAAACCAACAAGTTGGTCTGTTGCTGTGAACACCAAGGTTTTTCGTAGTTAATAAGAAGATTGTTGTGACCTTACCAAAATTAATGAGAAACTAATAAAAATCCGTGCGAATGGGTTTTTTTTTTTAACAAATTGACAGGAGGAATGCAAAGAAAGCGAGAAAGAGTTCTTTTAATAAACGAAATCGGAAGAGAAACAAAGTAAACGTCGAAATGGAAGAGGCAGAAAGGGACAATAAAAAATGAGAGAAATGAAGAAAAAAGCTTCTCTCTTTTTAAGGGATTTCTCAAAACCATTTCCGGATTTAATGCCCGCGGATGGAACAGGAAATGGATCCTCCTCACCGGAAGTACCGGAAGGCGAGGGTGGACAGCATTTCCCCTTTTCTGCCACGTCTTGATTTAAACTCTTGCCGACTCCCCTGGTTGTTCTCTCCAAAAGCTGAACCATCTGCGTTTTCCTCATATTTTTCTTCGGCTTCTCCTTCTTCTTTGGTGACAGTCCGATGTCACAGAAGGCAATGTGAATTCGTTTCAACGGATTCATAATATCCAACTTTAGAATTTTCCATACGAGTGAACAGTTTTTCCGCCAAGGGTTGAAAACTTTAGTCTGTCTTACTCTTCAGGGCCATGAGGGAGAGTAAGGGTGACTGTCTGCGTTCTACCTTATCTCTTTATTTAGGCCATATTTCATGTTTCTTGTCATTCTAAAACATTTTTCTATTCTTATCTTGGTAATTTATCTGTTAATTCCATTGAGTATAAAAATACTTCAAATTGTGTACAATAAGCCAATTAATAAAACATTCAAATTCAAAACTTATAGACTACAAAACTCTGAATTTTATTTGTATTCTACAGGATAAGACCAAGGTGAATATATAAATACGAAAGTGATACATTCGTAAAATTGAATCAAACCGAATAAAACTGAATGCCTGTGTAATTTTTACAGATTATGAATCGCAATGTAAAATACTGAATAAAGTTTATTATCATATAATCCGAACAATGTGCGTATACATATAATTTGCTACGGAGAAGAAATCTACACCTCTTTCCTTTTAGTCGCTCTTATTTAATTATTCCTTTCTGCAGGAAGTAAAAAGTGGTGAAAAATGAGTTGCAATTTGGTTCATTCATAAAAACCTTCGTTAGGCAGAGTAATTAAAAATTACCGAAACGAGGCCCTGGAGACCTCGCCTCTCTCGGGCTCGGGGCCTCCATAACTTCAGGGTGGTAAAACTACCCCTCACATTTTAGCCCTCATCCTGTATAAACTATGATTCTACTGAATGAAACGCTTCTGAACATACTTAAAGTCTTAATAATGTTTAGAATTGCCTGATTTTTAACCTTCTCACTATCTCCTTGTACATTTTCTTTCGACAGACCCTCTTGAAGAGAAAATTTTACAACCTTTGGCATAATTATTTAAATCACCTGTCGCTCAGTACTTAGCAAAAGAAAAAAATCTTTTGTCGCCTTTGTGCCTATACAGATACACTTCTTTTCGTGAACTGGATAACCAATTGTAACGGATATGTATGTGTTTCAGTACACTAGGACTCTACTATTGAACTACAGAATAAGTGACTAAAAATCAACAAATATGTTGCACAAAATCAACTAACTAAATATATTTTACAGGAGCCACAGCTCCCTTTTTTTCAGAAGACTCTGTGAATGATCACCCTAATTTTCCGTTCCCTGCCTCTTTATTTTAACTAGGCCTGTTAACGCGATCGCTGCTAAAAGGGTAAGAAAATGTAGAGATTAAAACTAAGAAGAGAGAATAATTTTAAATAACAACCCAACTTTCCAGGACTGATATAAGCCAGCAAAAACCGGATGTGGGCATAACTTGGGAAATAATTTCCTCTCTCAAAATTTGTATTGAGAAGGAAACTGATTTCAAATATTCTCTGACGACGGTGGTGAAGATGGTAATGGTGGTAAGTGGAAGTGATGGTGGTAATGGAGATGGTGCAATGAAAAGTTCAAGTCAGTGTTCGGGGAGTAGTCATTGAAGAGAGTTGTGCGATTAGAGCAGTCCTTCATAAGTCTTTTCTGTAAGATTTTAATAAGTGACCTTTGGCTGTGAAAGGAATCGACGAGGACGAGGACGAGGACGAGGCTTTTCGCAATTCAAATTTCCGGACCTGAAATTTTCAATTTTGGATGTCAAATCTGGCCCTCCCCCTCCAACATCAACGAGCTGGTCTGAAATCTCTTCAAAAATTCTTTTACAATTCTCTAAATTTACAACCACTGCAGATGACAGCCCGTTTAATTGCTGGTTTTCCACTTTTAGAATAATTTTCATATTGCCTTCTTCATTGTCGATGGAAATTATTGTACTCTTTTATGGTTTACTCTTTTGAGGCTCGGAAAAACAGAAGTTATTCATGATTAAAAAAAAATGTTTGGTGTCTGTCACCCTCGAACATTTGGCCAGTTTAACGCTTACCCCCGCGTAGATCGCATCAGACACCGTCCCCCCAAAATGGGATTTCAGACTGGCCACATTGTGAAAGACGGACAAACAGACCCAACTTCCACGGTCTTCGCCTTTCTTCCAACTATCAGTTCTTCTGCTTCCTCTCACCCCGTTCTTCTCATCTTCAAATGGCAACTTCAATGGAAGATTTAATTAAATCCCCGGTCTTGATTTATTGTCGCTGGCTTCTTCCTCAAACCTTCCTCTTCTATGGCCCATTTCCTCATGCTTCCACACCAACCGGCTTTTCATTGTTCCACCAAGTTCATCTTTTACACTTTGCTTAAGCTGATTTTACCTTTACTTCCTTTTAATTCTGTACGCTTTTCACTAGATCCAAGTTCACTTCTTTATACTCCATTTATTCCGACGTACGGTTTATGGTCAATTAGAATTTGTATTCAACTTTTTGTAACATTTATTGCAAGTAAAACAATAATTTGTACTCTATTCTATCCCAATCATATGCCTAAAAATTCTAAAAGTGATTCAGTTAAATTAGCAACGTTATCAGGTTTTTTCTAATTCGGATCACCATGAACCACTGCCGATGGAACGACACTGGTTGTGCAGAATAAATAATATCTTGCTTTTGAACACATGGAATGGTGCAAAAATGTGACCATTAGGATCCATAAAAAAAAGTAAATTCAAACTGATAAAACTTTAAAGCGGCGAATCCAATTTAAAGTCTGCCAAAGGAAATTACGAAGAAAATTTTTATAACAATTTCACTATTAATTGAATAATTAGTTAAATAATTGCAGAAATAAACATTGATATGTATGTCAAGAAAACTTAAAAAGAAATTTATAACTGACAGTCAGATTTTGAGTGATTAGGTGGAAACTACTGGGAAAAAAATAAATCAGAATAATGCAGAAATTAAATGCAATAAATGAAATGTTTAGGTTTCGTTATGTTCAATGACTCTCAAGCAGACCATTCAATGTATTTTAAGTCTCTTTAAATTGTATTAACGTTTACATTATTCATTATTTCCAAATTAACATCATTAAGACAAAAAAGATTGCAAAAGACATGATAAGACAAAAAATAAGAATATTGTTGCCAAAAATTGTGTACTTCCTATGAAATTAAATTGGTTAATGCGGGTCCAGATATCTGGGATTAAGCTGAGGAGTTGCCTTTTGCTCCCGCGACCGTTTCACCCCCAACACCATTCCTCAGACCCCTCACAAAGGCAGAGGAAAAGGTTTATCCTTCAGAATTAGGCGTAATTCCTAGACGAAAATGGCGGCCATCGAAGCGGAGGTGTCGCCATCTACCCCCATAATATCACCCTTAATTAAATCCCATTCCGTTTTCTTTTTTTTACGACTGGCTCCTAAATATCCTTTAAGCAGTTCTTCTGTCGCAGATGGCGACAATTATTTTCAACCTCTCCGTCAACCCCCGCCGTCTCAACTTAGGGGTTGCCGAAGTTCACCTTTTCTCCCTGGCATTTTCCACCACTACGAGCACCGACTTCTTTTGCGGAGCCTCCCAGACTTGGTTTTTGGGTTTCCCCATTTGGCCAACGCGGACGGATTTTATCATCTGAGCCCTTTAAGGTTGGCAAAATTTCGTTTTATTAACATTTCCTTTCTTTAATTTTATTTTTTCACACCCCCACCGTGTCTTTTATAGTCTCCAATAAAATTTGTTTTTTCCCTGCTTTGTAACTTCTTTTCCGTATCTTTCTTTTCCTCCATGCCCTCACTATATACTCAATTTAGCATCCTTGTCAGGATTCTTTCATTGTGTGGGTATGAGAATGTCTTTCACCAGAAAAAGAGAAAAATCGAAGTGCTACGGCTGAAATGTTTTATAACTGCCCTATAATTTGTTAATATATATATATATATATGTGTGTGTGTGTGTGTGTGTGTGTGTGTGTGTGTGTGTGTGTGTGTGTGATAGGAGTAAAGATGGAAGGAGGGACAATACAATTCATTGAACTCATTAATTTCGTCCAGACTGGTCATAAACAATCATTCAATGCATTCAATACCCGGCCAGAGAGGAACAACATCCAGCAACGGGAACTACACAATCCAAAGAATACAGTCGTAAAAATAGGGACATTTCACGACATCCAATAACTTTATTACACTTCCTATTGATGTCAATGAAAAAGTTTTGATATTAAAGTTATTCTTCATTTAACCTCTCCTAAAAAATAGCAAGTATTCACGTCTTTTTAAATGATCGTGTACAAATTTGAAGGTCATATTTTCTCAAAAATAGTTTTTTCAAATGTAACAGGTTACGGAAGAAAGAGAAATGAATCGGAATAAAGTCGTAAAATATATATATATGTATCTGTTTGTAAATACTCACATAGGATTTACATATTAAACATTTATGACCGGGTTTTGGCAAGAAACGAAGCGGCAGAAAGGGGATGAAAAACTATCTCTGCATAAGTTATAAGAAACAACGCAATGCTTTGAATTCCTTTGAGCTGTTCATTCACTATCTTGTTTATGCATACACTTTTATTTACACATACGCAGGGGATGAAAGCTTTAAGATTGGTTGTACCATTCTCTATATCCTCAAACCCCTTAATTCATCCCTTCCATTACTTGTTTGTTTTTTATGTCTTTTTATTTCTTTTAAAAAAGATTCATCCTTCGGGATACGTAATAAAGTGCTTTATGGAAAATCAAGAAATCAAAAAAAAGAAGAAGAACGTGAGAGGGAGACAATCGGCAAACCTAGGGAAGAATATAAAAATATAAAAGAAATATTTCTCTCAAAAATATAGGGGTACGTTGCTAGAGATTTTACTGGGAGTAAACCTGAAAGTTTTCCTGAAATTCTGAAATAAAAAGTAAATCAAAACGAATGTATGTGACAACGGAGGTGAAATAAAAGCGAACGAAAGACAAAGAAGAATGTCCTAACCAGTGCCGTTTTAATCGTTAAACTCAAATTTGCTCCTTTGTAATTTTGATAAATAAGCGTTACTTTATTCATAACTATCATTTTTCACCATAGTAATTAAAAAATTTCCACTCTGTGAACTATTCACAAAATGGGAAAACAGTACACTAGTTGAACTCAGAAATACTGCCTAAGTGAAAGGAAACAATGTTAACTATTCTTTTTGGAATGTCCCACTGAGAAAAAATGTTTTTTTTACAGTTCACTTAAATACAAAAAATACATAAAATACTTTTAATTAGGCAATAAATCGTAATAATATGCAAAATTAAATTAGATAAGACACGCCATTGACTGCGCGACCGTTTCAAGTGAAATTCAAATTTTACAAAAAAAAAATGGAAAGAAAGAAAAAATGGGCGCGCTGAAAAAGCGGAAATTAGTTTCACATTCTTTGCCTTCCTATCCGGTTTCTCTTTTTTCCCTTCGTCTAGTGACACTTGAAATATTGTTCATTTTGAATTTTTCTGTTTTCTTTTATTCTCTGTCTGTCCCTCGTTCCCTTTTAAATCAGAGTTCTCTATACATGTTTCTCGGGTTTTCAAATATTCTCCGAAAATATAAATAATTTCAAGGAATGGGTAATTTGTTTCTGTTTTTTTATTCAGATCTCTATGTGATTTTTCTCTGATACCCTTATTACTGCTACCTATCTGCTCCACTGTGGTTATCCTATTACATGTATATCACCATATGGCGTCATATCTTTATTTGACAATGGTTAACTAATTTTGGCAGGAACTTTTACTTTAAAGATATTAAATGTTAATTACACACATTTTACAGATTCCTATACGACTCATTTCTTGTATTCTACATTGTAAATCGTTTTAGAAGAATAAGAATGATTATTTGTGATCCAGAAGTTAAAGGAACTTGATGCAAGAATGCATCAAAAAGAGTGATTCTTTAAATTTTATATTTACAAAACAGTAAATTCCGAATTATTTACTATTGCTAAAATAGAACAGCAGAGAGAATTTCCAACTATTTTTGGAAGACAAAACAACTTGATTTTCTACGTAGCATAAACCTTTATTCCAATTTATGTATTATTAACCATGACCCTTTCCAGTATGTGTTTAAAACCGTTGAAAACTTGGTAAGGCAACTTTATTGAGAATAATTAAAAGTCGATATTATCATCCTTGGACTAACCGACGATGATAACTATCTTGGAAGAATTGAACGTCAATGTATTCCTATTGAAGTAATAAACTCGGTAGTAATATTTTCTGTTTTAAATAATTATATACCGCAAGCGACCATGTATTATGTACTATACAAAGAGCAGTCAGAAAATTATCTGCCCTCAGTTTCTATGTCAAGAAAGTTCTCGACACATTGTTTTTATTTAGAAGAATACCATCCTTTGTTGACGCTAAGAATCATTGTGACTCAACAAGACTTTATTCATTGCCGACAAATCAGACGTTAAAAAGTATTAAATGAATTCCCCAAAAGTAAATGTTAGAGGAAAGCATTAGCAGGAACCACCGCGGGTGAAGCAAAGAGCAAAGGATCTTAAAAGGTGAAAATGATGCGAAAAAGGTTTTTCCATCAGGTTCCAAGAAAAAGATGGGCAAAGGCAACAAGTTAAAAGTGGCGGGAGAAGGAAAGGTGGAAAAGAAGCAAAGCTGCGGAGGCAATGCAAACCACTCGAAATTAATTAAAAGCTTTCAAAGTTTAATTTCTCTAAATTGGGGTACGGGGTAGGTGTGGGAGGAGTGCGAAGGGCTAAGAAAGATGGTGCCCGACTGAACAGGCATCTGCCAAGCAAAGAAACGTCAAGAAAAGAATTCGGAAATTCAAGTCCTTCACGTTCTTTTTTCCTAAAATAATCGACTCGTAGGAGAATACTCACACACACACACACACACACAGGCGTACACACACATATTTACATAGGTCGCATCGATATGTTGGTATCACAAGCACTTCTCACTGACGGTGAACACATCAGGATTTCCCTCATCCACCACGGCTTGGCATGAGCTGGAAGCACTGATATCTCAGGGCGGCTTTTGTGCACCATCGATGGTGTATCTCTACCTGGTGCATCGTTCCCTGTAATCGTATGCTAAAGTGTAACCGCCAGATTCTCAGAGTACGTACAACCATAGTCCTCGGTGCTTCTCTACCGTTAGAAATCCCCCCATTCTGTCGTCAACGGCATATACATATGTATAAATACGTGTGGTGTCTGTGTATGTATTTGGTATCCAATTAACTTATTAACTGTATTCAAGGCCTATTTTCTTTGCCTGATAAACAAAGGCGTAATCCTTTTCTGATAAAAATTTTGTCTCACTCAAAGACTAATTTTATTAATTTATTTCTTTTTTTTCACTGCAGTACACGGAGCTGGGGTTGTGAATTTGTGACGGACGTCCCACATTTGCGCAGATCTGCGGTTTTTCCTCCTTTGGGCCTTCTTCCAACCTCCCTAGGAGGGTGAAGGCCAGAAGAAGTCGCAGCCTTGTGCTCATTGGTTGCGGTTGGAGGTGTAAACCGCAAAGAGGGGGTCGATTGGGGGCGGTTGAAGTGGCGCTGGCCCGAGGGAGCCCCTCTAAGAGAAATTCTGCTCAACCATTTTTCTTTTTTGACTTTTCCCCTTGAAATATGATTTTTTAGTCGCAAATTTATCGAATTTGCTGTCCTTAACTTTCTTTTTAGTGACCTCTTACTCTTTCAGAATTTCTATTCTATATTTATTAATTTCTAGAAATTAGACTTCACAAATGCAAACTTTATAAATAATCAAGGGACAAAAAATGTATTTCTTCGCTGAAACTGAAAACCATTCTGTGATCATTAATAAGGAACGCAACATTTTAGACAATGTTTCACACCACACAATAGTCACCCGGAAACATAGTTACTATTCTGTTAGGTGGTTACTATTGCACGGACAGATATTTTGGAATTTAGAATCGACAGGAGGAACACATTAAACTGAAACAACACCTAAGACTGATAATCCTGCCATCAACAGTTTACCAATACGAAACCTGTTACTTCACAAGAGTCGCGCGCTGCTATGTGGATTATTGCCAACTCAAAAAGGACGCAAAAGAATGGCTACCAAATACGTATCCGATGCGGAGGTACCGGACAAAACCGTTCTCAGAAACAAACACCACAGGGCTCGGAGACTGCAGATGCGGACATAGCAAAGACAACGACTTCCTTCACAAAATTAAAAAACCCTCCTCCAAAGACAATGACACACAATCTAACGTAATGGATGGCATGGGAACAAGAAATACTGGTTTGGGGGATTAAATTACACGTCTACATTATCAGCGCAGTTGGAAAAGTGGCAACAGAAAGTTTGAAATGGCAGACCATTCACGGGTACCGCAGTACATTGCCAATAAAGAAAATACTAAGGAAAACATTAAGTAACCCAGAAGGATTAAAATTAAAAATAATATTACCTGAAGCCTGAGACATATATGTTATAAATAATTTTCGGTTCTTTTTCATTCAGGAATATAAAAATTAAAATTAATAGTACAATTCAACAACCCAGCAGCCTATAGAGAGAAAAGATGAAATTCAAATAAAACCAAACAGAAAAACAAGTTAACGAAGTTTATAAAAAAAAAATAAGGGGTGTGATTGTGCTCCACAAAACTAGGCAAACCAAACAGAAGACAAAGGTTGTTTGGTTGAAAAATTTTTAAAAGGTAAAACAGAGAAGGCGGAAGACGGTAAAGATGGAAAAGAAGAGTCGAAAGAAGGTGGGAGAAAATGGCCAAACTCACTACATTGGTTTCATACATGCCATATTTCATGGAAAAGAATTTTCATTGTAATTTATAGGCCATTTTCTTCCCTTATCCTTTTCATTTTCCTTTTTCTGCTCGCTTCTCGGCAGCTCTTGACATTTGAAATTTTCAAACGAACGTCTCCATTTTCCTGAGTCATTCCTTCCATTTTCAATTTCAATGAGCAAAATAAATTTCATTCAAATTTTCATGCTTTTTCATCCACCTAATCATTTGAATCTTCACAATTGTGAATTAAAATACACGAATCAGAGCAACATTCTCATCTCCTTCAAATATATTCAACTATCAAATAAAATGTTATACCCTTTAGGTCAGCCTGACCTTTTCGTTTCTCTGATTCACAATCAGTTCCGTAAGGAAAGCAAAAGACAAACAAATGCTGCAGCAGTCTTGTGCAGAGGAAGGAACAACGTAATTGGAAATTGATATTTTGATTACTTCAGGAAAAAGCCAAAAAAATATGAAAAAATAAGAATAAGCGTGAGGTGCTGTGAGAATCAAAAAACCTAAGAAAAACAAAAAGAATGAGTTTTGAATTTTAATATAATTTGTATTACTGAATTGAATTCACAAGGCATCGATTAATTTTCTTTTTTTTTTTAAATTGCGAAAAGTCAAAAATTGATTTGGGAGACTGGGAAATATAAAGTAATAACCACAAACCATCAAATGAAATGCTTCTGCTTGGCACAAAATTACATGAGCATAAGTTTGAGATCCGCTTCAGGGAAGGTGTTAACGGGGTTTATGTGAACATGTTTTTGTTAGATGTTTGAACACAATAAGAAGGTAAAAGAACCCCTTAAGCCGCCCCTGATATCGTATTTCCTCCCTCGTTAAAGGGTTAGATCGCATGCATACATAATCGCTTTCCTACTCTGGTTAATGTTCTCACATTTTCATTATAATTCTAAGGATAAAATCTTGAGTGAATTATCTAACTAAAACCTCCTATTCTCCTTCATCTTCTTCTTTTTCCTTCGCTTTGCTCTTCTTCTGCCACTTGCTTTTTACGCTGCCACCCGACAACCTCGTTTCTCTGCTCATTTCCAACTTCATTACTTCACATAACTTTGTTTCTTGCCTTTTCTGCTCTCTCTCTCTCTCTTCTTTAAATCTTTCCTTTTCCTCCGGGATGCTCCCCTGGTGGCTGCTCTTCTCGTGTTTACTCTGGTTTTATGTGCGCAATTATCGAATTCATATCTTAAGCCGAACGTCAAAATCTGTTTATTTATTCATCAACTCTCTTAGAAACGAACAGGGTCGTAGCTCTGACATATCACAATGAATTTCTTACTTTTCATGTCGATCTGAAATTCATTATTACCAAATTTTATTTGCCATTTTTGTGCTCCTTAACGAGTCAATGGATGTTTCAACAAGTAAAAAACGGTGCCCGGAAACATTTTCATTTTTATTTAAATGGAATTCAACTGAAATTTAAAAAATTTTTTTCTTCGTATTGTCCCACCCTTTCTAGGAGATGCCGAGCAGGATAAATAGTTGAATCACCGGCTGGTTCACTGCTAAATAAGACGGATGGGTTCGTCACGTCTTGTGTTAACCAAATTCAATGCAAAACGAACTCTGGGACATGATCTTAACGTTGACCAGCTTACCAGTGGCGTACAACTTTGGCTTGATGGCCGAATTTAGCCACATCAGCTTCTTTTTCTCAGTGTTCTCCACTCATTTATTATATCCATACATAAAAAGATTTCCCAGTATCATATAAAGCTCTGCCAAAACCATCAAATCAAAGTAGAATGAATAATTTCCAATTCTAAAACATGATTTGATTTGATTAATATGTATAATGTTTCGAACGTAAATAGTAAATGAAATAAAATGGTGGTTTTAATCATTTTTCTGCAGTTGCAACAGAAGCCAACGACCAAAAAGGAGGAAAATTTTTCCTAACTCTTCTATCTTTAGTTCTCGTCGAAGTCGTCTGGGCTGATGGCGTCACTTCCTACCAAAAAAACGACTTTTCAACCCCCACGCAACCCCTCTGAATTCATCCCCTTTCTTTTCCATCTCTCTTATGCTTTTCTTTGGCGGATTTCTTTTGCCCGACAGGAGAAAATAAAAGTAAGAAAAGTCCTCGGGTGCGGCGCTCTCAGTCGGTTTCATTTTCTTTTTCTTACAAGGAAACTTTTAACTTTCTTACGTCACGTTCAGATGGCGGAGGGGTAACTTTTTTCTTAGAGATTTTTTCATTCATCCCAATCTGAAGGAGTTCAACCTTGGTCAGCCTGGTCAAATGAAAACGTAACCCTGCAATGTTATTAATTTGCGAAAACTCCAAGTCCGACAACTTTGAGTGAAAAAGGAACCTCGAAAATGTTTCTGGGTGGCCCCACCACCACAGCAAGCCGATAGACCTGCACACTAATTTTTTTTGTGAATACTAACAGAGTTCTCGTCTCCTAAATCCACACTTGCACGGCGTTTATATTAAAAATTGAAGTTGACGAACCGTTAAAGTTGTTATTCGTTGACTTTGCTCCCCGAAAGGTCAATAGTTTCATTATTCAAATGAAGAAATATAATACACTATTTTCCATTGTATTACTGAATTTAAGTGTAGTTAATGTTACAATTAAAGATTTTTACGGTATCACTACCAAAAGCCTAATGAAGAAAAAGATTCGGTTTTGAAATATATTTGAAATGAATGACGACGAATTTTATGAATAGAAAAGTCATTCTTGTAAATTGTAATTTACTTACATATCTTTGGTGTTGACATTTTTTTTACCGAGCCGCCCTTATTTTATTGTTATTTTCAATGATGCGGGGAAGGGAGGTTTGGGCCAACTCGTGCTGGCCTGGACCCTTTGGTATGAGACCGAACGATGGTAAATATCAGCCTGTGCCATTATTTACGAGTTGCGGAAAAAGAGAAAATTAAACGGGGTCCTGGGCCCTGGGTGCGGGGCGGTCGTTATGGTCAGGCTTCGTTTGGGTTTACATTTCAGTTGAAAGCTTTTCATCTACGACCGGTGAAGTTGAGATTTTTAGTTTTACTGGTAATGATAATTACATTTGTCCTACCCCTCCCCACGGCGAGACCTCTTGCACTGAAATTATATTACTTGTTTAGTAAACAATATTACGATCATAGTGGAATTACCAACCGAATAGATTAGAAGAGAACTGAGAGGAGGAAAGAGCTTGGTGTTGAAAGGAATCGAAAAAACATTTCTGACCACAAGAAATAAAGGTTTTTCGCTTCGACACCACTTTTTCATTCCACAGGGTGACCGCAATAGTTTGTATTAAAATCTATTGATTTAGTCCCTCAGAGTTAGCATGTTGGGTACATCCCCCCTTCCCCCAGAAGAAAAATGTAAAATGCTCTCGCATTCTTTGTTGTAATTGCAGAATGCGGCTTTATCATTTCTTACGATTAAAGTGAGAAGAGATCACTACCAATTGGTGAGAGCACCTCTTTGGGGAACCGATTCTTATTTACTTAAAATTGATGGGAGCGTTGGTAAATTCGTTCCTTTTGGTCTCCTTCCAGATGGCAAATTTCCTATAAGCACAATAAATAACTTCTTAGTTTCAAACTCCTTTCAAACGGGTGGTGGTATCATTGGTTGTTTCTCTGTTCATTTTCCTATCGAAATGAAATCAATACACAAATAATGAGGCAAATGGTATTGCGTCATGTGTTGATTCTCACCCCCAAATTCGTTTAGTTACACAACCCCCAAAGTGGTTTGGGAAGCTTTTCAACGTTCTAAATATTCATGGTCAATGTTTCTGTGTTTAACAATAAAAGCGTCAACGCGAACCCTTCTGGAGATGCATAAAAAACATGTCAAATCTTTATAGTTTTTCTGATTTTGCCCCCAAAATTCATGTCCTCTCAATACACATTTAGGGGGTTTTGGTGTCTCCTCGGTGGTACATCCATTACACTTTCGTTTCACTTTTCCTTGGTGAAATCAATAATGGGGAGCTGCCTAAAACAATTCAAATTGTTGCATCTGATTTTCTATGTGAAAATTGAAACTGGGAGGTCCGTCAACACGTTGAATTTGATCTGCACCTGAGAACTTCAAAACGTAACTGAAATTAGAGACATAGGAATTTGTCTTGTGTGGTGACTTCCAATCCTCCAGAATCCGTAGACCGCCTGTACCGAAACTGGAAGACACAGTTGCAGTTCGTGGTCGGGAAGAACCATAAAGTCCTGTATGGTTGTCGGGTGCTTTGCAATCCAGTGGTTCAGGCTGGGCTCTCCGCAATGGTAACCATTTCTTTTAGTAACTGTAACTGTATTGGTTCTTCACTGAAGGTGAAAATAAATGACTTACAACAATTTTCAGATATTTTGTACTTGTCAAGAGCGGACCTAGATGAAATAATTGAGTTTCATTTAGTGCGATTTTGTCATTATAAATTTGTTATGTGGCACTGGTTCTATTTTAGTATTTTACAATCAATTACTCCACTTTGGATGTAGGAGAAAATATTTAAAGTTAAAAACCATTTGAAATATATTTTATAATATATTATATTAAAAACAAACATAGTGACTAAAATTTAAATCAAGAATCTTATGTATTTATAAATGTATTCTAGGAAGAAGAATAAAATATTCATCGATGCAACGTTTCCGCCTTTTTCGATCTTTTACAGTTATCCAATGTGAAACATAAGAAAATTCGAATGGACATATAATAGAAGGAAAAACTCGATGGATTGTTAGGGGAAGCATTAGGTGAGACGTCCAGCAAGTCTCCAGTTCTTTGAAAAACTGGAATGCAAAAGAAAGGAGAATTTGTTTCATTCTGTTGGGTTCTGAGGTGTAAGAAAATGCAGCGTAGGATTATTAAAGAATTGGTAAATGAACGCAAAAAGATGAGAAGAAACAAACGTAGAAGGAAAAAATGGAACGGTAAGGTGAAAACAATAAAAAGGAAACGGAAAGTCAACAGAAATTAAAAACATTGTTCAAATGTAACAAAGAAGCAAACAAACAAAAAGAACAAACAGAACGAGGAAAAGGTGGAGACAACAAAATGGATTTCATAAATTTTGAATTAAATAAACCTTTTCCACTTGTGTAGTTTGCCTGGGACCTAAAAAAGGTTTCACTTTTGACCCTCTCCTCTGGTAATTAAACCTATCAATTTGAAGGGAATTGGAGGTGGAAAAGCCGAAACTTTTCACCCTTGGGAACGAATTCAAATTAATTTTCGGGATAGAAACGTTTCCTATAATTCTGGTCAACTTAAACGAGGGACGGGGAAAAATGGCGAGACACACACGTGAAAGGCGAGAAAAACCTTTCGAACGTTCTTAGTAAGGTCTCCAAACTCCAGAGGTATCTGCCGCTGAGTGAACTGTCCTCTGAACGCCCCCGGTTCCCAGTCTGGTCTGGTCTTCCGAAGATTGCCGGGGGTTCAAGTGGTCCATGACAGTTTGCAGATCCTGATCTGCCGTGGACGTATGATGATGATGGTGATGATGGTGTAAGTGATGAAACTGTGCGTGATTCTGATTGGCGGCATTGTACAACTGAGAATATAGCAAAGATGCCGGAAGAACTGGAGTGCCCAAGTAAAGGTTGCTTCCGGAGCTCGAGTATTGTGAAAAGGAGCCGGCTGCAGAACACGAGAAGGAATTTGCCGTGGTGGTGTTGACACCTAGCAGATCATCCCCAACCGGGCTTTCACCTGCCGAAGAATCAGAGAGTGACCTGGTTCCTAAGCCGTAGTCTGCCGAGCCTGGGTACCTGGGCACTAAAAGTCCGCTTGATGACCCCGAAGAAGTTCGCTCAGACTGCTGTTGATTAATTTGATTTTGATGTTGATGCGACGAGACCAATCCGCCTAATTGCTGCTCCAAGTCACCAGTCACATTCAGTCCCGTACCCGATCCCGTAGTATCTGGCAGTACTGCAACCACAACGCACCGTCACCCCTCCAAACCTGTTACCTGTTACTGAAGGATAGAAATATAAGGGTACTTACTTGAACTGACAGCAGTGGAGGAAGCAAAAGTGTCATGGCCGACCGAACTTTGATCACCGGACGCTGAAAATCCCAGCGAAGGGTTAAAACCTCCAGCACCACAACTCGCTAAAGCTCCTGAGCCAAGGTACGAAGAGTAAGGGGTTGCTGCACTGTAACCCCAGTGTGCGTTTCCGGCACTCAATCCAAACTGAGACATGTCTGAAAATCAAGGAAAGAACATAGCAAGTTTAACACACGGTGCATGCCTTGAAAAAGGTCTTGTCTGAAGCTTTCGAGGAAGGATGTTTGCCCTCAGACACGTAACAACAAAGTAGGGTCTATTAGGGCGACCCTGATGACGGATTTATGAAACCATTTAAGTACCAAAATATGCCGGTTTAACTGGATTTATACCAATTGATTAACGATTTTCGGTTTGAGTAAATGGTTAGGATCGAGCGGCGGGGCTAACAAAACCGGAAGTGACTCTAATTTTTAGAGCCGATTTTAAGATTTTGCCTGCTTCCCACAAGCAGCCTCGATGTAGCCTTCTTTCAGACAATCCCGCGACTCTCGTTTTTCTCCGACTACAACTGCCACACGGCGTGTTGTCGTCTTTTGTTCCATCCGTCATTCTCGCCAAGACAGAACCCCAGCCGCGGTGTTCATCTCATTCTCGTCAACGTGTTTCCGCCGGTGTCACTGGCAATGTCACTTAGGCACAGACAACTCAGAGTCCTTTAGAGAATGATGAAAGCAACTAGAATGTCATTTTTTATTTTTCAGATACCAATCAACGTGAACGTGAACCAATAAAAAAATCAGGATCTCCCCAAAGAGAAAGTAACGAAAAGCAGCAAAGTTTAAATGTATTGGAGTTATGATTTTCAACTACTCCCAGTGTAACCCTAAAAGAGGTTCGTTTTCGGTTTTAAAACTTGTTGGTCACCGCTTCATATCGAAAATTCTTTTTCCAATATGCAGCGAACGGTAAAAACGCCGAAGGACGTGGCAGTAACAAATTAATAAACAAAAATATAAACAAATTTAATAATTTGCCAAAGCGTTGAAAAGGTTCTCTAAAGGATTTTTATCAGCTTTCATTTTATTATTTTTCTCTTGTACAACAACCCCGCTACCCTCACGTCGTTACCCTCCTGGGGTTTGCCTTTATTATTAAACTTTTTTTTAATTTCGTCTGCTTCCACGACTTGCATGTTTAGCAGGTCACATTTACATGCCGCACCTGGGGGAGTTGAATTCCTATTTTTCAAACTTGTTCTACAGAAGGTACACTGACTACAATGAACACAAGTGCAATTGTTTTTTCGTTCAAAAGTATGGCAAACACTTACGAAATTTTCACAGATATTCTATTAAGTGATACCTACTTTGACAGTTGGGCATGGCAGGCATTCGAAAGGCTAGCGGATCGGCAGCTCTTTGAAGAGGGTCAAGCGGATTTCCAAAATGTCCCCCGATGAAGGGCCGTTGACCAAAAGCAAAAGCGTGAAATTGTTGTTGCTGCCCTAAAAGAGAAATCACTACAATAAGAAATGCAAACTGTTCAAGTACAATAGTACGATCGGTGGACTGTGTTGGACCAAAAACCCCACGCTACCACCAAATGAAATCTAAGCAATGTCAATATACGGGAACATAGATTTTTATTACATTCTTTTTTTATTATATACTTAGCATGAGTTAAGACAAATACGAACTTGAGTTTCTTCTTCACCTTCCTTAAGAAGATTTTTTGCGAAATCTCCACTCACCAATAATAGAGTAAACGAGAATGGAATGGAAAAGTATCCAACATAAAAAAATTAGTGTAATTTTGTGAGAGGTGAAATTTCGGTTGGACAGTCTTACCCAAAAAAATAGATCTGCAGGCAGAATGAGGAGAAATGAAATGAAATGAAAGTCGTGGAACCAGAAAACGCAAATGTAACGCGCATAGTTTTCTAGAAACAAGTGTCATAAGTCAAGTCGAGGTGTCGAGCGACGCCATTACGACCCCATAACCTGTCTACTTGTAATTATTTATAGTCTATTTTCTAGTGCGCTCTGTTTCACCGTTCTTCTGCCCAGCTATTTTCCTCTCGTTTCAGCCACCCTCAACAGTAAAATACGTCTGGGTGAATTGGAACAGTAAAAACGCCACACCAACCCAGGCATTTTGCAGTCTGCCTTACGGGATTTAACTCCCTTTCAGCCAAAACAATGATTAATTATTAGAGATTCGTTTCTTGACAGTTTGCTTCTTAAACTAATTGATGTTGAAGAAAACAGGACAAACAGTTGGGGCTGAGAGGAAATGAGAAGGTGATCCGAGAAGAGGTTCATCTCTATCACCTAGAACTACTTCAGGTAGTTCAATATTTCAGCACCGCATGAAAGGTAAAAATTAATAAATGTGATGCAGGCAGAATAGCTCATCTGTCAAACACATTGGTCTAGTCCAATGTGAAAGGAAGCTTCCAAGCCATGAAGGCAGGGCTCTCTCTATTCTCTATTTGGCTTTCTCTATTCGATGATGACGACATGCTTCGACACTTCACAGAGAGTTAGAATAAATGTAAATTGTATTGAGTATAAATACTGCAGAAGAAAAAGTATAGAAAAAATTGCAGCGGACAGCAGAACGGATTCTTTGTAACGGATACCAAGGGAGGAATTTTGGTTTTGTACGACTTCGATCGCACAGAACCGACACTTCGCCTGGTATTTGAAGGAAAAATTAGGTAGGAAGAAATTTGGAGGCCTCGGGGTGTAAAATCTCAACCCTCCGACATTTCACACTCCCACGTAGAATCCGCGACCCTGTCAATTTCTGATTATTCGACGAGAAAGTTTCCTTCGTTTGTTAGAAAATTAGTGGAGCATTGTCACGGGATCTGGATACGAGATGAACCCCATAAAAGGGAGACGGTTTCGAAGAAGGATTTCCGACATACAAGCAGTAGTTGAAAGAACTGTAGAAAGTGGAGACAGCGGCAAAGAGAAAGCAACAGAGAAAGACACTGTCCGGTAAAATATTTCCAGCTGGCTGAACCCTACAAAGACCAGATTCTCATATTTTCCAACTCAACTCGTTTTGCGTCTTTCGACAGAAGAATTGAATGAAATTTAAGAAGAGGAAAGGTTCCCCGGAAAAGAAGACATCAACTTTCGTCTATTTAGGACCAACTGGAAAGGTTTGGGCTTCAATGATGAGATACACAGCATCTGGTTCTGCGGTTTCTACTCACTCGGCAACTTTAACGTGGCCCTTTCCTGAAACTATCCTTCAACCCTTAAAATTATTTTTCTCTAAGCTCTCTTCGTCACATCTCCACCAGGTCAGGTTACAACAAACGTCAAACCTTTTAATCCGGAACAAAAGTTCTGGCCGGAGTTGCCACGCCAGAGTTCCAAAAAAAGTTGTTTGGAAATATTTTTTGGACTTTTGGACCTTGGCCTTTTTCGCCCGAAATACCGCCCGAGATGTTTCCGCTTTGAAATAAAAAGTATTTTGTACAAGAGTTGAAATTGGTAGCATATGATGCAGATGAAGAGTTACGTTTTGTATTAAGAGAGAATTTATTTTGAACCAAGGCCTGCACGGGTTCTGCCCAAGGATTAAATTCTCAAAAAAAAAAAAACAAACAAAACAGGGTTTGAGGTCCTCTGCTAAACCAATTTCTGACACCGAAATTTGAAAATATAATTGCAAGGAAGTAAAAGATCAGAAAATGCAAACAGAAGAGATAAATGAAAATAAATACGATGTGGATTTTGAGCCAGTACTTCATTTGTACAGTACTAATGATAGGTACGTGTAAGCAAAAATGTTTACAGTAAATGATTTTTAAAAATATGATTTACATAGGGGAAAAGAACTAAAATAGTAGAAATCAAGTTTAAAACTGTTCATCAGAAAACCCTCAACGCCATGTGTAGCATCTCAAGGAAAACCAATTTATAATTTGTTTTTTTACGATTTCTACTTTGGATGACTTTATAGCGTTCTCCATTCATTTTTACGAATAAATAAACAAAAAAATTACTTGAAAGCAAATTCTTTTACAAAAACTGAAAAAAAATATGGCTCCGCGTCTTACTTTACAGTAAGACTTTTTGTACAATTTCCTCCCAGCGATTGCCTTTGTAACATTTCATGTAATAAAATGCGAAGACTAAGAAAAAACAAGAGTAACAAGAACAGGAAAGAAGCGCAGTGAAGGGGCTAGTATGAAATCGATCAATTGAATCGCATTAAAAAAAAAGAAAAAAAGGTTTGCGTGACTGTCAGATGAAAAGCCGATACCAAATAATAGCGTTTAACCTCATGAACCCGGTCCCACATGTGTCGGAGGAAGTGGAAAGGGTTTGATAAAACAAAAAAGAGAGTACAAAATGGAAGGCAATGTTTCAAAAATCCGTCTGCCAAGGAAATTAAACGGAAACAAGTCAAAAGGTTTCCGACATTTAAGTTTAAGTTTCAGTGCAGAAATCATTAAACATATATTGTTCTGCCGAGCCATGTGCATTGACCACGTACACCGACTAACAATGTTGATGAGGTTCACTAAGTGCATTTCTAAAAGTAAAAGTCTGAAAGCAAAGGAGCCCTGTGAACCTGCAGAATTTTTGAATTTGCTGTTGACCGAGGAGAGGAGAGCAGCGAATTGCGGAGGCAGTTTAATTTTAGGAAGGCACCCAGAGGAGGCTCCTCGGCTGGCAGCAGACAAGGCGGACCTCCCCGGCGGAGGTATCCTCAGGGTTGATTGTTTAGAAACAGAAAACCCTAATTTGTCTGAATTTTGTGATGATTAATTTCTAAAATTTTATGGGTTCTCATGGGAAAGGAACAAACAATGCGCTCCCTCGAACTGAAGATGAAAGAAAACCGCCAGATAGAAAAGATGCCGAACCAACAAACTGGGTGACTGGCTGCCTGGCTGACTGACTGGGGTGAGGTGCCTTTAAACAGACTTTGCTTTCTGTTGCCTGCCTTCCAACAATGTCCTTGCATGTGAAAAACTTCCTGCTTTGATGTAAACGAATACCAATAACAAAAATTGAATTTAGAATTGAGAATTCAGAAAGTCGTCGATTGTAAAGAAAGTACCCTTGTACTTTTCACTATTTAGATCTATCTATCTAAATAGTAGCGTAATATTTAGAATTTTAACTAAAAAATTACATTTGAAGTTCGCGCACATAAAATGATGAATCCTCGATTATGAAAATGGTTCGCCCCAATAATCTCCACATTTCTAAAGTTTATTTTACATTTTTAACGGCCAGTAAAGAAATATTTTTGGATGAGAAAATGACTGCTCATTTGCTGGTCCGGGAAACAAAAATAAGCACAATTTTGTTTATTTGGCTCCGTGCGCTTCGTCACATTTTTTATTGTCCGCTGTTTTATTATTTAATTTATTATACTTATTTTTTCCGCTGTTTAATCCAAAAAAATATGCTAAAAGTGACACCTTGTTGTACTTGAAAAGAGCTGAATAGAAAAGGTGCGCCTGGACACTTTGAAGAACATCTTTGCCTTCAATCCAAAACTAATTTCAACTTACATTTGAGAAATGCGTTAAAGAAGTTATGATTATCTACTGAATTGAGAACTCACAAAGTCAAACTTAAAAGGAAGCTATTGAAACTAATTTTCATTAAAATCCTTTGGATTTGGACTGTTCTTTTTGGATATTTTTTAATGCCGAAAAGAATAAACTCACTTGTCTTCGATCTCGGTTCCCTGGGTCCATCCACGGTTACTTTGATTGCTTTCGTATATGTTGCTACCTGAGGTGGAGAACTGCTTATCGTTATGGTCAGCGTGAAACTTTTTCCTAAAATAAAAACAAAGACCAGTGTCAAAACTTTTACCATTTTATAACTAAATTTGAATTTATTCGTTCACTGAATCACAAATTTCAAAAGTTTTTAATAGGTTTTAGTGATCCCCAAAGAAGTTCCAATAGTATTTCAAATTTTATTATTATGTAATTGATAGTTAGCAAAAAATTTTTTGCAATAAACTGGATACAATGAAGTTCAATAAACACGTAACAATCTGTAGTATTTTCTAGCGCTAAAAAATAAATTTCTTGTAGTGTATTCTTTCTTTATAATCTTTTTGTTATTTTTACTGGATAGAAAAATGATAAAGGGTTGACAGTGTACCTTACCTGGCACGTAACACTTTCCTCTTAAAAGGGTGTTGTTGCAGAGAGTGCCGATTTACGGTCTTGTTTAATTACATTTGTACGACTGACCTTTTACATGATGCATAATATTCCTCAACCCTGTTCTGTTACATTCTAAGAACTCCAATTAAATACAGATGTCTCACAGCTTAGGATTAGAAACAAAAATATGATATTTCCAACCAGAGATGTACGCGTATCTCAAGGGCCAAAATCCAAGATAGGACACGATGGAAAGATTGGTAAATCCAAACCTGCATCAAATCTAATTATTGTGAAATTATTATGCACTTACATTAATTATAGAATACATTCCAAGAAAGACTCGAAATAATATAGCAGACATTTAGAATCCTACAGTTTAGAAAAATAATGCAGCACGGTGTTGGGCAACAGAGTTACAGAGTGCAGAGTCGTACAAACACGAGACTAAGCCTTTCAGTCGTGTTCCTCCCCAACTGGTGGGATTTGGTGATGGACACGATGGGAGATTTAATTTCAATCCGGGGATGTGACAATCCAATCAAATAAAATCACAAACGTGGAAACCTTTAAACCCTTCCTCATTACCTCAACATCCTATACCTATTCAGACTGAAAACGCCTAAACAAAAGATGGTCCGACTGATGAGTTTCAAAAGAGTTGAAAAATTTGATGAATAAACAACAAGATTTGTACGTTGAAAACAACAAGTAAAAAATTGGTATGACGTTAAGTAGAGACGAAACAAATTTAATGGGGATGGATGGTCAATGTCAACCCGGTGGACGACTGCATGTTGCACTGACAGGAGGCGAAATTAAAGGGGATGAACCATAGCTAAGGGTGGAAGGACCTGGATGGGGTTAAACGCACTCAATCTCAAAAATTGCATTTCACGTCCAACTTGTCATTTAAATTCATTCAACCCTTGTGCAATCCCCCCAAGTTCTCCCTAAGCACCCTCGCTGCATCCCTTCCCCATCACAATTTCACACAATTTCACCTGAAACTAGGATATTTCCGTCCATCCATTTGACGAGTTAACAAGTGACGCTCTCAAAAAATCTTTCTTGGGCAAAAGCAAATAGCCAATGTAGAAGACTGGACATGAGCAAAGAATGAAAAACGACAGGCAGACCACAAGTCAGTGAGAAACATCCCTTAGAAGAAGTGAAAAAGGAAAACCTTTCTGAGACATTTTTCTGATCTTGCGCAAAAAGTTTTCAAGAAGAAAAACTTTCTCCAGGCGGGAAAATATTTGTCTCGCAAGTTTTTCTCAGTGGCGAGCAAAGACCGCGTGGCGTCTGCTGCCACGTGCTCCTCCAAAAGAAACAAAAACATTTTTTAAAAACGGAATTTACAAATTTTCTTACCAATATCTCTCTTGGTCTTTTTTCTTGTTCAACATCAACAAAATTCAGTTATTAGGATTCATTTCTAATTCTCGCGTCATTCGTGTCGCTTTTACACAAATTACAAAATTATAATTTGTCAAAAATTTCAATAAACTGACTTGAACAATTACAATGAGATATGACTTGTATTTTAAATTTATTCTTCGAAGAAACATTCTCAAAACTTCTTCTATCCTTTCTCTTTTAACTGAAATTCTTAGTTTGAAACCAGCTTTAATGCTACTCGATGTAGTATATATTTGTGATTGCCTAAAAGGTAGAAATTGTTTAGTTGTATAAGCAAACAGCGTGTCCCTTTTACCAACAAAATTCTCCTCCTGTTCAAATGTTTGATTTTCTTAAAAAAAAAAGCAAAAAAACGAAGTCCTCCGAAGCAATAAGAATTTGCTTTTTTATTTGTATCTCGCAATTTATTATTTTAATTAGATTCAACATTTTTACAAGTCAGATGAATTTTATGTGTGTGACGTTTTAAATTACTACGTTCAAAGTAAATAAAATTTAATCGAATATTCTGGTTTTCAACATCTTGTGACTGGAAACGCATTTTCCTTTAAAAATTAATTTAAGTTTGGGGATATGATTCAGATTTGTAATAAAATTTTTTTGAAAGGTGTAAACAAATAAAATATATAATTTTGTTTAATTATTTATTAAGAAGGAAAACAATGAAAATACTAAAATTGTTGAAAATTTTTCAAAGCTCGGCAAGTACGAAAGAAGTATTTAAGGTTACTGGGTATACAAATTTAGACAAACTAACTTCAATAATAAATATTAGTAATTAGAAAACAGTTAATAGTGTAATATCGTTTTAAGATATAAATTAAATAAGATGCTTAAAATGAATAATTGAATAACCGATTAACACCACGGAAAAATCAGTAGAAAGTGAAAAAATAAATTCTATTCTTTAAATTATCCAAAATTTTATGATTTTCGCTGATGTGAAGTTTTTCTTTATTTATGAAAATAAATTCGGCCTGTAGCAAATGTCCGGTAGACATGAGTTGCCTGAGAGCTTCTGTTAATACGCAAAAAACTTACCTCTCCCACTTCTGCCGACGAACCTCAAATCGTTAAATTTGGCCACCTGATTTTTCATAACAGCAGTACCGTTTCTAAGTTCGGCACAATAGTTCTCGTCATTTCCAGCGCGAACTGTCACTAAAGTCCCGTCTATGACGTCCCCAAGTGCCACCACCTTGAAGGCCACCGGTAACGTTTTGTTGGACCTCCAGTGTGGTGGCAAAACTGTGCAGACAAAATGAGGACTTCCGGTTCGTACGAGTTCTCCTGGGTGCTCCGACAAGAAATCACCCAGGGTTCTTTCCGCTAGTATGTCCGAGGTCATTTTGGTGTAGGTGTCGTTAAGAACGGAAGCAGTGCCCTCGGGGGATGACGCGGTCCCCGGTGTTGGAGTTACACCTGTCAGGTGCATGTTCTGCTGCCGACGGTAGGCCTCTAGGCTGCTCTTACAGTCAATTGGGGCTTTTGTGCCCCAAATCGTCACGTCCGAAGCAATCGTGGCTTTTAGTCCGTGTAAATATAAGTAGGAAAGCGGAAAGCGTACCTTTCTCTACCGGTCTCACTTTGTGGTCATTGCCTGGTGTTTAGAGGCAGGCATACGCACAAGAACACAATACGAGAACACTTCACTTGTTTCACAGCAACTTCCGGTTACGAGATCCGACGGTTCCAAGGAAAGCAAGCACACAAATTCACAAGGTGTTCGTCTCGCATAAATCCGGCTAACTGCCCACGCGTGAGTACCAACTTTCCATTTGGCGTATTTTGATGATTCAAGCCGAATTCGAAAGCGTATCTGTCCGCGCGCGTGTGTGTGTCTGTGCGTGTGTTTGTGTGTCTGTGTGTGTGCGTATGTGTGTGTGTGTGTGTGTGTGTGTGTGTTTGTGTATGTCTCTTGTATTAAAGTGCTCACGCTCAATCGCATGCGGTGGCAATCTGGCGGGAAAGGTTTAGGTCTGGATGCCGTCCACGACGCACTCTCCCTCGGACAGATGGGATGACCGTCCTCCCGCCCTCCCCATTCTCTCCCAACAGCAGCAGCAGCAGCAACAGCAGCAGTGGCAATGGCAGCAGAAGCAGAAGCACATCGGGCCCCCTCGACACCCAACACTAATTCATCCTTTGCAACCCCTTTAATCTCTCTTTCTCTCTCGCTCCTTCTCGTTCACCCCGTTCACTTTGGAATTTCTAAACTCTTCTGCCACTTCCGAACGACCCCCGCGACTCGACACAACACCACACCGATATGTAAAATGGAAACGTTAAATTAAGAAAGCTTCCGAAACAGAAAAGCTCAATATTCTAAATCGGAGTTTCGAGACCCACCGCTCTCCTCCCTTTCTCCGTGTTTATCTCTCTTTCTCTCTCCGTCCCTTTCCTTCCCTCAGACTTTTCCTTTCTCTCTCGCTCTCACTCTCTCTCCATTTCTCCCTCTCTCACGGAGGAAACGAACGAAGCCGAAGGTAACCGACATCGCCTAAAAACCGCCTATAACGACGATACATGCACCGCGTACATATTAACCCAAGTGCCTATTAATAGTATTATGTACTTATTAATCAACGCGCCAGAAGAGGACGTCGTCCTGTAGGCGGAAGTTAACTTGTGTGCCTCCTCACACAATCGTACGCCTCTGCGACGTCTGTGTCTGCGACCACTCAAGACTCATTCGTCGCAGACACAAAAATAAACTTTTTTTTCAGTTTAAACAAGGGACGACCCCCCTGTTACATCCCTTAACCAGTTGATTTTTCACCCTGTCGTTGGATTTTTTCATTTTCTCCAACGCATTAAATGAACCTTTGATTGAATGTAACATTTTTGCAATGAATTTTTTTGGTCAGTTTGGTTTTCCTTTCAATTGCTCTCTTGCCCCAATTTCCCTCTTTCCCAGTGTCATCCTCTTCAATTATAACATGTTTTTATTTCTATTTCTAAGCAAGTTAACTTGCCAAACAACTTACCTTTATTTCTTTGGATACTTGTTTAGAATACGCGTAGATTTCTTGTAATAAAAAACAAATATTCGCAGTTGTATAGTAATTATTCCTTTAATGCGACTATTAACTGATTCTTTTAATTTTGCACGAACGGAATGAATCCATCCTCTTGAGTCCAATAATTTAACATTTAGATATAAATGTAAATGTATATTATCCGGATTGAACATTTCTCTTAAAGTGACTCGCACTCATTTACTAAATAAATTATAATCTTGAATTTATCATGAACAATTTTTTTACAGCTCTAAACTCTTCTTTGAAATATGTATCTTTAAGTATTCTTTAGATAAAATAATCTAACCCCAAAAACGTTGCGTTGATTATTATATAATAAAGCAAAATGTAGAGACTTAATATTTCCAAAAAATTAAAATTTTTATTTCCCATTAAAACTGAGTAATTGTTCACGTACCATGTTGTATTTATTTAAATTTCTTTATTTTTTAGCTTTTTATTACACACATTTCTTCTGCAAATGAACATTTCTTAATGCCTCATTTCAAAGTCTAAAATTTTTTAAATACAGAACTTGAGTCTCGTTTGCATGTGTCAAAAACATCAAAGTAAAAAAAATTGTAACCAAATGTAAATGAATAATTCTTTAAGTTAAGGAAACCTGATTTTGTAGTTTTGCTTACAATTTTTGACTTCTCCACCTGGGTAAATTCGTTGCAACGTGGGCCGTTAGGGCGAGTGCTGCCAACTGCTGGAAACGCCATAAACCCCGAATGGAGAAAACCCCAAACAGCCTCAAACCTTTGTGACTCCCTTCCCGGACATCCCGGGTAAACAACCCTTTTGAATTCCGTTACATCCTTCTCTTATGTTTAAAATGTTTGTCCTGAAAATTTAGGTTTGACTGAAAAACAAATTTGAATTTTTGTTTCCTTTCATTTAATCCTTCGTAAGTCGTACAGGCCAGCACGAGTAAGTTGGGGATTTAAAATTATTGAAAATTCCTGCGTAATCCTTTTGGCCGCATCGTACTTAATCACATCTAACTACCCTTCACTTATTTTTTATGTATTTCGTTTAATTCCTTACGAAATTCCTTAGCTGGTTCAACTCCATTTTGGAACGATTCTACTTTTGATAGAATAGGTACACGATACAACACTCATTTAAAAGCAAATAGAATAGGTGAAATAGAAAATAAGATAGAAGAGAAAAAATAATTATATGAATTCATTAGTATCAAAAAAGTTTTTAATATTTATCTGTTTTAGTAGTGCCTTCGAGCCCTCAAGTTTTTGAAGTGCGTATTTCCACATAATCATCCTGTTCACAAGTAAAAAAATTACAATTGTTTTGGTGCAATGAGCAGATGACAGATGAGAAAGTCACACAAATAGTGACGAAAGGCAAAGCAATTTGTTCCTTCTTTGGACGCTCGGAACTCTTTTTTTCCTATGGTAGCCTACATAGCAAATTTCAATTAAAGGAAAACAATATGATTTTTTCTCTTTTCAAGGCAGTTTTGTTCAATCGGATTTTTAATTTCTGAGATTGTCAGCAGCACATGTCACCGAAATCAGTGTGGTCAGAAGTTGCAGTCGACATCACTGCCAGAGAGGCGATGTCATTTGATTCATTTCATAAATTTTACCATCTCTCACAAAAATAAACAAAAAAATGAAAACTGCAAAAACTCATCGATTACAGCTTGCGCTCAACTGACAGTTTAAATACCTGCATGAAGCCAAAAATCCAGCTGGAATTATTAATCAACTTTAACCTAGTGGACCCTTCGCTGACTTTGTTAAATGCACAAAATGCATTTTTTGCTGGTCATGCGGGATCGAAAACTTTGACAACTCTTTTAATTATTCAAAGAGTCCGATAAGCTGCATTTTATTTTATTTTTTCATCCCGACACGCTTTTACTGCACTGACGTTTCAATTGTTTCTGAATTTCGACTTTTCCATTTCACGTAACATTAAATTTTCATTATCGATTTACTAAATCCAAAGGTGAATTCTGTTTCGGAGTCGTATTGTGACCTTTCATCAGTTCATAGTTTTCCATCTATTTGGTTTTTCTTAATTACTCATACTAACGCCCCACCTATCCAATTTCTTGCACGTTTTTTTCACTCTCACCTGCATTGGACGATGGGAATTTTGTTTTCAAGATACCAATAACAATTAAAACGAGCTGAAGAAACTCAATTTTGTAATTTTGTTGGGTATGCAACCCGTTTAACGGTGGAGCTCCATGTAAAACATAAACGAAACTTTTGAGTTTCTACCGTTAATTGGCAGGAAATTCTTAGGCTTCAACGCAGGATAGGAAAAAGGAAACTTTACCTCGGAATTGGACTTTAAAATTTTGAAAAAAGGCTCGTATCCACCTGCAGTTTCCCTCGACACTGTAAAAATGTAAAAACAGTCGTGAAATCGGTTTTTACACTTGAAAATTCATTAACCGTTTTTCTGATGTGAAAATGTTCTGGCTCGCTTTAATCCAACTTTCTTAAGTCGACCTTATACACTTGATAAAAATTATTTCTTTACATCATTTAATTTCAACACAATTTTATTGTGAACCGTTCATGCCGATCTTTAGGTAAGAAATGTTTTAACAGCCACTAACGATTAAACGGACGATGTCTGTGTAAAATTCAAGACAAGAGTCGAGTTTAAAAGAATTGTATTGACGTTGCAACTAATCGCATACAGCTGAGGACTAGTGAGAAAAAAATTAAAGTCAGCCACGAGCAGAAGACGAGTCTAACATCCGGCCGCCACACACGTCGGAAACGAACGCCTATAACTCAAATGGTTACACACCACTTACCAAGTAACACATTGCGACAGTGACGGACCATTTCCTGTTTCCGTCTTGTCAAGACTATTTGGTTGCCTTTAGAACTGACATTTGTGGGTCGAGGCGTTAATGGTACACCTTGAGGTATCTGCCCTGCGTTCACTCCATCTAAAATTTATGAGCCTTAGGAAATGACGGGGATCGTTAAACGTTTCTTGTTGACTTTCGTCATGGCCCTCAATGCCCTTAAGTCTCTTATTTGAACATTTGTATATAACAATCAGTTTTATTTTTTCAATTGCTTAAAGGATCAGATTCTTTATAATATACTTGAGAATTCAACGTGAAGCTGAACACAACGCGAAATTCTGCCTTTCCACTTCTGGAATGTCTATGAATGAGATGTGTTTTCTCTAATTTCTTTTTCGGTTTTCCCGTTCCTCTTGCAACTCTTCCCTAAGGCAGACATCTATCAAGCAGTGGGCCAACAATGGGAGCAGTTAGAAGTGAGTGGAAGAAGATGAATAGACCAAGACGAAGAGAGTTGCGGCAGAAGATAAAAAACGATGATTTCGTTCTTACAGGCTGTTTAACTAAAGGAAACCCTCAGGAAAATTTAGTGTAAGGCGTGGAAAATAAGCTGAAAGAGTCCTGTGGGAGCCATAAACATTCGACCTCATCGAATCGTTGTTCAGTAGCAAACTGGGCCTGCTCTTTAATTGCCCTGTTAATTAGCACAACAAAGAGTTCCTACCGCCACTACTTCTTCTTCTTTTTCTTCTTCTTCTTCTTCTTGGACTGTTCAACTCATTTTTCCCTCCTGCCCCTAGAAGAAAACTCATTTGAAAAGCAACAAGTCAGGCACAATGATTTAACATTTCCAGTTTTACGGGTTCTTTCTTCTTCGTCACTTTCATATTTCGTCGTACATTATTCAGTAGTTTCTTAGTTACGTTGAATACACTCAATTTTCGCTTGAATTACAAAGAGTTGAAGAATGAGTGAACTGCTGCACGTAAAGAAACCAAACGAACAACTTCCTCCAACACTACACAATGAATCTAATTGAAGCATTCTTTGACTTGAGTTTGCGACAAGAAATAAAACCAATAAAAAAATATTATTGCCATCTAAAAGGAAGCAGACACAAGCAGACAATTTCAAATTTTCAAGTTTTAACACAAAGAATAAAATACAAGACTTGTTATTTTTATCTCAATTGTAAGCTCTTTCATTTTTCGGCTTTCAAATTTTTATTTTAACGTTAGTGCGTCTCTTTTTTTCTGAAAGGAAAATGTTAAAAAAAATGCCGTCCTCGGCAGGAGTTCATAAAAATTTGTGATAAAACAATGACATGGCAAAAGACGTTTCCGTTTAAGGAAAATGTTGGGATAGCAAAATGAGGCAAAACTCGTGCACACTGCGAATAAAAATATTAATGTTAAAATTAAGGGTTGAAAACAACCTTTCTGGCTAGTGATAGTCACTCGTGTAAAGCAGAAGACATGGAACACAAGACCAAAAGCAAAAAAACAGTTTGCCTTGAAAATCCAGCGGTCAGCGGAGTGTTCAGTTCAGGAAAATTCCGAACGGCGGCGTTTGTTTTGCCCTCTGCAGCAGCAGCAACAGCAGACTAATGTTTTTTCTTTTTCAGAATTATAATGTACTGATGCGGCTTCCACCTTACACCCAATTGCTAAATCCTAAGTCCTAATAGGTCATGTGTTAAACTTTTTTAATTCACACTGCCCATGTAATAATTGACCATCAATCAATCAAATGGAAGTAGGAAATTAGACAAAACTTACTTACCAAGAGGAATAATGCAGAGAACATGGGCAAAATTAATGATGTTAAGACTCAAAATAAAAGAGAAATAAGAAAGCAACTGTCACTTTCGGCTCGATTTGAAATATATCCTGCGCTAACTGACCGTCGTTTTTCTTCACCATCTTTTCATTGTCATATGGCGTACTTGAGCAACATGCTACTCGTGGAAAAAAAGCAAATAAATAGAAATTATCTTTTTTTCGGACGGTCCGTGACAACCCGGTTATGATTTATTTTTCTTAATGCGAAATCCCTCGCGTCCCATTCCAAGCCGTTAAACACTTCGTCTCATTAAACCCCGTAATATTTCCGAAAAGAGAAGAGCGGGGACCCCGAACTCTGAGGGCCTCAAATAAAAGGGCTTTGTCAAATGTAAAAAAGAAGGAAAGAACATCACAACTGACTAACTCACAGCGATACATAACAATGACAATGTCTTCTCTTTTTTTTGTATTCTTTTTTCTTTTTTCTCTTTTGGATTTTTATTTTTGTTTATTTAACGAATTTACACCGAATTACATGAATGCTACAATCTTAGAAAGCCATTTTTCTATATATTCGCATGTTGAGTGGCTACTTGACTCCCTGGGCTCTCTCCTTTGTCCACAGCTTGTTTGTTATGGTTTTGCGGAGGTGTTCCTCCTCTAAAAAGCATTCCATTCAATCCCTTATTCTATCCGCGCCCTGTTATTTGTGAACTTCTCAGGGAGAAACCGGTGAGAATAATCAATTATTAACGGACCGAATCCAAATGTCAAATAAAAAAATAACGAAAAATAAAGAAAACGGCACGACTTTACAAAATATCATTTTCATATTAGAATCTTAAACATATGACGTGTATGTTTAATTTATAACACATTCTTATAAAGATATATTCTATATACATATTCTTCCCGCCAAATATGAAAATCAGATTAATGTACAAACACTTTGAATTAGATTACTACACGCAGTTCAACCTCGCAGTTTCAGCCGTTTTCTTTGATTGTTAGGTTCCCGACTAGCAAGTCATATATATATATATATATATATATATATATAGAAGAATATATAAAGGAATATATTACACATTCTTTAGTAATTCTGTCCTAACAATTCATTGGGTCACTGAGTAATTAAGTAGTCAGCAGTTTAGGTGAAGTATGTAATGTTCAGTGTTCAAGATATGAAGAATGTTCTGTAATGAGAATCAATAACAAAGTAAACTTGCAACATGTAACACTGATAATATTATTTATCAAGGCAAACACAAAGGCAAAGGCAAGGAGAATATCCTTACGCCTGCCTAGAGCCTACAATTGAGTGACCACACAAGGATAAGAATAAGGCATCAGATTTAGGATCACTGAGAAATCAACTGGTTCACCATTTGCTTGGAAATTCGTAAAATTTATTTTCTCCAGTGAGAGCTCTATCTCTCTGTCGTTTTTGTGCCGCTTTACACATTAAAAGAACTGAAGAAACTCGAGTGTACATTGACAAAATAGTAAGTCGTGCAGTACGATTTCCATATGATTCAAACAAAATCGTCGTTCTGGCTTTTAAAAACTATAAAATTCAAACGTAAGGACCCACTAAATAAAAGGAATCAATGAAATCAAATGAAGGCGTAAACTCAGATCAATAACTCAAAGCAAATATGGAAGAAATTCTAGCAAAAAACGTGACTTTAGTGACCAAAAGTCACGGCCAAATGTTTCACACCTAAAAATGATGCCAATTAAAAAGGTGAAATTGTTTGGCCGAGTTCGATCGGATTCAGATCTTCCAACTGTAGTTTCCCTTTACCTTTAATTTATTGCCACTGTAAAAGGCATTTTTAAGTTGTACAAGTTCAAAACTCAAACACCACGTTTTTTTTATAAATGTTGTTAAAGAGATTGATTACAGAAATTGATTGTAGAAATGATGCAAAATAAATATAAAAAAGATTATGTTTAAAAGAAAGAGAAAGTTAGGTAGACTGGCAGACGGATAAATAGAGAGAGAGAGAGAGAGAGAGAGAGAGAGATAAAATAGATGTTAAAACGGATGTGCAAAGAGCAAAGCGGAAACGAAATTGGTCAAGTGGAAAACACGACGGCCAACGAGGTAAACCTGAATTTGGTTTTGAAGGCAACCTTCGTTTCCACCCCTGGCAACCCTTTTGTTTAGGATAAAGGATAAAGAAAGAGAGAAAGAGATTGACCGAAATAAATTTCGAGTGTGGTCATTTTTCAGAACTTACCTATGGACGGAGAAATCGTGGTGACCGTGGATAACAAATTTGGCAGGTTCAAGCATTGTGTTGCCCATTAAATTTGACATTAACATGAATCACGCTGTTGACTGTCGATATGACTTATGAAAATACCTACTAATTATTTACTATTGTTTTTAAATTATATAAAAAATTAATTTAAAGGTGTTCACTATTAAATTGGAAACAAATCTTTTTTATAATAAGAATTGACTCTGCTGCAGAACACAAATATAAAACAAACTAATTTTGGTGCCTCAGGATATCAAAGTGACCCAGTCCCTTCCGGTAGAGTGCCAAACAGGGCCGTTTCGGAAACGGTTTACCTTGAAGTAATAACAACGGAAGGAGATTGGAAAAAAATAAAAATTTAACAATTTATACCTTGTCAATACATTTTTTCATATATGGCCTACGCTTAAGATTGACTGTAAAAATATGAATGATGGGTAAGACATGACAATTTATCAAAAGTGTATTAAAAATGGCAGACTGTCAGGTGCGGTACTCGGTCTGGTAGCCAAACCAAACCTGACCCCAGGTTGAATTTTCATTTGAAGACTACATTTCTGGAGTGTGCCTTGATCAAAAATTTGGAATCTCATTTCACATTGCCACTGATTTAGTTAAATCCGGATGAGAACGAAAAGAAATTCTAATTCTTTGTAAAATGTGACTGACATGTCTTTAGATGTGAGAAACTCAAATAGCAGCCTGACTAATCAAATTTGTTGCTTCGGTTTTCCACCTGAAAAAGCAACATCTGCTTCCCATCTGCTCAAATAAGGAGACGACCAAGAGAAAGATGAACATGTTAAGAAGAAAAATGGCTTTATTTAGATTTTGTCGAACCTTCCATTTCATTCAGCCTCGTAAAACTCCAACAAAAGAAAGAAACAAACATAGAATGGCAGGAGGGAGGTTGAAATGACCCTAAAGGTCCTCAAATTGCAATACCCTAAATACCCGAAGCGATATTATTGGCTTATCCGATTATTGTGCCCTGGTTCAGGTGCTAAGCCTAAAACTGAAATTACAGAATTTGGAGTCCTCACATATTCCCAGGTATTTTTCAGTCGTTCTCATCATCACAAACTCGCAGAGGAATTCTTCTTATCTCGAACTTTTGAGTGAAAATAAATTATGGTAAACTGGATATGAAATATATTAAGTATATTAAGTACTGCTCTGACACACTTGAAAGAAAATTTATTGTTTTATAGTTTTTAATTAGGTCAGAGCTCCTTCTTTTAGTATAAGTTTTTACTTATATCCACGAAGTGACTGCTCGGACCTGTTCTATTTATGAATATTTTTTACTAGTACGTCTGTTAGACGAACAACTATTATTCTACTGTTCCTATTGGCGTATCTTTGTAGCTCTTTCCCCTGCATATCTTCCCTTGACATCCTTTTAATGGTTCCACACATCTCCTTATGATCTCTGCCTGTGACTTCTGTCATACCATCGACCATTCAATTCATTTTTTTTCCTTTACATCAAGTCTCATTTATGTAGCTGCGATGACCAAAAAAATATAAAAATTTGACAACTCTATTCCCAATTCGCTGAACGTCTACTTTTTAACCATACCAATCAGTTTTGGTAGGGTATTGGTATAAACATTTGAATTACAAAAATTATGTACCATAATCATAATATTTCTCTGGAGACTTTGGATCGTGCACATTTTTTTGAGAGTCCCCTCATCTATACGTTGATTAGTCATTGAATTTAATAAATTCAAGGTTTTATCCAACGGTTAATGTTTGATCAACAATGACCCTCTACGGTTCATTGAATATTGAAGAACTGAAATTATTTAATTTCATTTTTCCGCATTTTATTTACATTATTAAGATTTTCTTACTTTACCTGTTACATAGGTTTTCATCTCTTTGACTCCGTAACAAATTTTCATATCTCTCAAAAGATTTTACTAAATTCATGTCTACAATTTTTCGTAGACATTTCGTAAAATTATTAATTTTTCCGGTGCTGTAAAGGAAAGGACAAAGTTGGCAAAAAGATCTTTTACCAGAGATCAGTCTAACTCAGGACTAATCTTCTGAAAATGGGGACCTAAATAATAAAGCAATTGGTAATGACGTTTTTGAAGCCCTTGACAGTCCAACTGGGGCTTTGGAGGTCTTCGTCCTCAATTAGTCCCTCGACACCCTGTCGGTTGGCATCCTCCCTTTGAGGCTTCCCAACAACCTTCCAATATTCCACTTGGCCCTCCATGAACGCACACACTTTTACCGGATTTTGGCTCAGTTTTAAAATGCCTTAACTTTGTTTTTATTTCACACTCTTTAAATTTCAGTTTTGTTTCATTCTCAAATTCCACAGAATACTTAGACAACGACGTGTCACGAAATTCAGATTTAACTAGAAGACGAGAAATTCTTATTTTAATTTTTGTCTGGGTGGCAGGTTTTGATCCCGCTCATTTCCCTTGTCAAATATCATTGACATTAACCAAACTTAAATCATGTGTGAGACACAGTCAATGTAAAAAAAATCAAACATTTTACCTGCATGTTTTTTACTGGTGACATAGAAGTTTCTCATTCGATGGTCATCGCTCACTGCTCCATGATCCTCGTGGAAGACCCTTCTTCGCCTTCCTCTCATTTTTACGTTTATATCCGATATATTGATAGAGATTAACTTTTTGTGAGGTCATTTTTTTCATTCTGTTAATATATATAATTTTTTCTCGCTTTAAAGATGAGTGACAGTGGGGGCTTATCTTTGCACTGCTCGTCCCCCAGCCGGATAATCCGCGTGCCACGCATTTTTTTTCCCAACTTGTTCTTTGTGCAACAGTAAATAATCTCACGCTGTCGTTCGCATCACCTCTCGGTATGCCTCCTTCTCATTTAATATCGTTTCGTATTTGTACTAAGGAAATAACAAATTCAAACGATTAAAGGTCATTTTGAATGTAATTCAATTCAATGAGGCATTACAATGTACGAATGTTTTGGAGTTCGACCGGGTCACAAGCATTCACGCCATAGCATCGTTCTAACGATCAACTTCTGAGTTGTTTTTCTAATTTGAAAGGTTCTGGTTGACGTGTCACCAGCAAAATGCACACCGTCCGGTCGTCTATTCGAACTTGACAAATCGTTTTAGGTCCCTCATGTTTAGATTGTCATGGTTTAAAACGTTACCACATTTCCACCCTTTTTGAATTTTTTACGTCCGCGGTCGTTGGACGGTCTCTCTTTCTCTTTCCCGATTTGATTTTTTTTAAATTCAGTTTTCTCTTTATTTTCGTATAACGTCGATGCAAACTTCTGTTTGCCACACCTCTCCCCCTCCCCCTCCCTCTCCCCCTTCCCGTCAGCCAAACGCTGACAATCTCTCCATGATATTTACACCTTTTTACACGTCGGTTCATCATCGATTTTTTGTCTTTAATTCTCTCCAGAGCAGGCCGGGAAAAAATCGAGCTTTCTCGCCAGTATGCGTTTCGTTCCGTTCAAACCCCAGGCTGAACTGTAATTACAATGTCCATGGCAGTCAGGTCGTCCTACAGACTCCATTCACTTTGATACTTTTTCTGTAACTCTGGTAAAAATGTCACTGTTGCTCGACCAGCACCCTACTGTCGTGCTGAATCCCCTTAGTAACATAAAGTTTATATTACGTCATATTAGTAATATTTGGCAATATTATAAGCATTACTTGTATCACTCAGCAAAAACAGAATTTTCTTTACGGACAAAAGAATCTGAGGAAAACTACACCAACAAAGATGCGTGTTATAGTGTTTCGTGTTGACCGTTTAATTACCAAAGATATCAGTGGTTTGGGACATTCATGGAGACAGTATTACAGCTGCGTAAAATTATTATACGAATGAAGTATACCTGTGTAATATGTGAACAACGAACTTTAAATTTTTTTAAATAACAGTCTTATAGAATGTGTCCTAAAATCTGAGTCCCAATTATTGCCTGAATCATCCCTGCAGGATTATACTAGCCAAAATGTAATTTAAAATTTGCATCGGTCTGTAATTTTACTAAATAAACTCGGAATTGCGGAACACAATGAAAAAGATGTAAATATGTGCATTAAACGAAAATAAAAACTAATAGATAAATATGTTCTTGATAAGTGACATGACACAGGGGGCCGTGTCAAGTACAAATTTCCCCAAAAACATCAGGGATCGTCTTCGGCGCGCAGTTCTATCTGTGAACCTTTACACCCCTCAGTGCCTTCTTTGCTTCCAAATCGCATAAAATGCAGAACGTAGAATAGAAATTGTTCATAAATGATAGATAGATAATTGCAAAGTAAATGCAAAGTATATGCCTGCGCAAATGTATACAGAATGTTTAATTGAAGGAAACGATGACAAAGGTTCTAAAGAAGGGTTCCTACCCTAAATGTGGTTCAAGTAAATAAGCCGGAGCCTGGACAGAAGACAAAAAGTGAAAAAGGAACAATGCGGGGGATCGACGGGACATTCTAAGAAGAACTATTGGTGATTGATTTTTTGGTGTGTTAATTATTATAAAATATTTGAATACTATCATGGACTTCACCCTTAGGGGTAAATCCTTATCAGACATAATAATACAATATAATGAAACTATTATTACATATATGTATAGTGACTACTATATATATAGCTATTAAATTTTCTTTCGTTGTGTTACGTGTATGACTCTGCAGGTAAATTCAATTTCCACCGAATTATTACTATTCATTCAAAATTTCAGTTATTTGGGGCGCTCTGACGCTACCTGCACCTACCCAAATGGTAGCGTTTGGCACAAGACATGGTTGTTTGCTCTAAGGTTAGTCACCCATAGATTATCCGTAGTTACTTTTCATTGAGCACTGATTAAATTGTCCTTTCTAATTATAGGCTTTGTTTAATTTGTTACATCTCCGTCTTTTTGTTTTTTATAATGAAATAGGAAACATGTGGCAGAGACGTGGTACGGAAACGTTACAACCCCATCACAATTGACTGTAATTACATACCTGTGCCTTCTCTGTTGCACTCAAGTGCACTCAATCACCATTTACTGGTAACCGTAAATTACCTTCTCCAAAAGGATAAGTTGGGGTCCTTCACTCTGAGACTCGACAAGATCACATCATTGAAGTGTATCCGGGTAAGGCAACATAAACGTGTCGGGCTGCCATCAAAACGGTGGCTTGAACAAACCAGATGAAGTTCACAACATGAGCGGATACATATATACAAGATAAAGCATATTTTATTGTTGGATTAATTGATAATTTATATAAATGAAGAAACAATAACGTTTAGTTTAAATTTTAAAATATACCACTATTTTTTCGGACAAAAATTTCACATACCAACAGTTGATTTAACTTTTTCACTTCTTGTCCCATTTATTTCTCGTTTCTAAGAAAAAGTAACTTCTAAAATGGAGCTTAGAGTCTAAAAGAGTCTTATCTCTCACCCTACATGTAACCTATCAAAGTAGAATCAGGAAGTCGCGTTCGTTCTTTAGGTTTTTATTAAAGTAACTCCTTGAATAAGTCGAATTCTGTTTTGTTTGCCTCGTCCCGTCAGCTACAGCCAAATTCTCCCAAGTGCAAAATTTATTATTCTTCTTGTAAATTAAGGGATTGAATAGAAAGCGAATCAAACAATATTTAAATTTATTTATTCAAAGCCTGATTCTATTAATACGGATTCTATTAATAAAATGTTTTACTAGAATTGAAATAATAAAAATCTCTCTTCTTTCTGTTCATGAGTGGATTAAATTTATTTCAATTATTAGTATTCAAGCTTTGGCTGTCAGGTCCCTGAACCATCCGTTCAACATACGGCCAATTAAATTCCGAGCTCAGATGATTCCCATGTCATTTGATTGCTTTCGGCCGACTGTCCTCTCCCATCCCTGAGGGCCGATTCTAAATCAGACCGACAATCATGGTAGTCATGATGATGATTTTACCTTCTCACAGCAATTCCCATTTGATTCTTTTTTTTTTGCTTGTTAGGTCCAGCGCAGACGATCAATCTGTAATGAGCTCCATCGATCTTGTGACATATTCTTGTAAAAAAGGCGAACTACATGGATCCACGCTGTCCATCTCATCCATCTTGTCCTCCCAAACGACCCCCAGCATTGCCCTTCTATCCTGCACCTACCACACTGTCTCTCACACTCGTTTTCTCTTTTCCAGCCCTATATTGGATCCATTAACACGTCCTGATGAATAGCCCCTATTTTTTTAAACTGAATTCTAACAAAAACCTTTCCGACACGCTTTCCCTACATATATATTTGTAAGTTAGATTCAGAGTAGAGTTTTGGCGGTTCTCAGACATTTCTCTCTTCCACTAATAAAACCCACGCGTTTTGTACCTAACAAATGCTCAAAAATTATATACAAGATTTTTGATCATCTCCCGTTCCAATGTCTTCATGTCATTCCCATGTGAACTCTCGCAAAAGGAAAGTTATTTATATTTATGCTTATTTATCTGCACAAAGTGTTATTTACCATCAAATTTAGACGACAGAAATGCCAGTTACGGGAATTAAGTAACCAAGTTGAACAATAATAATAGGTAATACGCAATATTAAAACAATATGAAATACAATATTTAGCTGAAAGATGTGCAAAGTGCGAATACCCCAAAATATATCTTAGAAATTTTCTTCATTGTTTAGAATTGAAACGAATGGCAAAATCATACGTTGCTAAATCGATGTGTATTACCTAACTTAAAAAGCATTTCAGCGTGAACACGCACAGATAGTCGAGCCAGAGACATTTCAACTGTTCAAAAGGAATATACGTGTTGTATCTCTACCTTTCACGGCCATCAGTATGGTCAATCCCTTTGGGATCGTTTCTCTTTGTTATCAACCTTTCGACACGTTCAACATAATTACATTTTAGCTGGAAGTCTACTCTGACAGTTGCAATTTTCCAAATATTCGTCTTTTCTTTTTGACAAATAATAAGCTCCATTTTTCCATTATTTTTTGTGAGCCTTTCCTTTATTTCTCTGAATTATAGTCAGAGTACAAAACAACTTCTTCTGGACGAGATGAAATAGTTTTTTTCTTAACCTGGCTTTGGTTGAACAGCAGAGAAAATAAAAAATGTGTGTTCCATACAAGCGGCGGTATATTTTGTCTAGGAAATTCAAACTTTTTACTATTTTCTTCGGGGGTAACGAATGCGTTTTTAAAAAACTTTCAAGAAGATTTATTGAAGCAAATTGGTTTGGCAAACAGAAAAGGGAATCGAAATAAAATTTTCCAGTGTTGGATTCAACCGAAGCGTATACAAAAATAAAAATTGAACGTGGCCCACCTCCACATGATTCAATTCTTCCCTGCCCATCAGACAAACAGGGTTGTTTTTACCACCTTGCCAACAGGACAGGCCCTCATTGTAGCCAGGCACACACACACACACACACACACACACACACACACTCTCTCTCTCTCTCTCTCTCTCTCTCTCTCTCTCTGGGGGCTTGAAAAACCCCTAAAATAATCCAAACGTTTGAGATTTTTGTCCACTGAATGCATTGCCAAATTAATTCTGCAACGTTTGATAGATGAGTGCAAGTTAGAGATATGTGCATTTCATTTTATGTATGAAATTTCTGATATTTTGATGCGTGAAATTATTTTAAATCAACTCTAGAAAAACTTAAGATGTAGCAAAAGACAGTCTGTGGTCTGTGTTCTTTTTCCACAATATTTTTGTAATGCGTGTCAATGTATTATTAACTTAGGGAGATTTCTACAGTAAGTATTTGTTCTGAATTAGATGTTAAAATTGTCTGTGTACAAGTGTTAATAATAACCGATGAGATACATACATGTCTGTCCACAAGTACATGCACATGTACTACGTATGTTTACGGTGTAAACTACGTTAAGTAAACATAGTAAAATTAACTCAAAGGAAACCTGTTCCTGCAGGCATCAAATCCATTTTCGGTTAATTCGATTTTCCACTGTTGGAGCCTGATTTTCATTCCAATAGCATTCATTACCATTTTCACTCTTTTTCAATAATTCAAATCTTGTTTTTTATTTTTGTTTCTGCCTTTTTCGTTAAATCTGTGTTTTCTCTCTATTAATTTTTCAGCATTGATGAATTTATCGGAAGTCGCGCTTTTTGGGCCCTCTTTCGTGTGTTTTTTTGCCGTTTCCACCGGAAAATATTTGTTAAAGGACGGAAGGATAAAGCTTTGGATGATGAGAGCCAAATTTTTTTGTACTTTTTTATATTCCCAGTCGACCCTCAGGATCCGCTCGTTTAACCAGTGAATAGTAAATTGGAAATTGTAAAGTACAAGTTTGACGTTGATACGGGGGTGATCGATTGACCGGAAATACTTCTGACAACGGCCAAAATGTTATAACTTTAACGACTTCCGTGAGTTATATTGCGACGATGTTGAATTCCTGAACAGGAAGCATTGACAAATATACAAAACTCTAGTAATATTATTAAACAGTGTTAGTTATGAAACCTCGAGTTTTAGTTTAGATTGGAGTAAATATTTAAGGTTGATGACCGATTATAAGTGTGGTAAAGTATGTAAATAATAAACCGTTTAAAAAAAACAATAATTCAAGTGAGAAAAAAGTTTCCTCATCGTCATTAGAATTAAGAAAAATTAAGCTGTGGACCGCCATTTAATGAGCCTTTCATCACCGCATGGGTTGACTCAGTTTGCCAGAGAGAGAGAGAGAGAGAGAGAGAGGGTGCCGGTGCACAGGGTGAGTCTCCTACTTCTTAGGCCAAAGGGGTGAAAAAGAGAAAGAGGGAGGGAGGATGGCGGTTTTAGTTCGCCGGTCGGCCACAAAACGCGGGCGGTGGCCACGTTGCAACCGCCGGGGCCGATTGGAGGAGAGCGAGGACAGCGGAGGTGGCACATCGGTTCTCATTCCCTCTCTCTCTCTTACTCTTATCTTGACCGTATTTCCCCTCTGATTTTCTCTCTTGCTCTTTCTACCTCTCCCCTACATCTCATCCATTGTAACCCGCATATAAAACACCACCGTTTTTTCACGAGGGAGAGAAAAGTGGTTTAGAGTGGGGAGAAAATCGACGGATATCGAAGGGAGAGGGAGTGCAAGTGAGAGAGGGGAGGGTGAAAGAGAGGTAACGGGCGGACGAAGAGGGAGAGAGAGAGAGAGAGAAAAAAATTTGTTCCTCTTGGGTCTTCCACTGACAGGCAGTTGAGCGCTGTTTTGCGTCATCGCAACACCATCTGGAAGAAGTTGGTTGGGTGGGAGAAAGCGAGCCATAGAAAAAAGCACGGTAAAAAGTGGAAACGAGGAAAGCAGAGGCAAAGGCAGAAGCGAAGAGAGCCAAGGAGAAGAGTCAACCAGCATTTTTTTTCCGCGTCCAAGTTTCACGCGGTAAAAGCCGTTACGACTTACGTTGGTTAGTGTGGTGGTTGGTTACATCCTTTTCCGTTGGACCGGTGAGAAAGTCTTTGGGTGTTTTTGGTTTTAAGTGTCTTTTGAGTGCGAGTGGGAGCGGGAAGAAAAAACGATTAAATGAGGTGCCGAGGAAAGTATTTGACGGTCCACTAGTGCCACCCCATGCATCTGCCGTCACCCAGGGACCGTGCCGCGATGGCGGGGACCGACTTGTTTTCGAACGTTCACGAAATTCTGCAGGAGTACCACGGGGAGCTCGTGCAAACAGGAAGTCCGGCCATACTTTGTTCAGCCTTACCTAACCATTGGCGCTCGAACAAGTCTTTGCCGATAGCCTTTAAAGTGGTTGCACTCGATGATGTCGTCGACGGCACCCTTGTGACAATCCGTTGTGGAAACGATGAGAACTTCTGTGGGGAACTGAGAAACTGTACAGCTGTGATGAAAAATCAGGTTGCCAAATTCAACGACCTCAGGTTCGTCGGGCGAAGTGGAAGAGGTAAGTCAGCCTTTTTTAAAACCTTCGTGGCGGTACCACAGATACACATTAATACCCGAATCAGGTCGGTTTGGTGGGTTCTTGACCTTCAAGGTAAATCGGTCAAATTTTCTCGTTCGTTCTGACAAATTCAAATGGTTTTGGGCCGTTTAAAACCACCTCGTCGCTGTCCTATGTTGCCTCTCACACTTACGCGTAAATGCAATTTCAGGGTCGGTTCACCCTTACCCTAACCTCATGCTTCCCGTCCTCATATATGTGTTAGCTATTGATTGAGCTTTACCATGAGTCATCCCCTTGGCAAACAATGAAGACTTCCTCCCCTTCAAGTGCTTCAATAAGTAGAATAGAAACCCCTTTTAACAGTTTTCATCCCTCTCCGTTCGTTTCATTTTTTACGTATACACCCATGTAATTTTGCTACATCTCTCATCGAAATCTCGCCAGAACTGCCAAGTACAGCCCAGGACCTCCTAGGCACGAAAACGAAATGAGGCTTCTGGCGGCCACGTTTAACATTAGCTTAGACGTCAGAGTCAATTCGGAATTCGAACAAATAGTAATTCAGTCGCAGGTCATCAAGCTTCTTCTTCGCTTCGGGGACAATACGAAGAGCTGTCAAATGGCTTGAGGATTGTGGTGAATTCGGAGAAATTGTTCGGAACGACACACGATCCTTCTTAATATGTTCAAACATTACTTCATTCATTTTTTACTGTATCATGACTACTGCCTACCTAATTTTAATGTAACTCTTTCCCAAAATGACTTCTTTTAAGCAGGAGGGTTCCTTTTTATTTTCCCTCTATCTCAATTTTTTTTGTTTTATTTACAGGGAAAAGTTTTTCTATCACAATTCTCATTAGCTCGACGCCTTTTCAGATTGCAACATACGCCAAAGCCATCAAAGTGACCGTTGATGGGCCCAGGGAGCCGAGAACTAAAACGAGTAAGTAATTATCATTCCTTAATTAAAACTACTGATGAACTAATAGGTAGTTGGAGAAGAAATTCGGTTAGGGAAACCGCTGCAGACTTTTCTGCCCAAAATGAAAAGCTTGAAAAAAAATATTTTGCCGTTCCTTCCCAACACTCGAGCCCTCAATTATAACCCTTGTAGTTTCAGTCTGGTCCGACTGATAAAAGCGGATATGAACAAAGGTATAAAAATTAGTTGATTTCCTTTGTTTATCTTAACAAAGGTCGGATTAACCCAGTCGGGGAGCAGAAAAAAGGATCAAGATAAACAAGATTAAAAGTTTGCCTCACTGGAAGATGTAATCAGAAGTGCCTTTTGATAAGGAAAGGAGTATGTAAAGTAGCCGAACCGCTCTGCCTTAATTGCCTGTCGCCATGGAAACTTCACACATGACCGATAATTAGTCCCACTGCTCGACTTGTCAACGTACACATTGAATACAAAAAACACTTCAAAGGACGAGGGAAAGGACCGACTTTGAATGGAGAAGTAGCCTCTGATTGAGAATCGATTACTGCCCTCATGTGAACCCTCAACCTCCCAAAATAGAGTGAGAAATGCATAAGGAAAGTTTATGTGCACAATTGCGACCGAGGCCACTCCGACACCACTTGGATTCTCCACTGAAGGCACATCCTCAGGATGACCTCGCCATACCCGCCGCCGTCGAAACAAAATTTGGTACTTTCTCATCCTTAAACTCTTCGTTTTATTAACTTCGATTCGTGTTATTTAATGCGTTACAATGCGTCCTTCTTACCCCTTTTGTTCTTACATTTGTTATTCCTTGTTGGTTTTTCTATCGCACACGGTGAGCAATACTGGCAATCCTTGGGCTTCTTCTCACGCGGTTCTGGGCCGGAGTTGCCTTTTTCATTTCATTTTTTTTATTCGTCATTTTATAATTAAATCGTATTTTTTAAAGATATTCACAACTGACAATTCGTTTTCAAACCGGCAGCGTGGTCCCTCCTGGTCAACGATTTTCAGGTTTTCACCTGAAAAAGAGAAGATCAGGTTAGGCAAGAGAAAGCGTTAACCTGGCTTAGCCCTTTAAGCCAACCCCTCCCTCACTGTGGCCCTTACTGGACGTTTAACCCAAGTGAATTATTCCTTTGATGCTTTCCAACCCAGGAATCTTTTTAACCGGAAACTTAACCGATACTTCGCTTATCGACGCACTCTCGGGGATGAAACGGGTACCGAGTGAAGTAGTGGCCGGAGGTAAAGAGTTTCAATGGGGGCTGGAAGGGGACGAAACGGGTAGAGTGAGAATGACTGGAACATCGCTGGAGAAAAAACCTTTTTGGTCAGTCCTTTAGATTCACTTCGGAAAATAAATAAGCCTTCTTCAATAAACTCACCCTTCATTTTTCTTTCCTTTTTTCATTTTCCGTTGCCTTCCACCCCTACATAGATGAACCTTTTTAATGCGAATGTGTTCTTAAGGGGTGAAAATTGTTTCATCCGGTAACACAAAGGCAAAATATAATAAGAGACTTCTCTGGGCGGCCGTCATTCTAGGCCGTTCTAGACATTCGAGGTTTTATTTAGAGCAAACTCTCCTGACTCTTTCAGCTGAACTTAAATTTCACTGATAGAAAAATTTTCATTATTTTTCAAATTCGTATCGTTCGAGGCCATCAGGTAATCCTTTCCTTGAATTGAAGCAGATGCCGTGGTTTTTTTATTATAATTCTGCACCACAGATTTACTACAGTTCGCAAACTAACAACACTTTTAGGGTTTTTTTATCCAAATTTGCGGACACATTTTTTACTACTCAGAATGGACTAAATTTTACATCATTTCCGATTCTTAATAAAACATGAAGTTTTTCTGTATTTCTTTTGTTTTGATTTACATGGGTCCGCAAACCGCAACTTTCGACTTTTTTAGTAAGTTTGTAAATTTACATTACGGATTATGAATAATTACAGTTATCCATCACCACGAATGTCACATAGCAAACATGTTCAGTGCAGGCGTTTTTAGTAAGTCTCTGTCGATGGCGCATTTTCACTTTGTCTGCGTGCGTTCGCGCGTGCTTGCGTTTGTTTGTGCGAGACTTTGGTTGTTTAGAAACTCATTAAATTGGTAGCGCGGACAGAGCTCTGGATCCTTATTGTTTATTTTGCGTTCGTTTTAACAGCTCCGTGCCTTGTTTCCTTGAGACATCAAAGCCGAGCGCCACAATTAAAATCATTTTACGACCGTGGTTTTCTGGTTTATATAGAGTTTCAATCCGAAAGGAAATATCCTAACTTATTTTTTACTTTTCTTAAATTTTTTATGCCACGTTATTTGCTCACGATCCGAAACAGATGGATGACTCCCATTCAACTCGACACGAGTGGCACCCACTAAGATGACTATCAAACTACAATAAGACTATGACTGGATGAGGTCAACTGAATAACTGCGTAACAACACTGCTTTTAAAAGTAGAAGTAGAAGATAAAATTAGACGTTAGAAGTATGAAGAAAGACAGTAGAAGACATTAGACACGATGTTCCCGTCACAGTACTGCGTCTTTTCCTATTCAAATTTATGTATGTTACGCTTAAAAAAGTGAATTCGATTAAACGTTTGATAAAATAAAGTAGACAAATATTCAGGATCAGATGATTAGAAAGGAACAAATGAGTATAAAGTCCGCGAAATCCGAATACATAGAATTTGCCATGGCATAAGCACAGACTGTAAGAGAGAGACTCTGACTAAGATTGCATCTTACTAAAAAGCCTTTTTAATTTTTAATTCTCATAAAAGCCTACGACTAAAAAGTGCCATTAATGGATTCGTCGGCATGTTCGTCTCAGAAATTTTTCACCCCCAAAATCATCCTCCACTTTTCCCTTTTTGCTACTTTCCTTCTGTCAGGTAAACTTGTCTTTAACTCCTGAGTAATCTGCTCTTCTAATTACATCGTGTTTATTAATTCTCTAACAAACGAAAGATTCTTCAATGTTAGTTAGGTAGAAGGGCCTCGGGCTTCGAGGGTTGGGGATAATAAAATTAGTTTCCATTGCTTGTTGTTGCAAAATTATATCTACCAACAACAAAGAGGCACACAACTTTACCGGTACACTGATGCCAGTCACTTGACATTTAAAGAGAAGTCACATTTTTGAAATCGAAAAATCCAGGTGACACACATTCTCCTGGCCTATATCTTGGAAAAAAAAGGCAAATAGTTCTGTACGTCACCTCTTTCTGTCATTACCTCAGACGGAGGGTTTCAAAGTTTTTGAGGTCTCGAATTTGCCACAGGGCGGTCTTACATGCCCACTTTTCTTCCTCGTAATTCTTTTAGAGAAACCAAATAATTCAACCCTTATATTGTGTAGAAACTTATTGAAAAGATGCCTTCTTTGTATTGTAGCAATTGAAAGGAAGGGTTAGTAAAGAAAGGGAATAGCTCAAACAGAGTGTTTGGTTTTAGTTCCAGAGGCATTAAGTGCCTATATAACACTCTTTTCTGTTTGGACAGGAATCCATATTCTAAGATTCGTTGTTTTAGAAACATAAATCCATAGATGTGTTGAAATGTAACAACTACCTTGTTTGCCAGTTAACATTCTTAAAGTGCTAATACTTATTAAGAAAATGTCAAAACTGACATTTGAACGGGGGTAGCATCAAACTACGTCAACTGAACAATCCTTAGTGAACAAAAAAATAAATAGAATCAAATTAGACTGTATAAATTGCGTTTTCACCACATTGGAATTTCCGTGCAACAACCTTTCTTACTAGTGAGTTTCGTCAACCTGAAATGAAACTTGAAAATGGAAACCACTTAGTGAAACATCTTCCAATTTTTTGAATTCATGTCTAGTGTGCAATATTTAATTGCTCGGTCAGCCTCCAACGAATATAATAACCCTGTGACCCTAACTCCCAAATTACTGTAACATAACTTTATTGTGTTATTTCCTTCTTGTCTCACGTGTATTGGTGTTTGTGTGTGTGAAATATTAGGACCATTGTTCCGACTACCCTGCTCGAATGGCAACTGCCTTTATTAAGATGTCAATTTCGTTTCTTTGAAATTTAAAATTCATCCGTTTCGGGTTCCCCATACGGGCTTCTCCGTTATGTTAACAATCCAGGTTTTCACCTTTTTAATGTTTCCTCCCTTCTCTTCTGTCCTCGGCCTAACTATATGTTTTACACTTATGACGTTTTTTAAATTTGAATGAGAATCCCTTTTTTTCTTAATGCTCATGCTAATTCTTATGCTAACTGCCACTTGAGTAATAAATTTTTGTAAATCTGGTTATGTGCGTTCTTAATAGAAACTTCGAGTCAGTACCCCCTTAGTCGTCAACAGCTAAGCTTGTGGCATACACCTACACATTGAATTCACTTAATCTTTGACTTTGGTTGTAAATTTACAATTTAGTTGAACACAATCATTCTCAAAATCAAGTTTAGTTTAATATTTTTTTTTCAGATTTTGGCTATGGACTCCCTGGCGGGTATCCAGGTTTTGGTCCTTTCGCCATGGTCCCTCCACAATGGCTGGATGCTGCCTACATGAGCTACGCCTGGCCAGAATACTTTAGAAGATCTACAGGCACGGATATTTGTAAATTGCCGGTGCCTCAATGCTCCACTGTGCCCAAAGGTTAGTAGGTTCGACTTCGCGACTTCCTTTGGATCTCGAGTTTTTGTGGTGTTCTGTAGAAGACCCAGAACAAAAATACCATACATTAATCTCGCATGCATTCAACATCAACTCTAATCTGAACACGTAAAAATACATAGAGGGAGAGACAGAGAGTGAGACGAGAAAGGCCCCTGAATTAGAGCCCCGAAGAATTAAAAAGGCCCAGGATTTTAGTGTCTGCAAGTGGGAATGTTCCCTCTTCTTCCGTGGCCTGCTTTTGTCACCCTTCAAATTCAGCGTACGGAATACAAAATCAAGATTATTGCAGAATGTTACAATTGAGTTGTCCACTGTTTTGACTATAAAAGAAGGGAGAAAAACAAAGGACTTTGGTCTTTCATGAAAGTCCTTGGTTTAGTGGAAGTGTCAGAAACCCAACAGTGTTCTTCACCACACAAAGCCCTGCCTTGGTTTACTTTTGTGTAATCTCCTGCCTGTGGTACGGAAGACATTACTTCTGTGTTAATAAAATTCATTCACGTTGAAGAAATGTTGCGCGTCACGCATAACCTAATTTATTAGGTTTATTATAAAACTATTTAATAATTCATAGCTTATTCGATTACTACACCCAACGATATTGATGAACACCTATCACAGAATTAGATCCTGAATAGATTTTAATTTCTACAAATCAGTTACTTTTGCAGCAGATAAATGTTGGAAGCGTGAGGTCTATGAATAAAAAAAAACGGTCATACGGTAGATAATGTAACAATTACGGAACTAATGGGAATATGGATAGAAAAATTTTTGTTATGAGAAAAAAGCGTCACAAACAGAAAGAGGATTTGTGGTGATTTTATAAGGTGAGAAGGATGAACTCATGAATTCCCCAATGCATGGCAAGGATGTAATCGGATTTTGAGGGTCCGCAGGCTTAGGGTAGAGCGAAGACAAAGCCTGTCGAGGCTGCACAAACAGATTCAAAAATGAGGGAAGAAAATAACACTTTTTTAGATTTTAAAGTGGCAGATCGCTGAAACTGGTCCTAACGGTGGCCTTCGTGGTGTTTGATGTACAGATAAGTTCTGTAAAATAGACTTTATTAGATTTGCTGTAAGTTGTGTATTTTTTCGTAATTCTGAAGTGGACTTGAAATTTAACGTATTTGAATGAACGACAGTTCACCTACATCGCATTTGAAAATCCAACCATAACATACTTGTGAAGAAAACCTTAATTAATGTATTTTGAAACGCATTAGACTCATCCCCTTTGTGCTTGTTACAAATTGCACTTATTCACCGACTAGCACACGGTGAACTAAAATTCAGACTGACATTTTACTTATATGATCTTTTTTTCAGGTTTAGGAACTACCGCTCTTAACCCACCAGTTAACTTTCCTCCTGACCTCCATTTGGGAACTTCCATGGCTGCGTTTCCGCACGCTTCCACTCCTACGGCATCGAGTTACTTAGGACCTCATTTTCTGAATTACACCACTTCTGTGGAAAAAATGCTGCTGCCACATGTGAAAGTAACTGAAACGATCCTCGGAACATCTAATCGTTTGAATGGTTTCTGTCCGAGAGTATCCATTGATCATCTCTCAAATGAGGAAAACTCATCGCCCCTAGAGCAACAAGGAAAGAAAGAGAACAAGACAGAAACGAACGGAGCATCACCAGGGCCCATTGCGGATGCTTCTTCGGATAACAGCGAGGGCGAAGAGGCCGTCGATGTTGTCAAATCGGCATTCAGACAAGTGAAATCTAATTCGAGATCTCACCCTTACATTGAAAAGAACAGTGGCCCTGTTAGGACTTTCAGGAAATCATCGCCTACACTTAAAAGTGTCGGTGACAGTAAAAAACCGGAAACGGTTGTAATTTCAGACGGTTCCCCGACTCCTGCAACGACTCCACCCCAGAAAACAGTGTGGAGACCCTATTGAATTCGTTCGAGTGCAGGGCCAACGCGGAACTCAAAACCTGTGATATTGTAGCATTAATGTACCTTAAACATGGAATGTACTCCCTCAGACCAGTGATGGCTGTTTGAAATGATGAGGGCCGAAAGCGGACACCTGGCAATGCTGGCGGCACCCAAAATACCCAATGACCGGAAATGTGTCTTTCTATTGGTGTGAGTCCATTTTTAACTAATTTAATGCCTCCCCGATCGAAAAAAAAATTAATCAGGGGTGGCATGGGGAGGGTTGATTTTCAAATCGCCGGGCGGTTAAATAGAAGTCAGTATATCATAAAGAGTGCCGTTACGAAAAAAATACGTTACTTTCACAATCCCTCACTGATCGCCTTCCTTCAATTTCTACTTCTCAATTTCCATTAGAGTCATCATCCAGATTATATTGTAATATAATTTTATGTAAAACAGAATATTATAAAAATATAAGCATATTAGAAAATTCGTTTTTTTACCTGCCTAACTCTTTTTTAATTTAAATTCATAAAAATTTCAATGTTTTCTACACCTTGATATATTATTCGAGCCCTAGAGGTTAAGCATAAAATAAAAACATAAATAAGAAAGCCGAGGTTGCGGGTTCTGCAGCAGGCACCAAACCCGCCCCTTCCCCAACAAAGAGGTGGAATTTCATTCAATCGACATGCTCCGATGGCAACCAAAACAAAATTAAAATTTTTCATCTTCAACGTGACATCCCACGGAAGAAAAGCTTCAAAGTGAAATTTGATTAAGTTTAAGTGATTTGTTGTAAAAAAAAAAAAAAATACACGAGGCAATTGCCCTCATTTCTCATTTTCTGTAGTTCCTTCTGACTGACAAAGGTCAGACAAAGGTAACGTGAAGGTAACAAAGCTTGCAAGAGGGCTGCAAAAAAGGGACCTTCACAAGTGATTTTGAAGTGTCTCCCCTTTTTATTTATATTTTTAAGAGTCCGACGTGTAGGATTTTTATGGAAGAGCAAACCCGTGCCAGTGGCCGACCCCATGCCTGTTACGGCAGAACGGTAAAGGGCATGAAAGTGAAGGACAAAATGTCCAATCGGGCAAACGACAGGGTGAAAAGAGATGCCTCTCAAGAACGCTAACTAACTGGCCCTTTGCTGCCTCTCCTGAGTTTTTTTCCCTCTAACTTTGAGCTTTTTATTTTAACTTAGTTTTACATTCACTTCATAATCCGTGCTTCTCTCAATTCTACTTTACTCGTGATGACCCGAGGGCAACTCGAGACACTCCTCCATTGCTACTCCAGTAAAGTTCACATCAACCGGATCGAGTTAGAGGCTTATTTAAAAAAAGCAAAAGGTTCTTTCGTTAACACACTTTTAAGTGATTTCTATGAAGACCTCATTCATTCTTTTGTTTCTATTTCCTTAACTGCTACCGTTTTTCATTTTATTCTTGTTATTCTTCATCTTGGCAACCAATGCACATTGTTCTGTCAAATTACCAACGCCCAAAGCGGAGAACCAACGATTAATGTAGGGACAGGTCAAATGGGAGATTCCATGAATTTCCGGTCTTGTGCACATGACCATCATTTGTCACGTCCAAAAATCTACTTCAAGTTTATCCATTGTTTTAAATGTCAATTTTTTTTAATTTGACCTTTTGAGGGTATTCGTCGTATTTAGGAAAGACGTCTAACTTCCGTTTTGCCTCCTATTATTACACAACCGTGCATACAAAAAATACACACTACGACGACTGTTTCAAAATAAAGTTTAAACTTATTGGAAATATGCTTCAAGTTTTACAACACCTGAGCTCTATAAATACCCATTTTGCTAATTCATATTTTTTTTAACATTTGGACAATATCTAGTACGAACAATTTAGTTTTCTAACCATCATATCAAGCCGTACATTTATAATCTATAAAATACATTTATGAAGTATGTACAATGTAATTTCATCGTTTTATGTGAACACGTCTTTTAAGTGAGGTGGTAAGATTCCCACAAAAGCAAATATTTCATTACTTGCTTTTATTCTTTTTACCTAGTCTTTGTCTTTCTCTCTCTCTCTGTATGGGTGTGTGTGTGTGTGTGTGTTTGTGTCCATCTTATGGAACCAAATACACCAAAGATGGGTATAGAAAGGGGGAAAAAAAAGGACTGCAGGAAAATGGATTCAGAATTTTCTCGAAAAAGATTAACTTTTCCCTTTTTCAAAATCATCCATTTTAATTGGTTAAAAGTGGTCCGGTGACGTCACACTGCGAGACCGGTTATAACGAACTTAGGCGTTTGAGGCAACTTTTCCATTCGTTTTTCTATGTGTTCGGGGCGCCAGGAAAATTATTTCTGTCGAGTAGTATTCCTTTTGCTGCTGCCGAGGGAATGAGAACGACAGTACATTAATTTTTAATGTTCTGAATTGGAGACAAACGTTTGTTTTCATCCCTTTGCGGGTGGATAAAGGAAAAGCCATGTTGCAATGCTTTCCTGATGGTGAAAAAGGTAAAAAAAAGATGGTATGAAACCATCAAGTCAAAGATCACGTTCGACATACAGTAAAGGGAGACAACGTTGCACTACTGTTTATTTAATTATGTCACTGATACGATCGGCTAATTTTGAATAGAAAAAATGTCACTCCTCCATAATGGGATGACAGAACACGGAATGAGATTAACTTGAAATAAAATTTAGCCTTTTCTGGCCGGACCTTTGGTGATTACCCATCCTCTCCCTTTCTCTGGGCTGCTTTTGGCCTGCCGTACCGTGACATCCCTGTCATTTTCTCTAAAAAACACAATTTATTAACAGGAATGTAAGAGAGCAGAGTCAATGGTCTTCGTCTAAACGGTCATTTCCCTACCACTTTTCATCTTTCGTTAATTTTCCTTTCCTTTCATTTTTCCATCCCTCAATCTTCCCAATTTTATCAACTTGGGTTCGTCACATCTTTACGTCGCTCAGTTGGAACATCCTGCACTTTTTTTTACTGTTTCCAAGACTTCACAATAATCCTTCCTAATAATAGCTGTAAACCCGCCGAATTACTGTTGTCTTTTTAAAAACTCTTCCAGTTTCCATTAATTTTTTTTCAATCGTGTTTGAATTACTACAAAGCTAAGAATCAAAAGTCTTTGTTCCGTTGGAATACATTACAGTTCTAAGTAATTAAGTAATTGCGTACACGTAACTGGTACTGTTGCTGGCAGAGCTGTGACTGCTTCCCTTTTGTGTTTGAGTGACTGACTCATGTGATGCAGAGCAGAACCCTATAAATGAACTGTCATTAAAGCGATCAGTTGTGCATTAATTAGTGTTCGATACACAAGGAAAAGGAAGAGGTGGGGTTTGGAGGCGAGAACTGTAAGTGGGGCACACGTGAGGGCTCAAAGGGGCTGAATTAGAATAAAAAACACATAAATGTGACATGGCTAAATGTCTCCATTAGGGCAGGTTGTACACGTGTGGAGCACTCGTAAAATTGTCAGAGACGCGCCAACGTACCATTTACCATTTACAGCTGGAATGAAAAATGCGTAAAATTCGATATGCAACTAAATTATAGACATTTTTATTTTTATGCCGTCCATCTCGTCATGCATAGCAACTGACAATTCGCGACACCCTTTCACTGCCCCACGTTTTCTGCATCCAACTATTTTTAGGTAAATAAGCTGCACGCGAGTACCAATCTCAATAACAATTTTTGTAAACCAATCTCGTTCGCATTTTATTTGTTACAACCAACTATAATCGTTTAATGTCGGATATTCGTGTGCACGACATCCCTCAAGGTAGTTACTCATGAGAAACTTGTTGAATACATAATTGAACGAAGATAGGAATGAACGAAACGGAAAAACTTCAAACTCAATTTCCAATTTCTTTCTTTCAACCCCATTGAACCAGTTTTCTTTTGCAACTTTTTTCATCCCTTAACTCCCAGAACATACCCCAAACCATGAACCCATGACTCAATTTATACACAGTATTTTTGTAAAAAAAATAAATAAATAAAAGAATAAAGTTTCTTTTGACGAGTTGAATAATTGAATGAAAATAAGTGCTTGTTTGCGGGGAGAAGACTTGAAAAAAAGAAGAACGTACTTAAATGAATGACGCCAAGCAAACTTAAAACGAAGAAAAAATGAAAAGTTGATAAAGAGGGAAACCCCCATCTTGGAAGCAGATGCAGTCACATGAAAAAGAAATCTTGACCTAACAAATCCTTTGCGTCTTTTTCCTGTACACCAATTTGGTTTTTCCGGTTCTCGCTGGTTACTTGAAATTCTGTACCTGTGAAAGCAATGAAGTGGTAAAAGAAAGGGATACAAAGGAAAATAAATAAAAATGTCAATGAAGTAAATTAGATTAAGTTAAGTGAATTCGATGAAAGCTTTGGTAGGCCTGCTTTAGAAACAAGCTTCCGTTCATTGGCGACAAATTTACTTCATCCCCAAAATACTCAGAGCCTTTCCAATACCATTGTTTTTTTTTCAATACTTTTGTTATATCTTTTCATTACCCATTATTTTCTTATAACTAATTAATATCCATTACAAATAATATTTTAAGAAGAGAAACAATTAATTTTTCTCCAACGCAGAGTACATAAATGAAACAAAAGATTTCGTTTTTATGATAAAAAAATAAAATACAAGATTCCAACAAGAAATCCATCGTAACCTTGTTGAGAAATTTTACTTAAAAGTATACTGCCGAGTGGTTTACTAGTATTCAATTGGAACTGTGGTCAATTAAATTTTAGTGAAAGAATTGAAAATGTAATGAAATAGGTAAACAGCGTTAAAAAAGGGGCAGAGTTCTACTGTTAGAGATTTGTGTTAAATACCTTTTTCAGTGTTTTATCTTGAAAGAAAACAACGCCATTCCGAAGGAGGCAGGACAAAATCAAAACTAATTGTCACCAGGCAAGGAGCCAACAGTCCTCAAGAAGCCTTCTCGACATTCGTGAGCTTCCACAGAGCAGAGTTGAGTTAGTCTTTATTTGACGTGGGTTGAAAAATAGGCAAGTGAGGAGCGAGGTCATCAAAGCAAATCGCACCGAAGGAATTAAAAACTATTATTCATTGTTTATGTGACGTTTATTGGTGATTCGGTTTTTGTCCCAAGTCGTTCCGATGGGCCCCCACAGACATTATCCCTTGCTTCGAAATCCATTACGCCTGTGGCGCATTCGTAGATACCCGCTGCTACCCTCTGGTACCCACTACTACTCATCTTTCGTCGGTCACCCTAACGCACATACTGTTAGATGTGCAACCTCTTTGTCAGAAACATAATGACCGTAATATTTCGTTATTAATGACCTTTATTCTAACAACTTTAATTATTTCTGCCCCTAAACGTCATTTCAATATTTTCGATATTGTATTTGGTACTCCTTTTTTCCCAGTTTAATATTTCTTTATATTTTTATTTTCTGAACTTTGTTTCTGGTTTTTGTTTTCGAGTATAGCATTCCGGCGCATTATCATGTTGTGCAGTGATTTAAAATACATTTCAATAAATTAATAAATTTGACCTCCATACTGTTGAACGTAAAACGTTCATCTTACCTATTTCGAGAATTTCATAATAATAACAAATTACTGACTAATATTTGAAAATGATGCCTTACAATATTTTCTGAAACGTTGTCGGAGCAATCAGTATTCATGCTAGTTTGTGCTTTCTTCTTCGAATTGAATTCTTTAAATTTCCGGATTTACCTGAGCGAACCCTTTCCCGTTCTATTTAAGAGTTCTGTCTGTGTGAAAAATTTCAGAATTTCATTTTTTTAATATATATTACCACCGTAAAATAAAAAATGACGTTATTATTCGAAATGACCTGACACTAGCTAAAGTTCATTCGGATGGGACCTCTTAATAATAGGAAATGATTTTGCCTACTTGCCACTATCAATCCGTTCATCTTCAAAGCAGTTTAATCGGAATGAGATCAGAACCGAAACGATAGAATGGAATTTCTTAGAACATTTAATGTTAATAGAATTGTCACCTGGTATATTTTCATGGATAAAAAATGGTGAAACTTTCTCCGGCGGAAGTTTTCCATTCACGAAACAGTTTTTTTGATAGAAATTTGCATTCTAAAGAAGATGGAGATCGTCTTAATGCACCCTAAATACATGGCTTCACTCGACTAACCTCCCTCCAAACCATTAATGTAAAATTGAATCGTGTTCTCAAGGGATACAGGAGACATTACACAAGATAAGAAGATGAAAGCATTGAACCATTTCTGAAGAAAACAACCAGAGGAACGTAATGAGAGGACAAGAGTAATAGGTGCTGCGGCTACGTAAAGAACAAAGTGAAACGCTGTAGGCTTTATCTCTCAGTACGTCACACCTCGAAACGGCGATGAAGAAAGTCCTGCTGGAAATGATTCTGCATTCTAACTCCTTCTAACTCCAACAAATTGCCTTCCACCAACTTCAACTCCACCATTCAACTTTGGCTTTGACCCAAAAAATTATACATTATACAAATGATTGGGGAAATTTAATTTAAGTAAAAACAAATTTCATCAATCCGACAAATTTTAATTTTCCTAAGCATTAACTGAGAGTAAAAGAGCTGATCCTCAAGTTCAGTGGCCCTGAAGGCACATGGAAACCCCGTCAGCAAATAGAACCCATCGTTAGCTCATTGTCCGATCTCCAGGTTTTCCATTTTACTGCTTTGCCTTTGGCTGTTTGACGGAAGTCCCTGACTTTCGAAGGGGATGGAATATTAATCTTCTCTTACGTCACCTCAGCTAATTTCAGGTGATTGGATACGATCAAAAATCAATATCGAAAAAAATAACTATAACTTTAGTAGCAGAAAAACGATGTGTTTACTTAAAAACGAAAAAGCAAAACGCTTTGTTTATGCTATGTAAATGTAGAACAAGTTAAGACAATTTGTCGCGGAAGTTGATAATTAAATTTGTTTGGTAGGATAAATAAATTTAATGTTATTGGTAGTTCTCGTGTAAATTTTCACGGTCTGAAGCGCAGTTGAAATCAAAATTAAATTGTACCCGCACATATTTGTTTTACATTACATTTCCTCGTAAGAAACATCAATTAATATGAAATAGTACAAGACGCAATAAGACGAAAGCGTCGCGTTCGCATTCATCAAGAGAGAGGCATGGTCCAATAGTTAAGGGGGAATTTGACCAACTGCAAAATGCTGCTCCTTCTACAGTGAAGTAGTAAGTGAATATTTCGTAAAACAATTTTAGATTAATCATTTCATGCTTTATATTTCTAGAGAAACTATACGTGTGTAGCATTATATTCATTTCAGAATTATGTTCATTCGTACGAAAGCTGCCATGTTTTTCTTTTGCCTTGTTGAAGTTTCCCGTAACGTCGACACGTTTGACATTTGACCAAATGTCTTCCGTTTCGCTTCCAACGGCAATGCCACCGGAAGGCATGTCCTTCTCTCTGAACTCTATCCTTACTCCACACTCCTCGCACGCCTACACTCGACTTTTTCTCAGCAACAACAAAGCGATCTTGTATTTTCATTTGGACACCAAGTGGTGCCGGTAGCCCTTATCCGCCTAATGTTCGGTTAACCATGACGGGGCTCTGCGGCATTGAAATTCCACGCTTTAGATACGTTTTTCTTCATCTGTTTATTCATGGCGTCTTTTGTAGCCGAGTCACCGTAATAGGTTGTACCTGTCAACCAGGTAATATTTTTTCTTATTTTCCCAAAAGAATAGATCCATTCATCCATTCAGCAGAAAACAGTTCCAATGAGAGGGAATGTGTGGGTCTGTTTTTTGTTTACCTGCAACCGGGGGTATACATGGGAGTTTCCCTACGAATAAGTTTTTCAGTTCTCCTAGACCTTCCTAGAGCATTTTCAGAAACCATACAAGCCGGTGTTCTTGTGACATTTTACCTTAGTAGAAAGAAACCCTTCAAGATGCTTCTTAAAAATTAAGTAAGATATAGCGACCACTGTGCTGTAAAAATGCAATTTGCCGAAATTTAAGGGTGCACAAGACGTTTTTACTTGCTTTTTCTTTGGCAGTCATTTTTTAATTTGCTTTCATTTCGAATGAAACCGTCAGATACAAACTGACTGGTATTTTCTACCGCAGACTACATTTTTGACATTAACTACAGTTTTTCGATAAAAATTCCTTAACAAATTATACATCAATGATGCTGAAGTTTCAATGTGTCAATCAATCTTCGGTCACAAGAAAAAACCATGTAATTCCTTGAGCCTAAGGCACCTAAACTTTAATGTTACGTAAATAAATGCTGCGTCAACATTAATTTGGTTAATTCAAACGTACGACATTAAAGAAGCGTCATTCTTTTATAAAAGCTTTAAGGGTCCCTTGGACAACAACACCATGCCAAAAGCTCCATATTTGTACAAATCCTCGAAGGAAATCAGGTTTCTTCTTCTTCTTTCGCGTCTGTTTACGTATCTCCTCTTTTTCTGTTTAAATTTCATTCGAAATCCAATTTAGTTGTCATATTTTTTACGGATCATTCTCCCAAAGGTGAAAGGATAGAAGAGAAGTCTGAAAATGAGGTTTTCCAACGCAAATCCAACAGAGAAAAAGAGAAAAGGAAATGAGACACTGATTTACCTCAAGAGGATCGATTTAAGCAACCAATTGAAAATCTATTACCCGAAAGAAGTAAGATTTTCCTTTTTTGATTCTCCTGTGGGAGCCATTTGAGTGGAAGGAAATCCTAAGTTTTACGACCGGCTTTCGCTTCCTTATCTTTACGGGTTACGAATGCGAACTTCATTCTGGAAAATCCCAGGTCATTCCAACACGAGGTCAGCTCGAAAATGAGTAACTTATCGGGTACCATTAAACATATATTACTCGCTCAGGTTCCCCAGACGCCCTTTTTGAGCTCCTTCTTTCATTCAATGCTCTTTGTCATTTGGGCATCTGAAAACCGAGTGAGAGTACGGGACGGACATGTTTTGACCCTAGCCGTATGTTCATTCGGAAATTTTCTCCCTCAAATGCAGAAAACGGAAGGATTTATTTCTTTCTCCAGGTGCATACACTCTCTGGAACATGAAATAGGTATGCAATGAGGGATTTTACGTAAAACTTGATGTAGTTCACACTTGAAATACCGATAGTTTTTGCGGAGTGTACCCAATGTAAGACTCGGATGAGGAACAGACTACCATGGTCGTTGTGCAATTCCTTCCTGTGACGTTCATGGTAGTGGTACAAAGACTACAAAAGAATTCTATAAGCGGAGTAATTTGACGGCAATCAATAGAAGCGAGACTGATAAACATATCAAGGCAGTCATCACATAGGGGGAGTATTGAAGGATTTTTGAGAAGTCTAAATGACAAAATGTGGGTTACACAAGTCGATGAACAGAATGTACAAACTCAGAGGTATTTGGATGCCTGAAAAAGAAATGAAAAATAAATCATACAGAAACGACTATTTGTTTGTTTCTGGAGGACAGATGGTAACCTCCAGATGAAGGTCACAACACTCGTTACAACAAAAGAAATCCAACTGTGACATTCCAAAATAGATACCTTTAATACTGAAAAATATAATGTTTAAATGCTACAAATATCATGAGAGTTAATGTTAATGCTGACTAACAAATAAATTTTAAATGTTAATGAAAATAAAGGAAAGTCAAGGAAGAAATGGAAAAACTCGAAGCCGTAAAAATAGTGGAACCCTTCATTTCTTATGATCTTAAAGGATCGGTCAAACCTATAGAAGAGGTTGAAAGTTAAAGGAATGGTGAACGAATAAAACGAACGGAAAACGTACGAACTACGGCTAGAGTGAACTAAAACTAGTTCTAAATGGAGCCGTCAGCTTTTTGGACTGCCTGAGTCATCCTGTGTACCCCTTTGTGAACAGTATAATGAGTGATGAAACAAAGAATTCTAAAATAAGTACCTTACACCTTGCAAGAATGAACATCTCGCACATGAAATTTAATTTGGTTAAGTCAATTTTAGTAGGTAATCCTCATTACTATTTTTATGAGTGTAATCATAATCAGTTTGATTTGTGTTGAGTTATCAGTAAGTTGTGTATTATTTTAAGTTCAATAAATCATTGAAATTAAAAAATCAAATCAAAAATTTCGATTCACACATACTTGTAGAGTTTTTTGAATTTTACATGGTGAACATTTCCATTGTTAGAATTCAATACGAAACAGTAAGCATTCTTCGTTTGCTTACATCTCCTGCAATCGGGGCTAACTTAATAAATTGAACACATGTTGACAATTTGACACCCCTTTTAGTCAATTCAATGAAATGAGCAACCCTTCGGCTGTCAAGCCCTGATTACCCCACAGGCTTCGGTCATGAAATGCACCCGCGGACCAAAATGGACGTCTTGCTTATTTGGATGCAATGCAACCCCACTAACCGAAAAAGCAACTCCAAACCCCATGTGTCGGATGTTCAGTGGCGGACCAGGGATTTACCGTAAAGTCCAAATACCGTAATAAAAAAGATATTAGAAAAACAAATTTCGTGGAATGTCTCCTAAACTTATAGAACTTAAATTTTCACGGCGTTCTTTAGTTGTTATTTGACTCTGTTCGAGTGAGTAACAATCATCGCTTTAGAACTCTTGCCACTGATGATGCCAGCGGCTGGGAAAGCTGGCGAAACGTTTGGGAAGGGAGGTAACCCCCGTCACCAAAACAGGACATGGTGTTTTTCGAAACAAAATAATGATAAGTATCTCCTAAACTTTCTTAGAAAAAAATATCTTGGACTTAATAAGTAAGTCTTGCAGCCAATTTGTGACAGGTTATATACGTAGAATATTCCTGGTACGCGCGGCATATTTCGTCAATTACCCGTCAAAAACCCGTAAAGTTGGAAATCCGAACAACCGAGCCGAAAACTGCACTTTCAATAATCCAAATGTTGTAGTAAAGGTAAGTAAACATCCTGATTTACATATATAATGCGGACACGGACCTTTTACTAAGTCCGATTTTGACATTTTCATTTGGTTTGACATAAATTATACAAATGTTTGTTTAATAAAATGAATTCAGGCTAGAAATGTAGTACCAAATGGTCCCTCTTCATCAACACAATACATGACCCATCGTTTTCAACCCCAGAGACACCGCCACGGTATTATCACATTGATGATAAACAAAACAACTCGAAAAATTTGTTTATTGTCAACAAAAGAATCCGACAAATTTATGGAGGGACTGACCCACTTTCTACTTCTCCTTGCGTCCAAACAATAGATATCTTTCTTCCTATGTGAAAGCAAACGGCTACATGAACACAAAAATTAAATTCAAGTCTTTAACCGGTCTAGTCGCTACAGTTCGATATTTAATTTCCAATAATAAAAGTAATTAAAACTTGGAAAGAGAAAATTACGTAAAGGCATTTACAAATGATCCCTGAAGCAGGAAAAGCACAGCAAAACCCATTTCCGATGTGCAAAATGTATTGAAACTACCCCCGCCCTCCTCCTTATCCCGAGGGCTACGGGAATGACACTGATTTTTAAAATTCTCGAGGAGAATCTCCTTACTGCACATGATTTGCGCAGGGCTGTCGGTCCTACAGTGCCACATCACTGAAAGGTCTGGTTAAATTGCTTATGTATTACAAATTGATAGTATTGCTTCAAGTAGAATATTGTCTGGTTGAGTAATAGTAACAAACAGAACCAAAGCGTACTTGTTCACGGGCATTTTATTCGATATTATGGATTTCGCAGTAGAATTTTTGAATCTGTCAGCCTTGAACATATGTTTTAACGTCACCCTGCCCCAAATTTCGCTCCAAAGACCCACAAAAAGCAAACAATGAGAATACAAACACTCTTACCTTACCTATTATTTATAAGTATTTTATTTAGGTTCCTCCAAGCGCTGGTTATCGTATTACAATTGAGAAATTATAGTTTCAAGGTGACGCCATTTTATTGAGGACATTGCCCTTACATCGTCCCACAAGTCCGTCAACCAGGAGAAAGAATGAACAACTAGAAAATAGAAAAAAAAACTAAGAAGAGCGTACTGATGAAAGACATGAGAGTTTGAGATTGAAATGTTGTAAAATTGAGACCCTAAATTGAATAGGGTCGTAAATTCATCCCCGTGCTCAAACCTTTCGGGCTTCCATTTGTGTTTTTTGTTACCTTTGAAATTTTGCGTTTTCTTCACCATCATCAGTTCTTTTGTTGAGTACCCACTGCTTTATTAGAAAGATTTCACATTTGTTGATAACTGGCAATAATGTATTCGTCTTTATGTATTAATCAACCACGGTGGTATTGTCCGAAGTTCCATCAGACGTAAGATTCCCAGGGATGTAGCCACTCAAACCAATCAGCAACTAAAATTCTAAATAAAAAATTGCCTGTAAAATAAAATGCGAAACTTAATTAATTTGCGAGACTTGAAGATATTTGTAACATTGTTATTTACAACTTTCACAATATTAGTTATACAATGAAACTTTTCTTCATACAAAAATTTACACCTACGGGAACTAATGTGTGTGGATTGTCACTGATGATCTATTAATGTTTGGCTAACTAAATAACAAACAACTAACCGACTGACTCCAACTAACAAACTAACTTTTAGGAGTTTGGCAGTATTTATATTTATGGGTGAAACCAAACCCGAAACCAAATTCTGAATTATCGGGGGTAGCTGAAAACTGTTTTCGATCCTTAGCCCACAGGACGGATGATCTCAGCCTTCTTTACAAGCGAAATTGTTTACCCGTCCGAGTGAGTAAGGCCAGAGCCTAGGCCAGGTCACAATAAAATAATAAATTCGAATGAAGTCGAACACGGTGCTTTATCGGTTCTTTAATTACTTTCATTAAATCAGGTTATTTATATACATATATAATTCCAGATTTCATTTCGGCTGCTCCGAAGGGAATCCATCCAATGCCAATATCGCCTTCATTATAATGTTTAGACTTTTAGAGACACAAAAAAAAGACGTTGCGCAACGTCACCTGAAGTGAGAATGTACCCTGTGTATTTCTTTCTCCAAAACTTTAATTATTTAGGTGTCTATGTTTACATGATTAATTAAATACAACAATGAACTTGGTGAACTGAAATAAAAATTTTTTTACGTTAGTACAAATTATAGGGAGATGAGATGGAGTGAAAAAGAATTAAAGAATCGCTAATTCTAATTAATGGTTTGACTGCAGACACTCGAAGAATTACGCCAGGATTAATACTCGGGATGCACAACCAGATCAGGTGGAGGATTCATCATTTAACGCCCGAACAGGCGAGGAGTGACATCCGATTTTGCAGTTTGTCTAATTTCTCACAGAGATATTTGAAACTCAGTCAGGCACTTATTAAAATGAAATGAAACAGAGCGTTCAAGACATGGATAGGTGCGGCAAGTACCTGGCACCTGAATTCTATCAAATTAAATAACGCCATTCCTGACATCCAAGAATAGATCCAGAGAAAGACCAAGAGAAGAATTACATACTCAAACGCTGTGTAAAATGTAAACAAGTTTATAAAGTTCCTAGAAAAGTCACTTTACGTAAGTCATTTATTTCTGTTTAAAAGAATTTAACCAACAAATGAATCGCAACTATATAAAAGGTGAATTTTAAAAGAATTTATAAATTTAGAATTGTAAAATTTTAAACCCTCCAACTTGTACTCATTAAAATAATAAATGAGTTTATTTTTTAAGACCCATGTGTAAAAAAATATTGTCATTTTACGTGACTCACTCCAATTTTTTTGAGTTTTGTTTCCATTTTCCATCCTCATCCAAATACAGTCGTATCGGAAATGTCGAAAAGGGTTTCTCTGAAGCTTTTCCGATTTTAACGTATGCAAAAGAAAATAAAGAAGAATAACAACGCTGATAAGTACGAAGTAAATGATGATCGGTCTTCTGATAGCGGGACAGAAGGTTAAGGGATGAAAATGACAGGGGGGGCAGAAAGATGTTTGGGAAATCGCAACTCTAAATCAAAAGGTTTTTCCTCTTGTGTAAATCATTCGTTTCGGTTGTGCGTTTCGTTGAAACTTTCTCATTGAAACGGAAATGAACGTACAGAGCGCAGAAATGATTCAAGTAGTCCAAGTGAAAAGGGCCCGGCACGAAGGCCCAGGACTCGACCCAAGCCCTCCAACATTTTCGAACCGCCTGAATGGTTCATGCCAAGTATTGAGATACTCATCTTTTGACTTCTTGTAGTTGTCTTTCCGTTCGATCCGTCTCATTGTCGCCGACTGACAATTTTTCATTGTATTATTTTCTTCGCTTCATTCTCAATTGTTTCAAAGTAATGTTTCTGCCTTATTTTCTCATTACCGAATGTTCCGAAGTCCGTCTCTCGAATATCTCCTAATTTTTTACTGTCTTAGAGAAAAATTCTAAACTAACGAACACAAAGCGTTATGTTATTATGTACCTGCTTTTGTGAAAATTCGATTGGGACTTGCAATGCTACTAACCTACTAACTCCTTTTAAAGAACTCCTGTTCATTCATTCATATTAAAGTAAATAAACCAAATCAGCCCTAATATAATATAAATAATAATTGTTATAAATTTAAAAGGGCACAGATTGTTCGCCATCTTCAGGTGGGGAATGGAACTTCGTCAATAGACTGTCATTTTCAGGCAAACGTATGGTGTGCTCGGCAGATGACGCCATCTTTTGGAGACCTAAAGGAGGGCCATGATTGTGGCACATCGTGGCATTTGAATTCCCATCGGAACGCATTCAAGCACATGCCATTAATTGCCACAACCCGTTAAAGATGAATGTTGGAATACTTATTTTGATACTTGATACGTATGAGAAAGAATTTCGTATTACTATTAAAGAGAAAATAAAAGTTAGAGAAGATGATATGCCTTCATAGAATGCGCACCACAAAAGCAACAGGAGGAGAACCTTAGAAAGAAAAAGAAACTACTGGTAAAAGTACAATGAATCGTTAAGTAGAAAATGACGAAACGTGATTCCACGGTCCTTGTACTTTGGTATAAAAAAGACAATAACATTTGTCAGGCACATTTTTAATGATGTAAAGTACAAAGGTACAAAGAACAGTCAGTGTTGGACAAATTTCATTTAATTGAAAATTCAAACCATTGATTTAAGTTACCAGTTCATATTGAAACCAAGAACTGTGAGGGTGAACATGAAAGAATTCTATTCGTAAGGAAATATTGAAAATCACAGGTTTGTGAACTTTAGGAGATAATTTATTTTGCCTATAAATTTAAATACTCGAATACTTACAATTTGTTGCTCAACTAAAGAGAGATTCTTAAAATTGATCTGAGACATGAAGGGGAAAAAAATTAAAGGCAAGGGTTTTTGTGTTCAAAACGCAGGAAGGCACAGAAGTTAATAGAATAAAATTTTTGAGGAAACCCCAAAGGAAATGAATAATTATATTCTTGCTGAAGAAGAATCCCATCAAAGAGTCAGACAAAGGGATCGCATTGAGGAGGAAAGTAGAAAAGGACAGGTTGCATGGGAAAAGGAGGGACCTTTTTTTGTGGTCGTCCGAGAAAGACAATAAACCCTTTCTCTTAACAACTTTCTTCCATTGTTTTGTGGATGTGCAACAGTCCCCAAGAGGGTGACTGACTCGGTTTTCATCGAAAAGCAAACTCTGTCGAATAACGGATGCTGTGGCACTTCTTTTGAGGTAAAGTTTGTAATCCTCGGGTTGAGATGTCAGCTTCACGTCACAAAGTCGTCTATCATTGGGAGCCTAAGTGTGTGTATGTAGAAATAAAGTGTACAATAGAAATTGAGTCCCTCGCACTTGCATCGTTTTCTTTATTCATTTCAATTCTTTGGAATATTTAAATTTTTATTTTTTGAAAGTGAGTTAGTTAAAGTTAGTTAGAAGAATAGTTGAAGCCAGAGTCTGTTTGAGTGAGCGGACGTACTGTGTCAATCTGGTTGTAGTCGTAATAGTTCAACGTCAAATGTAATAGATTGAAACAGGCTTCGTAGTAATTCGTTCAACTTGAGGCCCAACCACCGGTATCCAGTTCCGCGTAGCGTCCGAATGGTTTGAACAATCAAACCATTCGGACGCTACAATATTACTTTAAAGACAAAAAAATCGCAATGGACCTTAAATGAACCTCGAATATTGCATGTATCAATGAATGAGTCAAAAAACAAGAACATGAATGGAATGCAAGAAAGTTTGGTTATGAATGGTTGCAACAAATGGTTATGAACAAAGTTATGTAGACATGAACTAGAATGTTCTTTTAACACTTCAGTAAACTTCACAGCTAATATTTGGTATTTGTTTAAATACGTTTTTACATTGTTTTACTGTGCCTCTTTTTGTCGCGACAGAAGCAAATAGAAGGAACAAAGTGACAGAGTGAAAAAGAGAGAAAATGGAAAGAAGCAAACTACTTTACGCTTTTAAATGCTAATACTTTTTTAATAAGACCGAAAGCTTTTCTCTTTATAAGGGCTGGAAGAAGTACGGCCGGAACACAGCCGGAATCCACAGTTGGGACTTTTTAATGAAGTTATAAGCCGATTAACTCAAGTATGGACATGAGTCCGTGTCCTCTTAATGAAGCCTCTTGTCCCTCAGCTTTTCTAAACCCCTTGGGCTCCCAACAGTCCAACCGAGTACACTTGGCCCGCCTCCATTACAACCACCCATTGGACGATGCTTGTCTTTTCTTTCCAGATCGGATTACCTTCCTTGTAAGTCTCAGGTGGAGTGCCAAGTGATAATCCATTTATCCTACCTAGGAGCTCATCTAGCTCCAGTCTTGGGTCAGTAATACGTTGTTTGTTGATTTACCACCCTCGTAATTCTACGTAAAACTCATAATTCGTAGTCATATTTCCAATTCCACTATTCGATTTTTCTTAATTTGTTTCGTTTCGATACTGGCACAGCATTTCGTGATTCCACAAGCGAGTTGCACTTCATTTGAATAATTCTCGTTATGACTGTCAAATAGATTAATGAGCAATATCAATTGACATAAGAAAACTGTGGAATCAATTTAAAAAAAAATAACAATGATTTAATGACTGAACACGTTATGACAAGTAGCATATGTATATTTTTTTTACAAAGTATCTTATGGTACTCTCATACTTGTGTATTATATTCTTACATTATTCAGAATAAAATGTAAAATTCGGACCATTTTCATTAAAAGTAAAGCACATCCACTTGCTGCAACAACATTTTCTTATGAATCGAAAACACATTGCAGCAACAGTGAAATTTATTACATTGAAAATTATGTGATTGTAGCAGGGGGAGCATGAGCCCACCGCAAATCCAAAAAGGTTTTGCGACAGTTAATTTGCAGTCTGTCCTTTTCGCGTGTTTCTACATTGGATGTCCAATTGATGCCGGAAAGTATGAGTGCAACTTCAACCCGATAAAAATACACAAGCGTTACGTTCACCTTCTACTTCTCTCTAAAATTTCATACCTGAACCTGATGAATGAGAATGACTCTCAAAATAGCAGCAAGTCACAGAAAGGCCACGTGGCTAATGATATGCGGAATTTTAGATTACAAAATTTGGAGGATCAAAGAGCACATACATTTTGTCCCTATATATTTCAGTTATATATATATATAGTTATATACAGTTATATATATACATATATAAATTGGTCTGAAAACTACAGTAGCAACCGAACAGAATGGAAACCAGCCAAATCAGTAGATACGCATATAAGTTTACAATTTATGATACCTGTGCGTATTAATTTGTCTCGGAACATCATTAATAGGTAATATTAGAATTTAAAAATTTAACTTGTAGTCGTCGTGTACCATTCTGCTTCACCATCGGCCGTTAATCCTCTAACTCGTTAACTCATTCAGTTTTTCGTACGGGTATAAATCCAAAAGCATAGGCGAGAACCGTCTAAGCTCCGTACAGATTCGCTCGGTTCAATTTTCATAAAAATTTGGTTCGGTGATTAGTTTCCAATAGTTGAAGCCCAACAACATTAATGGCATCGTAAAAACGCAACATTGAGGCAAGGAAATTTGTTGTTTCTTAGAAATTTCGGATCGTAAACGAAATATCAAAGGGCCGTAGAGTGACGGTGGACGCGAAAAGCTCTCCCCTCGATGGTCATTTTAAACCCATTTCAATTTCTCACTTTACCGGTGAACGGAAAAGGACTACGAGGTTCACGAAATCCTTAGGATGCGTAAATGTAAATAAGTACTTACATTTGAAATGAAATGGAACACCTAAATTATATGTGCCCACTAAAATTTTCATTTTAATTGAGTTTCACTATTCAAATCTCATGAAGATTTTGAGAGGAGACATCTTTGGGAGGAGAATACATCCTTGGAAGGTTTAATTAATTACATCACCTCCTTAAAGTACCTGTAATTAATTAAGTAATGTTAAAGTGACTGATATTTCGTACGTCTGTGCCACGACGGTTATCAAGTAGGAACAATCAGTTATTATGCGGTAAATCCGATAAAAAAAGTAGGAGATGAGTATTGAAATGGATGGTTGAATGAGTAAATGACTGAACAGATGAGTGGAACAATGCAGACATGTTGGTTTGATGACTAGTCAGTAAGTAGGAGGGGAGCGAATGTGAGAGGAGCGCTCAGCGGCTGAGCGGTGGCCAGAGCGCCCCCAAAAGCCCCACCAAAGCGCCTTCCCCCACTTCCTACTCCCTTCTTCCTTCTCTTCTTCAGTTAGGCCTTAGTTCATCGTGAGTCGGTTGAGAAGACAGAAGCACCAACAGGCTCCCTTTCATAGGTGTTGTACAGACAGAGCCATAGGAACAGAGGACAAGAACCATCAGCGGAATTCGGTGTGGAAACCATGTAAAGATGTAAAGTAACTGTGGCGACAGTTAAACTGCTACTCCTTCGCTGGTTCGCCGGTTTGTGAATTTTTTAGTTTTTTATCGGTCTAAACAAAGAGAAAAAGTGACGTGCTAAAAGTAGAAGAAAATAACAGTGCAACAGTAAAAGTGTTCTTTCACATAACAGTCATTTTTTGAATTATGGGATTGTTGCATCAGATGCATTGGGTAACTGTCAAACACAGCAATGTCCTCTAATGTGATTGCGGCACAGTTACGGTGACAAATTAACACAAGGAAGCGACTGATTTCCAAACGACTTATACTTCCCTTCCAAGTTGTATTACGTTCGTAAAAATTTTAATTTGAAAAAAACGACATTATAGCACAAAAAATATTTTGCTCGTAATTCTATTTTTTTAAACGAATTGATTACCAAATAATGAGACAACAGATTTTCTCAAATGTAAGATAAATACTACTACAACATTGCAATTAAATGTTGTTCTTCTACTGTGAAATGTTGCAATTTCAAGTGTAAACTTATTCGAATTAGGCAAATATGAAGTCGAACTATTACGAGAGTTTATTGCTATTCTAATCAATCTAGACGACAAATTCGTTTTCATTACCAGTTGATCCTTAAATGAATTTAAACCCATATTTCGTGTAATTCATGTATACGGTGCTTTCACTGTCTCCCACAATAGGACGCAACGCATAAAACATTGTGTATAACCGGTTCACAGTGTGATTCTTCCTTAAAAAAATAATGTGCGGTCGCAAACAGAAAATGCACCGATGCTTCTATTAAACCGTGTTCAGTGATTTAATAAAGGAACGGTGTTGGATGTTCCAAAAGTATTTTCGACAGTTCGATGCATTTGCCGACACCAGCTACGTCTATAGCCAGTGCTAAACGCCGCCGGAAAATGGCCGAGCAACCCGGCGGCGACAATACAACCGGAAATGGAGACCTTTGGTGGACGGAAAGGATTTTACACGAAATTCAGGCAGAACATCCGGGAGAGTTGGTCCGAACGGGTAGCCCCTACTTCCTCTGTTCCGTGCTACCCACTCACTGGCGTTCGAACAAGACACTTCCCATAGCCTTCAAAGTGGTTGCTTTGGGGGATGTCGTGGACGGCACGGTCGTCACGGTCAGGGCTGGAAATGACGAAAACTGCTGTGCCGAATTGCGAAATTGCACAGCGGTCATGAAAAATCAAATTGCAAAATTTAATGACCTCAGATTCGTGGGCAGGAGCGGAAGAGGTAAGTTGATGAAAATCCACTGAGTGTTGAGGAATTAATTACGCGGTTCAATAACTCATACAATAAAAAAAAAAAGATTCCAAAGTAATAACCTACGATAATACATTAAATCCATTGTACCTGTCCACGTCGTGAGTGGTCCACGACAAGTTTCTAGATAAATAAGACATATTCTAAAATTACTTAGATTCCTACGATGTGGGACAAATATCCTACCCTTTCTGTTGGAATCACTTAAAACGTATTTATCGACTCCTTTCCCTTGCCTTTCACTGTTTCGAATCATTTGTGGTGGTAGCAGTAGTAGCAAATGATAAATTACATTCTCAATATTTGACAATAAAACCACTTTGGTATCAAAGTCACAAGTTGAAAATTCTCATGTGATAAATTTCAATAAATATTTTATTCAATATTCGATTCGAAGTGAAAATCGCTGGATTCTGAAAATGTTGCAACTTTAAAAGTTTCCAAAACCTTTTCCGTTACTATTTCCGGAGCATTTCCTGAAATGGCAATTAATTATTTACATTATTCGAACTTCAATGTTATTTTCCTATTTTTCAAAAAAACTTAAAAATGAAAGACCAACATTGAAAAAAGAAAATTTATAAATATACCAAATTCGTAGGTTGGTGCGATTTTAAGGATACTACTTATTTGAAATTACCTGTTAGGAGGGTGATTATTCACATCTACATTGGGTCGATCGTGAATAGAAAATGAACCCGGACAATCAAATAAAATACGCAATATTTACATGTAGTATTTTCACATAAAATGTTTACTTTCATTTTAACTGTTATTCTTCAAGTATTTTCACTCTGGTGAGTGTCGGGGCATCTCGACCTATTCGAGTGAAAAAATAATTTCCCTAATACAACTATGAATAAATCCAAAAGATTTGAGACCAAAATTAAACCACAGAGTCGGCAATGACAGAATAATAGGAACGCACAACTTTTACAAATAGAATAATTTCATGCATTGGGAAGTATATTTTTGAAATCCTACAGTAATGTGCACATTATACATTTTAGATTGCAAGGAAATGTACGACATTGATGAATAAAAAACTGCACGTAATAAAAAAAATGAAGGCTCTTTTTGTGTTCTAAACATCTAGTTTAATTCAATTTCTAATTATTTTAGCCCAATTATTGCCATACGATATGAACTTGAAAGTGTCGGAGTGAAGAAAAGTGATTACATTAAATATCACTTGCCTACTGAATTCAGTGTTAAAAAGGATAATAATCATATATCACAAAAAACCAAAATTCAAAATCTCATCGTTTATTTAAGTGATTCTGTTGAGTGATCAAATTTTATTTAATCGAACTGTTGCACTCCGATTCCATGCAGCCAATAGAAATTTAAATTTCTATTGGCCGGAAAGGGTTGCAATCGATGGAAAAGTTAATGTTAAAATTGTGTATTTGTAGTGTTTTGCCTTTGTCTGCAAACGAATATAAAAATGATTGATGTCTAGATTGAAATTATGAAAATTTTAGAATTTTGCGGTCACTCCCGAATGGTTGGGTGGCAGTGAATGATGCAGAACAGGAAAAGAGAGGGAGAGTTAAGGGTTCAGACCAGGGTTAAAATGAGATTGAACCCATGCAAAATGCAAGTGCATTGCAAAAATCACTGATGGGGCTGGGTGTCCGTGCCCTCCTCTCGTCAGGCATAAAGGCTGCAGCATAGGGCCGTTGTAAATGAAATGTGCACTTTTACTATGCAAAAGGGATATGAAAAAAACAGGGATGAGTAAGAGATCAATAACCGATGACACTCGGGTCAGCTAATGAGACAATTAGAAAATCAGGCGCCCGGTGTTTCGCAACCATCAGATTTAAATTTTGCGAAAAGTTTGAAGTCCCCCCTCTCGCCATTTGTAATGTGCCGCTGGAACCCCCTCTTCTTTCATAAGGGCTTTCACAAACACGTTTTACTACTATCAATGTTTAGGTGGTCAAATTTCAAAGAAATTAATTCTGTTAATTTTGAAATGAAAGGCCTCTGAGTTGGTCTCATAATACGTCAAGTTTGATGGCAGATATGTTGAACACCTAAAACAATGTTAGTCTATCCTCTTGATACATTTTACAATATGATAAAAACATTTAAAGATACATGGCTGTATTGTATTAACCTACGTTCGATTCCGTAGTTGTTGTACTGGAGACAATTTTATTAATTGTCAATTCATCAATGTTCGTGTGCATTTCGTTTCGCTTACGGTGGCGTAGAATTTCCTGGTAGTGTAAATAGCTCCCCATAGCTCCCACCGCTTTTTTAGTTATTACATTCTCATTAAAAAGTAAAGCTGTTAGATACATTTTTTCTTGTCACTAAATGAATTGTACCTAAATACTTTTAATTTTAGCACAGGGACACACACAACACATAAATTTATTCGGTTGAGAACTGCACACCTTGTCGTTGTAACATTAATTTTGAATTTAAGAGAAGTTCACTTGGATCTTTTTTAATCATTTTCCCTCTGAATACGAACAAACCCATGGGGAGTTCATCAGAGTTCGACCTTTTCAATATTACATCCGTTTTCGTTTTTGAGGTTTTTCGAAGCCACCTGCACTTTTTTCCTCAGGAGAGATCGTTAATTCCCTTGCACTCACTAACCCCTGCATTACACAACAAAATCTGTTGAAAAAACCTACAGGTCAAAAAGTTACCCACAGGGAAAATCTGTCCCAAAACAAGCAGCAGTGGAGTTGAGTCCGTTGAAAATCAAGAGTTTCTCTTCGCATGTGATTTTCACAATAGCACATATCTCCATATAACAAAATAGATCAATATTTATATTAGAACCGCGAGTCGAACGCGATGAGTCGTGCCATCCTTTTGATTGACGTTCCACAAGATCTGGCATGGTGTGTTAAACGATATTCCTCTCTGACTCTCGACTATGAATAACCGCAATAAAGAGGTTACTTCTTGGCTTGGTTGGGGATCTTGAGGTTGAATAGCTATATCATCGCAACAATCCATTTAAAGTCTTCAAAGGCTATGGAGCAATTCAAATTTTTTCCTTAACCGTTCACCAGGTAGTGCTTCCCATCTGCAGTGCTTCTTAAACCCACAGTTTCTTTCCTGTCACAGCATCTGTCAAATTGAAACCAAAAGACCTAAGAAATCGAACGGATTACACAGAACCTGGTGGAGCAGATCACTGGCATTTAAGGGCTGCCATTGTTATCACGGCCACTGCGAATTCAAATAAAAATATGGCTGAAAACATATGTCGATCCCCACCAATAGTGTCATTGATTGAAATCACTGAGTGAGATCATGAAGTGAAAAGCCAGGAACCCATCAGAGAAGGTCTTCTTTTCGAATTCACCTGCATCCATTAGATTTGGTAAAACAATAAACATTTCCCTGGCAAATGTTCTTGAGCCGGAGGGTGGCCTATTGCTACCTCTAAACATTAGTTTTTATGTAAAACTATACCTTACTGGAACGTAAAACCTGTGCGACCATGCGGTCAATGGTCCACTGACCATGGTGGACAGGCTACAAGTAGGCTAAATTAGGGGGCTCTTAGAGAATTCTGTGTATATTCTAGTGTTTTCAGAGAGTTTAAAATGTGATTGTATCACACCTGCCGTACCTGCGATATTTTATTATACCAAATATTTTATTCTGGGGGTTGGGCCTTCATTGAAGTCCTGCGAATAATTTCTTATGTTTTGTTTTAGAAAATATTGTAATATACATGTAAATTTTTTCATTTAATTTAAAGGTCTAATAATAAAATTTAATTTTGTAACAGGCAATAATTTCTCTTTTTGTTACTTTCAGGAAAAAGCTTCACGATAACCATCACGATAAGCAGTTCACCACCCCAAGTTACCACTTATACAAAAGCTATAAAAGTTACGGTCGACGGTCCTAGAGAGCCAAGATCAAAAACAAGTAAGTTAAATATATGACCGTAGATTCAGATTATTAAGGTATATTTGATATTGTAGCCAAAGGAACCATTAATGAAACAATCTGACCTTCTCTACTTCAAATATTCTCCAATCGAGAACGATTTTCTATTAATAATTTATTGGAATCGGTGATGAGGGAAACCGCGGATACGGCTTATCAGTTTTAGGAAACTGATTAGAGATTGACTGCATCAGTGATAAGAACAATCCGAGGGATCTAACACGCCAAGTCCTTCACACAGGCTTCCTTCAATTTGCCTATCGACCCTTCCGGAGTTTTTAGTTTCTCGTGAGAAAAAAGCAAAATATTAGCTTTACAATGAATTTTTGACCCAAAATGACTCCCAATTTCTGTGGATAGCATCTTTGCTTTAGAGAAATTTGTTAAAGAGATGATGGAAATGAGCCACATCCAGGCTATTCATCCGTTGGTCATTTACCGACGTTCTTCCAACTTCTATCCTTTTTCGATCCATAATTTTATTTTATCATCTTCGTCGTCATGCGAATCATCATTATCATCATCCATAATATCGCCACCATTGCCAATATTACTATCATCGTCATCATTGGTTGTAATAAAAACTTTTCTCCCATTTATTCTCACATTTACCTTTTTGGTAACGTGTAATTTTCAGAGTCCACGTCAGATTGACTTCGGAATCCGAATGGACTTGGGATGAGAATTCTTTACAACGAAAGGAAATAAAAATCGAGGATAAAATTAACGTTCGGATTGACGGTAAAACAATCATGCGCACAGAAACACACAATCGTATGAGCATACGCACAGATAAAAAATAAAATAAAGAAAAAGCAGGTACACAAATGCATTTCGAATTGTACGTGACGAAAACGCTATCCGAGGTAATGACACGGATGGGGCAAAATGGCGGAACCGAAGTTATTTTTTAGCTTTTACGTGATCGAGTTAAGGTACCTCGTGAGAAAAAACTAGCTTCCAATAATATTCTATATAGCTACTGTTTTACCGAGCGCTACTCGTTCCCAACCTCACTGGCCTCCTCCTCTTCATCCCTGGTGACCGCAAACTTTACATTCCGCGGGCCTTTTTCATCGGGGCCCCAATTGGGCCCTCCCCACTGAACCAATCTAAAATTCCATTCATTAGACAAGTTACCAGTGAACGGCATTCCGGACCTGGCAGAAACAAAGTTTTTCTTCACAATTATGGTTTCATCACAAGTATATATAATTGCATCATGTCTTTCTTTTCCATCGGTTTCAATCAGTTGAATCTGTGGCTGGGTGTCAACTGACCTTGGTAACAATTATTCTTACAACCACTATTAAAGAAATGGGGTGGATTCGTTTTTGTATTGATTTAGACAAGTTGTGTCGTAGTTATATCGAAGTAGTTAACGAAGTGTAGTTGCTGGACAATTATTTTACCACGGTACAGTTCACAAGACTACCTAAAGGGTAATTACAGTGTGATTTGAGTAGTACTTACGCTCAGTACGTCGTGACGGTATTTGTAGCGCTCAGGTCTTAACTATTTCTTCCAGAAACTACCCAGAAATAATTACAAAGAATATAAGCTGTCATAAAATCATATATCTTAAAAAATTTCATAAATTATAACACGAGTTTGATTCTGTCCTAAGTAGTTTGTACTTTCATTAAGCCGAAGTAAAATCACAATTAAGGGAATGAATTCCCGGAAAGGATGTGAAACGGTGGAAACGACAGTAAGAAATTGATTCAAAGAATTTTCAATATATGTTCAAATACACACACAAAGGCAATCACGAAGAATATCTACAAAACCAAATTCCAGGCTCAATTAAGAAGGTAGGAAAGTACCATCCCCAAATTCCAAGGGAAGCACCTTTGCTTCAATTACCCACTGTAGGGTATAATTTTACATAAAGAACTTTAGTCGTACGTCAATGCTAATGACAACGAAGAAGAGTCACATTTGTTTTGATAACTTTGCGTTCTATGTTCAGTAATTTCGATACATTTTGAATTTTTGTACTTATTACTTTTAAGAAAACAATAATAATTCAACATTTTCTACTTCCACACCGTGAATGTTGAGTAAAGTTGAGTTTCAACGTGCATATAAATTATAAACAATTGTAGCGTAACCCAAGTTTTCTTTTACCAGGACATCAACAACAGTTCAGAGCTCTGGCCATTGGTCAAAGACCCTTTCTTGACTCTCCATTTACGAGTCATCTTAGAGAACTGGAGTCTTTTCGACGGAAAACCGAATCAAACAATGCCTACAAAGTGCCTACATCTTCAACTCCCTTACAAGGTGAGTTCAAAGATATTTCTCTCTTGTTAGCTTTCACTTAAAGATAGTCCGATATATAAAAATACAAATTTTAATAGTGCTTTGCATGCTTCCCTTTTATCATTGACCTCAACTCTAATGTGAAACTGCTAGTTTTATTTAATTATTTCTGTTTTCAACCAGTATTTGTTGCCACGTTGTGCTTTGTTTCGGACGTCACTTGTGCAAATGACTAGGAATTGTAAAGAACCCCAAATCAAATCCTTATTCTTATACTCATATTAAAAAATGCTGTACGGGTGTCTTAGACAATTTGTCTCCATTTTATTCCCATTATCCTCATAAATATTATTCTTTTCATATTTGTGTCTTCTTCCCTTCTTCTATCACCTCTATCTTTTTGCCGGCATAATTAAACCCAACATTTTTCTTAACTCTTGAACATAAATTAAAGCCGATTCGCCTCGGTTTACCTGTTCATTGCGATAAGAGGAGACGAGCGAAAATAAAGTTGGCAACATTATGTGACGCTTTCTTCTGATTTATTATTGTATTTTTATTTGATAATTAATTTTTTTTTCTTCGCGTCTCTTCACTACGCAAAATAACCCTGGCTAATTTGAATATTTTTGTCGAACAAAATTTTGTATGGAAACTTTTGAATGAACATTTGTAAAAGGCAAACATACGCTCCACATGACTACATTTTAGAACATTTTCTCTGTGGCCTGCGTAAAAAATATTATAGAGCAGATGAAGGTACCATCCCGATGTACAAATGTAATAATTTAACTGCATAAGTTTGAATTTTTAACTTTAAAAAGCGGAAGAAGGAAAATAAAATAAAATATGATTCTCTTATTTGGGATATCGGTGACATAGATTTCAGAGCATCGTGTTCATTGCAATGTACCGGATTGCAGGACCTAGGCAACCTTTTAGGGGAAGAAGAAAACGACAGAGCCTTCTGCCAGTGCGCTGGCATGAATAAAGCTGAAACGTTATTAATTTGTAACAAAAAACGTTGTCACATACAGAGGACGAGTTTTAAGTACTAAATAGAAATTTGCAAGCAGAAGTGCGACATTATAATTAGAACTTGTCAAAAGCACTCTTTAATCGAACCTCAACTAACGTTTTCCTGGGAGATTGATATCGATTCCAAAACTACCTTCGCCCCTTCGAGAAATTAGTTTTCCCACTTTCGTCATTTTCTCTTAACTGAATTATTGTTTTATAAATCCTCTCGACATCTAACTCCCGTACATTTAATAATAGTTATTTTGACTGATTATATTTATTATTTCATTGTTGAAGAATTCAACCCCCAAAAACACCCCCAAAAAAGAATGTATTTACTCGAGGCAAAAGAGTGTGTTCAACCGAATGACATTATATTTAAAATTACTTAAAATTAATTTGGTTGTAAAACGAATGGATTGGTCGGACTTGGTTCATTCTCACAGCTGCAATCACGAGTTTGTTATTTACTCTGCGCAACATGTAAAGAAAACATTGACCTGAGATATTCAATCCACTCTAAAAAGAAATCTGAGATGGAATGAAAATTCCATCCTGCTAGGATTTACAGGCAAACAATACATATGTATGAATATAATCGTACTTTTTTTATTATAATTCACTTAATTTCAATGATTGATGTATCAATAGTGGTAAATATGGTAGACTTAGTCATATCTAAGTATTTTTGACAGAGTTGTCCGAATGCCCGTACAGAGTAACTACTCCAAGGCGATGCTTTAAACCTCCATGAATAATTTTGGTCAGAATTCTTTTTCCAGCTCTACTGGCAATTACCACCCAAGTGAACATCTGAGTAAGTTCTCTTCCGTCTGATGCGATAATTTCGTCGATAAAAATAATTTTTCCGCGCTTTGCCAAACCTCAAGAACTACTGTATTTATTACGGTTTTGGTTTCTGCGGTTTCCATTCGGTTATCACATTACTTTAAGCTTTTAACTTTCGAATAGTTTTTTGAATAAATGTCTGAATTAAATAAGAAAGTCCACATAGACGTCAGCAGGAAAACCAAAAAATAGAGATTTCAGTATTCTTCTCGAGTAAAAATGAATTACACATGTACTGGAAATAGAACATAGTACATGGTTTTTCCTTTGTATCTCCGACAATCTCTTTTTTGTAGTATTCTGGTAGGAAAGTGTCATTGAGTCAACTTTAAATGAGGATTTAGATCCTAAACTGCTTCTGAATTTGCCCGAGATTACCTTGTACGTGATTCACGTAATGTATAATTTAATGGTCCCTTACGATTTTTATGATTTAATCACGGGTCTGAACAACAATAAAAATGAATTTTCTAATTCTGAATTTGGTTTTACATCACAATATTTCCGTTTTTCGGTACCTCCAATTCCTACCGTAATGTTTTCTTCACGTAAACGTTTAATACCGCCAGTGTTTCAGTCTGACCACCACGTTCATTCAACCTGCATCCTCCTTTTTCATCACTCGACATTCTACAATCAGTTTATCATTTTTTCGTACTGCGAACAGCACAATGCCTCAAATTAACAAAAAAATTCATTACTTGTTTTACTTGTTTATTTATTCTAGGTTAAGAGTCTTTTAATTTGCTCATATCGTAGCGTAGTTTATTATTTTATTGCTTTTATGTGTGTCTTTAATTTTTGGAAAAAATAATGTTTCCAAACTCCAGTGTTTAATTTTCAACTTCACTTGACAAAATCTAATTGAGTTGATTCGTATCAACAACAAAAACAGGTAAAAATTATTATTACAGTACTTTTCCCTATTCCATTTCAACAAACCATATTAAATACATGCTCAATGCCGAGTGGAGCACAGCCTTGGACAAGGAAAACAATTAGTGTTGAACACTTTCATGGCACTTTTCATTCGCGCCGTAACAATCTTAAAACAATATGATACAAAAATGTAAACAATAGAGTTCAAGTTAATAAAGTTTGTAATAATTAGAAGTTCGTAATGATATCCAATGATACATGAAAGCACTAAGGAAGAAAAACTTTTAGTAGTATTAGTCATCTAGCATCCTGTAAGATGTTTAATTGTAATTACCTACAGTTGGCCAAATGGAAATAGGATAATAGTTTGTTATTAATACGTGACCTAAAATTATATTGATTTATTTAAAAAATAATCACACTAATCGGAAGTCGCGTTAATTGGAATGATAATGATAGTGTTACAAGTCAAGTGCGAAAACGGGTAATTACACCTGCTCGAAATCAATGTGCAGGCGTAGGAAAAATACAAAATGTCGAATATTTACCGGTTGAATGATTTTGGTAAGTGGCAAAATAGATTTCAAATCGCTAATTTCACAATTCCTTCTGCCAAACGTAAAAGTAGAAGCCCGTCAAGTTGATTCGAAAGGTTTCGAATTAAGGGAAAGTGAATTTAATTATTTTATTCGTACATCAGATCTGTCTTACTTATTAAATAAATGTATTTTTGCAAATAATAAGTAATTAATAAAAATATCGATTCATATAATGGACATAATAAATCGAGTACTGTTGATTAGGTGCAGTCGAAGCACGACTACTACTACTAATGACGAAGATATATTCTTCTATAAATGCTCCAAGGAATCATCTGAGAATATGTTGATGAATAATAAATTCAATATGTAAATAACATTCTTGAATGGAAGGCCTTGATGAATCTTCGTAATTGCAACTCCACAGTGGAACAAAAAATGCAGAATGGATCGTTGAATCAAGTTACCAGTTTAAGTGTCAATTTGAACTTATATTTTTAGTGTGATTTTCCCATTCTGCTTCCTCTTCTCATTTTACTAATACATTGGCGTCTTAATTATTCATTTCAAATTAGACACTCTATGGTAAAATATTTTTTAACCATATATGTGTTTATGTTGATTTTATGAGGCTAACTACATTGAAAGTAGAAGAAATAAGAGAAACGATGACGACCAGTCGATGAAAATATAAAATAAATAAAAAACACTGGCATGTGAGCGGCAAAAAGATTTTACGTAGTAAGTAAAATTATGGCAATTTCTTGTCGAATCGAAAGATGTTGAACATATTCCAATACGACATTTAGTCACCCAAAGCCATTCGATTCATTGAATGATGAAGAGAAATTATCAGATGAAAAAAACTTGAAAGTCAATGGCCAGGGTTTGGTTTCTGCAGAAATCAGTTTTCAGTTCAACTGGCAGCCAGAAAATTACAGGTTTGAGGAGACCTTAATCGGCGGGAGACCGTTAATGAGTCAATAAAGTTAGGTTCGATTGCGGGTTTCTTTCATTCACACTTTTCCTTATAAAAATGGCCGGTAGCGCACCATGAAGCAACGAAAGCGTGAAATTTCATGCTTGCGCAGAGTATCAATAAACAATTTTCGGATCATTAAAGTAGACGTAAAATATAAGTACAGAAGTAGCGATAGAAATGGGAGACATTATGTGTAACGGTAATTTGCAAACCAAAAAAAAAAAAAAACACCGGGGATAAGAATGAATTCTACGGGAGACTTGAAACAACATAGTGTGTTGGTCATCTGCACCCTTCCAGTTAGAGGAAAGCTAAAACTTTTTTCGTGACACAAATAATTTAAGTAGGAATTTACGCAGAAAGAATGCAAAAATAGAAATAAACCAAAATTAGTTAAATGATCAATTGAACATGTAAATAATAATAGATGAAATTGATTTTCCTCATTTCATAGTTATTCCTCAACACTTTGAAGTTATCTGAATTTACTAAATACGACTATATTAAATCTTAGGCTACCTCTGATCTAAATGCAAAAAGATATCACCGAGGGTACGTAAAAGCGTACTTAACAATGATCAGTTTTGAGTAATTGAGAGAACTACACAAATCCGATTACCGATTGGATCGTTTTCTTTTCTTCAGGGGGCGGTTTCGAAAATGAGACTTACAAAGCAACGTTTACAGACGACTTCCACCCCCGGTATGCTTTTTCGAAAAGATGGCCTTGTGGTTGGCCAGTCAAAATACGGAGCTCGCGCATTAAATCTTGAATTTGTGGTCGATGGGGAAACCGCAATTCCATTAGTCTGTAAAAAGGCGTCCCCACCTTCAGCAATACAGCCCTTGTCAGTGTGTCGACAAATAGTATGTCTCTGCGGTCAATTTGCGGTTGGCGAAGCATTTGCAGGGCCTGCGCTCTACGCTCTCGCCCCAACATTCCTCTGGAACCAACAACCCCAGCCTATAGCCCGGTGGTTGATTCTGACAACCACAAGATCGCTTTCTTCTTTCACTTTACTGTACACTTTTTCTTAATCGCTAATTCAGTTTCTTGAGTTTACCATTGGCAAATTAAAACTGAATTTTTTATTACTTATACAGCACATTGTTCGAATCCCAGCAATCAGGCAAGAATGAGCATAAACAATTTATTTACGTATCTTTGGATTGGTCCAATTTACGTAACAGCGTAATTGCGAAGAGAACAAAATCGCGTGTTGATTCCCTGTTTTTGGTTAAACATCCTACAAATTCTGAAGAATAAAGAATTGGAGAGAATAGAAAACCACAAAAAGAAATGACTGCCTCCCCATTGTCCTCCAAAATGAATAAATTTTACACAAAAAGAAACATCTTTTGTTTGATAGTTAATTGGTTACATGTTGTTTGCTTCATGTTGTGAATAAGTCGCGTGCCACAATCCCTTTAATTTTTTATTACCGAAGAGAAAAGGTGGTGTCCCTAGGGGCCTTAGTGCATTGTTTCCTTCAGAATTCCTCATCATAAAGTTCTTTGTTGTGTACTTCTCATTCTGTGATTGCACACATATGTGTACAATAAGTAATTCTTCTGTCAAAGATCTGACCTTACCATCTAACTTAAGTGTAACTTACATCAAAGGTAATATTCTGCACCGTAAAACCTTAGTTAACTTCTGACAGGCGTTTAAGTGACACAAAACTGGCACACAAAATACAGCTTAAATATTAATATTAAAGAAGGACAGTTGACATCGAATAATTTAAGATATACAGGTTTTTTTAGAGGTTTTTTAGAGGTTTTTTAATCCAAATAACGTTGACAGAATGTAAATGCTAAAGAAAATTAAATAAAACATCTAAAACAAACGAAACATGTGGGACGTTAAACCTTGGCCTGAATCCACCTGAGCTGGTCCTGGGAAACCTTTTAGAGGTTTTGACTAATTGTGTACTCCAGTCTGCCTTGCCATCCAACCTGTCGGTTAAATGAAAAAAATGCTAAAGGAAAGAAAAACTTTAATTTGATTCCGATCCGATTTCGAGTGCCCACGCATATTGCTTTTTAGTACAATTATAATTTTTAGTGTATTTCTGTCAAAGGACATATGGTGGTTGCGACAACGACCATGTCCTACGTCCAAGATTTATAAGTCGTTTTTAATAACAATGCAATTATTACACTACTAAATCATTTGAATCAGTAATGAAAAAGATTCATCGATATCCCTGTGAGAGATGATGATGCTACATTTTTAAACGTTTGTACCTTGCTCTCTACCTTCCAGTTTTTCATTTCCATTGTTTCCTCTTGTAACACCGAAGTCTCCCTTTCTCAACTTCGTGCACCAATTTGTCATGTTTCATTTTTAACACTGAATAGAAGACAATTAAGGTTGACTCTTTGTGAGATTCCTATTGTACTTTAGTGGGAGGTTAAATCTGAAGAGAAGCGGTAGACGAGTGTCTGGTCCCAGGAATAATTATCAATTTGACAAATAAATACTCGGTTAATAGCAGCTCTTGAACTACATGCTGCGTTAGGTTTCGAAACTGTAATGTTGCTGGGTGTCATCAGATGTAGCAGCTAAATCATTGGAATTACTCGTATTAGAAAAACTGATAAACAAATTAATAGGGGAAATAGCACACGGAATAGAGAAATACCTGGTAGAGAGTCAGATCAAGTGATCTGATGACTCATAATGCTAAAAAAAGGTCACCTTTTCTTTATACTTGTACACTGTCTTTACTATTTACAATCACTACAACTGGGTTATCCCAGGTGTAATCATTTGCGAGCGGTAGAAGATGTTTTATAATATGTATCGGTACAAATTATTTTTCGCGATCGTCACCCCAATCATAATTTTCAAAAATTACCTCTAATTTAAACTTAGATATCCAAGTTTTTTGCTTTCAAAAATCAAGATCTGAGACGACCCAAACGTATGAATGAACCCCAATTTTATGGCTCAGGTAGTTATTCAGGTAGAACGAATTTTAGGCCATTTGACGTGCTCATCGAGCCGTATCAATAATTCCTTCCTATGTTATTTGCCGCCCGATTCAAAGATCAATTTTGGTGTTCGAACTGTCTCTCTTAAGGTTAAATATTACTTATAAATATTATTAAAAAAAAACTTATATTTTTTAATGTCGACTCATGTTCAGCCTCTGAAGCTAATTCTCCATGTCATTCGAGGTTGACGATGATGAAAAGTACCATTTTTTTGTAAGCCGTACGCAATGATTATAATAAAGTGGCTTACTCAAATACAAACTTTTAGTCAACGCAACATGACAAACTGCGTCATCAAGCCGTTGCGCAGTTTTAGTTTCATTTTTTTATGTTGAGTGGACCCAAAAAGCTAAACTTTTGATTCTCCTCCAGGTTAGGTTGACCTCCAGGTTATGTGGTCTTGTCAATCCTTGATATGTGTAATTATACTGGTAAACATAATTTTTATAACTTGTTCCTGAACGAAGAACATCTTCAGCGATATCCACATGCCACCATACACGTGTAGAAGAAGCGGATGGGCAATCGGCCATAGAAAGTACAAATCCCGGATTGCAAATAATATAAAACCTTTACTTGAATTTGTGTAAAATACGTTTCGGCAATCGAGACTTTGGATCATTCCTGCTTTAATACACATTATATTTTGCCGCGGCGACTACAACATCGGACGGACCGTAAATATTTGTTGTATAAAATGGTTGAAGGAAACCAAATTCAAAATTACTCACCGATTGATTTTGCTCGAGGATAACATAGGATTCCATATTTTCTTGCACATACGAGGAAACCTGAAACCAAGAAGTGTAATTACATGTATTTACAGTAGCAAACTATTTAGAATAAAATACAAAACAACAACGAGAACTTCAATTTGTGCCAGAAAATGAGGTTGACATAAAATCGGAAAGTGTTATGAAACCTGAATTTATAGTCTTCGGTTGCATTAGGATTGCAGTCACAATCGAATCATTCATTCTCTAAATCAGGTTAAATTAACGAAGAGAAAGTTGAAGAATTTAAACTATTAGGATTCAAGTCGTAATGTGACCACTTCATATTTAGTTTTCGATAATGATTTGTTACACTCTGAATGTGTGCTACGGCAGTTGAAGTGAGAGACGAATTGTTTAAAGTGGAAGAAGAGGGAACCAATTAATCAAACTTGACTTATATATACAATGACTTTAATTTATGAAAATTGTGTCTCAAATCTGATTAAAAACAATTGAACATCAACCCAATTTCTTAATTTGTTTACACTACCACAAAAAAATAACATCGCCAGTAAACTACAAGTAAGAATTAATGCGGTTCCTGCACTGTTTGTGCTGCAGTGGACAAGTTATACGTAAATGGACCATTCAAAAGGTTTGCAATCTTTACGGATGGAAGCTTGAATACAAGAATAGTTTCATATTTTACTACTGTTGGTATTACTGACCCAAAAAATGGTGTAAAAGATTCATTAACGGAGTGCCCACTCTAGTATTTTTAACATGTAACCACTGAAGAATAAGGCAAATAAAATAAACATAAATAAAATAATCCTATATTTAAAAACTTCCTTATACGATCTTTTGTATTTCTTTAAAGATTCAAGCGGAAGTTCCAGCACGACAGGAACGGAGGCAACATGGGGCTATTCATCGTCCGGATATCCAACTTATACCTCACCAACAGGATATAATTATTCAAACGATTTTCCATCGCTCGAATCGTCTACATCGTCCATCAGTCATGTGCCAGCTGGTAAGTTTACATTTAAATTTAATGCAATGGAGAAGATTTCAGTTTCTGCAGCACATATTTCTATGATTCTAAACAAATGACTGTCAACCTGAAAGTTTAATTTTTTCGCCTATTTTATCTTCGCATATACGAATGCACAATATTGGCCTCATCGTTCCTATTTCTCGATAAACTAATTAAAATTACAGTTACCATATGTTTATTCATACTTATTGCAGCCCATTTGATCATATGGTTTTCGTTTTTTGTCTTGTTCAAACAGTTTTGCCCGAACACACGCCTGGATCGTCTATGCAACAGACTGGTGATTACTACGGCTCCATGAAACCGGATACGGATATGCTGCCATGTGGCAACAATATAGTGCAAACGGGTTCCAATTCTTCTAATGTAGCCGGTTCCGGAGGAACTGTGGTTCCCACACAACTGAGGTTTTTCCCTGTTACATCCAACAAATTCATTCAAGCAATAAAACAGAAATATTAAGCTTGGGAATTTTTATGATATTTCAGATATGACGGTGGCTACCCAAGCGGATCCTGTCAAAGTAGTTACCATGCCGGATGGAATGCAAACAACTATCAAAGTTACCCGAATTACTACAACTCGAGTTCCGGCACTGCTTCCCAGACACCGTACTTGAATCCAACACCATCAGTCGTTTTATATCCTCACTTGTATTCCACCGTGAACCAAAACCAGATACATTTACATTTACACGGAGAAAAAGCAGCAGAGTCGTTGCAGTGCAGTGGCGAAGAACTCGCGGCCACCATAGTTGCGAATACCAACAATGTGACCATCAGTTCAGGAACACGAAATAGTATTGAAATAGGCATAGTGCACAATAATCAGGGCAGTCTCCTGTCGGAGGAAGATAGGTATACGCACTCCGACAGACAAGGAGATCAGTCGGTCTGGCGACCCTACTGATACACGTATCAGCAACAGTAACACACAACAGCAGTGTGAAACGCCCTGAGAGAGTTTCACCTGGTACTCGAGACTACTTTCGTGTTGTATATTAGGAAAATGCCACAGTTCAATACTTCACACCTGTGGTACGATATAGTAAGTGGCGGACCATAGATTCGGTTGCCAAGGTTGCGGTTTCCGAAATCGCTGGAGTAGATTCTGTACACAGTTCTCTACAGGCGAAAGTCTGCGTACAAACACATACGCGTATTACACGTGTTAAAAATTGTTTCTTAACACTTGCTTTAACGTTCGGCAAAATGAGAGGAGGTAGATGTAACAAAATGGCAAAATTTGCGGTTTCATAGCGGTGAAGGCACTCCCAGATCGTAAAAGGTACAACCGTAATTGTTTTCCCTACTATTTTCAATAAATCTTACCTTTTTATAGCTAAAGATCTGATGGCAACTGCACAGACCTTTCCTGCAGTTAATAAGTTATTGCAGAGAAATGCATGTAGCCATCAAAAACGACCAAACCTCAGCTTCCAAGCTTCGAGAGAAAAAGAGCTCTTCTGGGGTCAGACTAATGCTTCGGATGGCATCATAAATACCTGTAAAATGGCAACACCGTTAATGGTTCACTTGCGAACGATAAATTTAAGTGCGATTTTCGAGATTCACGACGTCTCGTAAACCTGCCAGAACCTGATAAACGACCAATGAAAAAACAATTCTTTGGCATAAAACTTTTCCAGAGTGACAGAGCCATTTTAGGTTTCTAATGCGTCTGTGTTAGTGGCCGTCTATGTGTGAGAGGTAAAGGGATTTTTCAACCAAAACCCCGAAGAACCCAGGAAAGTACCTGTAATGCCGAAGAACCCTTGAAAACGCTTCGAAGGTTTGCCTTTGCAAGGTGTTTATTGTCAATTGATTCAATAAAGTAAAGCTGATTTATCTGGAAACAAGTTGAAACAAATTATACGAAGGATACTTTATTTGAAATTCGCAGCTTTTTTATTTGACTAGACTTGTAAAGCAATTCTGTGCACATAAAAGTTTACATTACAAATGAAGCTTTAAATCCGTTGTACATTTTTCTTAGAATATAATTTATTTTCATAGAAATTTATTTACTCTTCAGAAACTTCTTGGTTCTAGAAGCGTTCTGTTTCTTTTCCCAGCTCAAGCACAACTTTTATGTAGCCACATTTGTCAACGAATATATTACATTGCGATTAAAAGTATAGGCATAAGACTGCAGGGTGCAATATTCCCGACAAATTTATTAATTAGCGTGGGTTAGCAGAATTTTCAATACATCAGTTATAAAAAACAACTAGAATTATTGTAATTGTTCCGCATACGTGACTTGGGTAAATGTATATTACGTCTACCGGGGAGGGTAAAGTACAAAGAACAATGCCCGACACTTTGGTGCCTTTTATGGTGTCGATACTCGTGAGTATGAATCTTCGAGTGAAACTCTAACTTTTGACGACGTTGTAAACATAGACTGCAGACAAACTAGGTCATTCATGGACTGAGGACTACAAGGTATACTAATGCTGGAGAAAACGGTTGTTCAATTCATCTATTACTTGAAGCATGAAAAGATAATCATTGAAAGGATTTAGTTAACCAGTCACCCCACAATAGTAGAGTATAGAAGCCAGGAGCTGCAACAACGGGTAATGGTTTGATACAAACCAAAAACGGCGCCCCGAATATCGAATACCGAACGAGAGCTACAAATGAATAACCAAAATACAACAATTATTACATTTCAAGACGAAAGGCGTCAACCCGTTGGAAAAAAGCTGCAACAACTTGTTTCAGGATCGGGTCCGTGGCGTGATCCATTAGAAATCGAATATCCATCAAGTCGGAAGGCAGAAGCATTTGAAATTCTTCATCAGAAACTTGTTTCAGAAGCTGAAAGACGCAACCCAGCATTTCTGTCCATACACGACAGAGTGCTTCGCCATCCTGTAAAATATAAGTAAAAACAAAAATGAAAACCTAACCGACAAGAAATGAAAAGGTTCATGGAATTTAAAATAATTGATGTTTAAGGTGACTGGACCTGAATGAAGATTCAAATTTCAAGTTTGACGAAGATGAGTCCATATTAATCAGTAGACACCGTATAGGGAGTTTAATCTGGCATTAACCACCTCATTACAGAATGACAAATGGTGAACAAGCGGGTCATTCTTCACACTGACGCTCGCAGACAGTTTAGACAATTTGATAGATTTCTCTTATTTCATTAATAAGGTTGATTTAATTCTTGGCATGTATTATATACGCTATATGTAATTATTTTTTAAGCAAGCAACAGAGAAAAGGAACAAGGAGGAAATGCTTAAATCCAAATTAAATTGAATTTTATTATTTTTCACGACTTCAAGGCACTCACGAATTTGTGAAATTATCTACATATCATTTACAAAGAGTAAATGAGTTATATTCAACAATGGGTACCCAAATGAGTGGAAATAAAAAGTCGATATATATACATATATAGCTCGGAACAAAGCATTGTGATGGTAGAATACTACATTACACTGCTTAATAAATCACTTTGAGACCCAATTTGACTGACAACATTTGAAGGAGCCACAAGTGCTCTATTTCGATTAATGCGATATTTAATTTGCCGAATAAGAATTAAATCGTTTTAAGTAACCCAACCACGTTACTAGACCCTTTCTACGGCACATTCTACAAGAAAGATTTAAACATTGATGTTTCTCTGTAGTTTGTAAGTTGAAAGTGGACGGATTCAACAACACGGACATGCGACAATTTCCAGACCTACCTTCAGGAAACTGTTCCGCCTTTGTTGCTCAATTTCGGGGGGAACTGGAAGTTTCTTTGAGCTTTTCGACGTGTGCCCTGACTTTGAATAATTGCTCTTTTTTTTTCTATACTCCATTAATACATTTGTCATGGAAATGTCATCGTCTAAACCATGAAGTTCAACATCCTGTTCCCTTATTTGTCCGTTTGTGCGCAGCCAATCACTTGTGTCGGTGTTCTGTACCCGTTTCACTTCCACATTTTCATGATTTGATATATCGCTTTCTTCAGCATTGTCAGATTCCCACTGATTTGCAAAATCAGAGAGTCGAAATGGCTTCGGGGATTTTTCTTGATTTTTGGAAATCGAAAGATTGTCATCTTCAGCCGCAGGCAAATCATAATCGTTTTGGGAAGTTAACCGAACAAGCAATGGTTCATTTGATTTTTCTTCGCGTTTGTCTCTTCGTTCGTAATTGTTTACAACAATGTCAACGTAAGTTCGGCACATTTCGTTTAAAGTGCATTGAAATTCGTGAATAAAAAAAGTTACATCAGTCATTGAATCCGCTACGTTACATTTCATTGTCTGAGTTCTGATGGTCTCGATTGTTAAATTTCTGCGCTTTGCCATCAAGCAGTACTCAAATAATGAAACCAATTTTATCGACCATGCCGTACAGGCTTGTCTGTACAGATTAGCAGCTTGTTCTAGCCCTGCCACCTTTTGTATAAGAAATTTGAGTCCCGGACGAGAATCGAATGCGAGAGCACAGTGATACGAAAAATCTAAGCAGTATAAAAGTCGTTTAAAATCCTTTGCATTTAAATACTCCATTGAACCTGGCATTCTTAGAAAACTGTCATTTTCTTTTTTTACGCAGAATAAGATATTACTACTTTTATTCAAAACGTTGACCAGCCTGCAAAATAATGATACCACTTTTATTACCTTAATATTAAATTTAATGTAGTAAAGACCATTAATTAATTAATTACCCGGGTACACAATAAGCCGTTCCCTGGAGCAATAGTTCGGCTATAACCTGCAGAGTGGACTGATGCGCTTGTAGTGTTACTACCAATGACTTCATAGGAATCCTGATTATTTCTTCCTGAGAATTATGTATAAGAAAAGTATACATATTGCGATCAGTGAAGCTTTGAAGGTCTAAAGGTATATGTTGTTCATCCAAAAGAAAAACATGTTGTGAGAGTTGTTTAGAATAATAAAGTTCTTCCTCCATTGAAGGTCGTCGTGCCGCGACTTTCACCTTGGATGTTGCAAAGTTTAATGAAATTAGTACGAACCACAATTCTATTTATCTTTGGCACGGGACACATATTAATACCTGACCCGAGTCGCCGTAGTAGTATTGGGAGTCTCTAGAAAAAGGAACCATCAGTTGCCTGAGAAATGCCGTGGTCACGTAACAAGTCCTATGAAGTGCTATTGTTGTGTAATTCCATTGCTCGCTTGTAAAAATGCTTCCGATACTCGTAATAATGTGTCTGCAATTACACCATTGATTAAAGCACAACTTACCATTACTTTCATTCATGACTACTCACAACAGCAGTAAAACACTAAATTAGTAAATGTTGATCACCGACCGTCCTCCACAGTTCACGTAATATTAATTCATGGCTTACTTATTGGTCACGAATCAATATTTTAACGTAATTATGACATACCTAAAAATTTCATTAAATGCTAGATGAATATAATATTACTATTACCTCAAACACGATGGACCAATTCTGACCACAGCAGGAATAGGATGAATACAACATTCTGACAATAGTACCAAAACTTGACGCAGCAACAAGTTCAGTAGATTCTCACACCTCTCTTTGCTGTGTAAGCGAGTGAAATATTGAACAACTAAATCAGACAGAAGTCCAATAGATTGCTTCAGACCGAAAAAGTCAGCTTCCTCAATTTTTGACAGTTGCCTCAACCACGATTGAGTCATCGGAAGTGTCAATCGATTAAATACAATTAAACCAAATACCGCACCTGTAATTCATTGTTGTTGAATTTATTAAAAATCAATAAATATGATTATGCGTAATATAAATTTCAACTTATCTTAACAATTTGTAATACCGGGATCGTCAATTAATTTTCCTAAATCATTGTACAATGTATCTAAAAGGAAAGATTGAAAAGCTGAATTCGCCGAAATAGCAGCTGAATGCATGCCTTCGAGAAGTAGAAACCAAACTTTCAGGACACCTCCAGGACGATCTATACTGTCCAATGATGGTTCACATTGCAGAGATGGACAGTACATTAATGAATTATCAGTTGTTGACTCAACTTTCAAGTCTTCTGGTACGTTATCAAAGTTCAAAATTGCTACATCCCCTACTACGGGATCTACCAGTAAGCCGTCTGGAAGATTGCAAAAAAAAACTTTTATTGCATACAGTAATAATAATTTTTTATACTGTTACGGCAAACGATTTACCTGAAACTTGTATGTGATCTGCCGATTGAAAAGTCACACATTGAGGCATTTTATTCACAGAAGACAATATGCTCTGACACCTTTTAAGATATTTTAATATTTCAAATCCCACCTCAGTGTTGCTATTGCAAGTGCTCTGAGCACGAAGATGCTTGTGAAGGCACATTATGTAGTCCACAGCCGCATAGGAAAACACTAAAACGTTATCCGTTTCGAGAAAAACTCTGAACACATCCAACAGAGTGTTAATGTTTGTCGAAACGGCTCGAAGGGCACCGAACAAAGGCCTCCAGCCTGAACGAATTTCTCTAAAATTGGCTTCCACAAATTCGCAGACGCAACCAACAATTTGATCCTGAATGTCCGGTTCGCACAGTTCTAAACACAGTAAGTTCTCGAACGGTTTGAACAAAGCTTCAGTGATATGGAAGTAAGGTAAATCCGAATGTTCGGACAAGGCAGCATTTATGGCATCGTGTAAATGCTTGACTGCTTTACGGGAAACAGTAAGGTCCTTATGACAAGAAGCTTCCATAAGGTGCGGAACAACAATCGACCATATCCTCATAATGTGAAAGAGAGGACGGCCACTTCGCACAGATTTGAGAAGAATTTCTCCAATTGAATCCAGAAAGAGAGTGTTGTCGGCAGATTTTTTTGTTTTACCCAACCTTTGCCACCAATAATTTTTGGGGGGTATCACTGGTTTGGGAACATTCGGAAATAATTGTTCATGACTGCAGAAGCATAGTGCCGTTGAAAAAGATTCCAACGATTTTAAATTAAGTTTCAAAGCAGCGTCTTCGAACAGCCTGTCAACCTGTTGCGATAGAATACAGATTATTTTGCCTTTTTCCAAAGGGTTAAGGGCATTCGCCGACCTTTGGTTGACCTCTGATACTAACTCCGAAACCGTTTGGGAGATCTCATGAGAACACAAGAAATTGTACAAGTCTACACTGTAAAAAAGAAATTGAACCCACCGTAAGTAAAGAACAAAGATTAATTTTATTATTTAATAAAACTTTAAGCTGTAGCCTGCGTTCATATTGCAATACGGTTTGAGTATCTTGAAACATTTTCATTAAAAACGTTTTAAGCCAGTTAACAATTTTACAAATGTGACAATAAATGCACCTAAGAAATTAAAGATGCTCCAATTTGAAAGAGGGAAAGGACATTATATGTGCTTACCAATTGTCTTCTGCTGGTTGTGATTGCTTGTGAAGGGTGAAATTATTTTTTTTTGAGGTTTTACAGTACTCTTCTTTTCTTATTAGTTTTGTAGTCGTTCCTAGGATCCGATTCTCAGATTTACTAAAGTATTTGTGCTCCAAATTCTTGACAAAAATACAACAGCGAAAAACATGAGGCCAACAATCAGGACAATGAGAACCTAATTCCAAACCGGAGCCCAAAATAAGTTCAAGACTGAGACAATTTGAAGGCATTAATGTAATTGTTTCCTCATGATTAGAATGCAAACTACTTAAATGTGTCTTCTTTTCAGCATAATTGATACAAGATGCCGATGCAAGTAGGTCAAGTATACTGCCGGACCTATCTTGCAAACCTAAAATAAAAATTAAACACTTAATGCTGCAGAAGTACACTCATCTCAAACAAAACCGTGCAAGTAATCAAACAATACCCAAGTTATTGCAAAGCCTTGTCAGGATTTGCAATCCATTTATGCTTATAGTGACAAGTTGCTTAATTTGTTTACAATGGTTTTCGTTTTTTAAAAAGTTGATTTGCGGTAACTTCTCTCTGCCTGATTCCAGATGCCTTTGTGAAAGCGGCATGGCAAGGACTTTAAGAACAGAATCCCAGCAACAAGTGAGAATCTGCCTGCCTAATCGAAGTCCACCTTCTCTTTCTGCACCATCATCAAATTGCTGATTTGGTTTCTCCAAACGCCTGCATTCCCACAACATTTGGCTTCCACTTTGGTAGGATCCCGGGCCTTCTACATCTGAAAATAAGTTTTTAGAACTTAATGCCATGTTGTGTGTTTAGTACTTCAATGACTGCCTGTTTCTGTTATTCATTACATTCGCATAGTAAGAGAACCAAAAATCAATATGAACTGAATTAGGTAAAGTAAACTAGGATAAAATATTTTAAGTCCCAGGTTAGAAACCCAACATATAGTTCCTGACTCCCGGTCAAATGTGTCATGTATGAGCTAAAAAAATATTTCCAAATAAAAAGTACCTGTTAATAAATTAATTAAGGCGTGAGGTTGTGAATTATTATTAGTAGGAAGAAAGCCGTTAGCTTGTAAAATACTTGAAGTGACTATAACCTGGTAGAGTTCCTTCAACCACGAACATGACAAATACGAAACTTTACATGTATCTTTCATTTTTGTGACAAAGTCATCCTGCAACAAAGCTGGTATTAGTGACACATACATGTATTTAATTTAATAAATATAATATATTTAAAAAAAATAAACGCGTATTGTTACCGCTGCACTCACTTCAGTAATTGATATAAATTTGTTTGGACGCAAATAGTAGTCCGTTTGAAATAACCGCATGTCCAGCAAAAGAGTTGAATAAACAACTACGTAAATATTTTCGGCTTTGATTTCACCGGAAATGCTACGCATTTCTGAAAAGATGGTCATAACTTTAGGGAACAAGAAAATGTTAAAAACTTGCAATTAAGTGATAGTACAACCACCTCGACAGTACTGGGAAGCAAAACATTTCAATGCTTGGTCGACTTGAATGCTGCTTCGCATTGGCATTAGAACTGGTAAGAGTTCCCGAAGGGCATCAACAAAGTGCCTGGCACGTTGTCTGTCACTATCACCTAGACCAATACGGTCTTCTCCAAATTCCATAATCAGAGGTACTTCATTGACATCAACAGCGTTCATCTTTTTGTCATCTTCTTCATCGTCCTTAAAAAAATAAACTTAGTTTTCAAGGTTTTTGGTTTATTCAATCTGATTACTACAACCCGTGTTTCATAAATTTTAAAATATATTTTCTTTTCTTCATCTTAACAATGTACTTAACTTTACTTTTAAAAAAAACTTTTTTTCTACCGTTGAGATTTCCTAAGCGTTTATTAAAAACAACGGTTAATAAAGTTAAAATATTAATTACTTTCAATTATTTCTCAATTATTTGATTGAAATGGTTTTCTGAATATTGTTCTTTTTATCAAAATTAAATTTTGAAACGGTAACATATTTGTTATTCATTTGAGCCCCAGCATGTTGGTCGTTTATGTGGTTCAACAATTTGAATGTCCTTATAGATCTTCGGATAAAGACAAGCTTACCTCTTCTTCTGTTTCACCAGACGAATCAGACTCGACCTCACGACTGATTTGGTAAGTTTCTTTTTCCTTATTCACTTTAACGTTCATGTTTTTTTGTTCTTCCTCTAACCTATCACGGTATGGCTGCGGCAGTCGTGTAGTGCTTTCGTATGTCTTCGGTCCTCCGTAATTGCAATCCACAAGAGTCGGATAACTTTCTGTAATTATTTCTGCTTCTTTCGATGTGAGGCAATGTCCCAAGCACAACTCTTCAATTCCTTTTAATAGTTCGAAACAACACATAACGGAGGTTTCCGCGACACTGTGACGTGATTTACTGCTTTCCTCTACAGAATCCATTATACTGAAAATATTTTTGTTCTCGTAAGAATGTTGCCTAAGAAATACAGCGAATTTAAAACGTTTGGTATGTTCGCAAACTTACAGTCGGAAAAGTGACATATCTGATGCTGCTAAAGTTTCGTCATTTACAATCATTGGACTACTAATATCTTTAAGCCTGTTTGGATTACGAAGAAGTTCAGTCAAACTTCGTAAAGCATAGATTCTATGCTCCGGGGGAGGGTACAAGAGAACTCGGTGAAACATAGATTCTAATACGGGTCGTAATGAGGCTGTCCTTCCAAAAATACGAACGAGTTCTGTGTTAATACTGCAAAAAACACACAATAACTTACAATACTGTTCTCAAGTATTGTTTTTATTTTAATTTAAATCTGTTCTTTGCTAACCTGTATATGGTTTTTGCATGGAAGCTACCAAAGCTGGGAGCCGAATTCAGTCCACCTGAGCCCCTTCCATGTTCCTTTTCAACAGTACTACTTCTTGTTGTAATATTTTTGTCAACTTTAGGTGTTCCAAGAACTGAGATAAGTACAGGGCACAGTTTTTGCCAAAAAAATGTCTTCAAATATGAATTTTTGGAAACTGACTCAGGAAGACTGGAGAAAAGTGTTAATAAGCATTCAAGCAGAAAAACAACTCCATTCTCACAATGACTGGAACTGCAAAATTAAATATCAACAAGCTTTTCATTGAAATTTTGTTGCATAAAGACATTGAGTCAAAAAAATTGAAATTGACCTTTCTGCTTCATCAATTTTACTGCAAATAAACTGCAATACAGGTATAATTTCATTAAAATTAGCCAAACTGTCATCTTCTTTAAAATTCTCTTCCAGAGCTAAGCAGAATGTATGCACAGTCTGGCTGGCAGCTGCTTGGGCTGCTGAACGAATCCTTACATTTGCAGATTCAAATGCCTCACTGCAGAGGCTTAAAATGCAAATGAGTGTCCTACCATTTATGTTCCATTTTTTTGAACAAGCTATGCTTAACAGAATCTGAAATAATTTAATGCAAAACTAAAAATAGATATATTAAAATAACTCAAATTTGTAACAATTGTCATTTTGAAGAAGTGAAAATTAATTTTTCACATAGAATGAAAAGAATATAAATCATAGTACATGCCAATATGTCATATTGAGGAAATAATACCTTTAGGATCTCCACTTGTATATCATCAGATAGTTGCATAAATGAAGTAGATGCATGCAGTAATTGAAGTGGTAACCATTTGGAATCATCATTTGGCTCAATGTTGGAATGAAATCTATCATCTCTTATTATTTTTTGCAAACCTGCCACAGCCAAAGCAGCAAATTTGCTTCTTCTACTCTCGAAACATAACTGAATAACAAATAAACATTTCTCCCTGAGCTCATGGGGGGGATCGCGAATCAGTCCTTGCTGAATACCTAAAAAATCTGGAAAAATATCCAAATTGAGCTACTACTCCAGAAAAAATGTATATCTAATGCCAACAGACACTTGCAATTGAGACAGACATGGCAACAGGTAAATTGCATAACATAATAACGGGCAGCGAAAATCGGAAAGAGCTACTTGCAAAACAGTATCTTACAGTTTTGCGCTTTCAGTTTATGTAACCATATGCTTACATGTATAGAATCAAAAGGGAGACAATGCACAAAAAAAGAAGGTAGAAAGTACAAAGAAAGTAATGCATGTGTGAAGTGAAAATGCCACATACAGAGGAAAGATTAATGAATTACCAACAGCATCTCTGGCCGCTTTTTCAATGTGAGGAAAATTACTTGAAATAGAAGCAATTTGTGTGAACAAGTCTTCCATTTTGCCTCCATCTGTTCTATTGACACGAGTTGGCGCATTTTTGGTAACTCGAATTGAACCTTCTGGAAATTTCTTTCCCCGGAGAGAAATTTTAGTGTTTAACTCTCATAGGAACCTATGTTTAGCTTATAACTATGTAACGTTCTTATTCTAATGACGTCACGCACTTCTGCTTTTACCCTAATTGAGTTCGCCATTGTTGGCAATTTCGAACGTATTGAGTTTAATTTTCAGTAATTTTTAAAGTAATTTCATCTTGCATCTTGTTTCGTCATGTCGTTATTTGCAGGATTCATGCAAGATTTTGAGGATGACATGTTTTTTGGGTACGCATTTTATTCACTGGTCGAACAAAATACATTGATTAATTATGTCACGTTCTTTCATTGATTTTTGTGTAATTTGCAAGAATGAGGTTTTATTACAGCTATCTAAAAAGAAATAATTTCTTTTATAGATTTACGTATCCTCACGTTGTATGAATATTTAGAAATAATATTGTTTCTTGTGCCCATTTATAATTAATTATTTGGTTTTTAAACCCAAAGCTTAACAGGTAAATTTTGGAAGTTTGATGTTTCCCAGATTAATTAACATTGACATGAACAATTATAGTAAGAATTCAGTTTCGTACATGATACCTGCTGACATTGAAAGTGATGATGAGAATATGAAATCCCTTAGGCGAAGTAAAAAATGTGGTGACAGTTGTAGGTAAGATTGTACATGTGCAAAATATAAGCTATTTTACATGTTTATTTCTATTCCATCTGCAGTTTGGTCTAGCAGATAATTTTATGGTTAGCAGTACATTTATTTGACATAATATTTGCATTCATGACTCATTTGTACTAAAGAATATTATTTCTAATGGTGTAATTATTTCCTTTGTAGTTCCAAAAAATAATTCATGTTTACATTGCATTTATTAAGAAACTTATCATTCTTGCAGTTTAGTTTAAAATAAAATTCCAATTTAATTCCAGTACACATTTGTGAAAGTAGCTCAATACCTATTCCCGACCCTATTATTCTGTTTTTTTATGGCTCACTGGACTGTATTTCTTTATAATGATTTGGGGTATGATATGTATAAAGATTGTAAAAAATTAGCTCTGCCCACTTCCCCATTCAAGAATACTTCATTACCTGAGGTTCTCATGTATTTAAATAGTTTAACTCTTAAAATTGTGCTAATTTATTGTTTTCTAGACCTCAAATGAATCCCATGCATCAGATGAATTCAATGATGAATTCTATGTTGGCAGACCCATTTGGAATGCTCGGAGGGTTTGGAGCAACAGGACATCACAACAGAAGGGAAATCATGCCTTTTGGGTTTCCAAATATGAATAACATTTTTCAAAACTTTGTAAGAAATATTCAATACTTATAATAAGTTTCATCTTGTTCTTGTAAGATCTTGTTCTCATTCAATGTAGGACAACATTTATGGGTGTACTATTTATTGATTACAGCAAATAAATGCCAATTCTCCCAATTGTCATTCATACAGTTCAAGCACTGTCATGACAATGTCAAGTGGGCCAGATGGCCGTCCACAAGTATATCAAGCATCACACTCAACAAGGACAGGTCCTGGTGGTGTAAGGGAAACTCAGAAATCTGTTTGTGACTCACGTACAGGAACTAAAAAGATGGCCATTGGACATCATATAGGAGATCGTTCTCATGTTATGGAGCGAGAGCAGAATATACATTCTGGGCAGATGGAAGAGAGACAAGAATTTATTAATTTAGATGAGGGTTTGTATGTCCTTCATTAGTTATTAAACTATTTGTTATTGTTCTTACAATCATACAAGAACTTTGGTATCAATACCAAATTTGAACTGGAATCATAAACAAAAAATTTTTCTTCTTGAATATGAGATGTTTTTTCAATATTTTCACACTAAATGTTGCAGAATTTCAAATTTCTTTTTATATATAATGCACAAGAGACTTTTTGTAATTATTACACCTTCTTATTTCCTTCATTTGTTTTCCTATTTGTTTCAGATGAAGCAGAGGATTTCAACCGAGAGTGGGAAACAAAGACGCGAAGTGGTATGAACGCAATTGATTATGGACACTCTCGAATGGGTGCAAGGCGCCAAAGGGATGACATTCCGGCTATCTTAGACAGGTAAATAGCCAACCTGTAATAAAAATAGAAGCTATAGGTACAAAAAATAATTCGGTTTCGTCACAAAGAATTTTTTGCTTAATATTGATTTGTAAGTGTGGATTAAATGAGCCGCGAACTCGTACGTTCTCGTCTGTTCGTTTTCAGTCTAACAAATCTCCTTGTTCCTACGATATTAAACCTACTTCGTGTTACCTTTGGTCTTTAGATCAGATAAATCGAAGACTGGGCAAACGGCAGAAAAGAAAAAAGAAATTAGAGAAATGAAACGTAGCAATGCCCGAAATGCTGTGAAGTACAGAAAATAATGAAAATTAAAAATATGTAATCAAAATCTTAACGAAAGCGAAAACATGAAGAAATAAAATACCAATCTGATAGCATTATTTTTAAATACACTTTAATGTATTTTTGTTTGTTATTGAAAGATATCGTCCGACGTCAAAGTATGCACCTAGACGATATCCCACAATTTCTACGTACAATAGGTAAGGGATACCGTGAAGGGATACCGCACCTGCAAATTTAAAAAAACTGTCGCTGCTTTTTATGGGTTTCTTTTTGTGCGGAGTAACACCTTTGTGAATTTGCGGTTCATACAGTAACAAAATCAGGTTCCTTTTTTTTGAAGGTTTTTGTTATTTAACGCCTTTACATCTGCATTTTAAATAGTTTTCTCCAAAATATTTTTCTTTTCCTACCAACATTTGGCAAGAGTATTTTCAAACTTTTACTTGGAATTAAGGTGGTGGGTATTTGAAATTGAAGTTTTAATACAGTAATTATTCTAGTGAATTGAAATCTGTGCTTGATTCACTAAATTGATATTAATTGAATTGTATGTTCATTTAAAATTTAATTTGTAATTTGCAACTGGAACTTTTGCCTTGGTAGTGGCCTTTGCTTCCATTTTGGTTTTCATTTCCAAAACTAAGTTATTGAATCCCATCAATTTTACAGCTATTTTGTAATCCAGAGTCTATTTTCCTCAGAAATAATGAATCGCAACTGAGGAAATGTGAATTTCACCTTAGATCATGTTAGGGTTACTGTTAACATTTGGGAGAGTTGTTGTCCAATTAAACCAAATTAATTGTAACATGACAATACACATGACCTTTATTGTGTATTTGTAGCAACATGTAAGTGCTAATGAATGTATTGTAGAGTGAATGCCCGAGAATAAATGAAAGTTGTTTCAACACAGTTTTAAAAAAGAAAACATCCATGACACCTATACGTAAATTTGGAGTTATTTGTTATAGATGTTCACATGATCATATAAACACATGTATATAACAAAATCTTAATCGTGACGTAGAGCTTTTTTAATGCCAGTAATATATTTCTGTAATTTGTTTTTTTCTTCTGGTTTGTGCTTTCTCGAATTATCTCATTAAAATGCTTAACATTAATTAGTTAACATTAACTGGAATATTACCCGCATTCTACTTATTTTCAAGATTTTTTATTTCCCCTGATTACTTTTGAAACTTCAGTCGTAATTTCCACACAAACCTATGTTTTGGTTTTTTCGTCGTCAAACATTTTGATCGACTGGACCGTTATTTTCAGATATCACGCCCGGCATGGTTGAATGTGTGTAATGTAAAAAGGGTGCTTTGTAGTAGCATAAAGAAAAAATGTATGAGATGTAAGTATTAATATCGGCAGTTATTAACATCAGTGTTGTGAACAATGTTAATGAGAAATACCTAATGGCTTTGTATCATCACTCTGTCTTGATGGCCTATAACAATATCAGTGGGAGTGCTGTAAACTTGTGACCCCTTATTTTTTTCTGCATATAAAGTGTTTCATTAAAAAAAAATTACTGTCTCAGTGTAAAGGGACGCATTTTGTTTCTCTCAAGCCAAGTTCCGTTTCGTTTCAACATTGACTGCACAATCACAGAAGAATTTGATTTTCAGTCAACTGCAATAATGACTGTTCATATAAGTTAAGCATCCGAAGTAACAGGACGAATTCTCAGCGGGTATCCATGTATGTGAGGATGAGTTCTGCTTTTTTTTTCTTTAAATAAGCGAACCTTGTGGAAGCTTGTTCCTTAACTGAAATTAAAATCCTGCATGACAAAAGTTCCTGCTGGTTTTGTCGAAGCTTTTAGTTTGTGTAGAATCTTGTGGCTCTTATCCCTCTTTCGCGTCTGCGACTCCAGTTTTTTTAGATGGAGAGATTCATCCGTTCACTGAAACATTATAAACCTAGGATTGCAAGTTTACTCAAGAAATATAGCCCCAATCACAATTTCTTCTTTGTTTTAAGTATATATATATATATATAAAACTTTTTTACTTTTTTAATTAATTTATTAATAATTAATAGATTAATAAATAATTAATAGAAGAAGGAAATACGAATAAATTTTCGCTGTTTATTACGGAAACAAAATAAAGCCTGTATAAATTCGTACTCTAAAAAATTCTACTTATTTTTAACATTCTATTGGATGATAATGCCAAGATTATGTATATACTGAGGATATTTAATTTCCCGTCAAATATATATAATTCTAGAAAAATTAAAGTTCCGCCACTTACTATTAATTGTTTGCTTATTTCACAGCTCTGATCATCAAGAAACGTCATCAGCGGCAGAAAAAAGAAAGAAAAGAAATCAGGAACCGGTCGAATACAACTATGACGACAAAGGGTCTTCAAGAAAAAGTCGCAAGCAAAAAAATCGTCTTACAAGAAAAATTAATTAATTGATCTATGTATATAATCAAGCTTTTATAAGCAAATGCTTTTCGTACGATACCTAGAGTTACAGTTCGACCGTTCTATCTGTTAGGACGATTAAAATGTACAATTTATTCATTCGATTCATTTGATTGATTACTTCAATTGTATTGTGACAACGTTGCTGTATACTATTCATATAATTCAATAAATTAATGTGAAATACTTGCATGGTTACTTTTCCATTTAGATTGATAGTGTCTTGGCTCCTGACTGCTAAACAATTTTAAGATAAAATTTACATCCGACATTTTCTGAGGTATCACACAGTGCTGGTATCATCTATGTAGAGAAACTTGGGAGAACAATATGACTTTCTTTGTTTATTATATGTTTACATGCTCCTTACCGATCAAGCATGTTTATACTTTCTATAACACATTAAAAATCAAATTATTGGAAAATTTTTAGGTGTTTATTAACTAAACTTAGATAAAATTTATGTGTCACGCAATTCCTTTCTGAATAATTTCAAAGAGAAAGCCAGGTGTTATCTTGCAGAAACCTTTACATCAGGAGAATAAAGATCAAATCTCTTCCTAATCAGCACTTAGAAGTAAGCAATTGTTGTCAAAGCGATGCTAACTTGAATAGTAATGTGTGAAAGAACGAGTGAACGAAAGTCAGAACCTTTAGGCAATAAACTGAAAGAGAAATCACTTCTTTTTCAAATTTAATTCTTAGTCATTCATCTGAACAAAACAAAGTGTAAAGCAACATTATTCAAAGGATCGGCAGGAAACTGCGTAAAGCAATAAATGTTTAAAAATAAAAAATACAAAGCTTTAATCATCACGTTTGATAGGTTCACTTGATGAAATCAAAACTAATGAATAATAAAGTTTAACATCCAAAGTAATTTTTTATCAAAAGCATCGCCTCTAGAATTTACCATTTTGACGAGTCTTCCTATTCCTTCTTTGGTTCCCATTCATTTTACTTCCTTTGTAAAAACAACACATTTAAAAAATTTAAGTAACAAGTTACTTTCGAATAATATTTTAAGTTTTAAATTCCTACACGGTAAAATTAGAATGATTTCTTTTGTCGGGAGTAGACATTCTCTTTTGAATGTCTTTGTTCTCTCATCAAAAAGAGTACATTGCAACTATTTAACACGTACAACTAGATAACACGTAGTTGCTCCTCCTCGGACACTTGTAATCGAATTAATTTCCTTATCCTTCTGAATTTTCTGTGTCTGTAAAACTGTTAATTGTATACTTGGTTTGTGTGAATCGGAAAAAGTTTCACAATGAATAATCCGTGGTCGTAAATGACTTTTCAACCAAAAAAGTCCAATTTGGTTCTTATCAAATAATTACTTTTTTGTAATATCTAGTAAGACTATTATGACTCTTAAACTTTCGTAATACATTTGTTTGTTTTGAAACGAACTGCTTTCCTGAATAATCTGCAAGGCTTTTCGAACGGATTAAAAATCAATAGTTCGTAACAAACGTATGTACAAGTTGTGCAGAATGTTTACATCAGGCAGGGCTCTAAACCAGGACTTAATAAGAATTGTAAGAATATCTGAAATTTAAAGGGCAACACGATATAGTGAGATACTGAATATTTTATGTTTCACTTATTTGAAAAATAACAGAATTACTGTAACATCAATTAGCTATCAGCCTGAGGCTCTCTGTCCTTTTATAAAGGGATACCCAGAGGAATTGTCACAAGAACATGTTTTCCTATTTTTCCTTCAACAGACTTTCTGAACCATCTTCGTAATGAAAAATTACATAACTCTTATCGTTCCGACATTACTCAGTGTTATGTGTTTGATAATCGTTTATTAATAATTAATAACAGGTTTTTACGCAATTTTAAAAGTGATAAGAGGTATTACTTATAAATCTCTAATTGTTTTTTTCTATGAGTCACAAAGAATGAAAAATTTTAAAGAAACAGAAAAAGTCAAACGATATTTCAATTCTGAAACAGGTAACACTCCGCAAAATAATTAGGCTTAGTAGTTTCTTTAAACATATATTTCACAATCCGTCCTAGAACAGAAAATAAAATTGAAGGGGGAAAAAGGATGAAAGTCAGGAAGAGGAATAATTAATGTACATTGATTTATCCGATGCAACATCCATTGATGTGTGTCATTGTTATATTGTGTCAGTAATTTAACGTTACTTTTTTACTTATAATTTTAGTTTTTCAGGATTTTACTGCACCAGTTCATCATAGTGCACCAATTGGTGCTGCCCACTTTCGAAGTCGAATATACGATAGGATAGAAACCCATTAGAATATAAACGGTGTGGCCCTTTGTTACCCTTAAATGAACAGCAGCACTTAAAATTAGGAAAATATGCAAAATTTTAGAAGGCTATTTAAAAGTTACAATTGGTCCATCCATATTACACAACTAAGGTCAAAACACCTAACGCGTCACACTATTTTAGGGCTTTTTATTGTGCTTTCTCTTTCCAAAGAACAACATGTCCGTATGTACAATATATGTACTGAAAATATGTTTAAACAATGCAAATACTTGCTGTACCTCAAATGTCTAAATTGTTTTGTGTCTACGTCTCTCACCTCGATTTTGTTCTTTGTATCTCCATCCGCAATGTTAAAACAAAAGAAATGTGACACATGATTTACCTTCGGGAACCTGTTACACTAAAATATTATTTAAAATAAAAACTGTAAAATAAATTTAATAAAATGACAAGCGATGTATCATTGGGACAGAAAGGGACACAACTAAAACTCTACCAAGGTCTCCAACATCGAAGGAGCATATAGAATTCGACCTCCAATGCGAAGTGAAAAACTTTACCTCAATGACAAATAGGTACCTTTCGGGCGAACAGAAAAAACATCGCCCAAGTCCAACGTAAAGCAACAAACTAACTCGCAATATCCTAAGGTTTCCTTTCCATAGGAACGAATTTTTAGGGTGAAAACAAACTTTCATTCAAATGTGGAATGTGAGTTCATTGCATCTGATGTTTAGTTAGGCCAAAATCACTTACGTCAATATTCTAGATAACATCCGTCTTCATATTGATCAAATGGATGGGAAATTTCAGCAACGGCGCAAAGCATGCTTCAGACTTTTGACGCAGACTTTTTTGAGTTGTTCATCGCGAGCCTTTCGCGTAGATGGACGTGTCTTGTGCGGTGAGAAAAAGGAAAAAGGACGTTGCAATCATATTAAGATAAGTTTTAAAATGAAAATGAGTGACTCTCATTATCGGCATAAATCCAAGAACAGGACTAAACGTTCATTAGTTAGCCATCTAACGTAAACAGATAACAAACGCGCGCACGTATGTGTGTGTGTGTATGTGTGTGTAAGTGTGTGTATATGTTGAACAAAAGGTAAACGAAGCATAAGAGTGCGTGTGTGTGAAAAAGTGAGACAGGAAGAGGGAGTAGACAGATACAGACAGAAAAAGCAAATTGAAGTACTAGAAAAAAAAAACGATAAGTGGGGAGCTACACCAACTATAAATAGACGTCAGTGTGTTCCTTCTGTTTCAGTTGATTTCTAAACCGTCAGACGAGTTAACAACTTCATTTGATTGCACTAGACATTCGCATTCGTTTGTTTTATTTATTTTTTTTTTATTTGTTTGGTTGACCGATCGGCTTCGTTGTATGGGTATGTAAATATCATTTTTTTGTTAAATTTCTAGTTGGCAGTTGCTGCAATAAAAAGTACTGGTAGCAATAAAATTATTCCATTAACCTTCACTGATAATGCGAAAAGAACAAAATGGCGGAAAGGTATCCTTCCCGTGTGAGTTTTCTTTGAACCTCACTTGGCAATGACCTTCGCTTTAACGTGAATATGTTGTTCATTCTACATTATTAAAATGCGTGCACTTTCATTCTCTTATATTAAAGTTGACTGAATATATAATTTCGAAGAATCCCTTTGCCATTTTTTAACAATTGGGTTTAAATGCAGTTGGCAGCGCCGTTTACTGCAGTGTCTTTTCTACATGTCAAGGAAACCAAATTTATTTTTTATTTTTATTTAAAAAATAAATTTTTGTAAACATCCTTTTGTCAGTTATTGGAGTTCTTGGGAACATTTCGTTACTTTACATTTTTTCCTGTTAATTGTGAAATAGGAATGTTCATTGAGAACCGTGTGAGCAAGTCAGTTGTCCTAATTTGTTCAAAAAATAAATTTGTTCTCTGGGTGATGTAAGAAAAGCAAATTCACCGAACGCCAAATTGTAAATTCAAAGGTTGCATTTTTCATATCAATTTTGTGAAATTTAATGCCAGTCCTGAACTGCGTAATTACTGGAGTCGATAAACAAGTGAGGCTAATTAGTTTCTTATAGGAGCAATAGACTATTCCCGAGTCTACTCGATAAGGTTCACATTACTTTAAGTTTATACCATTGATTTTGTATGTCTTGCTAATTTTTAAATATTCCAACAATAGAATGACTCATAATTCGTCATCGAACAAGTCGTACAACAACATTTGAAGTTAAACGACCTTTTATTATTGCCTTGTTTTCTTTCCTTTTACGAAGAATCTAAAAAATGTGTTTATAAACATATACCTTTACCTTAGACCTTTTCTTTGGAATTTTGTAATTGGAACTTTCTGGCAAAATAATATTTGATAAACAAATTCAAGGGCACGGACCTCAACTTGAGTGCTGATTCACTCTGGCTACAAACCATGCACTTTAACTTCTGAGTCACTGACAATAATAAGAAATCTTTATTATTATTACCATTTCGGTTCCAACGTCAAATAAGCGAAATTATTCCTTGTGTACGATACTCATGTTTAATGAAGGCTGCTCAAGTCGCAAGGGAAGTTGGTTGTTCTGATATATTACAAAAATGTAATGTATCCGTAATATAACTCGGTAAAGCTAAAGCAATTCCCTTTTTCAATTAGTAAAACTCGGAAAACGATTTTGAGTAGAGAATGCCGAAACAGAATGAATCTCCGGGGGAACGATTTCGGTATGTCTTACACTTCCATTTCTCGTTTCAACAAGAGGTGATTCGTTTCGCGAGCGTTTCCATTAGTCAGCAAACAAGGTATTAGAATGAATGAAGATTGATCTTGCGAGAAATTCGTCAGTTGTTTGATATCAAAGGAAAATTAACCAGTAGATTTTTTTTGGTAACATTTGCAAGGTATTTCAACATTTATCAATGCAACCGAAAATATATGATGCTACTCGCAGACACCCGGACCTGCTAGGGTGGGGTGCTACCAACTATTCAAAACCACTATTCTCTGTTCTCTGATCCTTAGAAATATTTTAGGTAACATCTAAACGAATATTTGTTTTTTGATTATCTATCAAGGAACTCGTCAACGGTCGCCTGCATTCTTGAACCGTTTCTGACTTTTAATTTCAGAGCCAGTTGAAAACTCATTCCAAGCAGAGCCCCCTGTGGAGCCTATTGGCAACAGCAGGGAAGAACATGGATGGGTACCAACGGTTGGTCGCTGGGGAAGCGAATGGCCGAGTTGACTCGTACAAGACGAACGTGGCAATCTGAAAGCTCCTGAAAGCGAGAGGGAAGCATGGGCTGAACAAATCTCTTGGGATCTGAAGCTTCCGGTCTATGACGACTTTGGTACCTGGCCGAATTCGCATCCACTTCCGTTGCCCAAATGGTCCCCACCGAGGGAAACATTTTCGGTGGCTTCTGTGGAGGACTACGAAGAACTGGCAGCTTCTGTTGAGCTTACAGTGCAGCATCTAATTCAAGCCTACAATTACAATACAGTTGGGAACTTCATAAGGTGAAAGTTTAACTTTTGTTATGTTGTGGACCTGTCGTAGAAAGTATTTTTTACATTGTGGTTTGATATAAAATGAATTAAAACTAAAAAGCTTATTACAATCATTCGTTTGTATACAACTCACGAGAATGAAAAATACAATGTTACATTAATTTTAAAATGAAATTACTCCTGGTCACATATCAGGAGGATTGACAGACTAAATCGTTGCTAAAGAAAAACTCTTGTGTTTCTCTTTGGTAACAAGAAGGAGCAGAATTAGCAGCAATACGGAAAAGTAGTTCCACAAAAATATAAAATAAGCCAACAAGAAAATATTATCTTTGAGATAGCAGGCTCTTGCCCAGCGTGATGGTTACACAAGAGTGGCTCGACAGTTTTATCACATGCAGCCATGATCCCATGGTTTTCAGTTATCGTACCGTTTGGAAACCGCTTATCGGTAAAATATTCATGGCTTTACAGGTTCTACAATGAATTCAATCGCAGTGGAGAAACCAATGTGGGTACTTTCTTCAGGAGGTACATTCCACCAATCACCTCCGATCATCACACCTGTGTTGGACTTGGGATGGAATTGTTGCAAAAGCTTCGGCATTTGGAACATAAGTTTCCAAAACTCAAAAATAAATTTTACCTCGTTTCCTGCGAGGAGGTTGGTAATGTAAAACTTTAAAAATTTTCAATTCAATGATGGAAACGTTACTATTTTCGGTTTTTTTTCCGTAGGCCATCGACAACTTGGATGGATATATCAGCACCGATCCCAGGGTTTCAACTTCAGAAAAAGAGCACATTCTCGTAGCATTAAAAATTTTAATTGGATCCCGTTCCGGAATTTTGTTACTCGATCCAGGTTACCATGTAGCCAGGGTCATCACTGTAATGAGAGATCAAATGTACCCGAACACAGGTTAGAAATTAAATGACATGGTAATAAAAAATGTCTAAATTAGAGCAATCTGAAGGAGTATGAATCTATTTTCAGGTTGGTTTCTACAGTCTGACGAGCCTCACGTTCGAAAAGAGTACTGTTACACATTTGCAGAAAACACGGACTACATCATGTGGATGGAAAGGCAGACCAGAGAGGGCATTGAGGCAGTCTCTAGGAGCGTCATTTACGTGGCACGTCCCTATATAACTCCCGTTCACGTCACCGAACGGCGAAATCTGGTCTATAATTTCCGGTCTCTCTTGGCCAGAGATACAAAAGGCCACCTTGTCGCTGGAATTTATTTTCCCGTTAAAGAATCTGCCAATGTGGTCCTTTTCTATCAGGACGGTAATCGAAAGTACAAGTGTCAGGTGCCAATGGCAAATTCAATCAGAGGAAAACAAGAAAGGGAAATTGTCTATCGCTGTGGTTTACAATTGGGACTTTCTGTTGGCGCTCTGGAGACGATTTTGGACAAAGTGGCCGTCATTCTCGGCGACAAAGACTTTCTTAGTCAACTCCTTGACATAAATAGAGAAATCAACGGGATTTCACAGGAAAATTGAACTTTTTTCTTTTGATTTAATTTCACAAAATTGAACATATTTCATAATGAAACCTTTCGTCTTCTGCAGTAAGGTATGTCCTAATGAAATCGAAATTATTCTAGTAAACTGTACATTCGAAACGATTATTAACAATTTTAATGTTATGTAAACGGTAAAGTGGAATGACTGGCCATAATAGAATTTCTCCTAACAGTTCGCATTTTCAATTTCCCTTTAGTCCTGTTTTTGGTCTTTCATTTGCCTTTATCCTTTTTTTTAGGAATATTTTTTAACATTTATGTGTAATAATTAATTTTTATGAACTGCAAATTCCCTTTTACTCAGGTACTTTTGGTTATCCTCAATAATACGCTGTGTTGTATAAAAATTTATTGTATTAACATAGGCAGTGCATATTTTGCATTCTATCTATCTATCCGTCTCTCTATAATCGCCATTAATTTCAGATTATTGTTAATACTTAATGGAGTTTACAGTTCGAATCAATATTCTATTCTTATTTTACTATTTACTGTTTAATTTTATTACATAAATATAGTTTATCTGATTTATTTTTCTCATTCGAAAAACTATTATTTTTCACTTCCAATGGCTCGGGTGCAAGACTCCAGACCATCGTTTACCGTGTTGTGCAAATTGATGTATGAAATATATTTGCGTCGTAACAATCACGGTTAGAATTTTCAGGTAGGCACCTGTTCATTCCACTAAAATAATGTACGAAGTGACATCAGAGCAAAATCTGTTTCTGCCCTGCAAATTAAGACAACTTAAGTCCAAAAAAACAGGTATTCAATTTTATTTGGCTGTGGACGAAACGCAAATGACCGTGGACCTGACTTACTAGAATTGAGTACCTGAAATGGGTTTCTCTTCAATATAATAATAACAAGTCCTTCATTAAAAAGTAAGGCAAAATATGGTTGAGGGCCACTGCCTGGTAACCTCCAATTCAAATCACTTGATTAGAATGTCGTTGGAGGTTGCTTCCTTCTGCTGCAGGGCATTCAAACCGTCGAAACTATCTCTAATGCCTTTCCGTTTCCTACGTTTTATCGTTCTAAAATTTCTTAATTTTTTTGCAAAAGACAACGTGGTGAATACATGACTATGTTTATATATAAATTTAGGGTCAGACAGCCAATCAGAAGTAAATTATATTATTTTGTTTAAATTCGCATTATTAGATAAGGGACCTACCCTCTGAGAAAACATTACTCCTTTTACGTTTCAACTCTAATTGAAATAAAATTTCAAATTTTTCATCAGCAGAACCTTTCCAGGTGCAATCCTCCTCAGGAAAACACATTTCCCAGGATGTCAGAAATAAAATTTGCTCCTCATTAAATCATGTAATCATTAATATTTACTCTTTCTACAACAGTAGACACTCGTTTTTAAATAAACGTAAATATACGGTCGAAAATGTCAAAAAAATAATTTAATTTTTTTCAAGTACGATTTAGTCTTTTTGGGGCTTCGTTCTCCTGAATGGTTGAAAGCAATAAGTAAAGATTTTGTTTTCAATAAAGTAATCAAAAGATTTCCTGTGAATCTCGACTACAAACGTCGTGCATTAAATTACCTAAATTTAATAACTTAATTGAGATCAAAAAGATATTAACTACAACTACCAAAAACAAATTGAGCAAACAAAAATCAAAAGGCGCTCCTTCCATTCGTCAAACTCCTCTATTTACCCTTGTTCTTGTCCCTAAGTTTTCGGAAAACGTTTAGGGGTTTTTGTACGATAATATGTTGAAATAATGATATAAATGTTAATCTTTATCACAATAATAACAGAAGTAAGCATTACGACTGGATATGACTAGGGCAAAACATTTGCTGTGCCGAGAGGCTCCTGTCGACGACCGTAGTTTTCGAACTGCAGGACATCGGAGATGTTTCTTTGAAGTCCAGGGTCACGGCTCGGAGGTGTCTTCAACACTCTTGTGGAACTCTGGCGACAAGAATTGTGAGACTGGTACGACAATGCGGTCCCTGGATCGTTGTCGCGGCTTAAGAGGGATGCCGGCAAAGTTTCTTTAAGTTTGGAAAATTTTTGGTAGTTTAAAATTGATGTAATCTTTCGTCAAGTAGTACAAACTTCTTAGTTACCTACCTTTGGTTGACTGCAATGGCAGTTCTGATGTCGGAAACGATTTGTGTCGCTGCCACCGTTTAACAATAAATTTCATTCTAAATATTGCAGACACGGCGAGAGTGATGACTCTAAATTTTCTCGGACGTCCACTTTTGACTTTTCCATCTTTCTTTCGACTTCCTGATTTTCCTAATTTCTTCAAAGTTTCTTCAGAGGACCGATAGCTATTTAAACTAACAGTTAGGTACTGTTTTTGCCAGATGAGAGCCTTTCTGTACGATTCTGCTCGAAGGTACTTTCTCAACAGGTGGCTCATTCGATCTTTCACTACTCCCATTTCGATATGACTAGAAGCTTCTTTCTCCAGGAGTTTAACTTCAGTTTTCAGTTTGTAGTTTTCCTGTTTAAGTAGCTCATTGGTTTTGGACGTTTCTAGCGACTCTCGTTGGGCTAGTTCCTTTTCACAGCGTACAGTTTCCATGTCCTTAAGTAGCTTTTCCCGCTCCAAGTTCCACAATTTTCGTTCCAAATCAGAATCAGCAACCAGGGTGTCATCATTCACCTTCACTTCTGTATTTTCTTCTAATGCCTTTATCAAATCTCTCATTTGCCCAGTTTCTTCACTCAAATGTAACAAAGCCTCTCCCATTTCGTTACTCTCTTGAATATGACGTTCTATGCATACGTTCAATTTCTATGAAATGAGAAAAATAATAAAAATAATAGTAATTCCAATTCCAATGCTTTATGCATAATTTTCAACACATCTTACCTTCATTTTTTGAAGTAGCGATTTAGAAACACCTTGTCGTACAAAAGAATCATTTTTATGCTCCCTCATTTCCATCTCGTCATTGTCTGCACTGCTTGCTGTCGACTCATGTAATATTTTTACCCGATGAATATCATTCGATAGGCTGAGGGCTTTTATGTCTATTTCCTGAAGATTTACTTTGCGCTTCAGGTGATTTATTTGCCTCTCTCGCGAATGAAGCAACAGTTTTGCTTTGAGTAACTGAAATTACAAACCATATCTTGCCTTATTCAAATGATCTATTCTCTTCGGGAATAGAATCATATTTTCGTGCGTATGGATATAGCGAGTCTCAAGTCTTATTCCTCACACACAGCAACAACATTTTAGCAGTAAACATTTCATTCTCTTGGTAATGTTATAAACACTACCAATTGGGTCTGTTAAACTTACCTCAGTCTTAAAATTTTCCTTTTGTTCTTTCAGTAAGTTAAAATCGCATTCCAATAGTCGGAGGGCTTCCTTTTCTGAGATCCTTTCCATTTTGTTCTGTTCAAGTAGTAAACGAAGTTCCTGATTTTTTATTTTCTCACTGTCCAAATTCTTAGCGACAGACATAAGTTTCTCCTCTTGTGATCGCACCTGATCACTGACCAAATCAATTACTCTGATTTCAGGCAAACTTTCAGACATTTTTTTCAGGGCTTCCAACTCTTTCTCCAGTTTCATTCGCATTTGCATTTCCCTTCTTAACACCTTGTCCTTCGATTTGATGTCTTGTAAGCCTTTTTCTAAATTCACTCGCAGGAGTTCCATTATTTTTGCATCTTCCCTGCAGCGCTCTTTCTCCGTCATTAAATTGTTCTCTAGGCACTTAATGACCCTCTCATTGTCTTTAATTTTACGAATGAGATCATCATTCTCCTTTTCTAGCTCACTAATTTTACTGATTGAATCTAAATGGGCTTTGTCCGAAATTGAGCAACAGTCTTTTTCATTTTTTTGGTTTCCCCGGGCCGTCGAGGAGTCGGATCCATCGCTTCCTACAATAACGGATCGCGTTTGAGTATTATTCATAGCCAGTGATCTTGATTGGAAACCTTTGGCTTCAATGCTTGAAAGAAGTTCGTTATCCAGTTTCGCTGATAATAGTAATTCTCTTTCTACTTTGTCAGTGAGTTCGTCAACGGAGGTTTCCATCAATTTCTTCTTCTGATTTTCTGCTTCGCTCATGACATCATTAATATTTATAAAGATCATTGACACTAGGGCTTTTATCTTTTGCACGTAAGCTAAAGCATCACACCTTTTGAATTCCGTTTCTGTTATTGTTTTTGTCATTTTTTCAAGTTCAAATGTTAAGGTCTCAAAATTATCGTTCAGGGCAGAATTTGAATTGTTTGCCAAATCCGGAATGGAAATATTTATAATATTTCGACAATTCCTGGTGCACAGGATATCAACCTGAACTTCTGCATTTTCAAAATTTTTGGATGTCAACATTAGATCATCATTTTCCCTCTTAAGGTCTGTTAATTGCTTGTACAAAATTTTCATGGCCTCCTTTGATTCTTCCACTACGTTCTTCATTTCCTCTCTAGCGTCCGCGTAAGCCTTCTCAGAGTGAGCATTTTGAATTTCTAAATCTTTTATCTTCTCCGTCAGCGTTTTAATCTTTTTCTGCTCACCTTCCAACTTCTCTCTATAATCTTCTTTTAAACTGTAGAAAGCTTCTTCTATTTCAATTTTTTTAACTTCTAATATTTTGATTTCCTCATAAACTTTTTCTACCTTTCCGCGTTCGAAATTGAGTTTATTTTTTAGTTCTTCCACCTCTTCCGAGTGGTTTCGCTTCAATGAGTCCATAGTTAGTGTCATATGAGTTTCAGTATTTTTTAACTGAGTAATCTCTTCAACCTTGGCTTCCAATTCTTGTTCTATCACCATGGTTTTCTTTTTTGCCAAGTCCAATTCTTGCATTCGTTCAACGAGTTGCCTTTTATACGTGTCAATTTCCAATTTCAATTCAGATGTTTCTCTCTGTTTCGATTCTATTACGGCAAGAAATCTCGATTCTTCTAAACTTGAGGAACCCGTGGTAATTTTGAGAGATTCATGAGAGGGCATAACTGGAGAACTTGTTTTCCAGTTGTTATTAATACCGAAGCCACGGGGAGAAAGCTGTAGTGGTCCAATAGATGATAGTGATTCAGGTTTGGAATTCTGATTCGGCTGAAAATGAATACAACGTGTTATTGTTGTAGTACCACTCCAAAAAAAGTGATATTAACTGCTCAATTATTATGAAAATTAAAAATATTCCCAATTTTTCACTACAAACCTGTTGAATTTTGAACGAAGAATTTCGAAAATCAGCAAAACTATCACCACAATATCGGATAACCGAAGGATTGTATGGAGAAATAATGGAAATACAATCTCCAAAACTTTCAGGTTCAGAAAATTTAATTCGTTTTCCATTTTTTAAGGGTTTTGATTGTTCAGGAGGCTCTTTTGAGGAGGTAAGGAAACTAGAATTTTCGTTAGATAAGCGAAGTACTTCCTTTTCTAGCCTGTCAATTTCTGCATTTTTCTCCTCGAGCATGCTATCGAGTAGAGCAGGCATTTTCAAACTGTTTTGCAATTTTCCCTTCATTTTCTCCAAATTCTCCTCTAATTTTTCCCTCACACTAATTGCATTCTCTAAATCAGTTTTCAGTGCAGATATTAAAGCGTTTTCCTCTTTGCTTCTATTCAAAGCTTCCGCTTCTCGATCGCTTAGGGTTTTACTCGTGTTTTCGAGCACTTGGTTCAAGTCGTACAATTGTTTATCCTTTTGCTGACATAAATCGTTCAATTTTTCCAATTCGATTTCTAGTCTCTTAATCTGGCACTCTAAATCCACATTTAATTGTTTTTGCTGCAGGATCGCATTGCATCGTTGCTCTTCCAAGCGTGCTTTCAGAGTAGAATTTTCTTTTAAGTGCTGGTCGGCACGTTCCAATAACAGATCTCGCTCAGTTTCAAGTTCTTCACAAACTTTCCGATTATTTTTCAGCTGCATTTTTAGATCTCGAATATACTTCAGGGCAATTTCTTCCGCTCGCGTGTGCCTCGTTAACCGGTCGTGAAGGCGATCCACTTCTTCCATTGGTAGACACATATTACGAAGTTCATTTTCGTACATTTCATCGGGCGTCGAACACCTAGTGGCATCCCATTGGTCTCGCACAGAAATGTCCTCCGAAGGTGAGCTGCAACTGACATTAGTTGAAGCTACATGTACCATTTCCAACTCTTTTGTCTTTTTAATTAACATTGACTCGATTTGTCGCAATCTCATTTTCATTTGTGACAGAACTTCAGGGTTAACCTGATCAGCAATCCTATGAAGAGTGTGCCTCTCTTCTTCCAGAATTTTAACGTAATTCGAATATTGTGTTTCCTTTTCAGTTTTACATAACTCCAACTGTAACAAGCATATTACACGTATTATTGCAAAATAGAAACAGTATTATTCCTCTTATGATTGATAGTAGAATTTCCCAAAAATTTAACTGTTCCCTGAATTTTACCCCATTTTTAATATTTACCTCATTCTTTAAATCTGCATGTATTTTATTTTGTTCTTCAAGAAGTGCATCAAAATCCTCAATTTTCCTCCTTAAACCTGTTTCTTTTTCATTAACCGTGGCTAACTGAACTTCGAGATCTTGTATGACTTCCCTAAGCGACCATATTTTCTTAACCGCGTTCTGAAATTCTATCTCAACGGATTTTTTACTGCTCTCCATATTGTTCAGTTGGGTCGTTAAATCTTTGACTTGCGCCTCCAAGGCTTCCACCTGTAATTCAACTGATTGATGTTTTATATTCTATAAAAATTTGGAAAATTGTAGTTCTAACTTCATTTCAAAGTTACTTACCGATTGATTCTGAAAACGTCATTCATCTCTAAGTCCACTCTACTACGAAACAGTGCAAAGGGGAATTAGTGATTACAATTACCGAGGCAAAACCAAAGTAGTTAGTTAAGGCAAATGAAAAAGTTCAACATTCATGAAAGGGAAAACATGCAAATCGAGACGAGAGCCCAATACAAGCAAAGCCACAAAAAACTGTTCCTCATTTCTCAGAAGGCATTAAAAGACTAAAAAGAATCGGAAACAATTAAGATATTGTCACGGAAATTCTGTGCCCCTTACAAAATATTTAATAAAATGGCGCCGTAAAATTTCTCATACCCCCGAATTCATGCAAATTAAAAACATTTCAGTCTCAATGCAGTAAGACTATAAATAAAAATCAATGCAAAAACAAATTGTACAGTTTTATTAATTAATAGCTAAAGCCATTTAATTAATGTGTAATGTAATTAATGTAAAAATCCTATGTAACGCAATCGTAAAAATTTTAACCCTTCAAACTTGCCTCACAATTGGTCCTGCTTTGAATGAAACCCTCTCTTTCTTTGGTTTTCAAAATCTCTTTGAGAGTGGCAATCTCCCTGTCAAAAGCCTCTCTTTCTTGCTCTCGTTCAGCGGCTTGTTCTTCCATAAATTTCCTAAGGGAATGCAACTGTTTGTCCGCTACATCAATCTACAATAAAACCGAACACAATTGGGCATACATATATGAATAATGGCAAATTAAAGTATTTGTCGTGTAAAACGTGATTTAATGAAATGAATCTGAATTTGTATTCTAAAAAACTTTCTGTATCCCCACATCTTTTTACCTGTTGCTCCAGGTCTATTTTCTCCTTCTTCCATTCTTCTTGCAAACGGTAACCTTCCTTCCAGATCTCCTCCATTACATTCACCTCCTGTGACAACTGACTCATAGAATGCTCTGCCATGAACATCTTTATTTTGTTCTTCAATTCAAAAATGGAAGTAATTTTTTGGGGTTCCATCACTTCTTCACCGTAGCCCTCCGAAACAACCTGGATGCATATATTATAACATTACTTTCCAATTCGTTTTCAAATAAAATGAATTTTGTATTCTACAAAAATCGTACTTCCAAGTTTCTTTCCCACTCGGCAAATTTATGTTTGGTTTTTTCCATCTCCTCCTTTAGGACTTTATGAGTTTTCTCAACGGTTTCCACCTTCTGCTTCAAATCATCTTTTTGTTTTTGAAATTTTCTGATAATTTCTGTCAACTGACTAGAAACATCGAGCTTTGACAACTGCAGCAATTCTGTTGCTTCATCTTTTAATTGCTTCAGACATTTTTCCAATTCGAATCGAACGTGCTCGGATGAATTTAATAATGAAGTATCATTTATATCTTGAACAATATTTGATAAATTTAAGACAAAAGAATTATCCCCTTCATTTTGTCCAGTATTAATATGCAGACTCCTATACAAAGTCTCTTCGCCATTGAAATCTGCAGAGATATTGTTTAAATCTTTGCACTGGCCAAGAAAATTAAGCAAATTTGTGACCACAAGGCGGAGAGAAGCCAACATTTCCTTCAGTGAATCCCTCTCTTGAGTGATTTGAAGTTTGTCATCGTCTGTTTCCATTTGTGATTTCCTACAGTAGGAAATATTTGAAATCTCCGATTCCTGCGTTTCATCCAAGAGCGAAATCATTTTAGCTTCGTGGTCACTGACATACTCCGGATTGGCTCTATCCATTTTAGAATAACAATTTGTTTCCGTTTTGCCTGAGTTATTCTGAAAATTACAAGTATCAACGTCAAAAAAGAACTACATTGTTTTATCGGACCCCGATGCAAAAGTGAATTGAAAAATGCAAAAACGTGTAGGGCTACACGTTTAAAAACGTTTAAAAACATTAACTGTTTAAAAGAACGATGCGACAGGTAAAAATCTTCCACATTTAGAGATGTTTAGTAACAAACTGTTGAACGTTATCCGGAGACAAGTAAAATTTGGAAGACTACACAAAAGAACAAGTTTTCACTTGCGGATTTTGAAAAACAAAATAAAATACAAAGAATGATTCTACCCAAAATATTTTAGCAGTAAAATATTTAATCTATTTATATGAACTCATGTTATTCAGACATATTTTACTTATTGTCAACAAAGGTATTGACGTTAACAATGTTTTCCTATTGGCATATTCTGGTAAAATAATTACGAAGAAATAAAATGTATAGTCGTTCATTTCGTGAAGGATAACAAGGCATAAAGTGATTATTTACCTGGCTTCCACGAAATATTATGTTACTGTCTTTGTTTGTCAATTTATCATTCACGGTTTCACCTTCCCCTTTCAACGAGCAGGTGTTTTCTGGACTGTTTTCCACCTTTACATGTGAATTTTCGGGCGGCAACTGCTTAATCTTTACAATTTCTTCTTCGTCTTTCTCATTCTCTTCCAACTCTTTTTTGGATTCCGATTTAAATACTTCAATTTGAGATCTACATTCGGTTAAAGCGGCAAATTCGCCGGTTTTCAGGTCTGTTCTTAGTAGTTCAATGACGGCCTGAATGTTTCCCATCTCCGAAGCATGATCTATCAAGTTCTTTTGATATTTGTTACGAATTGATTTTATTTCTTCAGTGTATTTGTCCAACAGATTGTTGACAAAACCTTCTAACTGGATTTCTTGAACCTTTCCTTCGGTCATCTCTATTATCTTATGAAAGCAGCTTATTGCATCCTGCTTTTTCCTCTCCAAAATAGAATTTAGTCTCTTTTTGTAAAATGTATCATATATTCCATAATATCTAGAATAAAAAAAATAGTTTTGTTCGGTTCTCTAATTTGTCCGTTATCAATTTTGGTTTCCTTTTAATTGACTCTTTCGAATTGTGCAATCCTGTCTTTCTTCCAAATTCAAATATCATTGTTACTGTAAAAAGCTCGAAATACCCCTAGCCTTTAATGACATTTCAAACTTGTTACTAATGCAATTTATTTATATTTCCTTATTTTCAAGGCTATTATTTTTAATTCGAGTAAATCGTTTGACAATTGAACCTGCTTAAGAGGAGAGAAAGCTACTTCAGCTCCAAGTGAACACCTCGCCGACATCAGTTTACTAAAAAAACTTCTTTTTATAATTCTCGCAAGTAAGCCTAGAGCACATGTGAATTATTTCTATTTTAAAACTATTCAGATTTCATATCTGCAAGATCACAGTTGCGACCTCTTGGGATTTAAAACTCTTTATCTTCAACAATACGTAAAGGATATCAAACTATGTGATTCATCGCAGAGCGCGCATTAATTACACCAATCATTTGGATATATTGAGACAGCTTTCCTGAAATACGAAAAAGTTATTGAAAAGTAATAAAATTTATTATCTGTTCTTAAGGGATATTCGTAAGATGGTCAGCTCCCGACTTCTGGGCACATTATGAATGTGTTCGTCTCATTGGGAACTATTTTGATGGCGGGCTCTCCTTTGGGATTTGGATGGGAAACAAAGTAGAGGCATATTATGGTACGTAAGGTAGTAGCGGTGTCGACCTTATACTCATGTAAGGTAAGAAAAACACGAAAAAACACAATTCAGGCCGAAAAGTGCCACAAATATAACAAAATATTCATTATTTCTAAGATAAATTTAAAAAATCATAAAGGGTCTTAGGTACGTTCGAGAGTAGCGCTACTGTTTTACCCTGAGGAAAAATGACTGAAAAATTAAAAAGAACTATTATTGGTTGGTGTGGCGGACGCCGTGAATTACTTTAATAATTTATATTATATTTATATTTTTTTTCCTTTGAGTTTTTCTATTGTGCCCACAAAACAAACATATTATCTTCATTAAACTTCCTACCTTTATTTCACAAATTAGTAATACATCAATTTTTCAAAATTTTGTTCCACCACTACAAATTAGTTAACCTGAATGTTTGATCGCATGTGTTGGCTTTTCCATAGGGAATTCCTTATTCACCTCACCTATTCAAGTTGTGAAGACCCTTGCCATAGAGAAAGACCCTACCTACAAATTTCAAGTTTAATCATTCTCTCTTATTTTGAGAAACAAAATAGGTTAATAGCGTTAGTAAGCTGCCTTTTTTTCAAAACAAACGCCAGAAGGGCCAATCAGCCTTATCAAGGCCATAAGTGATGGGTAATTCACTTTTGTTAGGGATTAGAACTCATTACCGGGCTCCCATTGACCAGTTTTATAGTTGGACAACTGAGTTGGGTAACCGGCACAGTTGAATAGAGTGAATATAATCACATTTTATGTGCAGTACAATTAAAACACACATTAAATACTAACTTCAATAGAATCATAGTTTAAAAGTGTTGTACCCGGTAAGAATAGTAAGACCCAGTAAGGTTGTGATTGGCTGCTGGGTGCGTCACTAAAAGTGCGAACCCACGTGTAAATAAAACGTAGCAATTTGGGAAAATAAGCATAATACTTTTGGTCACTAGATCAATATTTTTCTCCCGGTGTTTCTCAACACTTAACGTTCATCAACAAATTTCTTTAGGACGGTTTTCCTTAATTACTGTTCATAAGTTTGGTAAGATAATTGTTAAACTTTGTGTGAAAGAACTAGCATTTTATGGTGTAAAACAGAAGTAAAATTTACTTACTTCTTCTCCAAATCAGTATGCTTGTGGAAGAAATACTCTCTGATTTTCCCTGTTTCGGTGATGTACCGCTCCCTGGCATCTTCTTCCCATTCACCAGTGGTAGCTTCGAACTCAACGCCAGAATTGAGTTTTCCAACCTCTTTTTCAAATTCCTTCATTAAGATTAACACGTCTTCCTCGTATCGTATTTCTATAAGGGCCAATTCCTTTTCTTGCGCATTTAATTCACTAAGCGGTATCCTTTTCATCGCTAAATTTAACTCCAGATTTTCTATCTAAAATATTCATAAGCAACTGTGAATTTTACACAAGTACTCTCATGATCTTAAGACATTTATATAAATATTACTCAGTGATTTCACTCAACAAATATATAATTATTACATTTTTTTATTTAACTAAATAAACGACCTCTTTTTTTGAAATTTATAGTAGAATTTAGTTGCGGGGACAATTTCTACAGGTACCAAGCGATTGATGATCCAGATTGTGCGATGGCAAACGTCACAAGCTCGTCATACCTAAACATGAGACAAACCATAGGAAAGTGAAATTGATGTTCGACGTGTACTTACAAAATAAGGGCACCGATATTGGTTTAGTGTTCAAAGTGAGGACAAAAAATAAATACTATTCAAATGCATTAACTGGCTGGGTACTCTAATGGCACGTACTGGTGTTTAATGGCGTGCTCTTTAGTGCAGATCACAGCGTATGGGCACACACCTCCTTATTTAACTCGTTGATTTCGTGTTCCAAATTTTTTCTAAATTGCAGTTCTTCCAGGTCCACCGAACTTTCCAAATGATTTCTTAGTAAGGTTAAAGTTTTCAACTGGACCTGTCCACCGTCTATTGGATCTTTGATGCATTTTTCAGACGAAGAAGAGCAAAACTCCACCGGGTAAACCCACGACTGATAAAAATGATATACATCCGGAATATTCAGATTCAAGGTTTAATGTCAAAAAACAAAAAATATGCCATTAGAGAGAAATAGTTGAGGGCCACTCACGTTTTTAGTGCGCATATCCGAGTGTCTTCTTGTCATAAAAGACGACTCTCCACTAAAACGCCTCTGATTCAGAATTCGGTTGTCGTTTTTTTTGAGTAACTCCTCCAAATTCTTCAGTTCTTTCTCTAGTGTCTTTTTTTGCATCAAAAGTTCATCGCGGAGTAACGTTTTGTTTTTAAATTGCGCGTTTAATGTTTCATTCAATAATCTCAACTCAGATTGGGATTTTCCGTCGTTGCAAGATACTGTGGTACGGCCAATTTCGTCAAAGGAAGTTTTCAAAGCCAACACTTCGTCGACAATACTTTCAACGGTTTCATGTATTTGAATCCATGAAACGACCGAAGGTTTTCCTTCTACGATTAAATTAGAAATCCTTCGATTTGTATCCTCCAATTGTGCTCTATGCATATTCAAAAGGACATTCTCCCTTCGAACCCTCGTTAGCTGGTCTTCAACCTCGTATCTTTGAATCCAAGCCTCTTCCAGTTCATCCGTCAAATTTTGATTATTTCGGAGTTGCTCGTTACTCTCCCGTAACAGTCTTTCATTATTCGCCTTCATATCATCCAACTTTTCACTTAATGTTCTTATGTAATTGCTCAACCGTCCAATTTCCCCTTTCATTTCAGTAACTTTATTTACCCTACTAACAGAATCTTCTCTTGGTGAAGGACTGGATCTTTCATCAAAAGCCTTTGTCTCAAAATCTACTCTTATTGCAAGGTTTTCCTCACGCAGGTTTTCAATTTCCTCCCTCAAACGCTCCCGTTCACTTTCCAGTGTACCAGAAATTGCCATCCAACCGTTCCGTTCTGTTACTGCATCTGATAATTGTTTTCTGTAGGTGGAGAGCATAACTTCATTCTTTGTATTTTCATCCTTTTCCGGAGAGTGCCGGTCAGAGCCTTTCAATTGCAATTTTAATGACTCATTTTCGTCAAATAACTTGTTATTTTCTTTTGACAGTTCTGTGTATTTCAAATCGTCATTTGAATTCACCAAACTTAAATTAACTTGACAAGCAACCGTACGAGGAGAAGCAGACCCACTCATTTCGGACATGGTTTCTTCAGCACATTTAACTTGTAGTTTTTGCAGCTTGAGCGACATGTTTGGCTCACAATTTGAATTTTTTTTGCTCTCCATTTCACTGATTAGATCATTCATTTTAGTATTCATAACCCTCACGGTCTCCTGTAAGCTTTCATTTATTTTTTCTGCAGCTTCTTTTTCCTTTGAAATTAACTCCACTGTGCTGCGCAACACTTCTTTCTCAGATTCTAACATTCTTACTTTATTTTCTATTTCTTCAAATTTGCAATTTACAATTTTTATTTCATCTTTTGTTTCTTTTGCATCTTTTATTTGCACATTCAATTCCATAATGACTTTATCTTTCTCTGATAACGCCTCAAGTGCTTCGGCGTATTCCTTTTCTAATTTGTTGTTCTCTTCCATGTATTTCTTTTTCATCCTTTCTATTAGGCAATTCTCTTCTAATAATCCAGTTGCCATTTTTTCTGATTCAACACGCTCATTTTTTTCCATTGTCATTTTCTTTTCCTCTTCTAAGTGATCGATTTTATCAAATATTTCTAGGAATCGATGTCTCAATTGTTCACCGTTTTTCTTCATCAATAAGTAATTGCTCATTATTTCGGCATCATTATTGAAGTCACCCTTATCATTGGGTATTTCCACAGATATGTTCACGAATTTCTCTTCCAACACAGAACAAACACTGTAGAGTGTGTCCACGTCTTTGCAAGATTTCTCAAGAAGCTTTTCAGAGTCGCTGAGCTTCTCTTCTAGTTCATTTGCTAGTTCGTCCTTAGCCGTCGACATTGTTTTTATTTTGACCATTTGAGCCATGAGGCTTTCGGTTTCTCTCCGGCAGTTTTCTTCTCTTTTTTCTAGCAAATTTTCCAATTCCTTTACCCTCTCCGTTAGAGCCTTTTCAGTTTCTTCTTTCATTGCTAACACACCTTCGTATTTTAACAGCTCTACAGTTATTTCTTGCGATTTAAATTTTAATGAGTCAACATTACGACAGTGACAATTTTCGTTTAGTTGACAGATTTGCTCCTCCAAAGCAGCCTTCGATGCTTCCGTCACCTGTAATTTACTCCATAGTGCGTTCATTTCTTTCTTGTTGCTTTCTTTCAATGATGCTATCTCATCCATATATCTCTTCTCGGTCGCGTACGTTTCTAACTGCTTAAGACCAAGTTCTGTCATATGACTGGTGACGAGGGCCTCGACAGTTTTCATGTAATTGTTGCCAATGCTTTCAATTAATTCTTGGATAGTCTCGTCTAACTTAATTTGCTCACTTTGGAACGATTCTAAATCAGTTATTTTGCATTGAAATATTTCTATGTCTCTTTTGTAATAAGCAATTTCACTATCGTAACTCAGGGTTAGATTTTTCATTCTATCTTCGTAAAGTTCCTCCAATTTCTTCAAAGAATAAATCAAATTTTTAATCTGGTCGAATATATCGTCAAGGTCCAACTTTGCCATGTTGTCTGTACCTAAATTTTCAAAATTATTTTGCACCCTTTCACTCCATTCAACAATTAGTTTTTCATACTTTTCACGATATATGAAAGCTATTTTTCGGGCATTGTTAACTTCAAGTAAATGATTTTCTTCGTTTTTTGCATGATATAAAATTTGATCAGATAACATTTTCACCTTTTCCTCAAAAACATCCATTTCCAACCTGTGAACCTCGTTCTGTGAACATATTTCCGTGATGTAGAGATTCTTTATAGAAGACAAATCTTCAACTTGAACTTGCAAGTATTTTTCTGGATTTATTTTGGAGAGCATTAATTGTTTTTCAAAATTATCCAAAAGTCTTTTTTTCTCATTCAATTGTGAATGTAATGACTCTATATCAGTTTTCAGGAGAAATATTTCATTTTCATAACTATGTTTCAGTTGAGTTATTTCTTCAATGTGTGCACTTTCTAATGTTGACACTTTGTTTTTTAAAACAATTTGTTGCTCATCCCATTCTTGCTTTGTTGATATCCAATCAACATTGCCTGATTCACACAATGTAAGCAACTTGACTATTGTACTCCCTGGTATATTTGAAAAGTTCTCAAAGTTTCCTTGCAGTTTTTCAATGGCAGACTTGAGGTCTTTTTGATATTCATCTTCAAGCTTTGTTGTAATCCTTACTAATTCATCGTCTAGGGAATTTTGTGCTTCACATATTTGATTGCCAAAGTCTTCTGTTTGGTCTTGTACTGTCCTCTTCAAACTATCAATTTTATTTATCAGTTTACACATCTCCAGTGTACTTCTGTTTTTGTAATCTATCAATTCCCTGTTCTTCAGTTTTAATTCTTTTTCTTTTGCATTCAAATCAGTTGTAACATGCATTATATCTGCTTTTAGGTTTTCTTTCTCCTCTGCTAATTTTTCAACAAGTAATTCCAATTCTGTTGTTTTACTCTCACATTTGGCAAATTCAACACTATTTATAGACTTGTTCCATGACTTCCGACTGATTAACTCATACATAGATTGCAACTGACGATTCAGAACATTAACCTGATGTAACAAATTTTTGTTTTCTGCTATTTTTTTCTGTTTTGATGAGTTACATTCTTCAATTTTCTGATGCAATTCCTTTATTTTATTTTCCTTCATCAGCATTTTCTTTTCCATTTGTTTTAACTGTGACAAAAAAGGGTTTAAACTACTTATTTCAAACTTCATCATAAATTTAACCTGCAAAACTGAATTGATATTTTCCTAGTTTTGTCTCAAAGTACATATTCAACAGGCCATGTGAAGAAAAAACTTCCTAAAGTAACTTAACAAAACAATATTTCAGTAATTTTAAGTAAATTATAAATACTTAGTGTTCTGTTGAACTTACCCTGGACAAACAATTTCCTCCTGTTGAAAAACCTTCAGAATGTACACATGTGGAAAATGAATTTTCCAGGTGTAACAGATTACCTTCTTGCAAATTTTCCACACCTTCTGTACTCTTTAGTTCTTTATTTCCAATGCTTACATCTGATTGAGCAGAAATAAATGAGGTATGTGATCCACTTGGTAGAACAACTGATTCTACTGCTTCTGAGTTTTCATTTCCAGAAATCTGGCCCAATGTTGTTTCTGAGTGGCATTCATGTAGTTCGTGTGTAGACTGCTGCAGTTTAGATTTAATATTACAGCTTTTTCCCACAACTATAATACTACCCAAACATTTTTCAGTAGTTGTATTAGAATCCATGGTTACTATTTCGCTAGTTCTATCTTTTTCTTCCTCATCTCGTTTTTTATTAAAAACTTTGGGCTGAAACAAAAAGTAATAAAATTGTATTTACATAAGAACGTGTAATTACCACACACGTCAATAAAATAAGGTGGGTAACTCTACCTTTTCTTTGATATTATCACTTATCCGTTTAGTAATTTTTCCTTCCATGACTTACAAACGAAGAATCTTATCGGGGTACGATAAGTAATTGAGGACAATTGAAGTAAAGTATTGGGCGAAAAATTGCATGAAGCAATGCCAAATTTCCTGGGGCATAACTAATTTAATTTTTAAAATTGATACGTAAAAATCGAAGTTTATTTATATTTCGCCAACATTTAAATCCTGACCCCGATATCTCCGTGACTGGCGGAGCCTTGTCACACGTACATGAACCGAGGGATTTTAGGTTAACCAAGAAAAAACACAAAATAATAACGGAGTGTAAGAAGTCTCGTTATGATGCAAAACCATAAAATGTAGACAAATTTGTGAGTTATGAATGGCTGCACTTCAACGATGTTTTGTAAATTACTCAGTCATTGAGCTTTAATTGTTAGCGAGTTTCAATATTTTTGCGCCAACGAAAAGAAACTAAATACCGTAATAGCCGGTTATTTAAAAGGACGAATCAAAAATTTTGTTTGTATAAAATTAAACTTATTCAATTTAATTTTTAATTAAGAAATAACAAAAACAGACTAAATTGCAAAGGTCTACTCCAATAATCCGGTGAATAACTATTTTTTAAGAACAATTTTGAATTGAATTTTCCATCCAAAATAACCGACAAACTCTTCTTATGAATCCAAAACATGGCGTCGCGATATATTTACGTCATACTTGGTACTTTGTCTTTGGATGTGCGCTTTGTTTGGTGCTGACAACACAACAAAAATTAAACGGCAAATGTACGCCATATTAGAAATTTTTTGTCAATTTAGGATAGTCGATATCGAATAATTAAAATAACTTTATTTAGTATTACTTTTAAGTAATCGTTTGATCTGGTAAGTAAAATTTTGTGCATACCTGGTCTAATTCAGTTTTTGAAATTCGTCCGGGGCGTGAATTAACATACAGGTGGTCCTTCTATTTGATCCCGCTAAATACCGGGATATTTGGTCACTCATTTACATTTTACCAGTGACAATTATTAGAACCTCGCCTAAGATTCGTGTTTTCACCTTGTATATGTGAAGTATTTTTCTTGGCCGACCGTACCCAGTCTTCATGATATGAATAATCATTTTCAGTCCACAAAAATTGTATTTGTTTTTTTGGTTGGTTTACTGGGAATAACTTTCTAATTTTTAATGATTCTTCGAAAATATTAACGAAAACTCCTTAAATTCTCATATTTGAGAACCATGGATAGGAGGTGATAATTGCACTCATGTTGGCCTGAACTTTGTTCCTCAATTTTTGTGTCAGCATCACTGACCTTTGCAGTTTTCTGCTTTATAATACAACCATTATCTATCGTTCTAACCTCTCAAGGAGAACATATTAGGTGAGATTTGACATGCATGGTACTGAATTTTTTACTTTTATTGTTAAAACATGAGTAAAGCAAATGTGACAAATTTGTTTTGCATACTTGCTTGCACACTGTACAAATTGCCCAGAATGTTAATATTACTGTCAGGGTGTTATAGTCTGTTGGAATTTTTAGGAAGATGCACAATACTAGCCCTGAAGGGAACCACAGAGCAAATGGAGCTCACAATGGGGAAAAAATTGCTATTTTGGATGCTGGGGCTCAATATGGAAAAGTGATTGATCGTAGGGTTCATGAATTATGTGTTGAAAGTGATACATTACCTTTGGACACACCAGCTTTCTTCTTGAAGGAGAAAGGATATAAGGCCATCATTATATCTGGTGGTCCAAATTCAGTGTTTGCTGAAGATGCTCCTAGATATGATGCTGATGTATTTAGAATAGGTATTCCAGTGTTAGGTGAGTATTGGCTTTCAATTTGAGAAACTCACTTATTGTTTTCCATAATACAAAAAATTTTGTAATTTATTCTTAGGGATTTGTTATGGAATGCAGATGATGAATAAGGAATTTGGAGGTCAAGTGATAAAGAAAGCAGGAAGGGAAGATGGTCAGTTTAATGTTGAAGTGGACACAAAATGTCTGCTATTCAAGTAAGTCAAGTGTACTTTTTATGTAAAATTTAATATGTTTTGTTAGGTTATGTCAAATCAAGGCTTAAGACTTATTTTATTATTTAAATTTAAAAATTTTAGAGGCTTGGACAAACTTCAACCAGTGTTGCTAACTCATGGAGACAGCATTGAAAAAGTGGCGGACAGTTTCAAGGCTGTTGCCATGTCTCAATCATTTGTGGCAGGAATTGCCAATGACAAACTGAGATTGTATGGTGTTCAGTTTCATCCAGAGGTTGAACTAACAAGTAATGGGAAAACAATGCTCAAAAATTTTTTGGTTGACATTGCTGGACTTACTGGGAATTACACAATGCAAAACCGTGAAATTGAATGCATTAATAATATTAAAGAAACTGTTGGGAACAATAAAGTTTTGGTGAGGAAATATTTTAATATTCAATGAAATGTAACAGTCAGTTGTATCTCAAGTAAAGAAACAACTATTCATTTGATGAAATCATTCATTGAAATTAATGCATATTTACAGTTACTTGTTAGTGGTGGTGTAGATTCTACTGTTTGTGCAGCATTACTCCACAAAGCTTTAAGACCTGATCAAGTTATAGCTGTTCATATTGATAATGGCTTTATGAGGAAAAATGAAAGTGCCCTGGTAGAAGAATCATTGCAGCGGCTAGGCTTGGAATTGAAAGTTGTAAATGCAGCACAACAGTTTTTAGAAGGTGATTACATTTTCAAAGTTTCTAAGCAGAAGAGAATTTTTCCTTTTGTATTTGTACATGCTGACTAATGTAAAAAATAAAATTATTTTTTATTGATTGTGACATTAAACGATAATTACTGATAACAAATTTCGTTGTTGCGAGAAATGTAACACACTTTTCTATTATTTTAAGGGTCAACAAAAATGACGGCAGACAACAAACCAGGCTGGAAAGTTAGACAAACAAAAATGTTATGTCAAACAACAAATCCTGAAGAGAAGCGGAAAATTATTGGAGATATTTTTGTAAATGTTGCGAATGAAATAATTGCCGAATTGAATCTTAGACCCGATGAAGTTTTTTTGGGACAAGGAACACTTCGTCCAGATCTTATAGAATCGGCCTCCCACCTGGCCAGTGCCAAAGCTGAGGTTATAAAAACACATCATAACGACAGTGAGTTGGTGAGACAGTTGCGTGAAGCAGGTCGAGTAGTGGAGCCTCTCAAAGACTTTCATAAAGATGAAGTTAGAGCCTTAGGTGACGTATGATAAAATACACCTCCGTATATTTGGTATATTTCAAAACCTAAAGGTTAAAAGTATTAATCAATTTTTTGTAGGACGTGATCTTGGTTTACCAGCTGATTTGGTCATGAGACATCCTTTCCCGGGTCCTGGTTTAGCAATTAGAATTATTTGTGCCGAGGAACCGTATATTGAAAGGGACTTTTCGGAAACACAAGTTATTGTTAAAATTATTGTAGAATATGAGCAAATGCTATTAAAGGTAAATTAAAAGAAAATATGCTTGTTTTTGAATAAATGGTCAGACAGGTACACAGAGGGTCAAACAGAATGAGTATTCGTATTTCGGCACTACTACTTATCATTCACGTTACTACTTGTATTTCATTTTCAGAAACATGCACTCTTAAATAGAGTAGAGAGTGTGACAAGCGAAGCAGAAAGAAATATGTTAAAGAAAGTTTCGAGCAGTCAGCATTTAGCAGCAACGCTTCTACCCATACGGTAAGCTAAAAGATGATCTTTAGATATTCTGAGTCACATTCGTAATGGAATAGTAAAATGTGAAGAAGACATAATTGTTTTAGTAAATTTGGTGCCGGAAATTCATTTGATCAGATGAAGTCAATGTATTTTTTGTAGATCCGTGGGTGTGCAGGGTGACAACCGAAGTTACAATTACGTGGTTGGTATTTCTAGTAAAAATGATCCCGATTGGGGAGACATGGAATTTCTAGCAAAAATAATTCCTAGGATTTGTCACAACATAAACAGAGTTTGTTACATAGCTGGAGGTTTGGTGAAGGACCAAGTGCAAGATGTAACTCCAACGTTTTTAACGTCTCATGTTTTGAGTACCCTTAGGCAGGTTGACTACATTGCCAATCAGGTGGGTGTTGCTTTTTACCCTGCTGCTGCTGGACTGTTTGCACTTGAAAGTTGTTTTCATTTACATTTTTTTGCAGGTGTTGGCCACTTCGGGATGTATGAGAGCTATTAGTCAAATGCCAGTTATTATAATTCCGATACATTTTGATCGGGACACTGCCCTTCGTATACCTTCTTGTCAAAGGTCGGTCGTTTTAAGGCCGTTTTGCACTCAAGACTTCATGACAGGGGTTCCAGCTTTCCCTGGACGTCAGCTTCCGCTGGAGGTAAAACTAAAAACTTTTTAATTAAGTTACATTTAATTAGACCATTTGACGGGACTTTCACTGGAACTGCATTTGAGGTGTGTCAAACCGAAATTACCAATAATTATTTTTCAGCATTTTAAATTAAAATTTAAGTAAAGTAGATCCTGGCAGAGGGTAATTTATTTTTTATTTTCAGGTCGTAGGCAAAATGATTTCCGAAATCCTCACTGTTCCAGGCATTTCCAGAGTCCTTTATGATTTAACAACAAAACCTCCGGGAACGACCGAATGGGAGTGATACATTAATTGTTTTCTGCTTACTTTTATTGTAGCATGTTTGGCCTCAATCGCGAGCCTTTTAGTGATAATGATAAATAAAGAACCAGTGCCGACACAAGGAAATAAAGCAACGTCGCCTGCTACTTCTTACTGATTTGTAGACACCCTCTAATACATGTTTATAACAACACAGTTTTCTTTATATAAGTAATTACAATGGAATTACTAATATTACCACCAAATATTAAATTGAATCTAGCGAACAGATCGCGTGATAAACCCAAGTGGTACAAAATCATTATTCCAGAATTAATTTTTACAAAATTTTATTTAAATTCAATTTAATCAGATTGAGTTGTAGCCTACATTTTTTGCATTTATATTCAACGTCGTCGTTCAAGGATCGAATTTTATTGAAAAGTTCTCTTGCTAGAAAACTATTTTCATTTCTCCGTTTTTGGAACAAAAATTTTAATTTCATCTTCTAAATCGTCATTTTTTTAAAGATAATTAAAATATTGGGGGAGGCAGTCGCCGTAACACAGTTTAACTTACAAAAATTTTAGTTAATTTTCAAGGTCAGTGGTCTGTAAGAAAAATTATATTTATATTTAATTATAGATGACCGAGCACGCAAAAATTAAAATGGTTGTTTTTAAGGTTTATAGACATTCTTTGTTTCCTTTTATACTTATTACGTGTCGGTATGATAGAATGTGAATAACTTTTTTCAATTATTTCTAAAAGCGTATGTTAAAAAAGGTACACTCGTATGAAAACGTGAACTCTTTCAAATCGTAATGTACTACACTCGTACAGTATTTTAGCTATGAGTGAAATATCATAGGAATGCAACAATCTGATAGTATTGAATCTTCGAAATTCAGTTAAGGAAACAAGAAATGTTCGTAATCTAGGAACGATTGAAGTAAAGAAAGGAAGAAACTACTTTTAAATTTAAAATGAACACGTATAAATAATTTATAATAAATTTAAATATTTATAAAAAGAAAATTGGGATTAATTCCAAGATAAACGTTGACAAAGTATAATCCCCGCAGTTTTGGATGGCATGCATCGAACAAGGTGTGACTGCGAATTATTAAGAATGACTACCAAATGAATTGAAAGAATAGGAAGAAATGTACAATTTCGAAGTACAGAAGCTCGATTTTGAGCTATCAAAATGAAAAAACCGGTATCGAAATATTCTGGAAATGCGACTTTGAACATTTCACATTTTTGACGAGGGTAATTGTTCAGGAACGTCGATTTCTCGAATATCTCACTGAATAATTCATTACATTCTTTTTCTACAAGTTAAATTCTGCGTTCCAACATTGACCACCAAGATGATGAACTTCGGAAAATTTGGCACGGGTTGAAATAAGCAAATTTGAGGCACCGATACGTCTATACTCCTTGACTCGACAGTGTTCTCCCAAAGACGCTCACCATGCACGACTGGACGCGATCAACAATTCTATCGTAAGTCTGTTGCCAAATCGGACTGTTGCTCCTGCATGCCTTGATATGTCGATGCATACACCTAATTAGTATACAGAGCTTCTCCAAATGCTTTTTTAGAACTAAAGCAGACAAGAATGTTTTCATTATGATGACATCTAAAGGTTGAGGATTCTTCTCGGTGAAAACCCATTCCTTTAGCATCTCTTTTAGATCGGCTATGCCCAACTCAGACAAATCCAAACAAGCTTTTCCTATTACATTTCGATTTTGATGGTTCGCACCATGACATGTAGGTACGTTTGTTTTACTACCTGAGAAAGCCTCCAATTCATATTCTTTTAGAATTTCTGATTTTAAGTCTAACGGAAGGGAATCGAATACGTTACAATCCATTTCTGTAGGATGCAAGTTTTTGCTTAGACTTTTCTTTTCTTCTGTACATTCTGATGCTTTTATACCAGTCCCAGGCTTCAAAGTTCCTTTAAAGTCATGATTATTTCGCTCAAAGTACTTATGCAGTGTTTTAAATGATTTATTGAAGTTTTCTAGTTTTGTAATCCCGATTCCGATTCCCCTCAATTCGTTTGCTGGTATGTTCAATTGTCTGTATAAGGCCAAGACATGCTTTGAAATGACAGAGACGTCACAAGTGGCAAAGTTTAGGCTTACGGATCTGCTTGCTACATCGCAGGCTCCGTGTCCTAAATATTTGGCCGTTTCAATAGGTGCAGCCCTTGCTCGGAACATGACTTTAAAACTGATATTTTTTCCTGCCATATTGACGTCTTTCAGACGCCTGGCTACTTCTGCAGAAAGTTGCTCTATAAATATTTCTGCCTCTTGATGGTCATTGAAGCGAATTCCATAATTTACTTCGGCCGACACAGATTTCCTTTCACATGTAAAATTAAGTTTTTTTTCGTCCTCGCCCCGGCAATAGTTGTACAACATTAATCCAATCTTTGGACCAAATTCTTTCTGTAGAATTACTAGTGACATGTTTTGTAACTCTCCACAATTTGTCACTGACAGGCTTTCAAGCTGGGCTCCAATTGTTCTGCCAACTCCCGGTAAATCATAAACACTGAGTTTCTTCATAAAGTCGTTCACCCTATCAGGTGGTATGTGACACTGTCCATTTGGTTTTGCATGTTTTGTAGCCAACCTTGCTTGCAACTTGTTTTGACCAATGCCTACGGATGATGTACACTTCGTTTTTTCAGCGATTTCTCGCCTAAGTATTTCTGCAAGTTTTAATGGTGCTATTTTCACTTCATCAAGTAAATTGGTGCAATCAATGAATAGTTCATCACAGCTAACTGCTTCAATATCAAGTGTGTATTCAGCAACTGTATTGTACAGTGTCATGGATACATCTCTATATCCATCAAAGTCATAAGGAATGGTTTTTAAATTTGGACACAACTTCAATGCAGGTCCCAAATACATTCCTTTACTTACACCTGCTTCCCTAGCTTCATATGAACAAGATGCAATTTCAGACATGGAAGAAACTTCTTTTGACCACTCTTCAAAAGCTTCATCTTCACTGTCTTCATTTTTTCCATTTTCATGACTATTGGTTACCTTGTTGCTATTATTGGTGTCATTCTTTCTTACTATTTGTCTAGGTTTTATTTTTGACCTCATTTTTCTTTTATAAAATTCCAACTCAAATTTTTTGTTGCTTTTAGAATTGTTGTGTCTGCTATTTCCTCTAGCATGTGTAACAGCAACAGGATGCCCTTTATATTGGGGATAGTTTCTCAGAGCAACAGACACAAAAAAGCAGTCCATATCAATGTGCATGATAACATTATTCTCCATCAAGGTTGGGTCATTACATAAATCAGAGTCTAAAATGTGTAACAATTGACTTCTTTTGGGGAAAGATCCAGTGTGTGTTTCTCTCATTTCCCACACATATTGCTTTAGTTTGCTGGCTAAAGTAGATATATAATGGAGACGAGAATTGTTGTAAAATTCTGTGAGGTATCCTTCATCAGCTGCTGTCTTAGAATTTTTCAGTTCTTTTCCTGTTTCTGCAATTAAAGGGGAAAATTTTTTAATCTCCTTTATGAATAACTTTCATTCTTTAAAGAATCACTTAGGACATTATGGAAAAATGTATGCATTGGGACCCATGTGAATTGCATTTGATGCATTACCAGCACACTATTAAAATCATCTACAAATATAAAGATGCAAAACCAACCTCTGTGGTGTAACAACTGATTATGTATGTTATACTGAAATAAATGTGGAAAGTCATTTTTCAGTAAATAATTGTTACAATTCAAGAGTTTTCCTGCTTTAATACTTTCAGTTATCCATTCTGGCTTGACAACATGGAATGTTTCCATCTGATCAAATTTTGAATTAGGGAGTGCAGATGCAATTATATGTGTTGTTTTCTTTGGCCTGTGGTAGTGGTGGTAGGTACCTCCATGGAGCAGCATTAAACACCTTAATTCATCTGCAGAAGGTTGTGTGTAACCATTTACAAAAATGGAAACTCCATAAAATATATCACTAAGTTTTTCATTTTGTTCTTTTGCAGAAACTTTTTCCTTTTCAAATTGATTTTCCAACTTTGAAATCTTGGCATTCATGTAGCCACCCTATAATAATGAAAAGAACATTCGGCAAGTCTATAGTATTAAAGTAATAATTTATTTTAAATAATGACGGTGATAATATAAATGAGAGATGAAAGTACCCATTGTTCAAAACCATCTTCACTCCTGCGTTTCTTTTGTTTCCACATCGTAATGATTTTGGCATGATACGTACATTCAAACCGCAAGCACAGGCAGAACCATACTATCCAAATGGTAAACCCGTATCCACTACGTCACGTTACATACAAATTACAATTTAAAAAAATACACAGCTTCCATTTTCATACCGAATGTGCGGTAAACCTCGCCGTCTACGGCCACGTCGAAGAGATGAGGACTAAATTTGAGGAAAATGGGAGTCCACAGAAATAACTGATAAGCAGGGAATCATGCAGAGTATTGTAGTACGCAACAATTGACTTTACAAAATTAATTTATGTGAGAATTAGTTTGTGTAATTAGTTTATGTCAGAACCGAAGTCTTTTTTCATCCTTGTTGCAATGAGAAACAGAAAACTTTCAATCAGGGACTCATTTTCTCATTTCAAATGTGTCGGCTAGAAGTAAGGTTAACCCAGAAGTAAATTATTATTTTTTTATTCAAATCCTGATTCCATAAGTTTTTTATTTGCAATGTAGGCATTAAATGTATGGATGGAATGTGACTTTGTTCCTGTGAAACATTTTGTGCCCATGCCTAACACTGACTATTGAAATTCTTGTTAATGGTTGAGTTTAGTTTGATTTTTAATTTTTGATTTGATTTCAGTTTAAATTTAGTGTAACACCAAACCAGAAATTATTTTCACTACAAAGATTCCAAGAAACATGAGTAAAGCTGTCAGACACAATTGATTTTAAGGGCTTCTTACTTCATTTTATTATGAATAATGGGTTGGAAATCAACTACTGCTTTTTTGACTCTCACATTTTTTGGCCTGGGTTCATTAGTGTACTTGCTTTTGAAGCACAATGAAGAAGATGAAGATTTCTTTAGACCACATATATCTAAAACTCATATAAGAAGAGTTAAAGTGCCAATAGAATGTATTGGCATAGTAATAGGTCACTGTGGAAACACAATTAAGGAAATTGAGGCAAAATCAGATGCTAAAATTCAAATTATTGAAGATTGTAATACCTCTGAAGATTATAAAATTTGTGTTATTAAGGGTAAACCAGAAGCAACACAATTTGCTGAGTCTTTAATTCATGAAATAATTGTCAATCAGGCTCTTATTGAAACATATGAAATGTATGTTCCATCTGAAGCTTGTGGAAGAATTATTGGAAAAAATGGTGATAATATTCGTTTAATTTCTCGCAATTCAAATGCAAAAATTATGGTCTCAAATTTACCTGTCTCACCAAATTCTCTAGAAAAAAAAATAATAATTAAGGGTACATCTGAACAAATAGCACTTGCTAAATTATTGGTTGAGCAGAAGATTGAAGAATATTTAGAGTTTAGGAACAAAATGGAAACTCAAGTATCAAGTAGGGCGCCCAGAAATAAACAGAAATATTTATTACCAGCAAAAGGTGAATCAAAAAATGTTGACAATCATCCACAAAAACAAAAATTTGTTGCAACTTCAAGTAATGGTTTGATAGAGGTTTATGTGTGTGCAATTGAGACACCAGACAAGTTTTGGCTGCAAATGGTTGGCCCAAGTACAGTGGAACTGGATAAACTTATTGAACAAATGACAGATTACTACACAAAGGATGAAAATCAAGAGAGACACAAACTAAGAGAAGTAAGTGCTACATATAAATGTTGCTACTCCACAATAAAATTTTATTTTATTATTTTTACATCAAATATTTCATACTCAAACAGGATATAAAATACCTTAATTTTTTCAGGTAAAAAATGGGCAGGTTGTAGCAGCACCCTTTCCTTATGATAATAAATGGTATAGAGCAGAAATTCAAGAAATTGTAAAGGGTTCAGAGGAATCAGATATTGTATTATATTATGTAGACTATGGAGATTCATCTAAATGTAAAGAGAGCACTGTCTATGAACTTAGAACTGATTTTCTTCGCTTACGTTTTCAAGCAATAGAGTGTATGTTGGCAAAGGTCAAACCCAGGTGAGTGTTTCTGTTTGTTACTCTTATAACATAAATTTGGTTCAATGAAAATTTAATTGGGTAATTTAATTGAGTAAGAAAAGTCAGACAGCCAGTTGAAATACATCCAAAACATGTAAAATAGAAGATGTGTATTGAGATTAAGTTGGGATTTCTACATATGACCTTTTTATTACCAAGAAGGAAAGATTGTTGACCATCTCAATCTCAACAAAGTTGACATACTATTTTAATATGAAATAGTTTGTTTTATACATGCAGATGTATTGATTTGTTGAGCATTGATTCATAGATTGGTTTTGTGTCATTTGTCATGTGTAAACATGTTAGGTATGAACATCCAAATCATTTGAATCAGGATCACTGTCCAAATTGCTAGAAATTGAACTGCCCAGACCTGCTTCACAGATTTCCACAAACAAGTCAGGATTTACCATTTCTAAAACTTTCCAAGCCATGGTTTTATGTATAGAATTTGGATTGTCCTCACAAAAGATCATCACAGCTTTCTTCAAGGTTTCACAGTTAAACTGTTCCGATAGTAGCAACAGTGAAGGCACGCTTTCCGACTTTATTGAATCAATTAGGAACCGTTCGCATATAGCTTTCAGCCCGGGAAGGCCCAACTTATCAGCATTTGAAATTAGCATGTTCGCGTGAGCCTCCAAGTTGTCCACCCGATCCGTGTAAATGTACCTTATTATTTCTTGAGCAATGTCTTGTGTCAGATTTTCCATATTTATTTCATTAGTGTGTCGAAGTATCTCTTCTAGTACTGGTGATCTGGCCATCAAAATGCACTTGTGGGCCTGAATCTTACGGTCGTTGGCGCAGTTTATGGTGACGTCTCCATTTACAGAAGCAAGGTCCAGCAGTCTGTTCAAATCTTGGTTTAAGCTGTTTATCTCCAGTTCTGTGAAAATCAACTTGATTTTCACAAACACGTTCATGGTTTTCGTTTTGAGTTCCAAATGTCGGTCGTGAATACTTAGGTCTCTGTATCCGACGGACATGAGTTCTGAGGATGGCATGTTCAGCACCGTGCGACTGGACGGACATGTTTCCCATTGCTTTGTTATGGTATTATATATTCCAAATTGAAATGCCACAGTGACCTTCGAACATGAAATTATATTGTGAAAAAAACGAAAAATTCGTCAAATTAGTCAAATTAAATACGGTAAACATGATTCGGATGTTTTTGATTGTGTCAAGTACAAATGTGATTCACACATATAAAACCTTACAATTTTTATGGGAAATTTTATTTTGAAATTATTTACACATGGAAATAATGATATCAATAAAGTTACGGTTTTATTTAATTATCAACAGATTTCAGTTTCTAACTTTGAATAGTGCTACAACATGCCCAACGACGACATTTTAAGGCGCAAGTGACCTCACAAAAATATTACGGTTACCCTAAATCTTATCTGCTAAAGGAAGTAAATGGAGGTAGTCGTAGAGGTAGAAAATTGATGTTTCACTGCAATGAAAAATACTCCGCTACACGCAGCTTGTGTCAATTCAAAAACTCAAAATCGTTACACAGAGGTTTCGAGTTGTGTAACTGAACATTTTCGGTGTATGTCAAAAAATCCGTAAAATTATATATATAATATTGTTTCTCGTTACTTTAAGAGATAAGAGACATTAAGAGTTCTCTCGCGTGTGACTGGATTTTAGTAAAACTTACCTGACGTGGTTCGCGAACAGTACTACTGAGAAGGTTCAAGCACAGAACTACCGGGTTGTTTAGCCTTTTCCCTTCAGCGCCTTTCCAGTATCTGACGGACAGACTCCAATTTGTACGGTCACCGTTAGCGTTGTATTCAAATGGCAAGCTATCGAATGAATCTTGTTTCTTGTTTATTTTTCCGTATTTCTTTATTCTCCATGTGTATTTGAATATTGCGTCCGCCACTGAAGGTACTATAATTTCAATTCCTTCCACTGGATTTGACATGCTGGAACAAATATTTAATGAAAGTAGGATTATTAATATTTATCATTTTCAAACATTTTTTATTTTAATTTTTATGTTACCTCCGACTTGTTAATCTTGTTCTGATTGTCGTTTTTCACTCCCCCCCCCCCTTTGAACGTAACCTTACCTTAAACCATAAAGATTTTAAGTAAATTTTATTATGCTTTTTTAAAATAATTTATTTATTCCAGACGGCACAGCTTTGTTTTATTTTTGTTTTAGTGTCAACAAACATTTTAAGTTACACTTTTAAAAGTCCCAGTCTAAATGTTAAAACGGTAAACGTTTCCTGCTCTTCTCGATACTATTCAATATTTTACATCTGCAGCAAGGGTTGCAGTTTATGAAAACGATGTTACCGTAAATTACCTTGTGATTATTTGTAGTCACTTTTAGATCCTCCTAGTCACCTCTAGAACAACTTATATTTGCTATGAAACACTTAAGTTAAAGGATGTCGCGGAGAATTTAATATGTGATAAATAATTATCTTATCGTTAAAATAGTTCTTTTTCGGTCACTGGAAGCTATTAAAAGCTACTAAATATAATTTTGTGGACAACAGTTTATTTTCCTGAGAATTTTCGGAAAAACAAAATATACTCAAATAATTGGGCCGATTGAATGTGGGCCGATGATTTATGTTTACCCATTTTAAACCGAGAAATTTGTGACGTCTTCCCTGTGTGACATAAAACAATTCTTGTATTTGGCAACAAAGACTGGGTCTCTTTGAAAAGTTACTCTACGTAGCAATGGTTAAGAAGGTACTTAGGTAGTTAAGAAACACTAAAAGCTTGGGATGAGCATTGCTAAAACGTTAATTGGAATATGACACGTTAAATTTTACTGTCCAAATAATTCAATCGTAAACATTGGGATCACGTCAATTTGAAATATATACTCCTTTTTTTTATCATTTTCACAAAAAATGCTTTTCGGAAACTCAAAGCCTATCTGCAATGGTAACAATCGGTCCGAACGATTCAAATCCACCTTAATTTATTTTGAATTGTCCTCACATCTGCAACATATAGTCATTGTTTTTGCTGAGAGTGAGAGCATTTGATACCTGATTTTTTAAACCACTTGCGAACCTGACAAAAATAAACAAGTTTTTTAAATGTCGTCTCAAACAGGTTTCAAGCGTACCCGTCTGGGGAATTTCTATTTAACTCTGTGTGCAGGTTTAGGAAGTGTACCTTGATGGCTCATCAAGGTTCTATGTTTTTACGACATTTTCCTCACTGGTCGCCACGTTCATTACTTTTCGTTGTGCGCATTTGCCAATGTTCTGAAGCTGATGAAATGATGCAACCATTCAAACGATCGACAATTAATTGGAAACGAAACTATCTTTGGAATGCTGTGATTTACATGAGACAGTCACCCTGGGATAACGCGAAAAGTTTTTCTATGTTGCAGGACCAATAAAACATAAAATTGAGCTGAAAGTTTGAATTGGATTTATGTCGCAACTTTTCAATAATTTGTTATTTTTTGACAACAGGTAATTTTGTGTATCACCGCTAATGGTAATGAACATCCACGCGGAAAAACATACATCGATTTAAATATTGCGATGTTTGGGATAATTTTTAACGGTACATTTAGTTTCGATATTTGAGTCTCTGGAGGAATCCCTCACCCAACTCTTCTTGATAATTAGATTTGGTATATTCCAACTTTAAAACATTAATTGCAAAGAGTGATGCAGATCACTGAACTCTGATCCGTAAGCCGGATGGTTGCACTTAAATATCTGCGCATCAAGTTGACAATGAAAGAGGTTGAGTACCACAGTTCACCATGTTTTCTCTGTCATTCAGCCAAAATTGGGGTAGCAACATTATAAAAAACATTTTACTATCATATTTGTATATTAAAAATAATTAATTTTTCCATTTGGTGATATTTACAAATTAAAAGTGACGCTTCTTCTGTTGTCGCAAATTTTTAAAAGCGGACAATTTAACGAAACTTACTCGCTCGACCAGAGACGTACACACTGTAACGATTTTAGCGAATTATTTTGACTCCGTTACGGTCACATGTGTGTTTACAACGGTGTAAATTCATATACTGAACCATGTTGATAGTTTCTGTCCCAGAACTGGCAAACTATGCATTCCTTGATGTGAAAGAAGGGGACAAGTGTTGTCTGCAATCGAGGTGAACAACGTTACGAATATAATTTTTTGCACATTTCTAATCGAACAGCTCGCGCACTAATGTTGGTCACACATTCGTGGGCAAGTGATACATGTTTAAGTGTAATGAAACAAAAAATTCTAAATAAACCTAATATTGACATTTATAATTTATTGTAATTAGGGGTTTGGGTAGAAAAAATAGGTATTTAAAACAAGTAAAAAATTTCACAATAAAAAGACTTGAGATAACGAATGAAATCTCTAGTAGGAATTGTACATTTTTTAGAAATTATGTAAATTAAAATTTCTACTAAAGAAAAAAGTTAAAATCGTTTTATGAAACAATGCTGGGTTTCTCAAAATAATTGCGTCGATTAGCACAGGATTTGTCAAAATAAACTAAGTTTTCTCTAGACCACCACTCCTGGGACTGTTGGGAAAATAAGTTAAATTCAGTATTACCGAAAACAGAAAATAATTGACATGTGAGTTCCAAATTTCTTTTATCGAAAAAAAACACAGAATGGGGACAATACATAATTACAAGTACAATTTTTTAACCCTTCATACCTGGAGTAAAGTTACAGATATTGTAAAACAATTTAATATTCTAAAATAGAAAAGCGTTATTAATAATGACTTTTGGACATTAAAACGGTCTCACTAAATATTTGTAAAGAGACTGAAAACCTGAATTTACAACTAAATGTCGTAGTAGTAGAGAAGAATGGTTGTAGCAAAAACAGAACTGCTTTTAGGGCCGCTAATCAGTTTACAGACGTCCCTGAAAGGAACATTTCCGTCAATTTCCTAGAGTTTATTTCTTGTAGTCAAGATAATATTTTTCAAGATCATTGGAACTCATAAAGTGGAATGGATTTATTTCTCTTCTTCATTTCCTATTTTAGAAAATATTCTTACAGTGAACTAGTACGCACTAATTGAAATTAATGTAGCTTACTCTATGAGTAGGGATAAAGTGCGTCTTGTTAAATGGACCACTCCAAAACTTGAATTTTAAGGAAAATAACTACTGGCATATTAAAGTCGTGAGTTATCTAGTGAAGACGACAAGTGTACAGTATACATATAGGTTAATTACTCCAGGTTCCTAAGCTTCTAAGCTTTACTCTTTTATTCCTATACTTGGCTCTGTTTCCTATTTCTTGCACGTAGGCATGCATTTTTATTAAAATCAGAAAAGAAAATTGGTGAACCAGATTCTTCGTGGAACTTAATCTCTAGAAAAGATACTTAAACATGCAATGCTCTGATACGAATCGATTAGAAAACGTTTTTGGGGAAAGTCCAATGATTACTTTAATGATTAGTTTTCATAAAGTTGGATTCACGTAATGAATTATTCTAAACTAAAACGCCATATTTAATTTTTTGTCGTATCCGATCAGGTAAAAGTTTACATTTATGTTAAAAGTAGACAAGTAGAAAAAGTCAAAAAACGAACTCACGTTTTACTCGTAGTTTTACGGACCTAAAAACGCCGTAGGAAGGACAAACGGTGTGGAATGCGGGAGACCCATTAACTAAGAATTGAATTAATTTTTATTGGCATGTCCCTTCGAACGATTATTGGTGACCGACATTAATTAAGAAAAAGACAAACAGACAAAGGCGAAAACATCTGTTTCGCATGAAAAACTGAATTATCCACTCGTTTTTGCCACGCAGGCCTTGACTTGACGCAAATAAACGCGTTATTTGGCCAATGGAAAACTGCGTCGCCTTCATTGACCGGACAATACATTTTGTCAAGGGACACTCGCTACGAAAAATTATTCTCTCTAACCGTGTATCTGGTCGCCCATTGTTTGTGTGTTGCGATGGAGAAAATATATTTAATTTATTTGGTGTTTGTCTTGTATAAATGTCCTACCATTTGGTAGGAGGACTACTACAATTAATTTTTGTTCTTTTTGTCAACTGCTGTTCGGAAGGAGCAACACTTTTGATCCTGTTTATTTTTCAGCGATTCTACTTTAGCAGATGTAAACATTAAATTCGTACGCACGATTCAATTTCTAATTTTAGGGAGTCCTCATGGACGAATCAGGCCAGGGATGTTTTATGTGATTTGACCCACGTGGCAATGTGGAAGTCTCTGATGGCGAAAATTCACACGTACAGAGACAGACCGAGTGGACTGAAAAGAGAAGGCAGTCCCATTCCTTGCGTTGAACTCTTTGATATCCAGGGAGAGAGTACAGTAGATGTGGCCGAGGAACTCGTACAAAGAGGATTTGCCCTTTGGGATCATCAAGCAGACTCATCGGTTCTAGAGAAGAAAGCGGAATTCAATAAAACAAAGAATTCTTAACAGTGTTGTACCTGTCAAGTAGGTGCTGCCTACGGAATAGTTGAAAGAATATGATTTAAAAATTACAATCCAGGGTTGATGGCTACATTTTATTCAGTATTCGTACACTTGATTGTAAGCGATAGGTGTGTCATAGTTGTGACAAACCCAGTGATAGTTTTAATTAAATTTATTTCAATATGAAGAAAAAAAAAATTGTATTTTGAGTAGTATAACGACGTTTTAACTTTTAAAAATGTTACTAAATTCATATTCAAAACATTGTGTCGATGCTTACGCTTGACCATACAAAAATATATTTATTGAGCCTAAATTATTCAATTATTCAAGACTACTAACGAAATGTATATTACTTTCAGGTGCCTGGAGTGCTTTGCTTACTCTGGTCTCCAAAGAGATTTTTTTTTGGGAGAGTTTGTCGTCGCTTTTCTATAGTTTTATTTTAATTTACTAACAAATTTATTTGGATTCATACTTGTACCTTGTACACGTTAACTTACCAAATATCAGATAACTTATTTTGAAAATTTAAAAAAAATACTCGGTCGGGGACTTAACCAAAATAATTGACTTGTTCATTTGGACACATTATTCAAGATGACGACGATGGCCGTAGCCGTTTCCCTGTGATGCGACATATCCTTTCTAATATTTCATGTATCTTTGTGTTCTTTTCGTTAGAAGACTAGTGAGATGGTTGCCTCAAGGGGCAAGACAAAGATACCATTGTCGGTTTAACTGGACAAACGCACGTGGAATTTCAGTCAATTTGTAAAATAAAAAAATGCATATATGTATTTTATAATGCTCAACTTGTTCTTTCATCATCGTCAAAGGAAAATAAAAGCAACAACTGCCAAACTGCAGTCGATTTTTTAAAACAGCTCAATGATAAAGTCACATTTGCGTGTATTACTTAGCACCCACTATTCCTTTTTTATTCTTTTATATATTTTTAATAAAATGAGGAAGTCAAGAGAGCAGCTTGTAAACGAATCTGTTCGGGGTGTTTTCATATTTGTAAACTGTAGATTTATAAGTCGTTGTGCTCAATTCGACAAATATAAAAAAAACATATTGTTTATTTTTGTACACATCTGCTTCCACTTTTACAGTGGCAGTCTTAGAGAAGCAAATGTTGACTTCCCTCAGGTGACCATTCAGATGGACTTACTTAAGCGATCACTAGAGTTACAAACAGGGAAACCATCAATTCAGTTGTTGTAAGCTTCCATGTGATGTGATTCCCCGAAAGAAACATGATTTCAAGGGCAAACTAGGAGGACAGAGAACCTATTAACTAACTACATTAAAATACTATGCAAAATGCATTTCGATGATGTTTTAGAACAAATAGGTAAGTCGGTAATTTATATAAAGATAAATAATAACAAGAACAAGACACAGAATTTATTTCCTTCTTTAGGCGAGGGAATATTTCAGAAATTTGCAATTTTTGTCTGTGGTTTAGCCGTCCTCGCGGAAGCCATTGCCACAGCTTCTGTGCCTTTTGCGATGATATTAGCATCCTGCGATCTCAAAATATCAACCGATCACATTCTTGGATTGAACGCAATTTTCCTGCTGGGTAATACCAAGTCTACAATTTTTGTCAATTTTGGAAGGCCGTACAACACAGAGAGATTTCTCCAAGCTACTTTTGAAATTATGGACGCTACTTGTCTGATGGACCTTCTCCTACGATAAATAACAATAATATTGCGGTGGTGCTTCATTACAGGTACGCTGATAAGCGGCTATTGGCTAGGTGGTATCTGCGACATTTCTGGTAGAAAATACATCTTGTCTACGACCAGCATCATAACATTTGTTGCATGCTTTGTGGCCAGTTTTGCCCAGTGCATCATCATGCTATTTACTTCTTTGTTTATTCTCGGTTTGGGGTAAGTTTAATGATTGACGGGACTGTTCGATTTTACGGCTATGCTTTTGGTAATTTAAAGCCTGGAGACGATGCCCACACCTCCCTTAGAAGGTTTATATTTCTAACTCTCATGAAACTATTTCCTTTCAGCTTGGGTGGAAGTCACGGCGCCACCCGAGTATTCGTAATCGAAATAACCCCCAAAAGCTACCGCGGTTCCCGCTTTGTCACTCTCGAAGTTTTTTTTGCCGTGGGCTATGCTTCGGCAGTTGGTGAGTAACACAGGGACTTAAGAATGTTTCAAAATAAGAGTGAGTCCAAGTGACAACTCTTTTGTTTATGTCGAGGTTTGTCAACACTTTTGGTCCCCCCGCTGGCTAGCAATTTACTAGGAAACTATGTCAGGCTTAATTCTTGGAGGGTTTTGTTCGGCTTAAGTGGGTCACTCAGCATCTTCAGTGCTTGCCTGATGTCAGTGTTTCCTGCCAGTCCACGGTGGCTGCTTGGGAAAAAACAAGAAGAGAATGCCATCGATGTACTACGTAAAATTTACGCCATCAACAACGTCAAACACGAAGAATCATTTCCGGTTAAGTACTTCATACGTAACATTGATTGTTGGCTGAGGCACAAGTTCTTTTATATATCAAAATATAAGTTGATAATCTAATAGCATCTTATTTGTTTTTAAACAGAACATTCGTTTGGATCCTATTGCTTACGTGAATACGAAACTCGACTCTCGTATCTACCAGTGCAACAATCCAATGGCAAGAAGTGTGCGCAGCATTCGATTTTATACAAAATATTTATTTACAAAGAAATTACTGAAGATGACACTTGTATCCATTTTTATAAGCGCCTTTCTATTTGATGGGTAATACTTAACAATGTCATCGTCGCAGTGAAAGACTACCTTTAAAGTTTTTATTTCCCTTCATAAAAATTCACATTCCTTAGACTGTGTATGTGACAACGTAGCGATAACAACATTCAGCGTTACCCAACATCTCCATTGTTCTCTCCCATTAATTTTGTTACATATTTTATTACTATTTTGCGACAATTTTCTTTTTCTAGATCCACCTATCTTAATATTGAACTTCCGTTGGTTCTCTTAATTCGCTATTCACTAAAAGAGCTTTTATTTTATACGTCGCGTGCCTAAAATATTTCAGACTGATCATGTTGAACATTTGGCTGGGGTTGGCTGTCTTCGCTGATGACTCGAGAAACTGCACCCTTAACGGAGCCAGCCTTGCCACCAAAGACCCTTACAAAGACATATGTAATTCGGTCGAGTTGGAAAATCTTTTTAAAACCAACGCATATTTTGCATTGTGTTCTTTTGTTGTTTGCATTCTAATGTTTGTCGTCGACAGAATTCCCAGGAAGATGATACTTAGTAGGTCCTCTTTTTATTGCCAAATTCTCGTGACTTATTCTGGTACGACTCACTGAATTTTCATCTGCAGTGTTCTCTTCTATCGCATCCGGAGTTTCTTCCGTCGTATTTGCCTTTGTCCACGTCAACATCGTCAGAACGGTCCTGGCTTATGTTCTTCTCAGTTTTATTTACATGGCCGAAATTGTTTTTCGGATAATTCTCTTTGAAAGTTACCCCACAGTTTTGCGGTAGGCCGATTAATATAAGTCAAATAAATTGAATCCCAAGATACGTACAATGGTCACGGTTAAATGTTTTTATTTAATTGTTACAGAAGCACAGCCTACGGTTTTATTAAAATTTTTTCCAAGATTGTTCTTACAACCATGATTTTCCTACTTAAAATTGATTGCGTTTGGGCATTTACCATTTTCGGATGTCTGTTTGTGTGTAAGTTTCTTTGCCACATTGCAGAAATTAAATTTTACATTTAAAAAAAGTGTCATTATAAATTTTTTTCAGGCGTGGGATGTTTGTCCTACCTCCTAAGGAACCTGAACCTGAACGCCATGGAAGACTGATGCTACTTCAACAAATTTGCTCTCTTTATTTAATAAGATTACTCGCGGATTTTGACTACTTCACACGCTTTCATAAACACACAGACGACTACTAAGTTTTATTTAAGTCCGAACAATCATGGTTTAGATTAATAAGATGTGTTTACATCATTCATGAATTGTGAACGTTCATGTACCTAGCATTGATAACCGCGAAAACATAATTAAAAATGTAAAGTGGCAAATTGGTGAGAAAGAAAAAAAAACTTGTGACCACCAGTCAAATTTTAGGTAAATTCAATGGGGGAGGATGAAAGCTAAATAATAAAGGAATACACAAATGGTTTACTCTTGCATTTTGGAAGGAAGGGTAGCTAGGTACCTCTAGACAAAGTGCACTGCATTTATTTTTGACTGGCAAGAGACCAAATTCATCGGTCTGAGCTGGTTTTCACTTTGAGTAACTCGATGGTCAACTGACCCAAATTCCATTTTATTTTCTTTGTGCCTGAGCAGTGAGCGTTTGATTTGAAGTGTGGACAAAGATTGTGAAAATGGTTATGAAATTGTATTCGGTTTCTGACGGTCCTCCTTCACTTGCTGTGCGAATGGCCCTCAAATATCTTGGGATTGACTATCAGTTGATAGAAGTCGATTTCGTGGCTGGTTTCCACATGACTGACGCTTATGCAGAGATGAACCCACAAAAGGAGATCCCTGTTTTAGACGATGACGGTTTTTACCTAAGTGAAAGGTAATTCAAAATGGTTTACCTCAAAATTTCAACAACTTTACCGTCGCTTTCTGTTGCAGCAACGCAATATTGCAGTACCTGGCCGATACCTACGCCAAAGACGACAGCTTCTATCCCAAAGATCCCAAAAGAAGGGCCATTGTTAACCACAGACTCGCTTTCAATCTTTCAACTTATTACAAAAGCATCGGGGAACACGTGGTAAGTAATGATTAAATTACGATAGGTGCTCATATATGCTTAAAACGGAAAATATTTTAACTGTGACATGGAGGGCCGGCGATCACAAAAAATTCTTCATCGGCCTAATCCTTCGCTCTTACTTTCAGATGTTGCCAATTTTTTTCTCATATAAAAGGACTCCGTTGAGTGAAAAAAAGGTTCACATTGCTCTTCATGCTTTCCAAAAGTATTTAGAGAAATTGAACATGAAATTTGCTGCTGGTGGTAAGTAGCAGACATCTCCCCATTTTGTGTCGCTGCGACGTCTTACTTGTCTGCTCCTGCTCCTTCCTTCTTACTGTTTATGTTCACTTCAATTCACTTAGGCACAAAATTATTTTTTTTCTTTACAGATACTCTTACCATTGCTGACCTGCAACTCATCACGGCGACTCTATGTCTGGAGGCCATCGAATTCTCCTTATCTTCATATCCAAAGGTAGGCTTCATTTTTTTCAAATACCTTGACCTTATGTTTATGCGTGTTATGTTTAGAAACAATAAAATTTTGTCCAATTTCAGGTAATGGAGTGGTACCAAAGGTTCAAGAATGATTTTCCAAGTCTGTGGGAAATTGCTGACAAGGGAATGAAAGAAATTGAAGGTTTCAATAAGAATCCACCAGATTTATCTCATTTGAAACATCCAATTCACCATTTTGAAAAGTAAAAAATTCAATGAAAGTCCTGTGGATTTATGCTACGGAATATAACAGTGATGGAGACCAAATGCTTTAATTTCTTTAATGTATAGAGGATTATATTTCAGAATAGAATTATTTACTAAAACATATACAGGTTATTTAAATTATCATTTGTTTCATTTATCAGAAAACTAAATGTTTGAGCCGGTCTGTGTTACCGAATTTGCCAGGTCTTAACAAAAAACGGTATCTTCTTATTTTTATTTTAGTAAAAAAAATAAACCTGTAAAATGTACTATTGCTGTATTGTGGCACATACATTAGAACCCGTACAGACATGTCTTCACCGTCTTTTCGTACAAAACTTAAATTTTTAGCTAAGTAAGCTCTGAGGAAATTTAAGCTTGTTCTTCCGTGGCGAGCTTCTAACGAATTATTTTTAAATTTTGAATCGGCGCAGTGTGGCTATTCGGAGCTGTTGCCAAGAGAATTGGCAGTCGTGAAAATAAAAGAGACAAAATCAGTGACGGGTGAGAGTTCTCATAACAGAAGGCGACCTTGAGTTCGGTATCAATCGGGATTTGACTTGGGGTTGATATCGTCAAAAAGAAAAAGAATATCTGTCAGTCGGCTACATGAAGGCATCAAAAGACGACTCTGAAATTTGTGATCAACTAAGGGAAACTCATTTTCAGGATATCGATCATTCCTTCCTTACGAAATCGTCATCAGAATGCGGTTTTCAAAATTGTACAGAAGAGGAAGATCATTGCAACGAACTACTCGAGCACGTCGGGGAAGTGGATGAAATTTTGAAACTAATGAAACCCTCACCGAGAAATGAAAAACGAAATGAAAAAAACCGAAGTAGAATTCAACCGCAAAACTACAGCTCCTAGTTTGAGTTGTTTGGAGGTGGTGCTCAGATTAGTTGAAGAGCTAAGAGAAATTCGAGAGAGAAGTTTCAAGTGTAAACTTGAAAGTGGGAGAACTTCCTGCTTGACAAGTTCTAGGCAACTGTAGTATTCGGAATGAAGGATATCAAGCGAAAAAGGAAAACAATTGGCGCAGAAAACGAACCACAGAACTATCAATCAATAAAGATTATTTTAGTCATGCACTGAACAATCAGAAAGCAGAATTCATTGGAGACCAAAGGATGACCTTTGGACACTGAAACATTTGACGGTACAAAGTCAAAAATGTCAAAATGGAGAGTCAAAGAAGTTTTTCAATGGGAGCGAATGTCCACTTCATCCAACGGTCTGAAGAGTCCGTCGTCTTTTCGACGTACCTGCAAAGTCGATGAGGAAGTCTGGGTTAGGAGGCAACAAATTATTTCACAAAAAAACGTATTTTGGCACAGCAGCCTCCACCTCCGACATTGCTGTCCTTGCGGCACGGTGATTTTCCACCCGATACACATGACAACGGTTTTATTTATTATTGCTTTTCTCATTGGTAAACTGGTAAAATTATTCTTTTTGTATTGACTAACTCAAGCTGAATTCACAAGTCTACTATTTCAATTTCATTGTAGATAATCATCATATCGAACAACAAAAACAACACAGAACAACTTGGTGAGAAATAAAAGGAAAATAATTCAGACACGGCAACATGGTTTGAACGAGAAGCCAAAGAAAAGAATTGGTGAGTATTCAAATACAATGGTGTGGGATATTTAGTTTGACTTTGAAAGTGGAATGAAGCGTCAATCCAATATTTTTATTTGCAAAAATTTAAAAAATAAGCAAATCACACAGAATTATGGAAGATATGGTAATCTCTTCAACAGAATCGGAAAAGAGCGGCGGCAAGTGAATCGAATATAAGACAATCTATAAAGGTAGAGCTAACATCACCAGCTCGCGAAATGGAGTGCAATACCATTGTGTTTACGAATCACTGGACTTCAAAACGAGGTCAGACGACTGGAAACGACTGAAATGAAAGATTCAAGGTGTTTGTCGGCAAAGGATGAGGTCTCAGAAAAGAGTTTAAAATTGAAAATTACCGAGTGGCAGAATTGGAAGTTGCAGGAGCCACATGGCACTCTTAGTGTGCGCCCGAAGAGTAAACTGCCTGGAGGAAAAGGAACGAAGGGCCATCTAAGCAGTTTGCTTCGTGTCGAACTATTGCTCTCCTAAATATAATGACAGAATTTACAACAGAAAGGCAACAGGGTAAGGCATTCAGGCAAAAGAGTATCAATGGCTCGAAAAGAACTTAAAAGGGTTGCGAGAGAGAAAATAAGATTGACCCAGAGTTGGTCAACACAGTCACAGGTCGTTGGGCATCAACCTTCGCTCTGCGAGAGAGAAAACAAACCTCTGCAATTTCATGAGAACAACTAGGACGAATTTACACAGATATATATGTATATATCTGTGTAAATTACAGAAGAACCTGTTTCGTCTAAAAGGGAAATTGCAAAATCGAAAGGACTCGTCGTCGATGAGATGGGAAAATTTCAGGAAATATGTGGCAGCGAACCTTTTGTTCTTCATTGCACTAATTCACTGGGCAATTTAAATAGTCATGTCCTCAAGAGAGGTTTCCTTCAATAAATACTAATAATTACATACTCAATTCAGTTTCAAATTTTCACTTGCCGCAATGCCGGTGAACACGTTGTCCGATATTCTCCAAAAGTCTCTACAAGAAAAGATGTCATTCAGCATTTAATTGCTCAAGATATGTCTCAAGCGAGGATACTCCGTGTTCTTCTTAAAAAATAATTGCAAAAACTCAGCTCTTTTGTAATACGTAGGAGAAAAAAATATTGATGGAATTTTGTCACCGGAATTTAAATTTGGATCATCCACTGCAAGCATTTAGACTTGATTACAGATTAAGAATCCTCCGGTAAACGAAATGGACTCTACAGGATTTGTGGATCTTCATTGTCGGAGATCTGAGAGATCGGAATTTTTTGGATTCCCCTTCAATAAAACATGCTCCTTTTCTTCTTTCCATCGATCAGAGACCATCGAACTAGTACACATTTTTCAGGCAAACTCCATTTTTTTATTGAATCCTTTCGGTTCAATTTATTTCAATTTATTTTTTGAATTCCCAAGGAAAATATATTGAGAACAGGTACAACTCATAGCAAGAATAAATTCTCGAACACTTTGGAACAGAAATCCTTGCCGGCATGAAAAAGTTATAACAGAAAGTCAAAAATGGAATCTTCTACATCGGAGCGGGGGAGATGAATGTTTCAGAAATAGATTTATGTTAGGCGTCTAATGATAGTGTCCCGTGGGAAAGAGTTCCGAATGCAGAGAACCGAGTGAATGTGTTTGTCCCAAGAGAAGAAAAATTATAACCCCAGCCCAAATGAAAGAAGGATTTCCTCGGCTATTTTCAGGTTCATAATTAAGGTCAGGAGATCAAGAGGGAATCGGATCTGCCTCGTGGAAAGAACAGGAAGGTGCATCCAGCTAAAAGAGTTGTAATTTTGACGTGAAAAAGTCGTGCACACGGAAAAAGGATTCCACAAATTTTAGTAAGAAAATCGCGTCAAAATGGACTGTCAGAATTCCACATTTGCCAAAATTCCCCGGGGCAACTGGCCAAGAAACAAACAGCAAGAGAAACCTGACCAAGCGTAAGGATGTTAATTGCCATGTACAGTAAAAAGAATAAATGACACAAATGGGGAGCAAATGAGAAAAGAGTCAGTAGAAATGTTTCAAAAACCGTTCGATTGCATGCTCATGGAATACCATACATTGTGCTAAACAAACTCAAAGCAAAGAAGAGTGTGAAAGGACGAAATGGTGAACTTAAAAAATCTGAGAGCTTCGAATGTGCCGAGTAGAATTTGATGAACGATTTTGACTCAACTCAAAATTGGGAATAGTTTCGGTACAAAGTCCAATAGCATAGAAACAATAAAAATGTTCCGGGGAACGCCTGAATATCCGTGGGTGAAAGGAGCAAAAAGTCAAAAGGCAAAGGAAGGCTCCGTTTCCGGAAGGCGCAGCCTCTCCCAGGAAAGAAAAAATCCTGAAATTGGAAATTGGGGAACATCGCTTATCGCAAGGTGTACTTTCAGGACAAGGAGGATCCCGTGAAACGTGAAGAAAAGCAACCAAAAAAAATGTGATATTTCTCAAATAAAATAAAAATTTCGAAAAATCTGAACGAGACAGCAGAAGAAGGCAAAGGCAAATTCCTCTGCAGAGACCCTCTGCAGGCAAAGCCTCTTCATTGAACATCTTCAAATGTCCAATTCGAGGTCTTCTCAGACTCCATCAGACTCGTACAGCAAAAGACTCGTACACGTTAATTTTAATGTACCGTGCATAAACAAACATGGCATCAACCGATAAATAAAATGAAACAATATCAACTGTGTGAAAAGGATTCTATTTTTGAAACATTTTTGTTCCTGCAAAGACAGAAAATGTTAATTATATTGGTACCCAACAGGTCAATCACTCGGTTTTAAAGGCATCTATAATTTTGACTAATTATTTGGAACTGAGTTTTTTAGATTTTCTTCAGGTACGATTTCTCAGGGTATCTTCGGAGTGTCAACACGCTGAGGAGAAACGGCTTGCCAAATTTCGGATTTCATTCAATTTAATTATTCGTTACAATTAATAAAATTCGAATGCAATGGTCGTAATTTGACTATTTTAAAATATAATACGTTACAGAGACATTTTTTAATCTTATTAAACGAGACAGGAGCGAATGTCAAATCGAAATAAATTGTTCAGCTGGGCCGTCTGACAACAGCCCAGGTTAGGACCGGGCCTTTGGTGACCTGGGAAACCTGGTAACCCGTGAAATGTATCGAAAAGGGTTGTGAGAAATTAAAGACATCACTCTTGACTCTAATAAGGCCGTGAGATCTGATTGGATCAGGGTAAAGGGTCAAACATGGTTGCTTCCTGACCCATTGGGTAGTGTGGGAAAAACGGTACCCGAACGGGTACAACAAGTAAAATTAATGAAACTTAAATCCTTACTGGGAGCCGACATCATTCATAGAGTTTCCCTTGTAAAATTGGGGCCAAATTAAATTCACTGGTGTTTTTTTCCGTGTTCGGCTGCACACAGAGCACTGCAGAGAAATTTTTTTTCTTTCTTGCACGTTGGCCACCGTCAGAAGGCAGTCAATCCTGAACTGATGGCACAAAAAGATATGAACCTTCCAGGCGGGTCACTCTTGATTGATTGGATATGCCCTTATTCTTTCTAAATGATTGCCAGATGCACTTTTTAATGGTGGGTTGAAGGAGTTTGACGGTCGGCAAGCTTTCACATGGCAGCCTTTTTTTTGCAAACTCTAACTGAGGGTTGGAACCTACTCCTATACTTACTCTCTTGTATCAGTCGAGTAGTTTTATTTAGCAAATCAAGTTGTGACATGACATTTTAATGAGTGGTTTCTTTGTCAGGGAGATCCGGTAGAAAATGAATTTGCAATAACCCTTCATTTAATAATTATTTATTTCTGGGCTTCAGCCATTTTCTCAAATATCCCCAATGGGTACGTGATGAAGAAACATTTCTTTCTTGTCATTACTATTGCTGTCTGTCTTTTGTACCTTACTACGCTTGTGCTTGAACGCTTACACTCAATAAAATAATACTACGTGCAGCGCAACGTGATGTACCGCTGACTTATTAAAAACATTATTAGAATAAAAACGGAAAAATCGAGAATAGAATAGAATAAAATTAATTCTCACCATTTTTTTCATCATTTCATCTCATCAGAATTTACATTATGAGAATATTCACATGCTCTAGCTGTACATACCGTGTATACAGTACACTGTAACAATACATGAATACGATTTTGAAAATTATTCTATAAAACATTAAACAATAATTTTGTCCATGGGTGGTTTCCGGTCTATTCTAATCGGAAATAACTTATTACTTAAATTTTAGTTGCTTAAGTACAAATTAAAAAGGTTAAACTTCAATTTAATAGTGACTCTCCATCCAACGGTACGAGGTCGCCCTTGAAAGTTTGAAAAGGTTCCATCAACCACCCCTTTGCTTGGAGGGTGTAACATAGTATGAAAGGTAAAAGGTCAAATGAGTGGTCTTAATGAAAGGCATTTCATCAAAACTAATCGGCGGGTCGAAACCGTTGTTGTTAATAATATTTCTCATTATAAAATATTAATTCATCTCATTCACGCTTTTAAATCAACCCCTGATGATCCGTCCCCGTTCACCCACAAACACATAAGCATGAATGTTTAAAGATGCGATTCATCTACCTTTAAGGTAGAATACACACAGGATCCTTCATCTCCAGGACAACCACTTTAGTTGTCAAGTTGGGTGGGTCAGTGACGATTGTCGGCCGCAACAATATCCGAAAATAATGTTGTAAGAATATATTTCAAGAAATTATTATTATTATTATTATAAAAAAAAGAACTGAACTGAAATGATTCAGGAGAGCGGAATTACCGAACAAGTTGTCTTCAGACTAAATTTGATATTTTTCTCGAAACCGAGAGAAGAATAAGAACAAAACACAAAATGAGTGAAATGTTCCACCGATACCTGCCCCTCTTAATTAAATTGGTATTCTGTAACAGTTTTTAACAATTAAGTGTCAAATTAGAGGCTTTTGACTATCCCCTTGTCAAAGGGCCCTCGACCTTCGACCATGAGGCCGCTTGAACCTTTCGTTGAAAATTTCGTTTTCGGAAGGTACCAAACATAAACCCCAAAAACAAACAAAAATTATGGTAATTCTCGTAATTTGGTACCTTTTTTCTTCTTCCCTGTGTGTTGCCTCGGATTTAGTGAATTTTGGTTTAGCAAACATCCCTTGCATGTCCCAACTTGTTAAAGTCCATGGCCTTTGCAAATAAGTTACGTATGCTCTTAAAACTATGAAAAATTAATTGATTCTAATTTTGTACATTTCCATGGAATCGAAAGCTCCAGACATCGATTACAATCGATAGGAGTTTTTCAATAAAAACTTCAGTTCAGGTTTAGTTATCATAGGATTCTTTACACTTAATTATCATACATACATAACTTCTATTCCTTACCAATACTTTATTATTCCATTAAAAACCTCAAATATACTTCCATCGATGAGTTTAATAAGAAGGAATCTACTTATTTCGTAAATAAGCTGTTAAAAATTACTCGAAACCTCCACCAAACAAAACTATCACATTTAGTAGAATCAAATTAAAAAATAAAATTTTCAAATCCGACAAACATCAGAGCGGTAAATGAGAGAGAACAAGTTTTTCACATTGGATTTATTCGTCTTCCAGTCTCTTCCGGATTTATTCGATGAGGAAAATAAAAAGAAAAATGGAAAAATTACATTTAACAATTCCCCTCTTTTTTGTTGGCCTTTTGTCAGTGGAAGAGAGCCACTTTGAGCCCCAAAAATCTTGAGGCCTATGGGTATCCAGGGGGTCACACCCACCCATTTGTACCGATGACAGCGGATCACTCATTTTTCATATCTGATTAAATGGTAACTCCTGACTAACGTATAATTTCCCCCGACTATAGATTTTTTTTATTATTAACAATTTTTAAGGTACTTCCAATGTTCCGTGTGGACTTTGTGCTTCCTCCTCCATTGCTTTTACTGGAAGTAGTCCCGTGTTCTTTCACAAAAGTAGTTCAACTATTGTGATTCTAAATGACATGAGCAGTATTGGAGCCGAATTTGGTCGTGTGATCTGGTTGTTGGAACAATCGCCAAATTCCCTTCGGGGGCAAGAAAATGAGAGGTGGGCCCCATTACCCAGGACGGTAGTGAAGGAGAGCTTTAATTTATTTGTTTCGTTCAAGAGGAATTTCTAAAACGATTATACTGCGTTGATTAATGGCGACGGAGGCGTACATTTATTAAAACTTAATTGTTTATGGCACGGTCCGAATGGTCCTAACTTGAAGTCTTTATTTACCTAACCCCGAGAAAATTTGCTACCAACAACTGAACGGTACGCTCTGCCCTTTTGGGTGGCCCAGCGATTCTTCAGAAGCCATGAAATATGTTTCAACTACTGCAAGAGCAACCTTAGCATTTCATCTTGCTGCCTGTCGGTTCGATATTTATTTATTTCTCTCTACGTTTTATTAGTGACGGATTACCAATATCGGCTTTTTTAAGAACAACATTACATCTTCCTCCATTTAATTCTTCTTCTGTTGAAAACTATGTTACTGGAGTCTTTTCCTGCGATCAATATGATTTTCCTTTAATTTTTTTCTGCATCCACCATCAGTTCGCAGTTTTTTCAGTATTCGCCACTGACTTAGCGAGTCTTCTGATTTGTCTTGGTCAATTATTCATCATGCCAGCACCATACTGTTTCACTCATTTCTTCATCTCAACTTAATCCCGCTTTTCGATGTTATTCGTGTCGCTCGTCTTAGCATAACATATTTTCTTTTCCATTTTCGAGGGGCCTTGGTCTTCCAAAATTTTGATTATCTTCATAATCAAACCGATTCTACTCGTCTCTCCTTCATTTTGTAATCCTGAGATCTCGCCCGTTCTTTTCATATGAATAGGGTTAGCCCAGAAACCCCTTGGAGGGGGTGAAGGGGCGGGTACGTCTAACTCCTTCTGGTGCCTGCGATCCATATGTTACTTCGTATGCCTACCTTCCTTCCTCTTGTTTATCCTTCAACCCTTAGTTTTTTGCCCTTTTTGTTGTTGGTCTCCGTAATTTCAGAATAAAAGGAACAACCTAACCAAGACGAGTGCATGAGTTAAAGAAATCTTATTCATTTATCTTGCGTTGCTGGTGAGATCAATGAAAAGAATAAGGATTAGGCCCTTAATTAAAGATTGTAAACAAATCGAACTCAAAGGAACTCCAAAATAGGTGCCAAATTGGTTGATTCCTCCGACTTATTTAGTTCATAATTACGATCAAAAATTGCGTTTGTCCGATTTCGGCTTAGTTTCAACTCCACTACAGGTTGACATTCAAATTGTTATTTTTACCACCGTCCTACAGCTTCTTTTAGTATTACCTTAGACATTATTTTGTTTGTTTTGTCAGACATTCTTCAGTTCACTTTTAATTTCTACCACCCTAGTTAGCCACGGCAGTGCAGGCCGCGTCACAATAGTTGACCAAAGTTTCCATTGTTTCCTTCTTTACTATTTTAAAATTTCTGTGAGCACACACTTGAATTAAATAGTAACAGTCATTCTGTCATTTAACATAAAAACAGCAATTTTTTCTGCTTCTCATCCTTGACTGCAGTGGCAAAAAAAATTCATTTGCCTCATCATCGGGTGGTGACAACAAAAGGTTTTTCAAAGGCAAAACCGTTCAGAACCACTAAGGACCACATCTTTATCCGTATTTTAAACATTTCTCAAGTAATTCTAATTAACGTTCTGAATTTATTGCTTTTACACTGACTATTGCCTCTAACTAGTCGTCACAAATGATACATGATAAGTACTCTAATGTTACTTTAATTATTCTTTCTCTTGCTCTCTTCGAGGAATCGTTTGCTTTTGATTTATTATGATTTCATTTTCTTGAGAATAAAAATACTATTAAAGTATGAATTTTGGCCGTTTCCGTGTTGTTGGACCCGTCACTTCGGTAGTGCACCTTATTTTGCACAAGCCTTAGCTTCTGTTCCATCCGAAAATTAGTTAGCACCTGCCCAATTTTGTGTAAAGAAACGAAAATGGAACCTTCCTTCATTTGCCTTCCGTCTCGAAGAAGGTTCCGGCTTGAAGAGTCTCGCTCACCAACTGTGGTGACCAGGTGGCCAAAAATGTGTTGGGTTTGAAGTGTGCTGGGCGCGTGTTGAATTTTTCATTCATTCACAGTTTGCTATGAACCCATCTCATGTACACCCTCGACCCGTTCTTCAGGTCTTTTTAGAGTTCTTCTTGGGTTCTTCGGGTGCTTTCTAGTGTAGCACCATCGAGACCCGGCCTCGTTCGCTCCCTTCTTCCGAACCTGATTGGTCCAAACGGAGGACACATGTTACTACTGGATTCCCACTTTATTGGTTGCCATACAATTTGTTTTCATTTTTTATTTTACATAATGAAAGGTATTTCGCGGTGCCTAATTTGAATAGCTAGGCACCGTGCCTGTTGTGGGAGTTGAACCGACGAAGGACATTAGAAGCTAAGGGATGCAAACCCACCTGCCTTTTCCCGACTTTCAATTATACGGTAATTGATGTAGTCGACTTTTGGTAATGTTCTCCCCAAACAAAAACGTGTCAAGAGCCTGTTGCTCGCTTTCCACCTCGACTTCGAATCTTTTCTCACCGACCAATACTTGTTGAAAAGGAATCACAGGACGGTAACTAGCATACTCTGTTGTTCACAAAAAATTGTCCATCAAAGTACAAATAAGGGAAAGTGAGAATTTTCTTTATGACTTCGACTATGAAGTAAAACTTGTCCATCTTCTGTTTATTTATTTTTGAAACATGTTAATGTTCACAATTATTTTAGTGTTTGTTATATTTTCCTATTGTGCAGGCAATTTAAACATATTTTTCAATATAATCTTCTAAAACTGTCAATTGTGCTTTTGACACCGAGCTTTCTTCAACTCCACTCTCTGCAGTGGCACACCCAACCACACTTCATTTTTTACTGGTTTCAGTAAAAGCATTTCATGGACCATCGGATCACCGTAAACAATGATAAAATCCAGAATGAATAGAAAAAGAAAAAAATTTATTCTACAGAAGGTAAATTCGGTAGAAAAAGAAGTGAAAGAAAAAATGCCAACTAATGCTCAGAACCAAAGGTGCTAGAAATTATTCGATTGACATAGTAACATTAGTATAACTTTTTTTTTGAGGCGGTTGCTGTGCCTGCTGTACCTAAGGTGGCCGACTCATTTCACGTGTTTTGTTACATTCAACATTTTCTACATAATGACTGAGCCGTGTAAATGTAAGTCGTCCCTTTTCCCTTTAGGTTTTTCAATTTTCTTGTACATTCTTATCCGCAGTTGTAGGTTGAAACGTCAAGGGGCATCCGAATTTAACGAAATAACCATAGCAGACACATCAGACTTTCTAAGTATTATAGGAAGCAGATAAAAATTACAGTAAAATTAATAAAAACGTAAAGCTTTATTGAGAAATTTCCACCAGAAAAACCAGGTAATTTCAGTGTAGTCAGGCGTTGCCAAATTAATGCTGTAGCCTTGGCATGGTTCTTTTGGATCATTGCAACGTTCCCGCAGTGCTACATAAATTAGAATCGCAATTAATTAAATTGAGAAATATTTTTAATTTGAATAGAACAAATGTTAACCGATTTACCGGCACCCCTTCTAATTTATTAAGTCCTTTGAGTCAACCATGTTGGACTGGATTTGGCGTGTTTTATGAGTTAATTCGGAAGGTTTAGAAATTATTTTATTTATTTACCTATATTACCTTCATGTTTCTTGCCTTTAAAATGGAGAGATTGCTGCCAAGTCTCTGCATGAATCCTACGAATCTGTACGAACATATAGTGAATTCTGTTCAAAGTATGTTTAGACGATGGATGAATTTAAGTTTCTTCACTTGATTGGACGTCCTCCAGCTTTAGTTTCACCTTTTCTAAAATAAGTAACAGAATAAACAAATAACAATAAACGAGCAACATCATCATCATCATCGTCATCGCCATTATTATTATTATCATCGTTATTATTGTTGTTATCGACATCACCATAACAGCCGCCGACATCATAAAACACCTAATATAATTCGTTATAATAAAGACAACGGGAATTCGCACCGAAACGAAAACAAATAACACACAAAAAATAGAGTTCTTCTAGAAGAGGAGGCCATAAAATAGCAGAATAAATTTTGTAACGGTCAGTAATAAATCATTTGTGTTAAAGGTATCATTACCTGACAGCAAAAGACACAACTTGGGGTAGTTTCGAATGAAGCTACTTGGTTCTTTTTAAGTTAAGAGACAGACCCTTCGGACCAAAACTAAAAAACCCTGGCATTCCGAAACTTCCAATTTGAGCCTTCCATCTTCTAAGGTTTTGCTTAGGTTGTGTCAATAGGTGTTTGTAGGTATGCAGTACAGGCCCTATCAAAAGTGGTACAGTTTTCACTGCCAAGGCGCCTGATAAACTAGCACCTTATGGGTAATAACCACTTATAATATGGAGTGGTTAACCGGTGGTTAAAGTAGAAAGAGGAAGAGTGGTGAAAAACACACATACACGCCCATTGCCGGAACCTAATTTTCAACCCCCACCCCCTTGAGTGTAAATGTTAAATAACTCAATTCTTTTCGGTACGAACTTAAATTGCTAATCGATCAGCCCTGCGATTAGCTGATGGAAAATCAAACTATCATTATCATTATGAGGTTCCTTCTGACACCCTTTTATTTCCTCTACTTCACCTAAAAATTTGTTGTTAAAATCGTTTAAATTGGGACACTTGAAAATTAGGAGGCGACTACAAACGGTGTCTGCCAGCCTCCTCTTCTCTCTGCTTCAAAAGATTAATGTTTCGAGTAAAATTTGACGTTCAACGAGCTGAAAGACTTCTACATATTGTGGTCCTGTGGTTTTATTGATTCTTCACTAGTATCTGGACACCTTGCCTTGGCTACAGGAAAAATAAAAATATACAGAAAACGAGAGTACGAAAGAATAGAAGAGGGCCAGAGGTAGTCTCAGGCGCACAACAAATAAAAATTATTGCGCGAAATTCTGAAGTGACACTTTTCCTCAACCCGAGGGAACAATGCTGCAATAAGAATAGTAAAATAACAGAGGAACAGAAAATAAAAGAAACCACTTCTTTGGAAAGGAATTAACATGATGAATTCCTCGAACGATTCAGGCTTCTACTGTTCCTTCTCTCCTAGCAGGCAGGCAGGCAGGCAGGCAGGCAGGCAGGCATTCAGACAGGTAGGCAAGTGGCGTCTCTCTGGATATGTCAAGGAATCATTAAGATTCATCAGTTTTTATTCTTTCTTAACTTCCGTTTTGTCACTTGACACTTTTTGTCAGTTTTTCCCGTGTGGCTTTTTGAATAAGTGGGGTTTTCCACTCACGCCAATGATACGAGGTATCATGTGTTTTACAAATTTTTTTCCTCTTCTCGTAGCACACAATTTGTTATGTGTGAGGTGCAGAAGTAAAGCAATATTTGATTTTTCATGCATTTTGTATATGCACTCATTTTAGCAAAAAATGTCCCACACATATTTAGAACAACTTTGTTGGTAGTTTTTTATAACCTACTAAAATATTTTGTCGAGAAAAATTAAAGAGTCGAAAACCACAACAGAACAATTTATACATAGAGGCAATCTCTCTCAAAGGGTCGTAAATATGATAATTTATTTAAGAACTAGCCTTCTGGACGAAGACCACTGAAAATTAGTCCAATCATCAATAGCATGCCGCCATGGGTTGCACAGTTTTAGAATGTGCCTTCCTGTCAAACTACGGAAAATTTAGTTCTTCAGTCATTTTTGACGTACGAACTTAATTTGCCATCCAAAGGACTTACGGTCGGCAAATAACCAGAAAATAACTTTAAACTACCCTAGGATAAAGGGTTTCGTGTTCGTGTTAGATTGTTTCACCATACACATGACATGAGACGCAAGCTTCTGACAGGTCTTCTTCCTGATTAGACAAACCCCGAGGGATTCGCGTGCTTTTAAATGGAATCAAATTGCCTCCATTGGGCTTGTTCCTCACATTTAAATGTTCTTTATCGGATTTACTGACGAGGTCGATATGTCGTAATCATGTAGTTTCAGATATTTTTGAGAGTACGTCATGTCTTTGCCTAAGTTGCCTACGTGACTTGCGGTCAGAGGAATCCTGCAAATTAGAATATCAAAAAAAAAAAAATCATACTATTAATAAAGTGCCAGAAACTTTTCTTCAATCAAAGCCACTACTTGTTTTTTAGTTTTCAGGGTCAAATTTCCTCACAGGAAATTGAAATTGTCTCCGGGATTGAACCCACGTCCATGAATCAAATCTGTACGGATGCCACCACCTTACGCACAAACGCAGAACACCATATACGCGTCCTGCCAGACGTCCGTGGAGCAGAACAAATTTTGAATTTACGAAATGGTAGGCATTTTTATAAAAAAAGGGTTTCAGGGGTGGAGGTAAACGATAAGCATTCAAAGTTAACTTTTCATCTCCGAATTGAATTGTCCCAAGGGGTTGAAATTTAATTCCAATAATTACCCGTGGGGACATTAATAACATTATTAGCTTTTATATATTGTAAAATTTAGAGTGCCATTTCCCTTGCATAAAAGGAAAAAGTCAAAGCACCGTCAACCGTGCTCGAGCCATCCTCGGTCAACTTAAACAGTGTGTATTGTTATTATTTTAGATGAGCGAGAGAAATGATCGTAGAGGACATTAATAAGCATTAACACATATAAATCAATATATGAATAATATTTCAACTGTGGAATTGAACAAAACAAACAGAAATTGCGACAAATTTAAACGATATCCAGTAGGTTGTGGATGAACAACACTTGTTGTTGATGTCGGCTATTGTCTACCTCCCCACAATAGGGGTGGACTCAGGTGTCAGGCATCCAACAGTGCAAACCTGTCCTCTCAGCTTCTTTTGAGATCTACCGCAAAGAGGTTCAACCTGGCGAGCCTTCACCTCACCTGCCTTTCGGGGGTGAAATTGATGAATGTTATTTTCTCATTTTCGATTATTTACGTCTCGGTATAAATCACTTTTTGCCAAAAATTTAGTTTTAATTTCCGCTTTTTTATTTGTTGTGGTTTCGGTCTTTGGTGAGTTGAGAGGAAGGTGAAGATGGTGAGGAAAGAGAGGGTGGAATGAAAATAATTTTGAAATTGGTTTTTTAAGGTTGAAGATTCTGGTTACTACAAACTCATATTCATTTCACTGTATTTTTAATACCTTAAAGGAGCTTTTACAAATAGTCTGCCTCAAATGGTGTACTTTAATCGCCTGACATGTGTAGCTGTGTTTGCTGGGAAGCTGGGAAACAACTCGTAAATCTGTTTCCGAGTGTGTGAAAATGAGAATTTATGCGACCAGGCGGTCATCTTGTGTAAATTCGGACAATTCGTCCATGAAAAGCCCAGAAAAGAGAACCGGATGTATAATGATGGAGATGTTTTGAACGACTTCCGTTCTCAGATCTTGACTGGTTTTGTCGTGTCACACCCACCGCACAAAGCCCGGGGCTATTTCTCTCTCAGGTACCCCGACCTGCCTCGCACTCTTGACGGGATGATGGTCCTAATTAGAGCCGGGTTCACACGACGGTCTCAAGAACCTGAGGAAGCCCGTGACTCACGGCAGTCTCGTCCATTCAAACAAAGTTCCCACGAAGCTTCACATTAAAGCTTTTCGTTACCTGTGAAGATTGTGATAATTTTTTTCATACCTGTGAATAGTCCAATGAGTAGAACATATGGCTACTTTTGAGTTTCAACTTGTCAGCCACCCCAATTCAGCATGTATTCAGTTTCAATTTGAGTCACACATGATTAGACGTGTCGCCTGAGCTTTGATTGTTGAAATGACACCTCAAACGTATTTCATTTTTGTGATGAAAATTTAATAACAAGTAAACAGGCGCAATAAACACAATATTTTACCTTTGAAACTTTACAAACGTTTCTTAATAATCGGAAGAGTTAAATAAATTTTATAAAGCACCAGTTAAGGTGGTCGGAAAACATTAAAATATGAACTTCTTGTGGTCATCGAGGTTTACCCATCTGTGGTCGAAGATAAACCATATTTTGTGGGATTTTCTGAAAAGTGATTGACTATTATTACTCAATATAGCTATCCGTGGTTCTCATTTATTCTTTGGAACGAGTTCGAGTTCTTTATTAATTTCATGTTATTATTTTCACCCCCACATGCAGTCTTAAATTCTGCTCGTTCCAGAGGTTCGTCCTCCACCGTTTCAGCAGTACTATTTTATTATTATAGAACGTATTACTAATAATATGTAATTCGTATGTCTGTGCACAAAAGTAATTTAAAAAAGAAACTATTTGACATGGATAACAAATCGATTGATTTTAGGTTGTAATCAGATAAATCACATAATCCGAAAAACAGTGATGTTAGCGCACCAAGACCAAATGTAATTTGTTCGATGATGGCCCTCAGCACTCACCCTCAATTGGCACTCTTTGTGTTAAAAGCGCAGGTTTCCGCAATGTTCAACTGATACCCAGGATGAGCCACACCATGTTGAGCAACCTGAAAATTGTAATAAATCAAAGTAGGGGAAGAGGCGCGTCTTCAATTTGAAATATTACAGGTTAACGGAGTTTCCCTTTCAGACTTAACATTCTGACTTTCGGATGAATATCTTGAGATAGCGATTTATAAATAATGAGCCTGAGATGATGGCGAAATCAGGGTCCTCCCTGCAAAGAGGACTAAATCCTAACGAATAGTGAAATGAAACGGGCTAACGAGGTCTTAGTAGGAGAAAACGCTCACCACTTTAAATAGACCAATTTAATTGATAAAAACCCAACGCAAATATTTGACTTGAATTAAGTAGTGGAGAATTGAAATTTCAATTGGTTAAAAGTATATTATTTAAATAATCTTGAATAGAATTGCTATCGGTTAGAATTAAACTTTAATCATTGAGTTGTAGTTCGAATTTAATGGAAATCAATTGAAAAGTTGACCGGACTCCATATTGTACGCCATCACGTCCTTTTTTATTTTAGAAACCTTTTTGTTTCATTTCTTCAATGTGAATAATTCCGGTTCGGCTTAGAAGCTTATCGTTACCCTACCTTGTCTCTTTTCTCTTAGCTCATTCTGATGAATCCGATTTCCTTTCTCTTGACAATTTCTGCTCCATTGAATGTAATTACCTAAAGGAATATTATACTCATTAAAAAAGGTGTGAAATTTTTCTTAATTTTGTAACAAATATCTTGAGAAAAGGATGCTGTAAAGAAGTCAGGTGTAGACGGATGACAAACCGTCCTGGTAAAAATAAAATTTTTGTAATTTTCTCGCACGCGATTTAGTTATTTGCCATAAATCACGGGAAGATTGGTTCCGAGATTCTAGAGACGGTACCCCACGTGTCCTATTTCCGTCATGCAACACCATAGAAATTATTCGTAATAATTTTACATTCCGCTTCAATCACCTTCTATCTTCTCTTATTTTGTACCACAAATTTAAATTCGGCATGAAGAAGAAATTCAATTAATGGAATCCAAAGGTTAAGTGGGATCAGCCAAAGCCCCAGCAGATAAAACCTTTTCCTGCGGCATCTTTCCTTTTCAAATTTTCGTAACCATTTCTTTTGAAATCTCCTTAAGGGACTCGATCATTTGTAAAAAAAAAACAGTTTTATTTTTTCAACATTTAACACATAATTCATGGAAAAACACACATAAATAAAAAATTATGTTTTACTTATTTTCCGATTGTCCTCGGTTGCTTCGTGCGAAGTGAAAAGTCATTTGAAACCAATCGACGTAGAATGTCATGGATTTTAAATTAATAAATAAGGTTACCGAAATTAAAATTGACTAGTGGTGTTATTTGGAATTCAAGAAGATAACTAAGGAATATGAAGGCCATGCTATAGGTATGATGAGGTTATGAAGAAAGGCAGGAAGAATCCACAGCAATGTGTTCTAAATTACTCGAAAGAAGTAAGAGAAATTTTTTTGAATGTCGAAGACCTGACTTTTCTGTTTAATGAAATCTAACCGAAAAAAATTTTATTTAAATAAATAAATAAATAAATAAATATATACATATATATATATATATATATGTATATATTCTCCAAAAATCATGACTTTTCTTTTCGCCACATGGTATTCTCTGAATTTTTCATCTCTGCCTTTGCCGTAACTTAGAAATGAAAAACTCGTCTATACAGTGTTTTCCTCTGAAAGTCTCCTAGGTAACTTAATTTCTACGAATTTCTTCTTGCAGTTCACAATGATTTCACCTGCTTCAATGTGGATAACAAAACCTGATTCCCAACCCGATACCCAACTAATTTCATATAAAAGCAAACCTCAAATTTTTGTCCAGAGATAAATTTAAATTTACTGTTTAGGTTTATTTATTCATTGAATTAATTTTTGCCTTAACCACGGAGCCTCTAACCTTTCTAACAAAATTTTCAAATTTGCGACTAAGTTTCCGTGTACCGGTTGTTTATTTTGTTAAGAAAACATCCAATGGATGTTAACTGTAAATCTGCTTCAATGGAAAAGAAAGAGTCAATGTACAAAATTAAGATCTACGTGTCGTCTACAATTGGTTCGTCTCGTCAACTTAATGTCTAAATGTCGTCAGTAGTAAATGAGCCTTTTCATTGTTTTAAATAATTTTTTACATAAATAAATAAAAATAATACATCTTTGCAGCACACATATTTATATACATATATTTATATAATTCATCTACAAAATTTATTAAAACTGGCATTTGACCAAAGAAATAATTTCACCATGTTGATCTCATTGTTCTCTGTCTCTCTCTCTCTCTGTGTAATAATTATTTTTTAAGTTTGTCACTTGCGCACACCCCTAGCCCATCCCACAGGTGTATTCACTGTAGCAGGTCACATAAAGCACTGATGTAAGTTTGTGCCATTTGCAGTGTTTCGTACTTTGACAGCTGCCTGTCGCTTCCTAGAGACGGCAGATGCGTTCTCAGTCTGTCGAATGCTTTATTTAAGTTCTCCATTCTCCTTCTTTCTCTTGCATTTGCGGCCAATCTCCTTTTTTTTATTACCAAAGGGCTGACTAACTTTTGAGATTTTCTCCTTCGACCTGGTCTTTTACATTTTTCCTCATCCATTTCTTCACTTCCTTCGCTTTCTTCGTACGTATTGTAGCTGCTATTGGTGTCCTCATCATATTCAAAGTATTTTTGTAACATTTTATCTTTACACTGCACCTCCGGGGCGTATTCACCTTTCATTATAAGATTATCTGTCGAAGATAAACAGATTTCCTTTCCATCTTTATTAAGTGTCCTGTCGTTGAGGTCCTTGCCAATGGAAGCCTTCGAAAGTAGTTCACCCGTTCGTTGACAACGTTTTGCACACTCGAACACGTCCGTGCAGATGATTGGATCAGATGGAACGAGAAGAGCGTAGTGTCTGTTGGCGGCGGTAACGTCTCTGAAGGACATGTCCGAATTTGGACTGAGTGATCGAAAACTCTCTGGCGATGGAATCTGGTATGTTGCAGAAATCAAATCCGGCTTAATGGTTAATTGATAATGGAGATTTCTCAATGGTGGCGATGCATGAGATGAGTTGGGTGGCGATGGCGGTTGATAAAAAGCATCCATCGCGCCCGTTGACAAATTGTTCGAAAGACTTGTGAGTGCTTTCAAATCGCGAAACACCTCAGTGGCAACAGCCATCGTGATGGTAAATACAAATGAAAAAACTTCTCAGTTCGCACAAACACAAAAATATGAAAGCCGTAAGAACAAATAAAATACAATTGAATAATTATAAAGGCTAACGAAGCTACCGACTTCGAAGCCGGCACTCACGGCAATGAGCTCCTGAGCCTGAACAACCTGAACTGACTACCTGAAAAGCCTTAGATCGTTTACGGTACCCTGTCTCTCGCTACTGCTACCTCTTCATTCTCTCTCTCTCTCTCTCCCTTTCTCTTCCTATCCTCCCCGTTTTAGTAGGGGATGAAGTATTTCTAAAGTGGTGGAGCGTAAAAGGAAAACATTTCTTTTGTCTATACGGTGCAACAAAGGAAATGGATTTGAATTTAAATAGTGGCCTGATTTACTTCTTTTCACCTATCGCTGTCTGCTTTTCTTCTGACTCGTTAGACTTCCTTTTCTGCTACAATCACCCTTCTCTTCAAGTGGTTGTCATTTCCTTTAATCAGGTTTTAACTGGTGCCACTTGATGCTTTTGTATCTAAAGAACATCCTCTTATACAAGAAAATATCAGCGTGTATCATTTAACCTACGAAATACCATCAATTCATCGTAATACTGGGTAACTTCCAACAATTTTCTTTGCTACTCTACGTTGTCGAATACATAAAATAACATGCGTATTATTTTAAGAAGAAAACGAAAGGTTAAGCAATTAAAAAAAACATGAATGTCATTTTGATTTTTTTTAAATCCAAACAATTTGGGATGTCTCTTTAGTTGGGACAAAGCAATAAGAAGAACAAATAAACAAAAGGAAGAAAATTATGGATCGGGCTGCAGAATCAATTGAAACCTAAATCTTATTAAAGGGAAAAATTTTTATGAAAGAGCTCAAAGAAGGTTAATTATGTGTGTCTGCAGAGGACAAAGAAGGAAGCGTCGTGTCAGAAAGAAAGGAAAGGATTCGTAAATCGAATAAATATTTATTGTTTTCTTTATTTTCTCAATCACCGATTATTTTTCTTTCGTCCCTTTTTTTGTTCAAAAATTTCCAGGTGTAATTAAATGACACGCAACAAAGCAACCTGAACAGATAGTCTATTGAAACAGATTGACTAATGAGAGTTAATATTTCAATAGATTCAAAGGAGAAAGGAAAAGCTCCTTGGGGGCCCACGCGAGAGTAAGCCCCGTCAACCCCACTCGCCACCCCCAGCACTCCTGCCAATTGCTTGTGGGCCCTTCTCTTTATTTCTTAAGAGACAAGGTTTTACGTGTCCCCTCAAGCTAAACTTTTTAAGATTTTCATTTTTAAATTTTCTGTTTGGCGGAAGCAGAGCGCGTGTGCATGTCGATGGTTAGAAAGGACCTTTCCAACAACCCAGAGTGTGATTCTTACAACTGTCTGTGATAATTTTTCATTTTTGTAAATCGGTTCACAAAACAAAATGCGTTTTATTAAAGGTATAAGTTTAATAACGCAACTATACAACTGTGACAGCACGACAACAAAAAGGAAGTCAATTGGGGCAGGTGTTAACGGCGAGACAAGCCAAAACCGATCAAACGGAGTTAAAAATAAATAAAAGAACCTGAAACCTCGCAAACCATTAACTACCTCAGACGAACATTGAAAGGCTCACTTGATGAGACCGATGTAGGAGACAGACAGATAGACAATATCTGTCGGTAGGTTCGTCTTCCGGTCGGTATTGTTCTCTCGTGTTTACAACCCTGCTGTGATATTTGCGAGGCGAGTCAAGTCCTGGGGTGACAGGTTGACAAGAAATAAACCCGAGTATCGCGTGCGAGAGGATTCACTAACCAGGCAGAGATGTTAATCGGAAACCAGCATTATTGTTCTCATGGTATTACGGCTCAATAACTCAAGTTAACTACTTTAAAGGTTGTCAATTATTCTATTCGAAATATAAAAAGCATCCCTCGCTTTGCCGTACACACCTTTTCTGTTTCTTCTTATTTATTTGGAAAACACTCGTTTGTCTATTTATCCGAAAACTATTAATGACAGAAATTTCATCTATTCGGCAAATAATTTGTCTGTTTTTATAGACGTACAGCGTTGACGGTTTCTTAATCTAGCGTCATGAAATCAAAAGGAAACACATTTTGTTCCCAACTTAAAAAGATTCGAGTCAGTTGTTTCAGATTAAAATCTATAAACATTATTATTGTCAGTGTAAGGTATGGGTTTTAGGTAACGGAATCTGTCTGATTTTTTCTAACAACAATTACTACACCAAATAATAATAGTTTGGCAATTTCGAGTCCTTCAACCCCTTCAGTCATTTAATATTTACGAAGTAAATGTAATTAATCAAATTACTTGAGTGACTAGCACTTCCGAATCTCCCCGAATAAAACACAACTTCAAATATATTTTGCATATCGGCTGATCATTCTCTTCTTATGAATTTCTATTATGAAATCTAGTCGTACTAATCAAATCGTGTGGCTTTTTGACTCCCCTCAAACGCCACGAATCGATACGTCTTCTGCAAATGTTTTGTAAACAAAAGGCCAAACTTAGCAAAATGAGAGCCGAATATGAAAATACGTTTTTGGATTCATGCGGTCGTGTTCCACTACGCAGTTAGAACAGTTTTTTCGAATTGCATTCAAGTGGGTACAGCCCTGTTTACTACGACAGATCTCGTAAAAAAGTGTTGGAGCGAAAGTGACAAGGCTCTACTCCGGGCCAGGCTGATCATGCAAGGTGAGTAGCTACCCCAACTAGGCAGAACTGAGGAACCAGACTCACCTTCGGACCCCTTTCAATTGGGTCTCCATCGATAGATCTCCTGGGACATCTCTCATTACACATCTAATGCACCCAATACTCTTGGATGTGATTTGTGTATCCTTAAAATCTCAGTTTTTGTGTAGTTGTTTGAGTGGCGGCGTGACAACTCTCCCTCCTCTCACAAAAAACATGAACCGCACTTACTGGAACTCATATTATTTATTCTGTATCATCTCGTAACAACAAAGTACGGTAGAACATCATCTTTACTGTAACAGTGTACCAAATTCATGGTTGCAATTGTTATTGTCTCCATAATTTATTTTTATGCTTAAAAACATTTTTTATTTGCATGCGTGTTATACCTCGTTGAAGTTTACAATATTTGGATTTTTTTAAGCAAACTAGTTGAACCCTGGTGACATTTTCAGATGTACTTCCTGATCCAGATTGCATTGATTTCAGTAAACCGGATGCGGTTCTCACTCTTATTGACTACTTTCAATCTTGCTACGATATCATCGGAGTGTCCACTTATGGAAACGTTCAAAACCTCATGTATCGTGCTTTGTCTGATGCCATTGGAGGGTACCTGAGGGGCTACGCGTTGCCTCTCACTAAGAGGGCCTACTATGAAGGTGCTCCAAGGTATTTTCTAACGATATGCTATGGCGTTGACCTTTTAAACAAATTTTTTCGTGACATTCCCAGGTCATGTAAAGTATTCAGAAGCTAGGAAGCTGTTTCGGTTGTACGACGACATCAGACTTTTTTTGAAAACAAATGGGCTAGGATGGGCAAAACCACAAAGGATTTGCAAAAGTAATACAAAGGTAAAGGCATTGGTTATTGGAAACAGTGGGTCTGAATCTGCTTGTGACCAACTCTATACGATTGGTAACTGTCTTTTTTCGTGTTTCTAAAATGTCTCTAAATCACTTAAAAAATTAAATAACCAAAGGTCAATTTCAGAAAAAAAAAGTGCATCGAGAAATTGTTGCATTTTGAATTTGAAATCGATCAGAAATGACAAAGAGAACATAAGGGAAACTCATAGGAATTTAGCCGGAACACAAATGGAATCAGAAACTCCTGATACGGATATCAGTATAGAAAATGGGTTAAATGACGAGGAAAAGAATGGCGGATTAATAAGAGCTAGTAAATATGCAAAGGAAATGACTGATCAAACTGAAAAGCGAGGCAGAAATTTCACGGGTAGTTTCAAGATGTCTGCCAAAGTGGAAAAGCGGAAATGTAAATTCGAACAATCGGATTGTCAATGTCCCGATGGTAGGTAAAGCGCCTTCTTCTTTTGGCACTCATCGTGAGTACCTTTAACTAAAAGTAAATAATTTCCATTTAAAATTTTCCACTCTCCAGGAAGCAGATACAATAAAATAATTGTACCTCTGCCCGTTCTTGAAGACTGTGGCATACTCCACACAATTGCAGTTCCATTCAAAGTTCGTCCCCTCCGAAACGTTCAGACACGAAAGTCAGCCTTCGTGCTGGAGCACTACTACATCACTGTTTTGAAATGTCTTTTGAGTAAGTGCTCGGCCCAGAAGGACATAAAAAGTTTTAATGCGCAATTTCACAAGTGGCTGGTGACACAGGTGAGAAAACCATGTCGGCACGACTCCTTCACCGTCGGTAACTAAGAATATTCATTTTTCTTATTGTAGGTATTTCCCCATTTATCTGACGAGCAATGGTACCCGGCATTCGGAGGAATTTACAGAATAACTGAAACAATTAGGAAACTCGGCGCCGAGTCGACCATCAAGGAGTTCGGTTCACATGACATTGGCTTTATTTTTACAAAAGGATTCGAATTTGAAGACGAAGAAGAATGCGAAAGAACAGGTGTGCAGCCTAGTACAGCCTATATAGTAATAAAAAATGCGAAACATTTTAAACGTGGAAGTAAAATGAGAAAGTTGCAGAAGGGTACCCTTAAATTTACTCGCATCTTCACCTGAACAGGGAAAGAAAAAATTAGAGATGTCGGAGAAGAAGAGTTTGGCGGAGGAGAGAAGGATCCGAAGCCCAAAAGATATTTTCTCTATGCCGTTGCTGTTTTGGGTATTGTTTGGGTGTGTGCCCTATGTGCCTGCATTTCATACTGCTGTGCCCATGGCTGTTGGAGACAAAACTCAACGCATGTGATGAGTCACAGCAGCAGAGACAACAACGCAGATGAGAAGCTTGTTAATTTCCACTTCCTCGTCAAGTAAGATGGTTTTCTTCTTCTATTTCTCCTCCTTTTTCCTTCTAAATACTTGATACCTATTACAGGGTTCATCCCAGTAACTTCTTGGTCCGCATTCGTTATTGTTCAATTTTTTTACTCTGGCTCGGTTCTCTTTTCAAGGCTTTGCACCACCAGAAGGCTTTACAATTTGTCATTTTTTAAGGTTTTTTAAAAGTAAGGGGCTGCGCAATTCCGCAACAAATGCCCCAAATTTCGAGTACGAATTCAGTAAAAAGCAGTTTCAAAAAGAAAGAGGTGACTACATGTGTAATAATACCAGAAAAGGAAGCGAATACGAGATGAAAGAAAGTGAACGAACTGAAGAGTGAGTTTACCTTCAAAAGGCGGTTAGCATTTCAATTTTTGAATTTTACCTGACTTTTCTTGTGATTGATAATAACAGAAAAGAGTCGATTGGAAACTTCAAGAAGATGGCAGTTTTGGAACATGGAGGCTGTCCCCCATTTCTGTCCGTTGAAGACGAACAAACAAAGCAATTTCTAAAGCCAGTTTTTCCCTCGGTGTGGCCCTATCAGTCTTCATTCATACAATTTGACAAGGAGCGACTGATGCCAAAACCGGCAAACAAATCAATGAATCCGACAGGGGGCAAAAATATAACACGTCCACGTGAGTGGGAAACGATTTCAAAGAAGCCATCAAATCCACATCTTGGACGGGAGATGAAATTTGGGAAATTGCCAAGCAGCACGAGTAGCAACACGGGGACCAGCACCAGCCCCAGCATCAACACGAGCACTTGTAGCAGAGAACAAACAAATGAGGGAATTAAAACAACTGAAACTGATTCCAAGAGAGGTACGAGGGTAACTGACTCAGTGGATGACGGTTGACATCTCATCGTCTCATCGTCACTCTTCGTTATTGCAGGCAGCACAGGCAGGAGTGAAAGGGAAAACCCAAAAAGCAAAACCTGTTCTACCTGCGACTACTCAATAAATCCAAGTTCCCGTTTTACATCAACTTCCAATTTTCAAAATATCGTAGGTATTCGGTAACTAAATGAACGTCGGAAACAACTACGAAAACCTAAAACAATTTGACTTTACAGATTCAATATGCCTTTACAGGAGGCTCTATGAAAATATTAAAAAAAGTCAAGGGTAAATGTAAAGCGATTCGTCGACGTCCCGTTAAGGTAACGATAAATAAAACGTTCTTTCCTCCTCATTTATTCCCATTCAGTTGAAGGGTGCTGAAACGTATTTTATTTAGCGGGTATCGACCGAAGAATCCGAAAGTGAAGGCGAGGCTTCTTGTTCAAGTGAATGCGACACAGCAGCTACATTTCCCAACTGAGAATAATAATGTGAGACCGAGAGGGAAAGACCGATAATGTTGCAGATAGAAAAGGGAAAAGTCAGTTGTCGGCATCAGTATTATGTGACGCAAATAAAAGCAAAGTATTGACAGTAAAAAAATAAAAAATTTTATTATTATATTTTAATTCATTTCTTTTATTATTCATGATTACTTCGATTAATAATTTCAATAAGGTAGAAAACTTTTGAGTTCGTCAGAATTAATAAAAACGCAGACGACGTTTTGTCGCTTTCAGGGTGAAACATCCATTTCAAAGGTCGGACTGCAGGTAGAGCAAATGCAATTCCTTTTCCAGGTCTAAGGCAGATGAGGCAAAACGCCTAAAGTAAATGAGAGGACCTTTGACTGGTCACGCAGGACCCTTTATTGCTTTAAAGAAAAGCAATTTTTAATACTATTAAATGTGCCATTCACACACACACACACACACACACACACACACACACACACACACACAATATACATATATATATATATATATATATATATAAATATGTGTATATATATGTACATATATGTACCTATTTAATAACTTTACTTTAACAATACTTCCCGTTGTTTTATATTATAAGAGAGAATGTGAAGTTTTAAAAACAAATGCAGAATGAGAATTGAGAAACTAGTACTTCGCGATGACTGTGTTCGATCAATCGTTTACGAGAATATTCATGTACTTACATACATATACATACAATCAAGCAAGCATGCAAGTACGCATTCACTCGTACATACACCTACATATTGTGTGGTTCGTATCTTCGCATTCAATCAAATTCTTAAAAACAAAGATTTAATTACAATATTCGATTTCTCCTTGCACAACCTTCATTCCTTTTGCAGTCAGTCATGGTCGAATAATTCTTTCACTTGAAATACCGATCTATGGATTTGCATAGACAGAATGCGAGAAATATGCCAAGAAGCTGAATAAGACCCAGACCGATACCAACGGCGATAGCAATATTGGCATGATCGAGCAGTAGATTTATGAAAGTCTTGTAGCAACCCTAAAACACAAATCACCAACGTAAAAGGGGCCATCGTCCGCAGCGTCAACGAATAAAAATAAGCAGATTCATCTAGTCCGTGTGTCTCACGCACTCACCGTCATATAGTAAGAATTGGCCTCCGAAGGTTTATAAGGACACCTTGGGTCTTTTGGGTTCAGCTTGTTCACATCAGCTTTGTCTCCAATCAGAACGCAACAGGCCTCTGGGACTGTCTTATTGCCCTCCTCAAGGAACTGAGATCCCTCGAAATCGTGAAAATTGTCCACTCCGCAACATTTCAACTGTAAAAATTATGAAATTATCACACTTTTTCACTCGTTGTCACGTGTTTATATTGTAACGATGACAATATTTTTACGTTCATTCACATAATCGATGGAGCAGAAAAATTCAAACAATTTATGTGGTTAGTCACCGAGTTAAATTGAGAAATACAAAAATGGACTTAAAGTCAATTTAAAAATGTTCACCTGAACCATCATTTGATTCCAGAAGAGCGTAATTCCGTCACTCTTTTCGGCAGTCGTATAGTATCTCTTTATCGTGGATTTAAATATTTCTCTCGTCTTTTCTTCGGCTTTGTCTCTGTAACCCAGAACCAAACCTCCAGCGGTTAATTCAACGACTAGAATGACGATGAGGGCGATGCCATACTGGAAAAACAACAAAAATAGTGTGGCACAGTGACAATTTAATTGAATGGTAGCCAAATAAACCCGTACGGTTTTACATGTTTCCGTACCAACTCTGAACAATTTTTCTTGAATCTACTTTTGGGCGAGGAAACCTTTTTTTCGGTGACTTTGACGTGGTACCTGACACATTTCTCTCCCTTTACAATTACGACACTTTCTACTACTCTTCCGCGTGTTGGTCGCGGGTCGGGTAACCTCTCTTTTCAGGTCTTTTTGGCTGTATTTGGAACCAAGTGCCTCATGACTTGGCTGCCGTTGCAGGTACTCGGTGTACTGCTCGAGAAGCTCCAACCGAAAGTGTGTCCCCTTCTTCTTCACTTCACCAAAAACAACACACCTGTTAAGAGCACTCTGCACGAGAGGTTCGATCCTCTCTGGTTTCAGGTCGAGCTTCTTTGCAATAGTTTCAACTATTTCCATTGAAGTCGAACCGATTTTTTCCTCTAGGTTTTTCAATGTCCAAATCACGTGTTCATTGTCTTCCTTACTGTACGTGTAAGACATTATTCCTTCGTGTTTGTGAGCCAATTATGAATTTGGAATACTTTCCAAAAATTTATAAGTAAATATCCTTAAATTAATAAAAATTTAGCAGAAAGCTACAGCCACAAAAAAACAAAGTGAAATTTCTCACTCTCCACCATTCTGAACGATTGTCTATTTGTTGTTTCTCTACATTTGGAAAATAAATAAAATTGCCACGCCATTTGAAGCAATTTAGGCCATTTGAGTGGTTTCATTATTCGTTTGGCATCCCTCTAATTTTGGGTTTTGGTCAAGTTTGGGTATGTTCGTTTCATAAGAGTTGGTTTCATTACCATTTTTACTTTCTGCCTAACTCCACAATATTCCTCATTTTCAAAACCTACACCAATTTACTTAATTTTAAAAGAAATTTTTGAAGAAATAAAAAAATCATTATTAAAGACTTTTAATGACTTGTTAGGTGTCCTTGAGGTATAGGACTTTTTCAGTTTTGTCCCTCTTGATAGATTTCTATTCTTCTCCAGAATGCAAACGCAAATCTCCCACATCTTTTGCTTATTTGGTTGGGCAATTCCCTTGCATCAAACGTTTTCCAAACTTTACTTAAGTGGACTTTTACATATTGATAAAATATGAATGAGTTCTCTTGGCTTTTCTTAATGGAGCACATATTGTCCTACTATGTAATTTGGGCTATTTCCTTGTTTCCTGTTACCCTCGTACCCATTTGAATTTTTAATGAGGAAGTTGAACTGTCTACCAGTCGACTTCTTTCAAAACTTTTACAAATTGGGAACTATCTTGGAAATCCAGCGCCGTAACTAATGAATTTCGAGTACATTTCCGATAGTGTGTGACTTCAGAATAAGCGATTTGAACAACCCGCATTTACTCCTCTGAGATTCTGACACTGAGTGAATCACTTACTGATGGTTATTTGGCTCATCCGATACACTGGTCATCTCTAATAGTCCTGGAGCATTTGCTCGACATTTACATGTCACGTCATACATATTCATAATACTTTCATTCTCGCGTGCTTCTTCTTGGGAGAGAACGTAAACTTTCTACTTACACATGTGAGAAGACACCTCGATTCCTTTATGGCCCCGCAGTAGCCCATAAAACTGATTATGAAAATGAATGCTCCAGAAGCGATTAGCATATATGCTACCTGATGGATGACATTGGGTTGTGTAAATTGCGACAGCTAAAAGCAGAAGACATTTAAATTAGTTTCTCTCGCAATTAGTGACTAAAATAAAAATTCTTTTATTACACTTAAACTATTCGCTCTAGTACCCAATTAACTTATTTAAATTGCACTATGATGTATCTCAGTACAAAGAAGTCATGCATTGTCGTACTGTTTCACTTATGACCATTCTCGGAATGGGAATACTCAAAGGAAATCATATGCAACAGTCTTAATGGGTCGCTTAATTGGGTGAGGTCGGTGAAAGAGCCAATAGCTTAATTTGACACTTGTATCACAATTCGTGAACTTTTTTACAGCTCAGTGTTTCCCTCATACAAGAGGCCAGTAATACATGGATTCACAACTGTCAGGATTTTATATACATACATAATATACACATAATCTACACAATACATATTATTATTACGAGCAATATCAAATTCCAATAATTGACATATAGAGAAACCCAATAAGTGGGTATCAATGATTTTTCAATTTTTGAAACGAAGCCTTCCATGGACAACGGCCAAACCACGTAAAACCACTCACACATGAATTGCACATGAATTGGAAAAATAGTTGTGAGAAATAAAATCATGAAACATGAATTTTAATAAGAAATATGTACGTGAAACAATAACGTAAAAATATATTGTTCACGCTGTGAACTAAGGAACCCCCTTGTGATCTTGAAGAAAAACAACCGCCAGTGCCACTATTATTTCTTCTCCCTGATGATGAAATCGCCGTAATTTATTACCTTCAACATTTAATGTATAAGCATTTGTTTTTATCATTTAACCATACGAACAAAAGAAATGTGACGTCTTGAAGGCTTTCATTACCAAATTTGTTAAAAAAAAATACTAGAATAATACTTTCAGCAATGGCGAAAACAATCAATTACTGAAAACTCCAAGGACATATGTTGGTCTGAAGTTCAACAACCCTGAGGACAAATGCCTTTATGCCTTTATCAATGCTATTATCATCCCCTTTTGACTACATAAATAGAAGACTTTTAATAATTTATTCTAATGACCCTGTAGGAGGAGTCGACCGTACAGAACCAACATATTGAAAAGGTCCCAGACGTGGTGTTACAAAGTCTCACTCACGTGAATAGACAATTTATGAATAATACGATTTAGTAAACGGGTCAAAAGCAAACGTCGTCGTGATACATCACCATGTTGGTTACCTTCAAAATTTATCATGTTCCTGCATATGATATTGCGCATGTTGCATGATGGGACATGATATTTAAGCTGTACCCAAATATAAATTTTAAGTAGCCAGTTTAGAACGTGGCAAATTAAATTCCAATATTAATTCAAGCTCGTGTGGAATAGCATTCTGGGGTAAATGTATTTGTTTTTAATTTAAGAAAAAGATTCTCATTCTTCATGGGACATATTTCTTCAGTTTTTTCCTTAATTTATGAATAACTTTACAAAATAAAAGGCAAGAAACATAGCAATATTTACATTTCAAATAAGCAAATTAAAAAGGCATACAAAACGATAGGTAAACAACTAATTTCACGTAACATGTCGTCGAATGCCGAAAAATGCCGGCTCTCAATCTCTGATTGTGATGAAAGTAACATTTACGTACTTACTGGGGGCATCACTGAGAAAAACTTTGCAGAAAAATCCTAAAACCTAACGATAAAAATAAACTTTAACTGGTTATGTTTTGGTTGGTTATGCAGTGTAGATATTCAATTTCCATGGTTCATGGAGAAACGTTGTAGTATAACGGATCAGACTAAACGACACAAATTGATTTCAATGCGTACAAGAAACATAAAGCGATGGCCTAAAGGTGGAAACATGAACAAAAAATGAAGCAGATATTTCATTATTAATTAAAAGAAATACCACTAAACAAATTTCGTTTCATGGTTAACTCTGATTCAAAGGAATACGCAAGTAGCATACTATAGGGCTCCCAGACACGTAATACTAGAAGAAGGAAAATGGAAAAACGTTGCGTGCCTCTGGGTGCAAGCCACGATTAATACAAATCCATTTACTTACTCCATCGACAACATCAGTGCTCTCTATGATTTTTGTCGCTTCAATAAATGACGATTTATCTGCCGCTATCCATATTCCTATACTCAGTACGACGCTTCCGGCGATCTAAAAGTTAAACTCAACTATTAGTATGATGCTTATTGTGTGATCGGCTTATTAAAATAAACAACTTACGAAGAAAACAAAATTAAAGAGACAAAGTAAATATTTGGCCCAACAAGCTCCACAGTCCATAGACATGATAGCTGCGACTTTTGAATCACACCAAACTCGGCATCTGGAAAAATGTAAAAGTCAAAGTTATTCAAAATGTTACAATGCCAGTATAAAACAAAAACGAGTCTTTTCTCTCATGAACCACCACTCTACTTGAAAACCGCAAATTGCCAAAAATCCGTGTCACTTGTTGAACGTGATACAATCGTTTCAAGTAAAAACCAGGCGAAAATGTGAATCAGACTTTTTTCCTATTCAGAGAGGACCTTGAATCTTCTATGGATAAGTTATTTTACTGAAAAACTCTTCTCATCTGCTGTACAATATTATAGCAAATGCAGCAATTGGACACTCCACTACGTCAAAAAATCATGCAATGATGCAGAATTATTGTAATCAATTAATTATACAATGACGAAATAAACAAAAAATACTACTTATTAATGATTAATACTAATGAACGCTAACATTTATTGTTATTCCTCAAAATTCTCTGCAGGCAAACTAAATTGACTAGCAAAACAAAAACTGGTTTTTTAGGTGAATAAACGAAGAGTTTGCTGTACAGATTCACTACACAATGGATAAATTGAGCCTTCAACTAGGCAAATGAATAACATCCTGAAACAATGAGTAGAACAAGCAGGAAAGTAGAGCAGAGTCACCGTACGTACCACGGTAAACAGTGCAACCGATCTGAACTAACAAAAAAGATCTACGCAGGCTGACAGGTTGCACGCTCGATGGGACATTTCTCAATGATTTTGGGAACGTCCAATATATTTTGAGGTAACATAAATTTTCCCAGTTAGTAAATTGGTAAAAAAAAATTGTTCTCAAGGTTGTTCAGTTTCCACCATGGGAATTGAAGACATTCACATTTGACTCGACGTGCAAAAATGTGTGCAGGTTGATGGGAGTCGACTAACTAAAGCAGTAGTACCTCAATGAAGAATAGTTAGTGATCAGAATCTGAACGGTTATAAGTATACCAGCAAAAAACAATGTCTATAGCCTCTGTGGCCAGGTGAATAAAGATAAACGTAGCAGTTACCAGTTCAAGGGAAGTGCAATTTTTGTAATCCACTTCGAATAACAGCTCCGAAGACAGAAGAATCCACGGAAAGTAGACATTTTGTTATTTAAAAAAATACACAATTCTAAACAACAACTCGATTGGCTCTCGCTCTCTCTCTCTCTCTAATGCGGTAACCCTCGGTTGCATGCACATGCATAACATGTTACACCATTTTCGTCTCCCTCTCTCTCTCTCTCACACACACACATAATTCATTCCTCCTTTGTACTAAATGATTCACAACCATATGATTTAAACGAGGAAAAACGAGTATGGGAGTTTAAAAGTTTTCATTATTGTTCTTTACACGTGACAGATGGCTAATTTAAAAAATATTGACGGAACAAATTGACCTCAATTAAAGGAAGGTCTTAATAGCCGATATGTAGAAAAGGAGAAGGTGGAACCAAAGAATCAAATGGAATGTGAGACTAAGAGCAAACTATTTGAAGCCTAGAATCAAAATATAGAAGAAATAACGAAATTTGCGAAATTTACCAAACTCATTGACCTCCGATGAATGTAAACGTAAAGCACTGCTTTAATAAGAAACAAAACTATTTCTGTGATTGAATTTCAGTCATAGTTTTTTATTGTAACTCTTTGACGTCATTTAACTTAATCAAGTTTAACAAAACTAAATTAAAACAAAAGGTGGTTTATTTCCCTGTGTGAGTTTGTTTGAAGCGTACAAGTTTGACCAAAGATTCAATGGAATCTTGGAAGTAGAGTTTAGTCGGTCAACACATGCTTCTTTGTTCATTTCAACACGGCTCGGTCATTGAATTCCTGGTATGGAGAGACTTTTAACAGTAAGAAACTCATCTTAGAAGAAAAGAAAAGACTAGGAAAAATAAAATAAAGGAGGACATGCGCGGACAAAAAGAAGCAAACGTAGGATATTTCAGTTTTGGAGTGAGTCCAGCGCTGCCAAGTGGGAAGTCGGACGCGGCCATCGCATCCTTCGCCACCGACGAACGACATGACTTAACCGTTTGAAAAGGCACTGCCAGAATACTTTTTTCTCTCTTCTCAAAGAGTTTTTGCCCGTGTTTTATTCACTTCTACTTACTTTAAATAACTCAATTCCCTCCGATTGTTATCGAATAGTCCGGCCCGATTGTCAGAAACAAAACTAAACAAACTTTTTCTGTAAAATTTTCAAGACGCCCGTTCCGAACTCGTCAAACGTGCCAAACAACGTGTAACAACAACAACACTGTGAAACGTTGAAATTTTAACTCGCCAGAGTACCCGATGCGGCAACTTAAAATGGCGGATGTACGCGTTTCATCTGACATTTCGGCCTAATGTTCTTAAGTTTCGTTTACTGTTTCTGGTTTCGTTCACGAGGGCGTCCAAAATATATTTTTTATGTTCTGCAACTCTTGGAGGGCGACATGACATAATTTTGAATTACGAAAATTACTCACATGTTCAAGCATTTTATATAACACAAGGAAGAACTTTCTTTTCTAGGTTTTCTTGGAACGTTTCCCTCCTCCCAGCCTTCCTTTTTCTTTTATTGGCACGTAAAATTCGAATACCGAACGTCATTTACGAAGATGAGTAAAACCCATTCGTAATTCCCACGCCAGTCAACAGCAGTTGTCATTATTTTCTTTTTAAGAGTGCGGTAAGTAGGAAAACAGAAGTCAGGTACGAAGCGCCTCCAATCCGTAGACCAGGGATGGCCAATGTTGTGTGCACTTAACAATAGACAGGCATGGAATATTGAGGTAACTTGGAACTGACGTGGACGCCGTTTTATTTTAGCCAGGAGCAAAGCAAGGCATATAATTTTTCCAGTCGTTGGTGCATCCTTCACCTTAAATCTTTTGTAAACTTTTTTGTCTTATTTTTTCTATGTCATATATCTGAGTTCTTCTCTGCAAGGTTCAATATAACAAGACGAACTCTTCCTTTGCTACTTAATACTAGTAATGAACCCTGACTTCGCCGGGAAGCCAAAACCTATGATATTTTCTTAATTTCCGTGCCCTCTGACTCACCTTCAAAGCCCAATTCTTAAAAATAAACCTCAAAGAAAAAGATAGACCGGTTGCAAATAACTTCACGACATGTCTTCTTTTTTTCTTGAAGCGGGTCATAAGAGTAAGACACAAACCAGGTGCAATCTCCAAAGTAGATCTCTAGTAGGCCGACCCGGTAGACCCATTCAAAAAATAAAAACTCACATCAATTCTATTGTTCATTCATCTATATATATATAATTCATTTTGAAAAAGTATGTTTTTCTTAAAGCATGTATGCTACAATATACCATCCGTTTGCTGATATACGAAATACTAAATTTCACAAACTTCCATAATGACGGTAATTTGAAGGACGTGATTTTACCTAGAATACCCTCTTCCCGAAAAGTGAGAACTAAAATGCCTTGAGGTCAATACATTTCATTCATCCGATTCTCATCACGACTGTCAACCCTTTCATTTTTTTCGATTCATAGTAAGCGTGGCATGAAAATGTCGATACTTTCGCAAAAATATATTCAGTAAATCAGTGAAATAATAATAATAATAATAATAATAATAATAATAATAATAATAATAATAATAATCATCATCATCATCATCATCATCATCATCATCATCATCATCATCATCATCATCATCATCATCATCATAGTGTAGCAAAATGGTTAAATTTTACAGTGTATGGGCTTCTGCGCCCGGGTCATGGTACGTGAAACCCGGTTGCAAGCTGCCAAGTGAGAGACTCGCGTGAAGACAAAAAAGTCCGTTTATTTCTCTGGTAGAACAACCTTGGCTTGCGCCTGGTACGAAAATTTTAATGGCCTCAGGCGTCTGGAATTCTTCCACACTGGAATTCGTGCTGTTTCGGATGAAATATATTTCAAAATTTATTAATTTCTTCATATTATGTCTTTAAAAAAATACATAATCAATCCACGCAACAGAAATTGAGATAATCAATTGTATTCATTGACGTTGTCGGAGGCATATTTCAGTCCCGACATATTTCTGGTTTAATTCGAACATGACACATTTCATGGTGAGCCAATTAGCGAAGTGTACATATTAATCTATCTAATATAAAACAAGATAAGAAGAAAAAAAATGCAACTGCCGTGAGAATTAAAAAAAGATATTTTTTCCTTCATTATAAATGTACGCAATGAGTCAGATTTTACTTATTAAAAATTTATTGTTCCTTCTCCGTGTTTTCGGTTGAGATTCGCACAGTAGCGTTTTTTTCAACAGAAATAAGAAACAGATTATTAATATTATTATTATTATTATTATTTTGACGTTTGCATCGATGAAGTCAAATTTTATTGTAAATATGTTTATGTTACCAACAGAAACAGAAAACCTGTTCCAATTGTGAAAAAAATTGCTCATTCTAATTGTGAATGAAAACAATTAGAAACCCTAGGACGCTTTCCAGCTCCATTACACAAGTTGTTAGAAATAAATGTGTATTCCGCATTTGTTAAATATCATTCGCGGTAAAAATAATAACGTGGCGACAGGTTCAACATTATCAGTATCATGGTCGTCACCATTTTACTGTTAAATTCTAACTGTTTCACAGGCACCCCAATAATTAGACTTGACTCCTAATTTTTGTCATTTGTATGTATTCAGACCCGAATAAATTTCAATATAAATTATTCAATAGCTTCGAATCATTAAATAACTGAAAACTGCAAAATTTTGTGACTACTTTTGTTCAAAAATTGAAATTAGTTTGACCGGTTCAACAGTTCAACAGAGCTAATACATTCCAGAACGAAGTCAATGAGAATTCATCATTGGGAAAATCCACGAATGTGTACACACATTACACAATGTGTAAGAATGTGTCTCTTGAATGATACCTTTTGAAAAGTGCCATCGGCTCAAGTGTTTTAAATGGGGACTCTTGTTATTAAAAGGGGTACAATTTTTTACTTTTATTTTCATGTTACGAACACGTTTGCTTCACATCAGGTCTTTCAATTGGCACCAAACCATTTTTGCTTTGCAGTTTTTGCAAAACCGTCCTCCATTTGTTAACTCTTTTTAACGACTGTTCTTTGCACAATTGATTTTCAACAACGGTATTTTTCACGGCGGGTTCGAAACTTGTTCCACTGTTTAATTTCTTACAATAGTCTCGTCGTACTAAAATTCCACTTTTCTGTTGAACCTGGGTCTCTGGGACAACTGATACTGCGGCCACAGCTTGTAATGGCAACTTGTGATTTGGAACCTGGGCGCGGACGGGAGAGCAAGTTTTCTCACTCGAGATTTCTCTCTCCCGACAGGATGTCAAATGAACCCTGAGAACCGCCTGTCGACTGAATAGTTTCCCACAAATGCCACAATGAAGAACACCATCGGCTATTGCATTCAGTCTCTCTATTTTGCCAGTACCATTGACCTCCTCCAGCTTAGAATTACTGTCTACAAGTTTTCGCTTGCTCGCTTTGGCCAGAATTTTAGGTCGAAGCCGTCGAATTTGTTGTTCTGTTTTATGATGGTCTTTAATGAAGAACAAAAAAGAAAAAAACATTATTTTTAAACCGTCAACAGATTGTCTCTATTAAGCTCCTCTAATTGAGCTACACATAATCATCATTTGGCACACCCTTGGCCAAGGGTGGCCATACTGTCTTTAGCCAAATTGTGTTTTTGTCATCTTTTTGATTCCAACTAACCTTTGCTAAGATGTCTATACGTGCTGGTAGGACTCGGAAAGAATGTTCTGCAAATAGGACACGGATAACAAATTCTTTCTTTGTGGTGAATTTGCACGTGGCGGGTCAGAGTTTGTTTGCTAAAAAAGTGGGTCTCGCAGACTGTGCACTTGAAATTCGCAAAATTTCCGTTGCCCTCCAGTTTCATTCCCTGGGGTGTAACCCTGAACTTTCCGTCCTCTTGCAGAACTGCCTCGTTACACGGTGATATTTTCTCGATTGCCTGCAATTCAAACAGCGATAAATTTCCACCATTCAGGATAAAAAACTTATAATGCGACTCAAATGTTTATTTGTCTCACCGGCAATTTCCATAATTCTGCACACGTTTTTCCATTTTCGAAAACTTTACTAATATAACTGGTACTTAAGTTTTCCAATTGGGAAGAAAACTTTGGACCGTGACCTCTTCTCAATAAAACACTTTCGGCTATGTCTAAATTACCCGTTGATCCTGGTAGATCGTCGGTTAACCTTATGGATTCCTTTCGCGCTTTCTTGTTTAATCCGTCGGCGATTTTGGCAATGTCACATTTTCTAGTAATTTTGACGGGACTAATTTTAATTCTCCTATAATGAAATATATCCTTGCAATGATTCCACAGTAATACAATATAATTAGCCATTATTGGTTGTTAAGTTAAATATTTATTATTATACAGTCGTTCTTTGCCTTGTCACAACTAGGACGTCCAAAAGCGTGAAATGAAAAGTTTGTGCAACCTCGATTGCATAGTCAGGATAATGAGGGACGCCAAGCATACGTGAAACATTCTATTCGAATTACTTTAACCCTTTCTGTAGATTAGATTACTCTTTTTATTTGAAGCTGTCTCGTGGACCAGTTCTAGGTCGCTGTTGAATCATTTCCATTGAGACAATAAATGTACAATAAGTGTACTTAAGAAATATAAATTAGTACAGACACAAAAATCATCTTTGTTTCATTCATCGATTCACTGTTCTCTCCTAAGATTTGTCTTTCAATTTGTGATATCCGTCGTTTTAGATCTTTCGTGGTGCATCGAAGACGTGGTGTATTGATTTCTCTTTTGCAGAGTAGACAAAATTAATTTATCATTTCACTTTCTCTTTCTCATCAAAATCCTTGTCGGTTCATTTTGTTGCACTTCTGTTGAAAGCGGCCTGTCATTATCTTGCCCTTAACGACAGGCCCATACTAGTCGTTAGTGTTTTGGCCATTTCGGGATTGCTTATTTTTGTTAAAAAACTTCTCGGGAAATATATTTTTTTTGGTAAATATATTTTTAATATATCTGCTAAATATATTTTTTGTCTTGAATATTTGTTTCTTCAACCTTAAGTATTATAATTTATTATGACTTATACATTTTCTAATTCGGTTATTTCGTCCGGTTAGGTCTAGCTTACAGGTTGCATCAAATAATGTAGCTTTGTTGAACTCCCCATGACGCCCCCAACTTTATAATGATGAAAGAAATTCATAAATTTCATTTATACAGTCTAAAGTTCATTTGTTAAACAAGTGAGGGCTAATTCTAGTATGCTTTTATTACTACCACGCGATCACTGTTTTTCCTCGATTGTGTTCCTGTTATACAAAGATTACATTTTGCGACATTTCGGGTGACCATGGCTTAATTTTTGGTCATTTGGTTTTTATTCATAAAAAATCTCTTGTGTTTGCTGTTTTATTTCCATTCAATGCAACGATCCATTAAAAACAGTCTTAGAGATGGTTGCACTATTTTACTTATTACTTAGTAGATGATCAAGTTTTCTGTTTTAAAGTAAGACGTGAATTGTACTTCCGTGTATTACTATAATATTGTAATGTACATTATTTATATTTGCAATCACATTAATATTACTACCCTGTATCTACATGAACAGAAAATTGTTTGATAATCAACAGGTAGTTACACAAAATTTTTGAATAGAATGATACATACCTTGTTGGTTTTAGGCAATTGTTTTTATCACTTTTAATGTCATTAGGAACTATTCTGTCACTAGAAAGCCAAACTTTGGTCTCCTTGGCTCCTCCACTGCAATTTACTAAATTGGATTCTATTCTGTCATCTTTTTCAAATACCTCCTTCTAAAATTATGAAAAATAATTAATTTAAATATACTTTCTTAAATGTATGATTTTAAAGAAATTAATAGAGGTTAATTTATTACAAAATTTATTATAGTTTAGGTTTTTAAGGTTAAGATTACCAAATTTACACACACAGAAACATGAATGAAAAAAATTACTAGGATTATTAGGGTAAGTTTTCACTCTGAAATTTGAATGTTTGTAATTTGAAAATATTACTTGTATGTAGTTAATTGAATTAAATGAACTGCTTTACATTTAGTATTTGATATTTAAAGAAATTGTGAAAAATTAAATAACTCCTAATTATACATATTACTGCAAAAATTATTGTTTGACAATGGCTTGACTTAATAATAATAATAATAGGAAGAAGAAGAAGAACAACAACAACAACAACAGCACAAGATGACAAAAATTGAACCTAAGAGTAATGGTTTTTTGCTACACATTTTATACTATATAAAAGCTGTGCAAGTGTTTACAATAGAGCAAGTTTCAGATACCAGAAAATGAACTAAATGTGTTGGGTAGTACATAAACCAAAAAATTTATTGCAATCTTACCTCTTGTTTTGTTATTTCCTCTGGGAAATAAGAAAAACTGTTAATACAATAAATTCTTTTGTGTGATATAAAATTGGCTAAACTCCTAAACAGATTTTTGCATATTTTGCATTCATAAATTATTGTACATTCATTGAGCAATAATTCTTGCAACTAAAAAAAAAATAATTTGAACATACGAGATTAAACCAAATATTTAATCAATACAGCAAAGTATTAAGTGAATTTTTAATGTTGAAGTACCTCATGTGTGCCACCAACAACTGCCTTTATTAAGTCTCGAACTCCTCTGACTCCTGTTTCAATTGGTTGTCTCAAAATGGATTTATCATTTTTCAATCTGCCTTGTAATTCTATTAGGGCCATCAAACTTTCTTGATCACCTCCAAGGGTCTCATCAGATTTCCTTAAATGCTTTGGTACCATAACAACTTGGAACGTTGATTCAAAATAAAACTATCTGAAATCACACCATTTTGTAACAATTGCAGTTAAATCAAAACATATTGTTTATATAGGTAGGTAATGTATTGTAAGCACGTTAGCTGCAGCCGCTTATGAATTAGCTTTCACCAATTCTCTAAATAGTGAACTATGTTAAATTCTCTGAACCATATTTCCAATTTTAATTCTAATGTCCACTATTTGTCTGGCAGTTTACCTAGCCTGGGCAACAAAAAATGAGTCGAAACGAATAAATTAATATAGGTACTTATTTATGTGCCGCTTTCATTTTATTTACCGCTAATGTTTAGTAGAAAATGCTCTCAACCTTAGAAAATAGGAAACGCTTGCACTGTGACATAGCCACGACCGGGACATTTAAGTGTCTCTCCTATCCACCTCAGTTGGAAACAAATTTCAAAATTATGTTACCTTCCATTTATAGAATAGTTTCCCATGACTATAAATGTCTTACAATTATTCTTTGACAGAGTCCGTAGTGACAACTGTACGATTGGCTCGTTTGGGCTACCAGAATCGTTAATATTTACTCACGGCTTCTGATGCGGCTTCTCCTTTTGTTCTCTTGACCCTGTTGAATAAGCCTTGCTTTATTTCATCCCATTTCCCCAATTGAATAATCCATCGGTTAACACAATCTCAAAATCATGCGAGGGGATCTGTAGAATCCTGTTAATCTTGAATTAAATTCCTTCTGTTTCTCACGGGGACCATTGAAGTTAGAATAAATTTGCACAGCCTCCTGGATTAACCAAGTCGCCTTCACTCTTACATCTTCAAATTTAAACGTCTTTACTCATTTTCGTTGTTACATAGAAATTTTAATTTCTGGTACACATATATACGCTGAAGATACTACAATACGACAGGCAAAGAAAATTATTCAATCCTGTCTTGCTGCGCTAACAATAAATAGCTTAAATTAAATTTTATTAGATTTTTTACGACTATCGATAAATTTAATTAATTTTTGTCATCTTTCCCAATTCTCGAAACTATTTTTTTTGTTTGAACTTGAAAATATACTTTTATTATTAATAAAATGATTTATTCAAATATAAGTTGTCTTTAAATTTTTCAGGAGCTAATTCATAAGGTTCGAATGAGATGAAACTCCCCAGTAACAATCAACAAAATGTCAAATACATTTTAAGCTCGTCTTTTAATAATAAAAATAAAGTGCTCTAAATATTTATTACAAGTTCTAAGTCGTTTGAGGCAGGGTTACAATCAATCAACTCTTATTTATTTTACAATAGGAAAACAAAACAAACAGAAAAAACTCGCAAAATTGTTGTTGTTTAAGGCGATCTCAAATAAAGGCAGATTCAGATTGGTTCTAGTGTCCTCCGCAGACAAATGCAACCAGAAGGACGCATATAACTCGATACAATATATACAAACGCTCAAATATAGGCGAGACATGAAGTGTGAGACATGAAGACATTTATTAAAAGGTAATATTTGTATGGTGTCCAAATTTTACTCAATTGATTATCACAAAATTTCGCCTTATCTCTTTTTTTGATCTTGGTTTATATATTAATTTACGTAGTCTTTGCTTTCAGTCTCGTAAATCTCATTCTCAACCCAGTATCTATTGAGAATATAAACAACTCCTTCATAAGTCGACATCATGATTGCTGTATTTGGTATCTGCCTTACAAGTTGCGTTCCAAGTCCCCTGTACAACCCTCTGTAACCTTCTTCCCTAAGAACGGTAGAAAGCGTCTGCCAGAAATATAAATATTTCGAACCATCCTCTCGCAATCTCGTGCGTGCCACCTCTGAAAAAAACATTGAAACTTGCTGAAAGCGTCAAGGTTAACGTCAGGTTAAGCACCAAGTTCGTGTTGCTTTAAAACATACATACCGTGAGGGTAGGCGATGCAAGAGGCGGTCGTCTTTGAAACGGCCGCAGCCGCCATTAATTCAGAAAAATCTTTAAATGTTTTGGTGTCTGATTGAGAGTTGCAATGAAAGGCGACTAGATGAGCTTTAATTTCTTCGTAAATAACAAAATGAACAACAGTTTCCGATATGCCGAAATAGGATGCCGTAATCCCCTTATAAAATCCCCTGATTCCAGATTTCTTGTATATTCTTTCTACACATTGTAGGGCGGTCATCCTCTGCCCGTGCTTTCCCTGTCTGTCTAACTGTAGCCGCGTTTTAACAAACCAAATCGGATTCGTAGTTGTGCTTGCTATGAAACCTAAAAAAGAAAAACCTTTGATATCATAAAAGTCAGTGCTATACAAAACACACTGTAATTGAATTTTATAAAATTTTTGATTCAAAAATGATTTTAAGTATCATATTAAGCCATGATTGAATGGCATTAAGGCACTTCTCCAAAGAAGCTATGCTTCTTGTAAATTTGTAATTTCTTGTACACTTCTTGTAAAGAGCCAATAGAGTCAATCTACAGTTAATAAAAAATCAAACTGTAAAGGCTTTCAGGGAGGTTTTTTGCTATGATTTGGTTGCTCTTGGTTAATCCACCTCTTTTGAGTTAACCTGTATAAAATTTCTCATTTAAACTTTGTACAGTTTAAAACTAACTGCTAGGGTTGACTCTCACCAGCACAACTAGCTGAACACAAATGTACTACTGCTGTATCCGGTGGCATTGCAGAATTAAAGAAGTCCTTTGATTGTGAATAGGCACAAAAATAGATTGCCCTGGATGGTGCAACACCCACAAGATTGGGTCCCAAACCACGGAAAAGTGCTGGCAGACCTTCATTTTTTACAATTTGCCTGGAATATTTGTGACATTATTAAAACAAGTTAAAAGTAATTGTGTTGAATTTAAAAATCAAAATTAAAATGTTCTAAAGTGACTCCAATGTTTTTCTTGATTTCAACTCGTCCCTCTCTGGCTAATGTAGCAATAAAATCTTTGTTAAAATCTACCTAAATTAATCTCCTTTTTCAGTTTCTAAATACACCTTAATACCGTATTTTTTGTTTCTTATTTGACATTTAACATGTAACATTTGTGTATCTTGTTTTGAAGCTTTAGGTATACACTTTTGGGAAATGTAGAAGGAACAACATTATCAGATACTAACTTAATAAAAGTGATTCCTTTCAAGTAGTACAGATTGAAGCATTTGAGCATTTACTTACTATCAGTATTAGTTTATTTATTATAAATGGTGAGAAAAATTGTTTTACAACTTTTTATGCTAAAAATAAAAAAAAGCTTTTTCAGTTAATGTGACTTTTTACAGCGGGAACTGATTTTTATATTGTTTTTCGTTATGTACTGTAGTTTCCAGTTCTTTTGAATGTAAACAAAAGAAAATTATATTTCTGTAAAGGTCACGTGTAACGAGATACAAGTTCAACACTAACGAGATAACAGCGGGTCAAAGCCGTTTTTGAAATTATCACCGAGAGACCATTAGTTATCTGGGCTAAAGTGCGGTAACAGATTTTTTAAGTTTCCCTTTCCAAATGACAAAATAATGTCTATCTTCCGACGGTTTCGAGTTTGACTGCCGTCAAAGCGTTAAAACGTCGGCCATAACACCTGGTCCGTCCGGCACGTCGCCCAATTCGGCGGTTTCAAAATTTTAATAACTATGTCGCAAAATAGGAGCAAGCTTAGTAACTACTAGAGATTTTCAGTAAAATGTGACCAGCACAATATTTTTCTGTAAATAAACTTATTAGATTCACAAGATACCATACATTTGATTAAAATATCAAATGTTTAGTATCAGGGAGCTCAGGGAGAGAATCAACAAACTGATATCACCAGCAGAATATCACTTATTTTGAAAAAATGCTACCAATAAGTTTATATAAAATTTAAAGATTTGTGTCACACTGAGTGAATAATATCATAAGAAATTTAACATGTATATCTTTATTAATTTAAAAAACTTACTTCAGACACCTAATTAACCCAATGGATTTTCCATCTCTTGGAAGGCCACCAAAATTTGAAACTGACAACATTTGTGTAGAATTCCTGATGAATGCCACTGTAGTCAGTCTTCTTCTAAATGATGGTATGGTTTTACATGTAACTTTATTGTTTGTTTCTAATGTTGCTATTCCTGGCACTCTTACATCAAATCCTGAATGGGAAGATTGTAAACGAGTTTTTACCACCTCCAATGGACAGGTTACCACTGCACCTGCAGTGCCTGCTAGTCTGCAAAACAAAAATTATCATAAAATAAGTACAATTTCACCATTGTTGCTGTACACACAAGATATTCAAGTTCATAAGTTAATATACTTTGGACATAAACAATACTAAAGGGTAAAGCCACTCCAATGTTTCAAAAATGAAACATTGGAGTGGCAGTTAAAAGGTTATAACATTTAAATGAATATTTTATATTCTTCAAGATTGTAAGACACAGGTAAAATTTTATTTATATAAAACGTGATGTTGACAACACTTCTCATCTACATATAAATAAACATAAATTTGTCAAAAATTTGGGTGTAATTATTTTATTATAAAGTTCTGAAAAGACTGAAGCAATAAAATGTGCTCCCTCCTTAGATTAAGTTTATGTGAATCGAAACGTATCTCTTCATTTACACATTATCACAACGAAAACAGTCGTGAATCAAAGAATAAGAGTTTGGCGGCAAGTCATTCTAAAATTCGAAAGTGAAGTTCGCCTGAGTACTAAGGCTGCTTGTAAGTAATTCAATGTTTAAGTAAGAAAAATGAAAAGTAAAGTAAATAAAGCATGAGCCTAAATACGCATTTTCCACCGGCAGAAGATGCCATGAGCTCGAAATTTTCCAAATTTAATTTTCTCTTACTGTACTCACCCTCCGGCGATTAGATGAATCGCGGTGTCTCTGGAGTGAGACATTATTCAGACTTCAGCGACAGATTCGAAACATTTTATTTGGGAATTTGCGATTGGCGCATAGAAAAGGACTAAAAAGGGAAAACTCAACAACTTTATTTTCTGCGAAATTGACTACGACTGATTTTAAAAACACATTTTTTGCGACGTTGCCTTACCTCGGGCAGAATCGCCGACCGACGACCACGTTCGTTGTGGACAAATTCGCGTTATGTTAATTTAATTATAATCATTCGCATTGATATTAACGTCCTCAAGGAGTTTCTAAAAGTCGAACATTATTCATTCTAACTTACATTATATAAAGTTTTTAGATGTTTATTTTTTATTGTTAAAGGCAACGTTTCATCTCTCGTAGCACACACTTGTCACGTGAAAAAGACCCAATCAAAATTAAGAAAACAGATATTTTGAATTCTGATTGGTGACTACAAAATACTTTCAAAAGAGCAACAACATAGAAAATGTCCTCTGCCATGAATCGATTTGTTTATTAAAAGAATAATTTAGTTTTGTAAAGTGGCATTCATGTCGACCGAAAGACTTTTCAGGCCGGACCTTAGGTATAGAATAAACTTTCTTTATTCCTTCTTAAATTGTGCTCTTGTTTTTTATGTCAAAGTGCGGGCCAGTTGTTTACGGTAGCTCAGTGTTAAAAATACATATTTTAAATATCTGTTGTTTCCTTTCGAACTAATAATAGAAATTGTGCACCAGTACATCTGATAAGAATATCATGCAGGCCTTTAAGCTCAAGTGTAGATATATTTCATTACATTAATTTATATCTAATTATACTAAATTTCTTATAATTAAACTTTTCTATGACACTTTAAACCATTCAGGGTCAGACACATTCCATTGTCTGTATACACACATATTTATTATTGATTAATAATTACTGTATTGTAGTAACAACTTTCTTTCAGTAAACGACACGAGTCAGTTGTTGCTGCTCTTGCAATGAGAATTTCATCATATCACAAAGCCCTCTACTGTTATATTTTCCTTAGTGTTTGGATATTTTTACTAGTGGCAGGTAATAGTTAATTTAACTTTAATGTGTCTAGCACTACCTCCATTCCATTGATTTGTTTCTGTTGGATATTGTGCCTAGTGTATTTATTTTCATTTTAATATAATTTAAATTATTTTAAATTAATTTTCTTTATTTATTTTACCTACCTGGAATATTTTTATTTGTTTCTGTGATTTCTTTTTGATAGCACTGCATAAATGACAAACAGTTCTTTTTATTTGTTTAGTAATTAAGAATAATTTGTGAATGCAATCTTCCATTTAAATATTGTGGTAGAAAGCAATTTGTTAGGTAAATGATGTTGCAACATGGGAAAAAAAAGGTATGCATTTTTGTATTTTGAAATCACTCAAAGTCCATGCTGATTAATGCATTAATTTTTTTAATTTTTGGCCAACCATCAACAAGGAATGTACAAATACATAGGAACAGAAGAAAGTCCAACATTCAATCATTTGACACAAGAAAGTTTGCCTCCAGACTTCCCAAAAGATGTGAAAAACGACATAAAAATGAGACGAATTTTCAAAGTGTGTAATCCACCAACTGAGATAACCAAAGGAAGTGAGGGCCTTCCTGAGGGCAACCACACCCTTGAGGGGGTCATCATATTCCTTCGCCATGGAGACAGAGGACCAATGTCACACGTTCGAAATATAACGAGTGTGCGTTGCGACCAGGACCTGATGCAGGAACACAGCCTGTCAGTAAATCCTCTTTATTCAGCCTTTAAAACATTCATGAAGAATTTGTCCATGCCTGGAAATAGGCCAGTTGGTGCTGAAAAGTTCTTGGGAAGTTTTAATGACTTTCAGTTGTCGCCACCGTTATCCAAAAAATGTCAACTGGGTCAACTGACTCCAATTGGTCTCTCACAAATCCTCAAGATTGGTAACATTCTAAAGGAAGTATATGGGAATCGCCTGGGTATTGGCAATTCGACCTTGTCTCGCAACAATGCCAAACTGTATACCACTCGATACAGAAGAACTGTTCAGAGTGCAATTGCTTTTCTCACCGCTTTTCTTTCCCCTGAAGATTTGCTCAAGATGAACCTGCAAGAGAGTTACAGCGTTTCTTTTTGTTTTAATGATTGCGCCTGTCCAGCAGTGGACAAATACAGCCACAATTTTGCGAAAGAACGTACTGAACATTTTCACTCGCATCCCGCCGTCATGGAGCTGGTTAAAAAAGCAGCCCCAATAGTATACGATAATGATATAGATGGGACACCATTATTTAATGATCCTCACTCTCTGCGAGATGCTTTTCTAACCTATGTCTGTCACGGAGCCGAGCTGCCCTGCATTGAGGCAGAAGACGAAAAGAAATATTGCGTGCATATGGACCAGGTGACTGGTTTGTTTGCCTACACCGAATGGGAGGCAAAACAATATGCAAAAAGTGTTGCATTGAAACGTTCCTCGTTACTGAGGGCTTACGGCGTCCTAAAGAACGTTGTCTCTCATATGTTGAGTATCATTTCCGAAAAGAAGACAAAATTGGTGTTGTACTCAGGTCACGATATGACTCTACAATATATAACAACTGCTCTAGGTCTGCTCTCTGAGACAACAGCCACAGCCTACTACGCTTCCCGATTGATACTCGAGGTGTATAGAGGAAGTGTCTTTGACAATGAGTCCCACCCTTCGGCCTATTTCTTTAGAATGGTTTACAATGGACGCGATCTCACTGACCATATCCATTTTTGTAAAAGTGTAGGACATACACCGGAAAATGAGGGAATTCATAACTCATCCACGAGCGAGATTCCACATCGGAAACAGTACGCAACGACGTTGTGTCCAATCGAGGCTATCATTCGCTTTCTTCACGATGACTACTTCTCTACTTTTAATGCCACAAATTTTAAAGACGCCTGTACCGTACATTCATAGTCATTTTCTTCCATGTCAACTGTTCACTCATCAATTCTCGCAACTATCGCACCGTAATAATAAGTATTGGTGCAAACTGAAAAGTGAAGATTTTTAATTACCGGACGCTACTGCCAATTACGTGAGAATTCGTTACACTCCTGTAATTCTTAAGTTCCTTTAGTTCTTTGAGGTACCACAAGGATAAATGTTCAATCAAATTCATCTACAATAAAATGACAGCTTAGCGCCATTTTATTCTTCATTAAAAATTTCATTTCTACACGTCAAATACAACCCGAGTACTGTTGGAAATAATGTAAATAAAAGCTTGAAACAATACGGTAAATTGCAACATAATAACAAAAGTTTAAAAATAAATTATCACGTTATGCAAAAATATATTTTCAAATGGATTGTTTACAATGACTTAAAAAAACAACAGAATTTATTTAAATTAATTCGGTATTTTATTGTTAATATTTGACTTTCCCGTGCAAAGGGTTTTCACATAAAAAGCCTTACATGTAAATAACAATTTTAACCTCAACAATTGTAGTTGTGTTCGTTTAATCAAAATTAATACTCCAAAAATGATAGGAATTGGCAAACTAGTACAATTTTATTTAACAGTAATGTGAGGGCCAACTCAATCCAAATTATTTAAATTATTAAAAATTTCTTGTGCCCTTGTGTAATTTACAAACTGTGTATAAGATATATCTCTAAAATTGTCATTTCAATACAAAACAATATATTATATTTTTCAACTAAAAAGTAATAAAATAAATTTTAATGTAAGTATGATGAGTCTTCAAATTTGTAAACAAACCCATTCGTTAAATATACAGACCGACACTAAAAGGACATTAAAGAGGCCCGGGTCTAACCGTAGTTTTAACATCACTGTTGAGATTTATATTTAATACTTAATATACTGTACTTCTTTTTTACATGGAAGTGAAATATTTTTAAACCTAACCAAGTGATTGTAAGTGTGGGTTGTTTCATATTTATACAAATTCACTGCCCCGTAGCAGAAATGGAATGCACTTTCGTTTATTAGAGTTCGAAAAAAAGCATTTTAGAAGGAAAATACCAACTACGGATTATTTGTGATGGGCCTTCACACTTTTATTCTTTATTATCATTAAATTCATTAAAATTTCTGCTTATTTAAAGACTTGATTTGACGTTTGTCTCTCCCAACACAAATGCCTTGTAGTATTTGTTCATTTGTTCTAAGAAAATGAAAGTAAGCACCGTGTGTGGTCCCAGCCTTGCATAGTAAGGGGTGAAACCTTTCCACAGAGCAAACACACCCTCGTTTCTAATTACTTTGATCAAAACATCTCCGGCACCTTTGTACTCCGGATTGCCATTAATCGTCTTCATGTTCTGAATTCGCGTTTTGGCAATGTCGACGGGCATGGAGGCTGCCGTTGTCACAAAACCTGATATCATGCTGCTGACAAAGTGACAAAACACATTGTCCTCAAAATAACCTGAGCGAGAAAAAACAGGAGGTCTTAAATCAAAATATGTCTCTTTAATACCTAAATAGGATGAAACACTCTTACCTGTTGTGAGTAAGTATTGCTTTGCTTGGGAGTAAGAAGCTAACTGAGCTGCATTTACCACCATTGCCCTTCCCATGGTAGGTACAGCCCCTCTCCAAAGGGTTAATATTCCTTCCTCTTTCGAAATTCTCAGCAATGCCTCAAACACATTTTTGTAATTTCTTCTTTCTTCCAGGGGCAGACGACCGTCAGCTGTCATTCGAATAAGTGCTACTTCAGCTGGGGTGCCAACAAAAGCTCCCGTACACCCCGCCGCCATTCCCAATCCGGCCTTTACGAAAAATCCCGGAGGTATGCCGTCTTTACTGTGCAAGAGAAATATATATGTGTGTTTTCCATTAGCACCAGGGAATATAGTAACTACCTTGGGCATTGTGACTACATTTTATTCAGGAATGTTTGGTTCTTTGGTTGCCTGGTTGAACAACCTTCATGCCACACAACAGTTTGCTGAACCCACCTTACAAATGTTTTGTGTTCAACATTCCCGTCAATCTGTTTCAATGCCTAATAAAATACTGGTTCCTGGCCCTCCAGACAGAACTGCAGTTGCAGATCTTTTTACGATCTCTGGGTACACGTAATGCACATATTGCATCTACAGTAAGCAAATCAAATTCTGGTGTAACAAATTACCCCGTGTAATTTTCGAAGAGCCAAGTGTACACTCCGAGCCGGGTTGTTGTATAAGTGGCTTGTCGTAGTAATCCAGCTGATAGTCCAGAATACATGGCCACAATTCCCTCATTTTTTAAGATACTGGAAAAGGCATGGAAGCTTGTTCTGTATTCTTTTGCCTTTCCATCAGCACCACTGAGTTGCATTCTATTTTTGACCAAGTCTAGGGGCTGAACAAAAAATGTTGCTGCCATTCTGTGAAAATAGAAAATATCTTTATCTTATTACATTGAAAAACAATAATAGGTTCCTGTTGACTGATATTTCATATGTAAAGCCACTTTTGTACACATAAAATAAACTTTACAATTCATCTAAGTCTGTTGTATTGGTATGGAATTAAGTGAACCAAGGTCACTGCCTAACAGATGTTTAATTTAGAGCATAAACACTGATGTTCCATTAATGGCTTATTGGAAACAATAAGCAGCATTAATACCTTCAATATTACTGTTCAATTCAATGTTACTGCCAATTCAAAACCACAATCTAATCTAGATATTACCACGAGTAATATCTAAGTTGGTGGCAAGAGATTATTGCTTACAAAAGCAGCTGTAAAATTCCACAAATCACTCAGGAAGTGTGAGGAAGAAATTCTACAACAAATTTAACAGTAGTCTAGATACTGATGGGTTAACTTATTAATGAAAAAATAAAAATATAATTTAAATTTTTGTTATGTTAATAGCCAAAAAAGTTAATGTAAAACAAAATAAAAAATATTAAACATTTAAGATTTCAACCATTTTATGAGATGAAAAGTGCCACCGATCTTTAACCAACCAAACATTTAACATTCATTGCGAAACATCAATATTGGAGGCACACGGCGGACAAACGACATTCGATTGACCTTTGAATAAATTTAATGTAACTTAAGTGAAAATATTTCCGAAATACAATGAAAAAAATAACATTTGAATTAATAATTGTCAAACTAACCCCGACAATCCACCAAAGGCAAATTTAACATATTTTGGCATCGACTTTGTGGCATCCTGTGCCATTTTGCAACAGTTTTGTAATCACAGAGATATCCAATTAAACCGAATAATTAAAGGTGACTACCAGTGAAAATTACAAAACTCACTTCCAAACATATTGCATTAGGTGCATGGTTAGCACTAGCGGAGCTGCCAACCGCACCATCAAAGACAAAAATTAAACGTCGCATTAACGGATTTATTCCGTTTTTTTTAATCACTCAAAAAGTTTATTAAACTTACTAGCATTGTTTTGGTGTAAAAGTCGTAGGAATATTACTGTTTTGACAGAATGGATCAGCGGGAAAAATGTTTGTTATTTTTAATTCTTATATTTACAAAAAATTTATATAGGAACAATTATCAAGTTTTGAAACTATTTTATTTCATCTTTAGTCAGAAGATTAAATAAAAACACTGTTTTTTTCAAGACGTCAATTACTTCGGTTTTGTCTCCCTCACTGTAACTGATAAAATAAAAGGGTAAATCCTTTATTTTTTCGACATCTACTTCCAAAATGAAAATGCCCATGTCCACGACGTCTTTAACTTTACGCCGTTTTGTTCTAAACCAATCGGGTCTTTCCCTATCCAGAAATAAATTTAGACAGCGGTATAACACTTTCAAGTAATTGTGAAAGGTTACTACGCATTTTTTAGACTTTATGTCGGGCTGAATTTTCATGAGAATATTCAGAATGTGAATGATATAACACAAACCGTTGTTAGCACGCAGTATAAATTTTACAATTACATCAGTGCAACGCGATAACAGCGACAGAATATCCGACAAAAGTGAAGGATAAGAATTGCATTCAATCGCTTGAATCCAGCTCAGCAACGCATATTCTGAGATGAGTAATGCCGATTTGTTTACACACATAAGTCTTTCTAATACCTGAAAAATCATAATCATGTAAGACTTCCGACGTGATCAAGAATGTTTAATACTATTGTCAACAAATCAAGAAGCGAGCACCTGTAGTACTAATCTTTTGGTATCCAGATCACACAGTGGACTATTAAAAAAACAGAACATAACTTTAAATACCATGGTGTAAAATATTATTTTTACGTCTTCATTGGTTCTCGTTCCATCTTTCAAAACATTCAACAACCACTCCCTGTGTCTCCTGCAATATATATTACAAACAAATAGAACCACTTGGTTCATCTGAATTTCCGTATTGACATCAAAAATTTACTTACCCGAAAGATACCTGGGAACTATGAAAAAGAGGCAAAAATTCAGGTACAATGTTAAAAGCGAAATAGGGTTTTGCAAGAAGAAAATTTTGTAAGGGTAAATGCATTTCTGCTGGGTGCTGTGACAGTTCTAGGGTCATTCTGGCAAAAAATAAAGTCGTAATGTTGGGTAATGGATGCTCCGAGAGGCCTTCCATACCGAACCTCACGCAATTGATGAAATGCATCCAAACTAATTTTTGTTTTAGGTTCCTATAATAATGAATAATAAATACATACATATTGGCTCTAACATTTGAAAATTTCGGGAAAGTAACTTCTCATTTGTATACTCACTGACTCAATTCGACATGATTGTAAAAACGGGTTAAAACTAGTGCAGCTACCATTCGAATGGATTTGCACTCGCTGGACAACGCCCGAATTGCGTAGGCCAAGGGACCTTTGTACACAAATGGCAATGGGAAAACAACAGCGCCCGGAGACAACAAACTTACGAAAAGAGGCAGAAGAAATGCCGGATCGTACACGTTGTCACTGTTACAATTGTCTCGATCGTCGTTTAACTGCAATACAAATTAATTTAAAATGAAGCTTGATTACGTTTTCTTCTCAAATTACTCCCTGTGATTTCTAAATCATACATTAAGATTTCTGTAAATAGGAAATTCTTTGAGTGACATCTCAATTTTTTGTGATTCTAAGAGATCCAAGACATTTGTCATGTTGAAACGCTGCCAAAGTGATAACCCTGTTGTGTTTCCAATGCTATAGTGAGAAACGGCGGTTTCGCCCCAAATTAGTGGTTCGTATTCACTAATTTTGTACCCTTTTGATTCATAAGTCCTTAATATACGCAATAAGACTTTGTCGGATGCAGATAAAGTGGCAGAATATGATGCCAAGAGGACTGGAATGTGTTTTGAAGACAATTCAGTTGTACACCTTTCTGCCAGGCACAGAAACAATTTGACTAACTCCTCTTTTAATGGAGTATTTCTAAGCATCAAATTAAGAAATTGTGAATGAGAAATGAACATTTGAAAAAATAAGGGTATAGTTTTATCGGTTTTTTCTTGACTGTGGATAGCAACGACCAGTAGGCGAAGAATTTTCAATAATTTTGGATACATAATTGTTTTGAAGCACAACCTGCAAGAAAGAATTACCTCTGAGCTAAAACTCCCTAAATAACTCTGTCATAATATAAATATGTAAATGAACAATACCCTAATGCAAGTTTGAAGAAGTCCCTCCATTCTGCTGCACCACCGAGGGCCTCCCAATGAGTGCCGTCATAAAGACCTAATAGTTTTGACACGGTGGAACAATGTCTGTCCCAATTCGATTGTTCCACATCGTTGGAATTAATAATTTTACAGAACTTAACAATGAGTCCTCTCAAGTAAGTTTTAATTAAGCTTCCCGTTTCAAATTTGTCAATTACTTCCAAATATAATTCATGGTTAATATTTCCATTTTTCATATCTTTTTTTAGACCTTTCAGAAGCTTTTTATCTGCAATACATTTTGAGAAAAGATTAAAAATTTTTTAAAATCTTCAAGGAGAATAAATAAAATTAATGTGCGGTGAAAATTCAAACAAGGTTTGCTTACCTACAAATAAGTTGACCAAAATTTGGACAGCGGGAAGATTGTTGGAAAAGAAAATTTCATTTCTTTTATTCAATGCACAATGAATATCTTCCTTGTATTTTTGATAAAGTTTTTCCAACAAGTAAAATAGGTCAGGTGTTTTCTCTTTCGTTACTTCAGAATATCTCAAAAGTGGAGAATTTTCTCTTTCCGATAGAAGACCACTTCGTAAAGGATCGGTTTTTGTCAACAAGGCAGATAACATTGGGAAAATTAATTTCGACTGCAAATGACTGGATGCGATGGTCAGGAATGTTTTCACTTTGGCTGGATCATTGAGTAGAATTTTCCCAAGAAGGGCAGTGGTGTCTGTAGTGTTACTTCGTTTAAGAAGAACGGAAATAAAATCTGTAAACAAGACGGTATGTTAAATATTAAAACTAATATGACTTGACTGAACTAAATTGTCATAATCGAAAACTTAAGACCATTTTCAATGTTTAACAAATATGTTGGATTTTCTTGTAGAAGGCAAACAAAACACTTGTCCAAAAACTCAAAACTGCAGCACCCCAAATTATCTAAATATTTCATTAAATCACACAGCATTTTAATCATATTTTCATCCAATTCCTCTTCCCGACAATACAAATCAATCAGTTTGACCAAAAGTAGTGCCCATTTTGAGGGTTTGTCATTTTCTATAAATAAATTAAAACCTAAAACAAGAAATTAATTTAGGTAAGTTTAAAATTTATGTAAAAACTAAGTCATACTCTGGTAAAAACCATTAAACAAAAAGTATTTAAAAAATCTGCATGTAAAGCTTTCTCTCTCTCTCTCTCTCCCCCCCAACACACACACGCCTGATTAGACTTACCTAATCCGCTGGTTAAATCTTTAACAACGTTCACAATTTCTAAATGATGAAATTTAAAAATATCAATGACAGTTTCCAAATGATCAAAAATTTGAATGGGCTCTCCCTTTTTTAATTTTTTATGTAAGCCTTTTAGAAATTTGAATTTCCAACTTTGTACAAGAGTTTCGTTTCTCACTGTATTTTCTATGTTTTTGTTTTCCAAGATAATTTTTAGAATGATTTTTGTCCAGTTGTAACTGGTGGTGTTTTTGTCGGCAAAGACATTGAAAGCATCCAATAAAGTTTCATTCAAGAAAACACACTGAACAAATTTTTTTGAAAACATGACAGAGTCATCATCGTCATGATTTATCAAATCCGACTGTAATAAGTGCGTCAAAGCATTCAAAAATTTTCTGCTCTGCCTTTCAGACAAATCGTCGTGAACAATTTTAACAACCAGATGACCTAGTAGCATCGTAAGCAACTGGTCGACCTTAAAAGTGTTCAATTTTTCGCTTAAAAATTCTTTTATATCTCGACAATCCTGTTCATTAAATAACCATGAAGTTATCTCTTTTTCAGAAGGACACAATACAGCATTCAGATGATCAGGCGAAATAGCGTTGTTCGTCCAATTTTTCAAATATTCCAACAAAGGTTTTCCCAAAATTTTTTTTACTCCTTTCTTATGATCCTTTAGAATTATCGTCGTGGGATGTAAGTATTGCAAGTGAAGAATGACATCAGAAAGATACATCCTAATCTCATTTGAAGTGTTCCCATTCAGTGTTGTTATACAGTGAAAAAGAAGAGGAGAAATTTGCTCTCCTGAAATGAAAGCTCATTACAAAAACATGTTCTGAGTAAGTGACTCCAATGTACGAAGCTAAGGAAGAGGAACCAATATTCTATGAGGTATTACTTTTCGCTTACCAAAATTAATAATTGACGATTGAGAACAGCGGTAAATTGATTCGACCAAATATTCTGCAACAGCAAACCTATTCTTTGGTTGTAAAGCAGAAAAACAGGACAGCCAAACATCGGGTTCTGATTTATTTTGCTCAAAAATAATCAAATTTGACAGCAATTTTCTGGTGAAGTTCAGCGACGCATCGACGGACAATTCCAGAGAAATCAAAAGTGATGTTTTAAACAATGCCTTTAAGAAACACGACAAATAATATTGGTTGTACACTTGGTAGCAAAAGCACTTTTAAATTATGTGAGGTTACCATATCCGGAGTCAGAGAATGGATATCAATTTCGACAAACTGAACTATTTTCGCTTGAATGTCAACGTAGTTTTCATTTCTCAATATGTCTTTAGTTTTATCCAAATGCAGCAGGAGATCTGCAGTTAAATTTGGTAGAATCCCCATAGTTTCCGTCTGACACAAGACAATAATTTCCAGTGATTTTAGCACGGCACAAAGATACAATGCTCTAACCTCGGGAGTTAGCACGTCGACAAAATCTTTGCGGCATAAATTTTGCCAAAGAATTACCGTATCTTCCAGTTCTGGTAAAAACTAAAAAAAATGGGATGAGATATTTAATAATAATTAATTATCAGGTAACCCAATCGCGGACTTACTTTGGAAAAGTGTTCTTCCAGAGAACTCGTTATATTTGGTTTCCTCTTTTGAAAGGCGTTTACCAGGCGTTGTGTTGCGTCCCACATAGTTGCAAATAATCTTAATGAGTTTATGCGTACATCCAATGGCTGACACTTTTCGGTCCCGAATTTGGCAATTCGAAGCAGGGAGATGGGCATACAAAAGATTTTGGCCGTCCTGTAGATCTGGGACTCCGAGATTTCGTTGCTTGAACTTTTCAATAAAGTGATCACGTCTATTCCTTTAATCAGCTGTAGAAATTTTAAAATGGTTTCATAAGCATGTTCAAATTCCTGAGTATAATTTTGAGTTAACAAGTGTCCACTGAAACTTACATTTTGAGCGAAACGAATGGCTTCGACCCAATTGGAAGAATTTCGCGGTTGAAAATATGGTTCTAACGTGACCAAAATCGGTCGTACTAAATCCGGACAACATATCATCGTCTTCAAAATAATTTCGGATACCTTAGCATTGTCTAATGGATTTGGTAATCCCTGAATTCCCAAAATTGGTTAAGCACAAATTATATAAATTTCCAAATGACACAAAAGGAAAGGCTTATGGAATGTTTACCTCAAAAACTGTTAGGAGCAACTGGTTATTGGTTGCATCAGACATTCCCATGGTTTTATCAGAAAATGATACACCATACTTTTTAGAAGTGCACAGTATGAGTAGAAAAGAATGAACAGAATCCACTACCAAAGCTTTGTCCTTTTCTTTCACATGAACTGCTACATGTTTCTTGTTTGCTCCTGTAAGGCACTGCTTTAAGGGTTGTGGCCCAGTCCATTGGTATAAGTCAAACAATGATTTAATAGTCTACAAATAAAATGTGTAAAATATTAAAATACACATTTATCAGCAAGGCACAATGCGTATATGATTCACAACCCACCTGAGTATTGAACACTTTAAGTTTAAGGCTCTTTGAAATTTTGACATTTTTCAGAATTTTATCCTCCAGTAAGGAAAGTGTCATACTAACTAATTCAGCTTCATCATATTTTAATCCAGGAATAATAGCACTCAGGAAACCTTAGTAAAATATTTATTAAACTATGTACCACCAAAAATGTTAAATTCCAGCTTCCTTACATTTCTTACCTTTTCTGTCCATCAGTGTTTTCAAAATTGTTTGATTTCCACCTACCAAAAATGACAAAATAAATAAAATAAAGTATTTCCTCACAGATTCCTTTTCTGTTGATGGCAAAAGTAAGTCCTCTGTCATTTTTGATGAGGGTGTAAATAAATTTAGTATTTCACTGGCAAAGTGCAACTGCAGAGTGGCTATTGCAGTTAGGAGTTTCAAAGCAACCTAAAAATTTATATTAATTTTAAGTCAAGGCACAGATAAACAAAAGAAGAAATAATATGTTTCTATAATTTTTGAGTACATGTCTTACTTTTTTGTGCTTGGCAACATTCATAGACAGCATCAACTGAATTGAGTCTACATGAAATTGCAGAATTTTTTTGGCACCAGCCAAGCACAGGTGATGATACCTTGAAGTGGGAGACTGAAACCTTAGGAAAAACAAATTAAGATAAAATTATTGAATATTAAAGATTTTCGTATGAATCTGAATTATATTGTCTTACTTTATCATTATATCATGTTCCTTAATTACCCTTAAAATAAGCTTAGTTACTATTGATAATGATATGATTGGAACAAAAAATGTTTTGCTTAAATTGTATATGTTTTGTGTATTAAGAAGCTACCAAACAGCAATGAGTGTTCCAAAATGTTAAATATGTTTTCTTTCTTTCACATTTCTTTTTTATGTATAGAGTCAGTGCCAAAAAGGGCACCATGTTGCACACAAGAACAATGAGCATGTTAAGAGAAGTGAAGGAAGGGGCAACAAAGCAAATGACAAGAGCAAATAAATATCCTCTAAATACCAGTAAGAGATGACATGTGCAAAAATGTATACAACTTACACACCTTAACAAAAGTAATTGGATTGCTTCAAACACTGGTAAAGCAGTTGTCAGATCTCCTTTAGCTGTTGAATCAATAATAGAAAGGATTTCTCCTATAGATCCACCATTCTCCATGTATTCCTCAGCAACATCACAGCCACCACTGTTGTGCAGTGCTGCACTTGTAAATCTCTTTAGGCCTGGATAATTGTTTTAATATTAATACATTTCTCTAAATTAAGATCTTAAATTACTAGTTACACTAACTACGCGAAAAATAAAAAAAATTTCAAATTGCAACATGTTTTAAACAATTGAGACAACTGAATAATGATTGGTTTTCTCAAAACTTACTCTTTAATGCTTCGGTGCTCTTCAATTCATTCCTAAAAGTTGTGGCACAAAAATACTTTGCTTTCTTCACTGGCATCCTGATGTCCTCCATTTTGTTGCTCATATATAGTTTAATAATGTCGATATGTACCCACGGCCAATTAATAATTTCACACTTGCACATTAACTCATTCAGTGATTCATAACATTTTACATTCTACATATTTGATGAAACAAAAAGCGCTAAAAACAATTTCCATTGGTTTTACGTATTTAAGTTCTTAATAGCCTCATAATAAGTGAAGGGGTTAATCAATTTGTCTGGGTAAGCGAACCCACGTGCTTGATGTAATCATATTTAATAAAACGTGTCAGCAGGAAGAGTGGTAATTTCGATGATTTCAAATTTTGTCATTTCTTGGTCTTATCATTTAGTGCAAATCATTTTAAAATTGTCTCGTCCTCCATTTTAAGTTGAAAGGCATATGAGTAAGGAAGTAATAACAGCCTGAAGTAATTATTTTATTTACAAAATTCTAATGAATTGCAGCAAGTTAAAAATATGTTACATTTTTCTTTCCGACTAAATATCTATTTATTAATTTTATTGATTTATAAAATAACGATAAACACAATTTGGCAGTAAGAACAATTATTTACATTAAAAAATATTTGAATAAGAAATTAATTAGTTATTATAAAGAAATGATTTTGTCCCAAATGTTACTGGAGTCAATAAATCAGTAATCAATACAGAATAATCTCATTTATTCTGTCTGTTGTGTGGTTTGAGCCAACTGCTTTAATTGTCTGAGTACAGTATCTAGTAATTTCTTTTTGTCTCGTTCACTCCTTTTTAACACAGAAAACATATTTTTATTGTCAGTCAATTTCTCTAGTATAATAATAGCAGTGCTAGGTTTTATATGCTCATATTTGCTGTTCTCTTGGCCAAAGTCGTGAAAATAGGCTGACCAGTCCCAAGCCATTAACAAGTCTAACATTTGCCTTAATTCAGCAAAATATTTCAACAAAACTCCTTCCTCCAAGCCAGGAACTGGGTCTGAAGCTGCAAATTGTTCGCACTGAATGGTATCCAAGTTAATTTGCTGCAACGCACCCATAGTCAATTGTTTGACATTATCAGAGAGTACAAAACCCATGAGACTCTTGGCAATGTGCTCACAAGCAGCTTTGCAAGACTCTTGGGCAACATGTACTGGAACATTGGTGAAAGATGAAAATATGCTGTACAGAAAGGCTATTAAATCTGTGATAAAATTGGAGGCATATCCCTGAGGCTCAACCAGAGCCCAGTTGTAGTTCTCAAGTTCTAAGAACTCATTTATTTTCTCTTTTAATTTTGTTGAAATTTGCTTCTCCGCATCGTCGCGTGCCACGTGAAACATTGCCTGCTTTCTGACAGCTATACTGTCATCCCGCTGACAACCAGTGAGGCTGCAGATAAATTCATCTAAAAAAATTGCTGCTTTCTCCAGATAATCAATGTCAATGATTATTTGAACTACTTGTAACAGACCCAGGCCAGGTTTCCTAAATAGAGCCATCAGGCTACCACTAAATGTCCGTGTGAGTAAAAGTGTTGTTGATTTCATGACCATGTCATTATTAGCTGCTTGGCTCAGGTGAAGATCTTCTGAAAATTTCAAGCATGTATGGATAAACTTTTTGACTTGATTGTACACATTAGGTACCATATTAGAGAAAGGAAGCTTCTTGGGAAATACCAAATTCCCTTTAACATCATCTTGGAAGGGAAATGATTCAATAATCCTGTCGTATTCTAACTGATTTGTCACCTGAATAGGTGAAAATGTTTCATCATCAAGTGTTTCTCTAAATATTCCCACCCATCTTTGCATGAGGACCTCATTATAATGATCCCTCATTTCATGTAGAAGATCATACAGTTGATTTACTGGATAGCCATAATTCCTGAGGGTTGTACTAAACAACATAATGAGATCTTTTATTTGCAACATGAGCACAGCATCAGTGCAATATGCAGTATTGGTTCTAAGTGCATTCACAACTTTTGATGTGGCCATATTCCAGATATCATCTAAGTAAATTCTATTCACTAAAGTTCCTGCAGTGTTCAATATGTGATCCTCTCCCACAAAGAATCCGACAACAGAATGAATGTAACTTCTGTAGCCAACTATATTCTCATGCATATTTGTAGGAGGTTGAAGTACAAGTCTAGCTTGTTGTTGCCTTTGATTTCTATAATAACTTATAAATGTGTCCCTTGCATTACAGACAGTGTAAATGTGAAGACATCTGTAGACTGGAGAAAAGTCAATCAAATCTTGAGCACTTAAATCTTCTTCATTTGTAAATGAATTTTTCCATGTCTTTTCTGACTTATCTGAGAGAAAAGTTAGCATTAAATGTATTCAGAACCACATATTTAATGGAGTTAAACACACTCCATGAATGAACACCTAATAATTATTACCTTGCATTGAGTATTGACGTTCTTTTTTGCTTATACTTTTTGAATGGCCTAAAAGCTGTTCTGATGTGTGCCCCATTGCAACTTCACCTATTTTTTCAGAAAATTTCCTAATGTTCTCTAAAAAGTCTTTCAGATCACTCATGGCAGCTTCCTTAATACTTTCTCTTAAGTGTGGAATGCTTTCCCTCATCTTTAGTGAAAATCTGTAGTTTGCTATTTGTGGCAGATGAACTTGCTCCAATTGTTCAAGAGTTTTTAAGGCTGGATAATACCTAAAAAATTCAATAGAACTGTGAAACCATGGAAATAGTATTAAATTTAAAATACTCATTGTTGTAAGATGCATTGTGATGAACTTATATTCAAGAATATTCTTTTGCACCTTTTCTCCTTCATTTGCTTTTCTAGCTTTGCATATGTGGTTAGGACTGGCAAACAAAGTGTTAGATTTTGAATGGCTGCAGCAATATACTTCTGAACCTTTCTAGCTTTAACTAACTCTTTTCCTCTTTCTATAACACTAGTCGCTGATTTCTGCAGTTCAATATCAATTTCTACAAGCTCTTCATTTAGCTTATGAACTTGTGTTTTTAATTCAAATAGTTCTATTATTGACTCGATGAAACCTTGATAGTGATAATTGCACATTCTTTCTATGTCCTTATCGTGGTTTTTAATTCGAACTTCAAGGTTTTCCATAAATTTTTCATGATCTTCTCCCTCGTAAACAGAACGGAATGTAGGCGCCCAATACTCATCCACTCCTTCTATGTCAACCAAAAAATGTTCGAGCCGTTGGGACTTGTCATATGCAGTATCCATGTTTTATTTTTATTCACTCTCAAACCAATGTAATCAAAATAAAAAAGTCCGAAGGTTCATGAGTCCTATGTTTGACAAAGTGACGCCAATATTTTGGCGACTTTCACGCATAGCTGCGACAAGACATCGCGCCACCAGTCATTTTTTTATCCCTCCTTATTATGTACTGCATCACTCGGAATTATTAATTGAACGTTTCACCCTTGCACAAAATAAGATCATAATTATTTCATGTGTCGGCATTCTTGCAGTCACGGTGTAGCTTTGTCGACATGTTCATCACAATAAAGGCATGAATGAATAATCAACTATTGGTTTAATTGAGTCAGGTGTTCCAGGCGTCATGTACTATGTTATAATGTTGTAACATTAGGATAATAATGTTAATATTAGGAAAGGATTGCATTTAGATTTTACTCACAGCTATAAACCACAGCACAAATAATTTAAAATGTCAATATTACAAGATTTCAAAAAAAAAAAAAACTGCAACACTTCAGATGGCAGAAAATATTTTTTATATTACCATATCAGATATTCAGCACTGTCCAGTTTTTAGGATACTACAAATGCAATGCAAATTTTCATTTAAGCTGTCTGTTTTTACATTCCATTATTATTTGCAAATTAAAGGATCAAGAAGGAGTAAAAAACCAATTGACTTGCACAATATCAAATTGTCATCTATGCAAAAATTTGATTACAATTGATGATGATGTGAAAATGTCATTACAATGAATACAAAAAATTTGTCAATCCAAAAATCATTTGCATTCATGGTCTCAGAAGCACAAACATGAGTCAGATAGTTAATTAACTTATAAAATATAGTAACATAAATCACTTAAATACAGGTAATTTCTTTTTCTTTTGATTAAAGTTTTTATTACCCAAATAAGGTTTGTGTAAAATAAATTACAATTAGCTGTTATCTATTGTTTCTTCATTATTTTCATTGTCCAAGAATTCAACATGGGTGAATGGGAAATGACCACATCTCCCATTTAATTCTCCTTCCCACTGACCATTGATATTCATTTTTGTCACTGTTATTGTGTCCCCTATTTCAAGTTTGAGTGCTGTCTTGTCATAAGCATTGGGAACCCTGGCCTGCTTCACTCTGGCCAGAGCTGGTAGTTTCCTCTGAATGTTTGCTTTTTTTGTAGGTTCAGAGGGCACAGAAACTAAATTTCCACTTCCAGACCCTGGTCTGTAGCTCTCAGTGGCAAATGCCTGATTCTCCTCATACCTTTGAACATAGGGTACAGGTATGGAACCTGTTCTTCCCATATTATTTCTAGCTGTCCACCATTGGTCCTCATCTTTTGAAACGATCAGCAAGATCTCTCCTTTTTTAAAAGGCAAGTCATCAGGATCATTTCCCTCAAAATCATATTTAGCAATTACCTTCTCCACTCTCTTTGGGGCAGGCTTTATCAAAGGTGTTGTATCTAGGTAGTGCAATTTGTAAAATGTTAGCAGACTAGGTAAATCTGGAAATTTCTGGTCCCCTATTCTATAAATTGTCTGTTCTCCTTGCTGAATTTTATTTATAATGTAGTGGCTAACTTTACTGTCTTCTCTCACACATAAGACATAATCACCAGAAATTGATATTGAGTCTCTAATTAGAAAAACTCCTCCTTCTTTTTCACTCATCAGCAAGTCTGTAGCATCCTGTCTTGACATTTGGCCAAAGTACCAGCTTGTCCTGTCAAAAGGGTCAAATGTAGATGCCATTGCTCTATTCCCTCCTGCAACTTCACATTAACATACACTTCAGATTCTGAAAAATATTGTAAGCAAAACATTAATAAAAATTACAAGTGAACAATACAAACAAAGTAATTGATATGAAAATGAAAAATGCAACATTAATAAATTGATTTGGGACAAAAGAAATGAAACACAACCTTGAATTAAAAAAAAATAATTATGGAAATATTCCTCGTTTGTTGTTACAACAGTGCCAATTACACATCACTGGTTATGATATTAAGAACAGATTGCAAAAATAATAGGCCGTGTGACTTAACTGCTAATAGCCAAATTGTTTGCAACTATGGGTAAGTAATAATGAAGCTAAGGATGCACACAGATTTTTTTTGTTTCACCAGGGGAAAGATGTTTACCTCATAAAAATGCATTTAAGCAGTTCAAATACACAGGAGGAGGACCACTGTACTAGTGTGCTTCATGACTGCATCATTAAAAACATTATTTGATTATTTTTTTGGTTAAGAACCTTAAACAGTCAAAATTGTAAATTAATTATTGATATCACACTATAACTGGTATGCAAAATTAAGTAAAAGTATTTAAATTGAAGTACCTTCAAAGGCAGAACAGATTGATCTCCAAGCTCTTTATAAAAAAAGAATGCTTTCTTTGGAATATTGAAATTTTGGAATAAGGTATTTAATGATGCACACACAAGAAATCTAATTTGTCATTTTGTTCAGCAAAAAATGTGCTTCTGAAAGTGGAATCCGTGTAGTTGTCCTGAATTGAAGTGCCCTGTTTACGTTGACTGTTAAATAATATTACTGTGAAAAATCAAGAACTTACTGCTATTGCAAGTGTTCGTTGTATTTTATCATACTCCTACATATCTTTTTCCATCAGAAATATTAAAAATCTATTGGTTATAATACGAAGAGAAAAGGAAGAGCAAGTCCGACAAGGACAAAAATAAATCAGAATTTATAGTGAACTCCTCCCAGCATCGTTACTTCAGTTCAGATTTCTGACGCGCTCGGCGACCAGTTTTCACTTATAGGCTCATTCGGTGGTTTGCCCTACAACATGAATATATTATTATTTAAAATACTCCGTAATCATTTTGTATTTCCTAGTTAAAGGCCCTTATCTTAACGCTAACCTTTTTAAAAGCTCGAAAATACTTCAATGAGAAAACCAACGGCTACCACCTGAAAATGCGATCCAATATTACCAACGTAAGGTGCAGGAAGTTCAAATGAAAACTTCAAATGCAATATAATTATATTATTTAATAAACAATCTCTTACAAAGACTTGTTGAACCAATCTAATTGATCAGTAAAATCAATTCAACATTTCAAACACGACCAATTCTCTTCACATTACCTAATACGAAACACAAATTACATTTATATTTTTCAAAATGAATCCGCAGGAAACAGTAATGTCGACCTCTATGCTTATTTGACCGATGACAACGTTAATTGTAAACGCTAGCAAAAATTTATTTTTCCATATATTGAATATAACTTAAAAGCCGGCAGATTTAATATCCAATGGTAACAAAATGGTTTAGATGTTGGATTTGTTAGCATATTAAAATATTTTCTTCTCGGTGGGAGTCATTGTTCCTGGTACACAATGTCATGTTATTGAATAGCTAATTTATTGTGAATTAGTTTGAAACTTTGACACCTAATAAACAGTGACGTGGCTGATGTTTTTTAATTCGAAGTCGGTTTCGTTTTTGGAAATCGTACTTGCCAAGGTAAAGTAACAAAAAATGCCTAAGGGTTACTTAAACTATTTTCTGTTTTGATTTAACAAGCGTTTATTAGCCCTAAGGTTTGACAATATTTTTTTTGGTTTTGCAGAAACATAATGAAAATAAAAGGGATAGATCGCACGGCGAACATCGCCTGGTCCCCCCAGAACCAATATCCTATATACCTAGCAGCCGGTACAGCAGCACAGCAAGTGGATGCATCATTCAGCACCTCAGCAGCGCTTGAATTGTACTCACTCAATCTCACTGATCCTGGTTATGACATAGGAGTGAAGGCAAGCACACAGAGTGAGCACCGCTTTCACAAGTTGACCTGGGGAACTCATGGACAGCCATTGGGAGTAATTGTTGGTGGCTGTGATGGGGGAATCATACAAATACACAATCCTTCTAAATTACTCAAAGGAGAGAACAGTTTGGTTTCTCAGCAGACTAAGCATAAAGGAGCAGTGCAGGCTTTAGACTTCAATACTTTTCAAACAAATTTATTAGCTTCTGCTGCTTCTGATTCAGAAATATATATTTGGGACTTGAATAATTCAACTACTCCCATGACTCCAGGCTCTAAATGTCAACCTTTGGAAAATGTGGAATCAGTTGCTTGGAACAAACAAGTTCAACATATTTTAGCATCAACTTTTCAGACAAAGTGTGTTGTGTGGGACTTACGAAAAAATGATCCAATTATTAAACTTACTGATAATAATACAGTTCCCATTAAATGGCAAGCTGTTGCATGGAATCCAGACATAGCTACCCAACTGTGCCTTGGTTCCAAAGATGATCAAAATTCAGTAATACAATTATGGGATTTACGATTTGCTACAGCTCCACTCAAAATTTTTGACAATCACCAAAGAGGAGTTCTGTCATTATCATGGTGCCATCAGGACACTGACATGCTACTCAGTTGTGGTAGAGATAACAAAATTATTTGTTGGAACACAAATAATAATGTAGCAGGTAAAGATATAAGATGGTAAGAATACCATCATTGAAGACTATTTTTTTACCTTATTAGTTCAATTTTTGGTATGAAACTCTGCTTTCCTTTTTTTATTTCTGACATAAATATCTGTTTCTCTAACATAAAATTGTAAATTTTAAGATAGTTTTCCAACTATTTTTCACACATTCATTAACATGTAATACTTGAAATACACTGAAGTACATAACTTCATATTGAAGGAGGTCTGTAGTGTATCTCATTTGTTTTTTATTACGCTTTATTTGTATAGGTTTTGATATCAACTGTGAATTTGTATTGAGCAATCAATGGAATTTTGATGTTTCCTGGTGCCCTAGGAACCCTGCTCTATTTGCCTGCAGCAGTTTTGATGGGCAAGTTAGCATATATTCACTTATGGGAGGAACCCAACAGATTCAGACAAGTAATAAAATAGCTGACTCATTTCCTGGGATGGAGCTTTATGCACAAGCACCAGTTTGTCAAACGCATTCAATGCCAGTTGAATTGAGGAATCCACCAAAATGGCTCAAGAAACCATTGGGAGCCAAATTTGGTGTAAGTTAAATTATTATTCTTATTCATTTGTAATTGTAATTGTGTGTTATATACAAACAAAAATACAGATGAGGAGAATACTTTTATGAGTAAAATAAAATATTGAGCAAAAAAAAATTTTTTTCTTTTTCAGTTTGGCGGTAAATTAGTTTGCTTTGGGCAAATGAAGAATTTGCAGCCTGAACCACCTCAGTCATGGCAGGTTCACATCAGTCAAGTTGTTACTGAGGAGCAATTGGTGACAAAATCACGTGAACTAGAATCTGCATTACAAAATGAACAATATATTGAATTTTGTAACAGTAAAATATCAGAAAGCAATTCAGCACATGAAAAATTGCTCTGGCAATTTTTGGCAGCCAACTTTGAACCTTCACCAAGATCAGAATTTTTAAATTTATTGGGATTTAACAAAGAGGAATTGACAAAGAAGCTCTCAGTCATGTTGGACAGAAATAGCAATGATGGAGATGATGATTTGCCAAAAGTGACAACAAAATTATCTCAATTAGGAAGAAGTGTAAGTTCATTATTGTTTTAGGAAATTTGGGGAACAATAATCAGTTAATTGGCACTGCCCTTTTTCTTTGATTCACAACTGCTTGAAATGGGGGTCACAATTGTTTCAATTATTTTTTCTTTCTGTATAACAACACTAAAGAAATATTCACAGTCATTTGGTTCATGCAGAGTCTTGTTTCTCAAGCTTCTGTATAATTCACACATATGCTTCTAAAGTTTCTTTTATAAAACTTTTATAGACAGATTCAGAAACTGAATGGGATCATTCTGATGATATCACACAACCTAAGAATTTTCTCTTGGTAAGAGTTTAGCTTTTCACTTTCTAATCTTATCAAATGATTTCTTGTTTTTTCAAAAATACTTTTAACACATTTAATTTATACACTATTGTTGATATTGAATGTTTCAGGGTAATGATTCGTTGGTACCAGACCTAAAATCTAGCACTAATGGTTCAAACAAGTATTCTCTCAGTGATTTCAACATTTGTACTGGAGATGATGTAGATGGGCTCATCAGTCAAGCACTGCTCCTGGGCAATCTGGAGGCCGCTGTAAACATCTGTATTCAGGATAATAGAATGGCAGATGCAATTATACTTGCCATGACTGGTGGAAGTGAGCTGCTAGCAAAAACACAATACATTTATTTTCAAGTAGGTTTAATATTTTATTTCTGTTGAAATAAAACATTTTTATTTAACTTGCCGATGACGACATTGTTATATTTAAAAAATTATGTGCTTTATAATTATGTACGGAAAATTTGAGTAGTGGGGGCGGACGTACAGAGCTGCAAGTTAATGGGAAAAACTCGTCGGAACGCATTTCTAGCTGTTAAAACCACAATTCTTTAAACGATGTTTTTATTTATTTTAATGCGCCTATATTTGTAGAAAAATCCTGGATATTTGTCTACATTAATATCGGCTATTGTTACTGAGGATTGGTCTCACGTTGTCAAAAATTGTAAAATAGAATCCTGGAAGGAGGCTTTGGCTGCTGTCATTACGCACTCCAATGAACAAGAATTTGCTGTTTTGTGTGAAATGCTGGGAGAAAGGTTGGAAACTGAGAAAACCGAAAGCCTGGCCAAGAATGCGGAGTTCTGTTACATTTGTGCTGGCAATCTTAGTAAAGTTGTCACTTCGTGGTTGAAAAGAGGAAAAACAACAACGCCCGACACTCTTCAGGTGTGTAAATTTGAACAACTTCAGTTTTATATGAATTAACCTTACAGTTAAAATCCTACTTCTCTCCTTAGGAATTAGTGGAACTTGTAATGATTTTAAAGAAGGCAATGGAAAGACAGGGAATTTACGTTGAAATATCCGGCCGACTGGCCAGTTTGTTTACGAATTACGCTGGAATTTTAATTTCTCAAGGAAACACCGAGGCTGCCCTGTCTTATTTGGGAGAGTCCAATGACGACTTAATCTCCGAACTAAAAGATAGGTTACTTGGGTCTTTGGGCATGAATCACAAGGTAATTTAATTATTTTAGTAAGAATTGGTTTCGAAATAATATAATCGATAGTCTTGAATTAATAATTTTGTATTTTCGCAGTATATGCAGTTTTCTAAACGACAAAATCATAGTCATCCACCGACTCAAAGAACTTCAGTTGTTCCAGCTGGGTTTTACGCTCCCCAATTCGATCAGAACGATGTCGTGACAGCCCCACCAATGTCACACCGTGGGTTTAATCTAAATCCATTGAACAACAGCACTGCGCCCGTATGTAACAATTTCAATCCAACACCTTATGTTCCTGTGTCCTCCGTGGCACCGGTTTCTTTGCCCCTACCGGGGATGCCACCTCTGCAGCCGTCCGTGCCAACAGCAGTGCCACCTACAGTGCCCATGCCACCAACCCAACAGTCTGTACCGCCTCCGACTAGAGCATTTGCTTCACCCAGTCCCGGGCCAGGTAGGAAACACGTATAAATTTTCTATACTTTTTCCTTTTTTTGCCGTCCCACAATAATGAGTGCATTATGAAAAATTATTCCTTCCAGGTGGTGTGACAACGCGAAGCAAGCACGTATTGGATCCATCGGTTCAGTCGGCAACCTCACATTCAAACTACTACACCCAGAATCAGTACCAGTCTCCAGTTTATGCTGCGAAACCTGTTCCTCAGAGTACTGGTTTCGGTTCAGTCGCTCCGACTCTTTACTCATTAGAAGCATTTAATTCGGGCTCAGCTAACCTTTCCCCCCCTACAACGGCTCCGCCCCTAACCACAGTTAGACCTCCTTCAGTGGCACAGCCCGGGTGGAATGACCCACCTGTTGTGAACTCCAGTAAAAGTTTTGTAAGTGTTTAATTTAGATGTAATTAGCTTTATATAGTTAATAATTAGTTTGTTTTCATACATGATTGATAAATGATAGTAACGGCAAGGCAGGAAGCAGTACAATAGTTGGTTCCACCCAAATTATTTTGAGTTTGTGAGATTGCAAATATGCTTTTATCGCTTCTTTCAAGAATTTCGTATTTATTCCGTCACAGGGATCCTATTTTGAAATATCAGGGGAACATGCCGGTACACGAAAATGGATGACAATCATAAGTAAATGCCACCAGGTATTCTCAAACGATGGAAGTGTTGATTTTAACACGTTTTTTCTTTTAATTCTGTTTTATGCTCCAGAATGGTTAGGTGTGCATTACTATTTGCATTTTTAAAAAAATTTTGATACTATGACTATCAAAATTTGCTTTATTTTTGATTTCTTATTAAAAACATTCAAACAGTAGAAGTCAAAATGTAATTGATCTGTCACTAAAGTCAGATGTTTGACAGTTATTTTTTCATGGCCTGGTTTGAATAGCAACAGGCGGAGACCACTTCTAGTTTTCTAATTTTGTTTACCTGACTCATTGATTAAATTACACCTAAAAACACCTTATATTGATCAGTTAAAAATTCTTTTGTGTCACGATGTATCATTCTTAACTTTTCAACGAGTTCTTACTTCTTAGTGGGTTCTCACCAATGACTCCGTTGGCATTAGTCATAGCTTACGGATAACTTATTTATAATTATATGATCGTTCAGGAGTCTAAACTTGTTGCAGCCGAAAAGAGAATTTGTACCGCCGAGTCCAATCACTCAACCATTGTTGGCTCCATCAGGTGACGCAACAATGAACGGCCAGTTTTGTGATCCACATCAGAATCGTCAAGTACAACAGCAGCATCAGATGAATCCAACAGCACTACCCGGTCATTATCAACATAATTTGCCATATCCACAATTTCCACCAGCAAACACGCATCAGGCAAATTTAATACAGTCAACCAACCATAAACCGGTGCCTCCAGAACAGGCAGAAAAAAAACCGATTCCTGAGGAACATGCTGCCCTACAGAAGGTCTTTGATCAGCTGCGAAACAAATGCACCATGGCCGCTAATAATCCTCAGTCCAAAAGAAAATTAGAGGAAGTTTCAAAAAAACTGGAGATATTGTACGATGGTTTACGGGACGGACGTCTTTCTGCAAACACACTGCAGGTCCTTCACTTAATTGCTCAAAATGTTCAAACAGGAGAGTACAGTAAAGGGCTGATGCTTCACACACAACTCGTTTCCGGTCCGGATTTTTCACACATCGCCGGTTTCATGCCAGGCATTAAAGTTCTTTTACAATCGGCTTATCAACTTCAGGTTTATTTGTAGCCCGAAAAGGTCAACAAGAACAGACGTTAAGTCTCAGGGAGTGGGAGAAAATCTCTGATCACGTAACCTATCATTTGGAGGGAATGGTGAACCTTAAAGTGCAATTACTGTGCTTTCCAATGTTTACAAATACTTTTTCAATATTTGTAATACAACAGGCATGAAATACGTTACACTATTGTTTCAATTTCACCACGTATCCCGACTATTATACTCTCAACCATTTTCACATGTCGTATTCACTTTAAAGTAAATATATGTTAATTATTTCGAAATTTTACAATTATATGCCGGTTTTATTTTAGATTACATTAGCCAGAAGCTTAATGAAAAACATCAAAAGCAGCCTCTTGTTTGTTCTCGTAATAATAATTTGTGCCAATAATTTCCTTAAATCCAAGTTTCTTTTATTCCACTATTAATTTATAATTAAAAAATGCATAATGGTAATGAATTAACCGAAACTTATTAAACGAAGAGTTGCTGCCACCATTGTAACGTATGCAAATAGTATTTTCTTTTTTTTTACAATATCACTCAATTGTCCATGCTGTATTTAAATTTCAATAACGTAGGCTACTGACTTATTTTACTTAATTTGGACAGAATATATGTGAATTGCAACGAATATTGAACAATATAATGAATAGACTCAGTAACTTTTGTACTCGTTTACCTGGTTGAGAAACTGGGAGATTTCATGTTCAATACTGAAAGAATTACAATTTGTTTTCTGTGTTTCTGTTCTGTTTCGGAAGCGTAGATGGATGGGTTGCATGCATCAGTAACTACAATTAATTATTTCGTCCACTTCAAAGAGATTAGAAAACGAGGATGGTTTTAGTTTCTCGCCCAGATTTAATAGGAACCCAAACGGATAGTTTCAAAAAATAACAAACTAAAATAAAAAAAGACTAGTTTCGATAATGATAAAAATTACAAGTTGTTGGTGTGGAAGTCGTTCCGAGATGAGGTCACCTGGGTAGGTTGTGCTTACCCGAGGGTAATTCTGTACTCCAGCAATATTTATATATAAAAAGAGAAAGACAATTTACAAATTGCGAAAATTCATGTCAAAGGAATGCAATTGTTTGTGTACATGGGAAACATAAAAATATTTTATGAAAAAACAATGAAAAATTGTGGTGGTAGTAATAAGCTTTAAATTATAATTTGTAGCATTTAGAGTACTTAATGTCGCTTCTTATCATGTGCATTTGCTTTGGTTTTTTAGTTTTTAGTTTTTAGTTTTTAAATTTTGTTCGGAAAAACAACTAATGCCTACTGTTTTAATAAGCGGCGGTTGTTTCGGTTGTATTCAAAAGCAGTTTTAGGTAATGTTATTTTTTTGACAGGGTTTTATGATGAAAAGTTCAGGGGAGTATAAATTAAAAAGGAAGATATAAATATCAGAAACAATAATATTAGTCAGTATAAATAGATGTAATACACATTTTGGCATGAAGCACTTTATCCCTAGTTGCATAATGTACATTAAAGCTCTATCTAATTATTTACCTAATAAGAGTTTGAATGTGGTGAGTACCATGCGATTTCCTATCGAATACCTTAACTTTTATTAAAGGTGTAGCTGAATCCATCCGGGGTCCTATGAAGATTGAGTTTACCAGGAGGAAGAAACCTGTGAGCATTCTGTTGGGTAACGGCTGCAGGATATTGTGGAACAACTCCAGCCGCAGCATAAGCAACAGATGCTGGGGTGGATCCAAAAGAATATGTATATTGTGGTGAAGGAGCGGGTACATGTTGAGTACCTGGGAACTTGTAGTTGGGATCATTGTATTCTTCTCTATACTGTCCATCGTCATATTGCGGCTGTGCAGCAAAAGTCGGCTGGTATCGCGGCTGAACCGGAGCGGTCCCTTGAATGGGGTACTGAGTCAGAGGCTGATGGTATTGCTGTTGGGGTTGATAATGCTGCTGTGGTTGCGGAAGCGGGGGAGCTTGTGGGGCCGGTGGTGGAACGGGAAGGTGGTCCCCAAATGCTTGAAAACCATTTTTACCGGCAGTATATGTTACCGTTCTTCTTTGTCCACTGCAATTCATTAAATGCTTTCATAAAACAAGTGAAGAGAGATTTAAATATTGCATTGTTTTAAATTTTGAATCAGGAATATTCACTTGGGATCGACGTAACTGTAGGATCCTTTTCTGTTGCCTGCAGCGTCGCTTTCCTCTTTAAACTGAACACCATCCTCTTGAGTGTAGGCAGCTCCGAAGGTTCCGTCACCCGCAAGGTATCTGGTATCGCTAATAATAGCAGCAGTTTCGGGCGATGCTTTGTATTGTGCAGTCGAAGCAACTACCAACCCCAAAAGGATTATCTTTAAAACGAAAATTAACTATCAGTTAAATAAATCTATTATGACGCAAAAGATTATCTATCTTAAATAGGATGAAAAAACTGATGGACTGTATGCAAGAAGCTCGCGAAGGAAAGTTCAGAGTGAAATGCAAAGTTGTATCAAATAATTTATTTATTCCATTTTAATATGCAGCACAATGCAATAGCTACTTCTCTAATAAATAATTTGACTGTGAAAATATTTGTATTCTTTCTTTCAACTCTTGATGAGAAACAGTTTAACTTCTTTATTGGATGTGTCCTTTATAATTAAACAATTTTCTGTGAATCTTTTCTGTGGTGTTCCAACATTTCGAATTAATCCAAAATAATATCAAATATCTATTCTATCCAGGAACACTCTCTAAGGCATTCACCATTGTGAGTGTAACACGCTGCACTGACATTGACCTTTCGATGCGATACATTCTGTATTTATTTCCGTATGTTTTCTATCAAATACATTGTTCTTCTCCGTTCGGAAACGCCCTCAGAGACACTGCTTTGCATGCAATTTTTGTCCGTTCCGAAAAATAACCGTAACACCCGCGTACGAGTACCAATTTACAAACTGCAAATCATGCCATTGCATAGCGAGGAAGTTATTTAATTGAATAATTTCTCAGCACTGGTTTTTGAACCAATTTATAACTAAAGAAAACTAAGAGCTGAAATCCATGTTAAATAAATTTTTGAAATTCAAGTGTTGGATTTAAAATAGAATTAAAAAGGTGGACAAAAAACAATTTAATCTATATGAATTGCCGTTGATTTTGAGTAAATGTAGAGCTTGTAAAAGAAATTTACTTACGAGTTTGTCCATGGTGGCTGATGTTAGCTTTGTCTAAAGAGGCGTACTGTATCCCTACCTGAGTTAACGGTTCTTTATATAGTGGGGTCACATAGGTGAAGATTGGTGGTGGAAATTGTTGTCTATCACGTGCCAAAGTGCCTGTTCTTCACAACTATTGTGACTTCCGTTTCCAGGATTAATTACATTACATTTGGCAGTAACGACAATGGACAAATCTATTAAATATAACCTCTGTTAACCGCATAGAGAGTACAACAAGCTTAACAAGTTGTGTTCCATCTCTTCGGTACTATTTTCATCCTGAGAAAAAATTTTGTTCTTTCAAATTTTTGAACGGTTTTGACCTCCAAAACCACATATTGGGAGATATTTTTATTCATATATTATCATTCATACGTAGATAATGGTGTTACTAAATATTGATAAAAGTGTTTTACTACTATACGTAAAAATAAAATTATTTAGTTCAGGAATTTAGTTGGAAATGCAACTACCTTGCACTAAATAAAAGGGACCATGAGTCCCTCCTGAAACCTAATGAGACCTCCTGAAATATAAGAACAAAATATAAAAAATATATCATAATACTTTTGTGTGATTTGTTCAGAACAAATTAAAAAGTAAAAATTTTGTGTTTTTACTTATTGTGCAGGAAATAGTACATTTAGATTCATTTAAATTAATTAAATTAAAGAGACCAAGAGAAATGACCACTTAACTGAAGAACTCATCAAAACACGGATAATAATTAATTGTATGTTGCAAATGCATTTGTTCATTTTAATTATAAATTGTAGAAAAGGAAGCAAAAAGGATAAGAATTAATTCAAGGGCAGTTGGTATGGTTTTGCACAATGTGTCGGTCTTTGACTACTGGAGTGACCATTCTAATTGAGCTGAACGCACAAATGAGAAGATAATAAAAAATTCAATTGTTGGTTCAACCAAAAATGTCGAGGTCTCCGCCTGGAATTCAAGAGAATTAAATTGAGTAAGAATTTTCCCAGACTTTCACACCTGCAAAACATGAATTTCTCTGAAATTTCATTCCAAAAGGAAAAATTTTAAAAAGGCAGTTTCTGTTGTTTGTTTTTTGTGGGAAGTGGAAATGAATAACTGCAGTTATTTAAAGGCGGAAATTAGTTTTTTTCGTTTCGTTCTGTACCCAGAACGCATGTATCAGAGAATATGATAACAAAGCTAGGTAATGAATTATTTTTAGATTCCTTCAAGTAATAATAAAGTATGTTCGACCCATTTCTCAATCCACTGAGAAAATCATTCTCCATCCACCCCAAGTGATTTTAATGAGTCCTACCGTGTTTGACCTTATCATCAAAATGGGGGTTACTTCCCGATTAAACATAAAACTTTTTCTGTTTTAATTTTTATGTGATGGTTCCGATATTTCTGGCTCATTACCTGTAATAAAAGGTAAAAAGGGTAAAACCTATTATTAAGATTAATTTGGACAATGAAAATTCATCGGTACGTTTACACAACGGTGAACAATGAGACAAGTGAACAAGTGATATAATAAAAAGAAAAGTACATTTTTTAAGGAACTAGTCCTATAATATTCTAGTAAACTTATTACTATAAACTACTATACTTATAAACTAAGTTTTTTTCTTATTACTACTTGTTATTTTACAATAATACGTCATTATCTGCTATATTATCTGCTTAGTCTTAATTGTTCTATTACAGTCAATTAGCATTGGTCATTTTATAATAAAATTTGTGCACGTTATTTTTGGATGTTAAAAACTTTGTTTTCTCATTCTTCAAATCAAATTTTTATTACCCATTAGAAAATTATTAGAATTTAGAAACTTGGCATTGAACAATTCAATTGACTTTTTAATATTATCTTATTTAAAAGATAAATAAAAATTTTTAGAATTATATGTTTCCAATCATTTATTTACGTCACAGCGCGCACATTCAATATTATTAATGAAAGTCTTTTAACAAAATTTGTGATATTTTCGTAATAAAGTCAAAAAAATTTTCTTCTTCTGACGAAGTGAAAAATTATTATATTTTTTATTTTATATATACTTCTAATGACAATGATTAGTAAATTTCGTTGCGTAATGAAAACAACAAAATAATTATTGTGAGGCAATGTTAAGGGACTAACTTGAGGAAATTAAATCGTAAAAGAATGTTGACATAAAATAATAAAATTAAAAAAAAATTAAGCATTTATTTTTTCAGTCTTGTACATTCTTGTAGTTTGAATTCAGAAGTATGTACCTAAGAAGTGTAAGTAGATCACTATCACTCTCTTTCCATTTGTGGTTTTCTACATTTTTGTCCTTCACTAAAATTGTAGGCACATTATTGGTATTTTCATTTCATTTTTCGGCAGTTGTACCCTGCCTCTGACTATTCACATTATCTTATCCACAGTATGGTTTTCTGCACAGTATTACATCATTGGTGATTATAATATGATTCTTAATTAAACAATTGATGGCACTTCAAGTTGAAATGTGATACACGTAAATATCAAAGACCCCAGGTATTTCAGTCCTTTGTTTTTTGAACCTCGATCTAATTTTGAAACATTGAAAAAGTAGACCAAACGTGCAGAACAGCACCCTACCTTCCCCATGTGTTGAACTAAATAATTTAGTCTATTTCGAGTGCTATTAATGTCCGACTTCATTGCATAACCGTTACGTAATGTCATCCGTGAGGAACAAATTTTAACTCACCGAAGCTGGACGTGACGTGGTCTTCTCATTCCTTTTCATTTCCAATAGTCTACCTGGCTTAGTCTGGCAAAGTAATAGTAAGGAGGAAGATTTGGAACCTTGAAAAAACTGCTCGACGTGCGATTTTTTCATCTAAAACATACCAGGGCCTTCCTGAAATGAAGAAAAGGACCCTTAATTATATTTTTATTCATCAAATAGAGTCAATGGTACAAATTTTGCGAAGTTTCTGACCCCACCGCAACTGACAAATGACCACAAGCTACGATTATTCATAGTCCTGTGGTTGACTCCTGGTTGCATCATCGTGTTCTACCTCCGGCTGCGTTTTTGTCTTGCCTGGAATATTAGTTTTCTTATGAGGCACACTTTTCAAAGACTAAGACTAAGTCTATGAAGAAAAATTTATAAAAAACCTCATCGATGGATTAATTATCAATTAGTGTGCCATTGCCAATTTCATTTGCTTCTTTGAAATATAATCCGAAATAGAAGACAAATAACAAAGAAATAATCTGGTTAGGTAGGTTCTATCAGCAATTAAAGAATAAAGAAATTGAACGATGATTGTAGGTTGTCATTTTGGAAACACCTGCCTGAAAAGTTCGCTTGGTAGATGGTTTTAACAGAAAAAGGGAACCAAGGAAAAGGCAAAGAAACCAAAGGTTAAAAGAGGCAATGCGACACTTTAATTTTAAAATTTGTTTATCCCTCAAGTTTTATAACAAATATTTGCCGTACGTCACAATTTTTTTGGTTGCCTACTGTAAGTTTCGCAGGCATAAAGTACTTTCGGCTTAAATTTTCTAAATTGATTTAAGGATTGTTAAATGGTTTGATTGATTGATTGATTCTGGCAATCCGATTCCAAATAGATGTTTACCTTGCTGTTAAATTCTTACCTTAAGTCAAACAATAATTGTTCCTTCACCACAAAAAAAACTAATTCGTCAGTTCAACATCCGTAGCTCATGCTGATACCAGGACGGTAAAGACTTTGTAACCCACTCACGATTGAAAACAATCAAAAATGTAAAATTATATCTGAATCGTTAAACCTAAAAAGAGAGAAAGAGAAATTACTGCTTAGATTCTAAACTTCTTTTCGCGGACGTACAAAAAAAACTTACCTAAACAGGTGACGTATTACGAATCCTACTGCATCCAACGAATATTACGACATGTATACAACAATACATGAATGGTTACTTTTTTATCAATAAATAACTGAATGGTCAACGAATGTGCGGAATTCAATTTTGTTTTATTTTTTCTCAAGGCTTCTTAATTTCGATTAATTACTATTAATTACTTAAGTCAACGTGCCGGATGTATTTATTATTAGTACGGAAGGATTATGATCATCGCTTGAATTATTACAATTATGTACATAAATAAAATTAAGTGTATAATGAAGGATCGCCAGTGATTTTACCCATGGAGTTTCTCCACGGCTGTGAATGAATTTTACAGATAAATTCATTTATTTAGTCAACTTCATTTTATGTAACTTGTACGATTAAAATCCGACGTACCTACCTGGAAATCCATACACCTGAGAGTGAAATGCTAGCTTGGTATGAATAAAATGGATTCTAGAAAAGCAGCAACAATTTTTTTACACAGGAGTCAAATTACAAGTACAAATCTGAGGAGCAAGGATAAAAAGTAGAGAAGTTTTTTCCCTTCTTTTAATGTTAATTCTCACATCCTATTAATACTATTCTATCAATGATAAGTTATATAAGGTAATTTTTGTGTAAACTGAGTTAATTAAATACATTTCTCTGATTCTTTTTATTTAACAGTTTTTATTTAATAATGACTATTAACTAAATACTTTCCTTTTAAGGAAAGGTAGCTGAGACAGCCAGAGGGGCGTTTCTTGTACAAATAAATCGTAACTGAAAACGCGGCCATTATTCGTTCGGTAATATGCTATGAGGCGTTCAACTTGCTGACTGAAACCGAATTGAAAGGAACAAAACGCAGAGTAAAGCAGAAAGGAAATGAAGTAAGAAAAGGTTCAAAGATGTTGACATCTAACCCGTTGTACCTATGAAAAGGAAGATGCCTGTGAGAACCAAATTGACTCGGAACCCCTTGATAGAATATGAAGAAGATGACACCGGAAACGCCCAGAAACGAAAACGAATTTTATAAATGGTAACATGTAATTTGAAATATGAAACGCGTTAACTTGTTGCAAATGGGGCGGGACGGTTCAGACGACACCTGAGGTCCTAGGAAACCGGTATTTGTTTCTCTTTATCCCAAATAGAACGGAAATGGTGGCAGGATAAGAGGAACACATGAAAAGAAAAGAGGTTTGAGATGATGAAGAACTTGCTTGAATGGAGAAGTTTGAACGTTAAGAAAACGCCCTCCTGCGACGTTACGAGGCACAGGTAAAAACATAAAAAACGCAAATGGAACAGTTGTGCAAATTTGAAAATGACCAAAGACACAATAGTTTCGAAATAGGAAAACTAATGTGATATTACAGTGCCTGGTTCAACAGCAATTCACGACGACTTTATACGAGTAAAAAGTATACTAACATCACGAGAGACCCAACTAAAAAATTGGATAACACTGGGGCTCGGTCTGGGCCAGGGCCTGGATCTTCTTTTCTTCTAATTTAGATGTTCACTTGCAAAGTAGTAGACACCTACGAGTTCCATCTGTATGTTGGAACAATAAGTCGACCATTCAGTGTCCCACGTTGCCCTAAGAACCGGGCAGATGAGCCACTAAGGACTCAGATGAGATAACCTCCATTTGGGGTTGGAGACACCCTTCATTGGTCCAATCTTTGGTGAATGGGTGGAGCGTATAACATAATATTGTGGAACCTTCAACCCTCCGATGCGCGACGTCATTTTTTGTTAAACCTTTCCACAATTTGGTTGTAAAAATTTAGAATTACCATTAATAACGTTTATTTTGTGTTGATTTGTGAGATTCAAATGGGTCAAAGTGCGGGTCTGTCGCCTTCGGAAATGTCCGATTTAAGGATTGGTAAAATTTCGGGATCCTCCAGTAAGTATATTTATTAGAAATTTCTTTGTCATTGAATCCTTTATACAACTGTTTCTTTTATGTAATAATAATAATAATAATAATAATAATAAAGTAAACCATGAGCTTTTGTGAAGGTGTGTTATTCGGTGTCTTCAAGCAGTAGATCACATTTTTTAATTTTCACCTTTCCACCAGCCAAGGAATAGCCACAGACTGACAGAGCCACTGAAAGTTGCAAAGTTTCAGTCTGTTTTTAGTTGCTTCAATATGCAAAGTGCAAACATGGTAAATAACGACTGTTCCTCTGTTGCGGGCTGAATTTTTTAATTTTCTTTTGCAAAGAGAGTTCTGCAAGGCCTTTTCTTACTCTTGACTCTTTTACCTATCTACCGCATAGTGTTTGTCTAGTGTCCTAAACATGTTTACGATTGTTCAAACCTTTTTATTATCCCACATTCTTTGTCGCCGTGGCTATGAGCGTCTCTCTCAATTTCTTTTGCAATACATAATTTAAAATTTTCATGACTCGTAAACATTACTGCGAGGTATATAGTCGTCATTTAATGGTGTCTGAGCTCTTTTCTGATCAACACATTATTTCCTTTTTGGCTCACTTAATAAATTTTATTTTTATCCCAGGTACGCCAGATATGGCATTACATTACCTTCTTTTTCATTTCACGTTAGAAATTAATCAGCGTGCTTACAGACATCGCATTGAAGATAAATTCATTTAAACCCTGAGTAACTAAGTTGGAACTTTTTACGACATTTTTGGCATCTTTCTTTGTCACAACAAAAAATAGAGCAACCAAACATCGTGTTTCCTGAACTCTATTTGACGTGTTACTTACAATGTGATACATGTGGACACAAGTGGACGTTTTTTGGCTACCTGCAGTGACATCTGTTAAATTGTTAGTGTTTTGTTTCTCTAAGTTTATGTAATAATCGGTAACATTACATTACAATAGAGTTTTACATACACAAAGTAATTGATATTTTATTAATAAAGAGTACTGTCTAACGAATTTAATACTGCAATTTTTAGTTGTATTCAAATTTCATTTAACGAGGTTGCGATCAATGTTTAAAAATCTTGACAAATTAAAGAGCAATTACTTAGACAATGGGGCGGCAGCTAGGAATTTACAAAAAGGAACTCATAAAACCTATTACTCTATAACCGTCAAAGGAGAAAGGTCTACATATGTTAAAAAAACCCCGCCCTCCGGCAGTCGGTAGTTTACCTGGAAGTTACGAATCCATCAAATTTCTTTATAGCATGCCAATTATTGCAAGGAAGACATCTAAAAGGTTCTGTCTGTCTGACTCTGCCTTTCTGAGACTGTTGAAATGCCGATTACACACAAACAATGAAAAAGTACGAAAAGGAAAGAAAAAGTAACAATGGGAATGTTTTGTGAAAATAGAAATGGTCAACACAATGAATTGAACATGACTCTAAGCATCAGAAAGAACCGGATGACTAGAGCGGCCGACACAAAGACAGCTTCAATCAGGAACTATATCAGGTATTGCCATCCCGGTTTTCCGGCACCAGAAGACGAATTTAAACGAATTATGGAGGACATTAAAAACGTTAAAATCCGACAAAAATAATAATTAAGAAATAATAACGATTAAAATTGTGAAATTGTTTTTATATTTTAAACTAGTATTCAGTATGAATATGGAGTGAACAATTTAACTCAGAATCTCTTCATTGAGACAACCTGGAAGATTTTTCATTGAAATGCGTCACCAGAGTGTAACGCCGGTGGTTTTATAACAGTAACACTGGACAAAATATAAAAATTCATTACTTGTTAAGAGTTACAAGGTAGATTGATAAAAAAGGAAACCCTGTGCGGTTCTGAAATTGCAAATAAGTACTAATGAATCAGTAATTTCTGGGGAGGTAAATAGAAAAAAAATTATTGTCGTTTTTCAATTAACAGCAAAATGCGGCATCAAATTGTCCGGGTTTAACACTATTTATCTTTTAAAACCAAGGTTCCCACCCCCTTTGGTTTTTACTCAACCCCTACAAAAAATTACTGCTCTTATAAAAGAATCAGAGGCATCAAATGTACAACACAAGTTTGATGCGTTAAAAAGGTGGTTGTTTGAAATCGTTTTATTTCATCCCTCTGCCGTAGAGGGTTGTACACAGCTAATTTTTATACTCCGATAAATAAAACTTTAGAGTTAAATATCGACTGAACGACTTGACTTTTTTGACTCAGCCGAGTCATACTTTGGTTTAAGCTTACAGAACTGTTTCATACAGTGAAACGATCGATTTGCGTCATGCCCAAGGTGGTGGCTACGACCGGCTGTTGATATTTTTAATTGCAGCCATTTTATTTTTAGTCAGCAGTGCGACATATTGACCTATCGTCAGATTTATGTATTGACGTAATCTATTGCGGCAAATTATACAATGATTATTTTTGTTTGTCCTATTTATATTATGTATTTATTAGAAGAACTGACTTAATAATAAATATAATAGAAAATCTGAACCAGAAATCAATGAACTTTTGATAAGTCTCTACTGGAACTTTACGTTGTGTTCACTGTTTTCTTGAAATTTTCTTCAAATTCCTTCAACAAAAGTGGTGATGGTTTTACGTTTTTGACGATCACATATTGCACTTCACTTTCCTTCAAAGTCGTTTATTTGCAACATTAACAATGCAATCTAAAGAAATTTGGATGTTAAACTTTATATTTAAAATGGTATTTTTTATTCCTTCGCGGTGGTACCAGTCTTCTGTTTCTGTCACAAACTTTGTATTCATTCTGTCCATTCACCTCCATGGACCGTCAGAAAGAGATTGCCTTCAACCAGATGATTTATTGTCTCTGACTGATTCTAATAAATAAAAAATAGGATCAACGAATTTAGAAATAATTGTAATGTAAAACGAGCCATTTAAGCAAATATGTTGTTCTCTCATTTCTACAATTTATATTTTTACACTTTTCAGTTTGTAAGTAAAAGGCTCGCATTTTCCCATTTCACATTACTAAAATTTTATTATTCCAAAATTATTTTTCTCTTTCTTGTTTGGACATCAAACCGAATATAATCGTGTATTTCTTTACGCTTATATAATTCAATTTTGACTTTGAATCTGATCTAAAATTTAAACAATACTATCTCTATCTCCTGCTGTTGACCAGAAACTGCACCCCGAGAACAATATCTATGGTTAGATTTTGTTTATATCTTGTGAAACAGTGGCGGACAATATTCTCATAACTAAAGTGTAGGTAATAATAAGAAAAGTAATAATAACTAAACTGTTAATGAGTAGTGCTGGTTCACCAGGTAATAAACTCTTATTTTTAATTAATCAAGGAAACGTAAAAAAGTTATAAAAATATATGTGGTGGTCGGTCACCCGTGAAGTTTGGGCCCCATGTCGTTTTAATTTTGGGGCGAAAAAACCATATCCGGAAATTGAGGAAAACAGACCAATACGTTGGGAGCAGATGCTGCAAATTGATGACAAAGATTAAGTGTCATCTGGAGAGTGTGTGAGTGACTCTCTGGTCATTATTCATCATCTGCTACAGCTTTCTCACGATCGGAGGAAACGTCCGGGAAGTCCAGCAGAATTCCACTGCATGGAATCCTTTCCTGTATAGAGGTAAAGGCTAATTGTTACTTTGATGCTTCTCAGGTCGGATATTGTACGATATACCATGCAAGGTATGTCACGATCATTCGTCTGGAAAACATTACGGGATATTTGCATGCGATGGCTGCGCGGGGTTCTTCAAACGGTCCATCCGGAGAAGCAGGCAATACGTTTGTAAGGCTAAGTGTGAAGGAACTTGCGTGGTCGATAAAACCCACAGAAATCAGTGCAGAGCTTGCAGGTTGAAAAAATGTGTCGAAGCTGGCATGAACAAAGATGGTGAGTTTTGGTTGTCTGCAAAATTTCTCCTTGGTTGCTGCATGGTTTCGCGTATGGTTAACCTTTCTCTTACAGCCGTACAACACGAGCGGGGTCCAAGAAATTCAACGCTTCGTCGTCAAATGGCATTTTACTTTAAAGATCCTTGTGACACAACCTCTGATATTGGATCATGTGGGCCTTCTATTAGTCCCTCCATTATTCCACACTCACAAACTCATGTTTTAGACTTGGCCTTGCCTAAAATTCCCACTGTTGGATCGCCCAGGCCCGAGTCAACTGAAGCCACTTTACTTCAGCCGACTGTTGCAGCTGCATTTCTATTCGGTCAAGCAATCATGCCAAAGGTATGTTTCTCTCATGGCGAGCCTTGAAATTGGAATTGGAAAAGTGGAAAATGTAAGTTTGTTACATTTAAAATTACAGTTCACGCCCAGTCTTAGCAGCATTCCTTTGGGATCGGTAGAAGCCCTGTGTGAATCAGCCGCGAGACTGCTCTTCATGAATATAACGTGGGCTAAAAATCTACCCGTTTTTACAAGGCTAAACTATAAAGACCAGGTATGTATCTGCATCAAAATGTCGTCCTGCAACATTTGAACGACGCCAAACGGTGCTAAAATCTTCCTGTTTTTGTACAGCTGTTACTATTAGAGGAAAGCTGGAGAGAGCTGTTCGTTTTGAGTGCAGCACAGTTTATGCTACCGATCGAATTAGTAGACCTTCTGACAGCACAAATGACCATCCGTGCCGATACAGAAAAAGCATTAACAATAGCACAAGAGGTTAAATATTTTCAGGAGACACTCGTTAAGTTTAAACAATTACACGTGGACGTACATGAGTACGCGTGCCTTAGGGCCATCATCCTATTTAAAACATGTATGTAATCAGGCATCACGCTATTTATTATAGTATTCACCACTGATGAGTACAAAAAATTGTTGTAGCATTCGATCGAAGCAACGGCACGGTGACATCGAGTACGACGCCATCCTCAAGCAGCGAGAGTAAGATCCTGCACGACTTGGCAGAAATAGCCGCCGTTCAAGACCACACACAGTTAACACTTAACAAATATATAGCAACAGCACATTCAACCCAACCTTTCAGGTTTGGAAAACTTTTACTTCTTTTGCCCAGCCTCAGAACCGTGTCGAACAATACCATTGAGGAACTCTTCTTCAGGCGTACAATAGGTAACATACCTATAGAGAGAATAATATGCGACATGTATAAAGCTGGTGACTAGTCTGTCAGATAGTAATGAGTATTTATACTCATGCAAATCATTTTGTTCCAAAGTTAGATTTTAAATATGTTTTTAATTATATAAAAAATGTTATCTATCTATCCATCTCTCTCTATATATATATAAATATATATTACGTTTACCATGATGTAGTCATTTAGAGCATAACAGACTTGTAAAAAGTTCATTTTGTACAGAAAATAGAGATTTCATTTATATTAAAGGCTTGACTGTTTAATGTTTCATCCGAAGGTTTATGTATGCGTCCATGTGTATTTGTACGTCACTCACCCGTCATCACTTTCCAGTAATCCCTTCTATCGCCTCTATCTTTTCCCTTTACTCGGTACAATGGTCAGACCAAAAAGAAAGCCGTTCACCTATTCCCAGAAAGGATTAGACGATGATGGCGGACTGCGAAAGGACCCAGAAAAGTCGTCAACGTCCGACGGAACTTAAAGAAACAAACCTCAGACAACCTTCATAACAATAACCTTCAATGTTAATCTGATTGATGGCATTCAAAGTTTGAAAGGAGAAACCAAAAAGATGCGTAAAATTGGGTTTGGATGATTTGGACGGGAATTAGAAATTATTTATTTTCAAATAATTGCTGCCAGTTTTTATTTCAATCCTGCGAGGGTTGGGGAAAGATTCAAATTATCATGAGAATCCTTAAGACCACTGAAACAAGTCGTGCCGTGGACCGATACCCAAATATCAAAGATCATTGCAATTCTGTTGGTCTCAGGATGTCACAGTGGACTTGTCAGCAAGGAATTTGCGATATTCCGATGACAAAATAATAAGTAATTAAAATAGTTTTAGAAAAAAGGCGCCTACAAATAATTATACAGTTGGACGCAGCATGGAAGTATCAGATGTTCACTTGGACATCCACCAGCCGTTGAGAGTCTTTATCCGAAGACTTCTTGAGGTAAACAAAGAACGTCATTCTGATAACACGATAAAATCTAACCCAGCCATCGGTTTGAAAACTATTTTAAGAGAACTATTCTCATCTGGAAAAAAACAGGTCAAAATCTCACTTGTATGCTTACATGCTTTTTATGATTTTTATTAAAAAAAAAAAAAAAACACGCAGGAATACCAGGAACCGCAGAGTCAAAGTGATACAGGTATATGACATGCAATTGATAATGTAGTATCGTTTGTTCAATACAAGAGTTGGAGCTTTTTAGAATTTTTGTTTAAGACGGAAGCCAAATACTAATTGAAACCAAATAATAATTTTTATTTAATTTAACTATCAATGTCAGATTGCTCAGATCGGTTAGTGAAAGGAAAGGTCAAGGAAAGAAGAAGGGAAAGAGGACGGTGACAGACAACCATAAGGTGAATAATTTTTTTTTTGTATCGGAAGGTTTCAAACATCGGATTTATAAATTGAATAGAAATGTTCACCGGGGCGTAATGTTTGAGGGTAGGTAATTACCTAAGCTGCGACGGCTTTGACGCGATAAACGCAGTTTTCGCAGAAAAATTTTAAAGATGTTTCAGAGATGGTTGATCAATTTCGTGCTGAGTCCTGACTAAACCCAGAAATATTTCTGGTGTTATTATTTTAGTGCAGAGTGAGTCCTGTCAACTAAATAAATTAAGTATTCTTACATGTTCTCCATGTGCAAACAGATTCAATGCAGTCCTATTAACAATAAGATTCTGTCCTAATACCGATGATAATAATAACGTTGTTTTTGTAATTTACATTTAAATTTGACTAAAATACACCAGGGATTCTCATTTGAGTGGTCAGCCTCCACATATATATATATATATATATATATATATATATATATATATATATATGTATAATTACTACTAACCGTGGCAAATATCTAAAGGATTGCATGTAACAAGACAAATTTCTCTGGACAAAAGGCCCTGGTGGCAAAACAGAAGAAAAATGAAGAAGACGTCTGAAATGGCGGAGACTTTTGTCCCTCTCATCATCCGTTCCATTGCATTCAATGTAATTCACTTTCATATTTGATTTTTGACAGGTCTTTTGTGCGTTTACTTCTCTATTTGTATGGGAGGATTTTCTCAGGTAAGAACTGGTACCTGAACTGGATGGGAAAAGGGCACAGAGCCCCAGGGCTCAGGATTCTACAAGGCGGCTTCTGTCACTGGACCACTGCAGGGGCCCCTCTCAAGTACATCATTATTTGTCTGTTTTTTTTATTTCCCTTTTTTCATTGACTCAAACCGAACAGAAACGATAAATACTCGTAGCAGACGTGGATTGTACAAACACACACGCGAGTCGGTTCCATGGTCAGGGCGAAGGAAACCTCAGGAACTGGCGAATCTCGGAATATCTGAATTCCGCTATTTATTTTCCTTTTCAGTTTTATTTATTTAGATCTTCTGTGACGGAAGACTGAAAGACTGGAGCAGACTCTTCTTGTCGCACGAAAAGTTCTAACTTGTACTATATATTTTTAGTACATGTAAATTAGACAAAAATTGAATATGTACGAAAATGATCATCGACTATAGAGAAAATTAAAGAGTAAGAGCACGGTCATTGGACGGCTTCTTCCAAGTCCGATTTGAAAAAGAGCAAGCCAGGAGCAACACCTCACAAAGAAATTAATTTCAACGACAAAAATGAAATAAGTAGGAAATAAAAGAATGCATGATTCGTATTCTAAAAAATGAGTAGATAATTAAAAAGATTAAGAAGAGAGTGTCATTCAACCAGGTTTTCGGTCAGTTAGCGCGTAAAAAAGTAATTATTTTAAACCAAAGTCGATGACCTCAAGGTGTCCAAAAAATTCACAGATCATCACGGTTAACCGATCATTTACGTTTTACTAGAAAAATGACTTTATTAATACGTGTCATCCTTTTTCGAACAATTCTTGTTGTTCAATCTTTTGTTGACTCCTACCTCAATTCTCCATTAAATTAAATGGAAAATGACTGCGGAGTTTGAAGATACGTTGACCTCATCTTTAAAAAAAGGTAAAGTTCCTCTCTCACTCATTAAAATCGATAATGCTTGTATTTGAGATTGTGCATCCAGTGAGAATGCCTTTTATTTAATGACATTTCATCACATTTAATGATTTCAGCATCAAACGGTGCTTTGCTTCAGCAGCAGCAGTAACAGCAGGAGCAGCAGGTGCTTGATTCTTCTCAACTTGGTTCTTTTCTCACCGTGCCAACTGATTTGACGCTTTGTTTGTTTATGAAGGGCGACGCCGACCACTAGGCACCAACTATTAATCACTTGAGTAATATGAGAGTTTACTGATTTTAAATCGTTGCTGACTTTCAAGTGGCATTCCTGTGTGAAGAGCATTCAAGAAACGTTTTGGGGCTGTTCGCTTTGAATCACACCAGCAACGTCTGTCATTAACTCCTTTCGTGTTGTCCTCCTCGATCTGAGGCGGAATGTAAATGTATCGTAAGTACAGTAAAACTATTCCTGGTACGTGTTTGATTACTATTTGAAGTACTGCTACGACGACATATAATTTACTTTAATACAATTTCAATTTGGGAATAGTGCCGAATGACACCAGAGCCTTACACCAGCCTCAAGCCACAACGAAAGAAAAAATAATTTTATTCTCTACATTCGTCATAATTACAGAACCTTGTAGAATTTCTGCTGTTAGAATATTGCTTTTATATGAGAAAGTATTGTGTGACGACCTTAAAGCGCCTACGTGAGCGCGGGCTGACTAACTTCCACTCTACGAATTAAATCTCTCTATGAACCAGTACATGTTAATAATTTGTCATTACAATTGTCAATATAAAAAAAAAAATATTAAAGACAATATGTCAGGAACACCGACAACTGAAACGACTGGAAGGGGGGGGGAATTACATTATATTTGATAGATGAAAGGTAAGTGGTGTGTACCAATGAGGAGCACATGGCCCTCCTGGAAGCAACGAAGCAGCTACGGCCTTTGGTCTTAGAGGTGAGTTGAGCTGAGCTGAAGAGAATCCAAACTGTCATTCTAAATGCCGAGGGGTTTCATTATATTCCTCGTATTTACTCTAAAAAAAAATTAATCCACATAATGCAGCGGTGAAAAATCAAAATGGCCGCGCGTACATCAAAAAGCCAAAATAATAATAAAAGTGGGGAAGGTAGGAAGCGATGGATAGCATTTTGTTAGGCATAAGCGAAGCATAAGAAGACTATTGTCCTCTGGTAGACACCAGTCTAACAGTGTGCCGAGGGAAGGATAAGGGTAAAGGAACAACTGACTAAATAATGTTTAAAACCCCAGAATGAAGAGAGAAGAAAAGGCTTTTTTGCCTTTTGTGTCCTCTCAATGGAATATTTTTCTGTTTGAATGCCCCCGAAATCAACACATTCGACGTATGAGCTCCGATAATTGAGATTCTATCGGTGAGGATGGGAAGAAGGGACAGTCCTCTGTCTGTAAAAGAGGCTCTACCCAAAACACATTATTCTCCTTACATGTCACAGTCACACAGTGCTCATTGTCCTAATACAGCGACCAAAAAAAGAAGAAATTTGTCCGCCCTTTGTTATGTGAATTTGATGGACCACCTTCCAATACCTTGCCAACCCTTAGAGCAGCCAAGTTCCTCTCAAATAACGTATCAATTAAACCAAGGTTCCATCAATCGAGCTTTCCGCTCTTTGAAATTTAGGTTTTCGAATGAGCGCCGAATTCACACAATTCATCGAATGTAACCTTCTTGAGTTCACCACTTTAGAAATACAATGGAGATTTACTCGCAGAGAAATGGGGAAACAATGGTAACAATGATCGGGAGTTAAGCACCATCGAGAAACAATACCGGTATACCTAGGTGGCCAAGTAACCAATTTGAAAAATTGCTTTTTTGTTTCTTTTAAAACCACACAGGCCCTCGTGTGACTTGCTGATGGGCCAGGAACCCTTGAAAAGTAAACCGATGAGATGAAGAGAAAACCCGAGTAAAAACTAACAATGTGTACTTGCACAATGTCGTGTGATTTTTCTCATAGCGATATTGTATATATATATATATATATATATATTTAATTGTAACTATTAAATAATATTTGAATAGGATTTATTTGGTTTCAAGATTTAGCTCAGCGTTAACAATAAAAATGCCAATGGATAAATTTAGTTTTTAACACATAACTTCGCCATACGCAGAGCTTCAGACCCAATTTGTTCCCATTTGCTGAAATGAAAAATTCAGTCCTCATCCATCCGAGTGAGAACCACTTGATTTTATCGCCACCATGAGAATCTTAAAAAATACATTCTCAACAACACTCGATTAAAAAAGAATGCCTGCTGTGAGATTTAATTCGGACGACCAAACATCAGGATTTTAACGTAGAAATCTAACAATTACTCTATTGTTTATTTGCACACATATAAATGAAAATGTTATTTGTCACGTAATATTCATTTATTTATTAAGAGTTTTGACACATAAATTCAACGCTGCACTAAAACTATTGCTCAGTGATGTTATTTATTTATTCCTGCGTGGAATGGCGAAAAGTATGAGATACCAAAAAGAAATAATAAATCAGTCTGGTCGCCAACATTTACGTCGCCTTTATCATGGTGTCAGTGTCAAGTAACAGTGAGACATATTACTAATTGGCAGAGTGAGTACACTCGGTTAGTTGGTTAGTCAGGCGACACATCCGCATCTCTCTACTTGATGACTTCCATGCTCCTCTGATGCTGTCCTAGAGAAACCAGAGCACAACCAAAAAAAAAGAAGAGGGACACAATGAGCTGAGATAAAAAATTCTAAAAGTTGCTTTTTTGGACCTTGCTATGTCCTTCCTGGATTTCTCACAGGACGGGGCCGCGTTTGGCAGATGTAACTTTCGTTCATTCAGGGCGTATGAACCTGACCTTGTGTCAGAACAACTTGGAAACCTTGGATAAGGTACCTGAAATGGATGCGGAGTGGATGTCTCCTGGGTGTCTCTCTGGTACGAGAAATAAAATGTCGCGACTGCTTCAACGTCACAAATGGCAATACATCGCAATTCAAATTAACGTTGAACGGCAGTGCTTCAGTTACATTTCCTTTAGTGGTCCTCAAAATGGTGAAATCCGGTTCATCCCTGCCGAGTGGACGTGACGGTTTACCTTAATAAATCTATCACCTTCTCTCTCCTCAAATTTAAACCTTTTCCCATTGGAAAATTAGTAGACATTGTAGGACGTGTTTTGTGTCAGAACAACCTGTACATTGTGTTCCCGGCTGGGAGTGGTGCGCTACTGAACTCTTGTTCACCTTTTATTTTATTTTTTTTTATTTTTCAAGGTGTTTAATCGTCTTCTTCTTCTTTCCTGGATCGATCCAAACACGCCTTAATTCGATGGATCTCATTCACCACCGAAATCTTAGGATAATCAATCAATGACGCCATATTCTATCTACTTTTATGCTAAAAATTAGCCTCGAGAAACTAATGCTTCTTGTCACACGTCACACCTCCAAATAGAAAATGAGCAAGGTAAACATGAGACGAGCAAGTCCGTGTGAATGGTGATGGGAGTCCCTAAGGGTCCATAAGAGTAGGGGCTCAAATATTGTTCAACAAAGTTGACTCGGGTAATTAATTTTCTCATCAGGGCAAAAACGGTCTCTTTAAAATTATGTTCCATGTGTGTCTTCCTCCTTCTCCATTTTCATCATTTTTTTCCTCTGAATCGTCTCCTAGTTCTAATTTTAATTACAGTACAGGTTAGTTATCATCCTATTGTTCAAACGAACAGGTTGCACTCTCAGAGGCACACACCTGCTTAGTCTGTCGTCAGCAGCAGCGCGAAATCCAGTCAGTGTTCATAGTCAACGATGTTTATTGTAAGTATACAAGTAAAAGTAAGAGAATTTTAGTTTTGAATAAACATTGAAACACTCGGCCTTTTACTTTAATATTGTTATCCGGAACTAATTGTAACAAGTACGTCAACTTGTTGTAGTTACCTGACTTAATAAGGTAGAAGGAATGAGATTGAAACGAAAAGCGTGCAAGTTAAACGGTTAATCTATTAAAATTCATTTTTACTCAAATAAGGTCTTAGTCAGTTGTCAAATCAAATTAAATGAATTTGTAATTGTAAAAATGTGACAAGCAAAACTGTAGCTTTACTCGGTTAATTCAGCAGTACGAGTATTATTGAGCACGATCGAAAACATTTGACTAGCAGTGAAAACAAATTATTCTTTCACTTTCGTTGTAAAATTATGAAACTAAATTAGCGCGTAGCCTTGAGGTAGACAAGTAGACAAGAAATAGTCATAAATTTGTTAAGGGATTAAATAAGAACACCACCAACAATAATAATCGTAATAATTTTTTGTAATATTTGATAATTCTAGAAATTAGAGAGCCTTTTGCGGTTGTTTTGGATTTCGACTCTGGCAAATTTCACTTCATTGAAGTGGAAAATTTTGAGCTCGTCAAATTTTGTATTTGACGACTACAAAATTTGAAACAACATTTATGACTTGTAGACGAAGTTTTGTGAAAGAATGCTAGCAGAATGGAAAATCCATACCGGGTTATATTTGTTGTTTAATTCGATTTTATCATTATTTAATTAGTATGTCAGTGTGGCAGTTCTCCTGCTGTAGCTTGTTGATTTCATAACCGGGTTTATTTCAGTGCATTTCGGTTCGTACCATTTTTATTGGTCTCGTCTATTCTATTTTACCAGGTATTTGACGAGTTTTCAGTTAATGGTAAAAAAAGTTTTTCCTTTTTGTGTTAGGCTTTGAAGGCTTCTGTAAAAATTGAAAATTATATATCGAATTTAGTGTCTTTCAAATTAAATTTCAATTACTGTTTTTTATTATTTCTTCAATGTCTAAAAACTTATTCATTATCTCTAATTTATTGCTTTTCAGGTTGGATTTGCGTTACTTTGCTCTTCAGCAATTGCTTTCTCTGCTCAACAAAATCTGCGCACAACACCAGTGCCCATTTTAAAGCAAATAAATCGTCACAATGACGACGGTTCCTACAGTTACGGATTTGAATCTGCCGATGGAACTTTCAAGATTGAAACTAAGCGTTCTTCGGGTGAAGTATTTGGGAAGTACGGATACATCGGAGACGACGGTCAAGTTCGAATAGTCGAATACGGAGCTAGCAAAAGAGGCTTTGAACCTAAAGGAAAACACATTAATGTAGCACCGCCAACGATTTCTAACATCGTTGAGGATAGTGGAGAATACAAGGAAGTACCATTAAAAACCTTCTCTCAGAGAAAAGTATTCAAAATACCACAGAGAATTCCGCAGACTCACAAATACCAAGTGGAAAGAGTCCAAAGCTTCGGTCAGACTCCCTTGAACGAGAGGATCAGTGCTCTGCCGCAGTTCCCTCTATTTAAGCCCCAATTCCAACGGGTTCCGGTCCTATTTGATCCTGCCATTTTCAACGGCCACCCAGCCACTAACATTGATATTAACACTGGCTCTTATACGGTCACCTATACAAGTTAAATACACGTCAATTGTATTAAAACAACCGGGACTGTTACATTTATCAATAAGTATCGTGCAAATACATTGCAATAGTGTAATTTTTGTTAGAGTAAATTTAAATTTTCTTTGTTTTCTCCTCCGTATTTCTACGGGAAGAGCATGGGTACATTTATATACATACGTGTATTGTATAATACAAGGAGAGAACTCATCAGGATTTTCACGAAAGGCATTGAGTAATTGTGAGATGAACAAGTCACGAGAGACACGTACAAAGAAAACTCTGTGAATTCTAAATCTGTTAATTATCATTGTTAATTCCAAGTACCACAATGACCTGTCGTGACCTGTTGAGAAAAACAAAAAATCCAAATTTGTTTTAATTTTTTTTAATAAATTATTTTTAATTTTATTGAATTACTTAAGCAGGAAAACTAAATAAAATTTTAGCATCGACCTAAGAGTCATAAGAGTCAGACTGACTGAATTCATCTCGATGTTGCGTCGTGCAGTCATCCCTTTTTCGAATTAAATAAAAATATATCATATATATTTAATATATTCGAATTCGAATGTATATATATATGATAATCACCTCGGTTGCGGTAAGCAACTCATTCTGATCGATCACAAACACTACCGAAATCAAACTGTTAAAACACAGATATTAATGCTTGAAAAGTAGGAAATTCAGAATCAAAACTTGAGGATATTTCGAAATATTTCAAAAAAAATTTGTTTACCGAATTACCATTTTTGTACTTGTTCGAATAGACTTTACATAGCCGGCCTTGATTTGCTTGTTAATTTTGGCCTTGGTGAGGGTGTGGTCTGCAACGTCAGAAACAGGATGATTGTGGACTCTGAGAATTCGACGACGTCCTTGTGACTTTTCACGTATTCGCTAAACCGTTATAAAATTTACTCTTTTTTATATTTGTTCCTTTAATTACTTTTCTTCCATATTCTTGTATATTTTACTCATGTGAATTTTCAAGAGCCGTATACACACACCATCAAGATGGTGCCGATGAAAGGAATTTCTCATTTATATTTCATGTTAATAAATGCATACAATATTTGTCCCTTAGATCATTCCACTAACCTATAAATATAAATGAATTGTAAATCACAAGTCCCAAACTTAGTTGAACTTCCAAATTTTGATTATCCTTTTTAATGAAATATTTTCTTGTTGTCGTCCCTTGAATCCTCATTTGATAACACTTGACAACTTAGTGTTTCCTTAAATTTGAGAAAAAGGTAAGGCACTAACTCTTATAATTTAATGAAAAATATTTGTGAATTATTAATAACTCCATGAAAAATTGAACTGGGTATCTACCAGATTAAAATATTATTTTATGCTTCACATAATTAGTTAGGGTTTGTTAATTAGTTGGAGCACATAGATGTGCGTTAAACATGTAAGGAAAATACGTAAAGCAATTGACTTAACTCTGGCTCTCCAATAAAACGCAGTTAACGTGATGGTAAGTAGAAATTTCTACTGTAAATATGGTTGGTTTTCTAAAATGACTTTATCTATTAGATGCCGTTGTCTGTCAGAGTCAGAGCTAATAAATAGAAAATCTATGAAATATGGTCCATGCTGGGTAAGCCGGTTCGGCTCCCCACTTTCGCTAGTTCACTGAAACCTCCAATCCTAGGCGAACAATCACAAAAGCGGAACGTGATCATTGACACTGAAAAGAATGAATTATAAAAACTTGAATCTTACTCTCTGCAGGACTCCAGTTATAGGTTGACTACAACAAAATGGCACTGATCTTTCTGGTAAGCAACTATTTTTTTCTACTTCATTGTCACATTTCGCATTGCCTACACCATCACTCAAATAATGTATTGTTATTCATTTCTTTTTTTTGTATGATACTTGAAAATGGATTGAATTTAAGTAGTTTTTTGTAGTCTACGGTAAGTTAACATCGAACAAGGGAGACAAGTCTCAACCAAGGGCTTCCTAAAACAGTTAGGCGAATGCGTATTTTGTGACGTAATGTTAGTGTAAGGCAGACATTCACTTTATAATAATAGTAATTTAAGAGTGCTTTCTAGAGAGCAATATGGCAGGGTAAATATTTATAGAGGTATTTGCATGGCCAGACGAAAGTGAAGGGACCAAATTAGAAAACATTTTTGCTTAATCCTGTGATCAACAGAAATCAAACAATGGTGAACTGTCTCGTTATAGAATGAATCGTGAAAGAAGGAAGAAATAAAAGGAATCGTGCAATGCATTTGATGGGATTCAAATATCGTAGGTGTAAAGAGTAGTTCATAAATCCCCATAAACAATAATACTGTTTTCAAAGTAATGTTACTCATGGATAATTATTATTAATACTAGAAAATCTTTCCGTTTCCGCATACCCAATTTACAGTCAAATTGCCCTCATCCCTACACTTGGCACCTGCTACTCATTGCTTTTGTTCCCGTATCAATTTAAATGTAAAGGTGGCCTTAAAGAAGTGAAAAAAGACACAAGAATAGACAGTCTCGTACTGCCACGGAGGATTGCAAAAGCCAACAAATTACGGTCAATAATTGAACAATGGTTGAAATATGAAAGGTCACTGAATTAAAAGTTCAACTATGTGTTACTTAAGTGAACCGGTGCAAATGAGTGCACATTTCTAAGATGGGAAAAATCCAGGCAGAGCCTTGCGCGTCAAAATGATTAAATTTCTGATTGGAAACTATCAGCTCTGTCACTCTTCCATCATCACTTGATTCTTAATTGTTTATCCCGGATTTTAAAACAAACGGATTCTACTTAAGGGGATCTCTCGGTGCCAGTCGGGCAATTTGGTATTATACCAAATCGTGTTAATAATAATAAATTATATTATGTATTCGAAAATCTACTTCAACGTAATTTTCACTGATTACGAACATTACGGTTGTTTCTTCTCCTTGACTGTAATTCTGACTTAAGAAAGGGAAAACCTCAATCTCGACTGTTTTTTTGTTGCGAGATATGATAAAGTAAAATAAACCGTGGCTGTTTTTACATGGATGTGATAGTTGCGGAATTAAGCACCAGTATAAAGAGTAAAAAGAAAAAAGAATTCATAATTGATTCATTACACAATTACGGCCCCGAGGTGCTTCTCCAACTGGGTCAACAATTTGTCGTTTTTTTAATATTAGTTTAAATAGGTAATTCAAGTAACACTTGGCTTTCTCTCTAATAGAAAATCATATTAAAAGTTTCCTCTTTCTCTTATATATTCCTTACCATATGTAAATATAAGAAGAAATAATAAGAATTCTCTAACAAGAACATGCCGTTGTTTACCCTAAGAAACACCAAAGAACTTTGTATTGTGCATTTATTTTTTATTTTTTTGTAGACATGAAATGCGCATCGAAGGAATACAATAAATTAAAATCAAAATTTAGGCAGAGTATTTTTACGTTTATTGGGATTTTATAATTGCATTTTTCTTTGGCATTTAATTGTTTGTAGGTTGGACTAGTTGCGTTCGCCGCAGGTCAGCAACAAAATTACCTTGATTTTGATTACCAGACACAGGGACTAGTTCGAGCAGCTCCAGTCGGTAGAACAGCCCAAGTCAAGCCGACTCCTGTTCCAATAATAAAACAAATCAATAGGTAAATATAATTCTTTATTGATTTCAAATTCTATTCGGTGGAGAAGTATTGTAATGAGAAATGCAGGAACCAGAATATTATTCTGGTATTATATATATATATATATATATATTATTTAATATTTTATTAATTATATATTACAATTTCGACGGTGCCCTGCACAAGTTTCTAAGGAACAGTACAGTTCGGTGAAAAGTATAGTCGTAGGCATTCCTTCCTCACGACAATAATGTCCATCATCAATCAATCAAAAAATTGAAGAGAAAGATGAATGTCAAGCTGAAGGTGAAAGTAAGAAGGAGACATATGTCGACAGTGGAGTACACCTCATAAATTTGGATGTTTGGGTGAACACTAGCTGATGTGCCGCCAAAATTTAAATTAGACAGAACAGATCCAACTTCTCTCTCTCTCTCTCTCTCTCTCTCTTTTTTCTTCAGACTCGAATACATTGAATTAGAGTATCTATCCTTTCATATTTATTCTCTTGCTTAGATAAGCAATACCGTTGTCTAGTAATTGGAAGTTGCCTGCTTTAAATGCAAACCGGACCTTCGTGTCTGTCTTCCTGAAGTTTACCGTAGTATCAAGACATCAAGATACATACAAACACGCGTACTCATTGTCTTTCTCTAATTTTGTGAATTACATGTCACGGTATCTCAAAAAAATCCCTAACAGTGTTTTTCACTTTACATTTCTTCACTGGAAATGGTCGAATTCCTACGAAGAGTACGTATAATACGTAACAGCTAAATTTCGATTTTCTTGGCGTGATAGATATGGAGCGCAGAGACGTGAACAATAAAATTTTGTGAAAATGTCGACTCACCTGAATGCACAACAAAAAGACCATTCACCACATAAACCGATTTCCGTGCGTCATTTCTACGAATGTTATTTAATTATGGACCGAATGTCTTTCACTCGACAGTTGCGTAACCCGAGTTTGGTGAAGTGTACGACCAACGAAATTATACCTAAAGACATTTACTAATTGCTTTTTCAGACACAACGACGACGGCTCGTACACCTACGGCTATGAAGGTGCTGACGGATCGTTCAAGATCGAAACGAAACTTCCGACTGGAGAAGTCTCAGGAAAATATGGATATGTTGACGACACTGGGAAGCTACGGGTGGTGGACTACGGTGCCAACAGGTATGGATTTCAACCAGCCGGAGATGGAATTACCGTAGCGCCACCGACTCTTGTGGATGAAACAACCGACAAAACTAAAGAGGGCGGGTTTGCTGATTACGAGGAAGGAGCCATTTACGCAAGACCGCAGCTCCAGAATGTGGCCAAACCAATTGGCCAAACGTTGGCCAGGCAACAGAAACGTCCGCGGCCCGCCCAAATCAGGCCGATTCAGTACGTTCCAGAGCAGCCTCAATATGTATCTTATGAGGCACCTGCTGCCCCCAGAACGAGTTCCCCCGCCCCAACGCCCATACCCGTTCATCATTTTCAAGTTCTCCAGCAGGCTCCTGCACAATTCCCACAGCAGGTTCAACCTTCCTTTCAACATCCCCAACAATTATCGCCAGCTTATTTCTCTGTCGAGCAACAGCGACCTGTGGCTCCGGTGGCCCCAACACCAGCTCCGAGTGCACCCTCTGGCCCTCTTTTCAGACCTCATTCTCTTCCGGCTCCAGTCGCAGCTTCTCCTAGGCCCGCCGCAGTTCGGGAACATCATGACAGAAATTCTGGCTCTGTGCTTGACTCTCTCATTCAGCAGTATGCTCTTCCTCAAGGAGTCGGACAGCCGCTTCACGACATTTCCTTTGGTTCCTACTCGAGTCAAACAAATTTTTAACAAGTTGGGTGTCTAGTCGAAACGTGAAAATATTTTCGTAGGGAAAATTTGTCGCCATTTTCTTGGCACGGTTCTTGACAGTGTCCATCTCAATTTACAGCTCATAAATTAAAAAATATCCAATGTGTACTTAATTTATTTCAAAAACATTGTTTGCATTTGTTACCTTTTTATTTTACATTTACTTTGTTTTCATATTTTGACTTATTAGCTGTTTATGAGTTCAAGTGAGGAAATAAACAGGTTGTTAGACAACTTATCAATGTCTTTCAATGCATTCATCTTGGTTGCCCTATCTCACATTAACTAAAGCATAAATAACTAAATTTTTGGTCTGTAATTTTTTTAATATTCATTAACAATCTTTCTATAGGAGAAATGCAACAGGAAATGTAATATCATGTGAAAGTAGAACGTGTTGTTCTTCGTTGAGAAACTCTAACACTGACATAATTTACACGACAAATTGCCGTTTCAATATTTGAGTTGTGTGCGTGGTAAATAGAATACTTTTTTTGCATTTCTTCTTCAAGTAGCTGATCGGAGGAAGACTTTAAGTTTGTTGAATTCCGGAAGCAGTATACTCGATCTATTAAAGATTTAACAAGATTTAAACCTGCACGGACGAGTACTTCCACCTCTTTACTTCTTCCTCTTTATTAGTTATTTAATTCAAAATCTCTACGTGTAGCAATATTTTGATAATGATTGATAATTAAAGTCCTATTTGATAATGACGGTGATATATTTGTTTTGTTCAAGATAACTATATTTATTTATCTAGTTGCCATATCGGTTGCTTTTCCTACTCGCAGTTCACACTCTCAAAATTGGTCCTGCATCAGGGGACCGAGAGCGGTGCCAGCTACGGTAGCAATTCGAGACAACCGTCCTTCTAATTTGAAGGTAACTGTGTCAGCCGGCCGAATTTCAACTATGCAATTTCTTGTTTTAAGTGTGTTGCGTGAAAGATAATTTTTCCTGGCAAGTTTGTCAGGAGCAATTAAAGTGACTGTTCCGTCATCGATGGCTAATGATGGACAAAACTAAATTTCGTTTCCTTACTTGACCAAATTGAACGCCATTTAAGTGCAGCCACGTGTGATGCGAACGAAAATTAAAAAGAAAGCGAGAGGTGATTTCAAGCAAGCAAAGAAAAACCGGAAGTCCTGAGACTTGCCAAAAACGTTTCGGAAAAAATTATTTCTCACAGAGTCCTTGTCAAAGTCAGCCGATTAGCTCAAATGAATAAGTTTTCATTTATTAATTGCAGTAAGAACAATAAAATGTGAACAGCGACACTTTAAGGAACAGATTTAAGGGCATTGGAAATTAAAATATTTTATGTAAAGTAGTGCGCTTGGTTCATACTAAATTCATCGCCCGAGTTACAAAATGAAACCACCAGATATGTATATCTCGGCTCTTGACTCGAGTTAGTCACTACAAATGTGACCCACATACTGATACGTACAGGGAAACCCGTCTTGATTGCTCAATTTACCGGATGAATTCATTTCATAGATAATTGTCAGTATAAAACAAAGAATGCATCACCAAAAGCCACCGTTTTTTCATAAGACACCCCTGGTGGAGTGTCAGTGACCCCATCATTCGAGAAGACTCATTTAGTGTTATAATAAGACGACACTCGGTGGCCAAGGGGTGCTCATCTCTGTCCTCCTCCAGCTTATCTTGGACTGACCGACCGGTGATATTCGATCCGAACCTGCCATACCTGCCAGGTATGGGCTTAACTTCCCGTGCCAAATTGCTCCCCAAAATGCGCTTCCATTTTTATTTATTTTTCTTTTAATTCAAAATTTATATATTTATAATAATGCACATCAATTTTAGTTTTTACCTTCGCAAGACTAAAGTGGATTTCCAACTCTTGCGCTTTTGTGACTCTTTTATTTCCGTGCGGCAATGTTGTAAAGTTACGTTTACTATTTTATTAATTTCATTGATAAGATGATTTGATCTATTAACGCGATTCTCGCGTATTTGCCCGTACGTTTTCATCTACCCCAGTCCACAGAAAAACTAAATCCGCTCATGTGTGGCCGTGACTCAACTCAAGCAGTGTGTTGTAGAACCTTTCATCTCTGGTCGGAGTTCAAGGAGGCACGGGCGACCCATAAATTTGATTTCCCAGGCCCTGGTCGGAATTAAAAAAAAATAAGGCGCACTCAACTTTCCCTTGGATTAACCAAGGTTTTCTGTTATGTTCAGTTGTAGGTGTAAAGTAAAATTTACAATTCCGTGTACGTTTAAACCGAGTAGTGTGCACATTATTACTTGATTAAATTGAATTTCAGTAAGACTGTCATCCATTTTAGTTTATTTTTAGCCATTAAAACAATGTTTCCAGGCGGCTCACTTACTGTGATCAATTTGCACGTGTTCCATTCAAATAATTCTGAAACTAAACATAGTATTATGGTAGAGATGGCGGGTGAGCTTTACACTAAACCGTTAATTTTAATAAATTCGGCCATTTTTTTTCTACTTACGGTGATCTAAAAGGAGTGAGATACCTTGAAGTGATTTCCTACTCCAATTCCTAGAGCAATTAATCAACCGACGCGGGAAGACCTTGACTACATTTGTGGAAAAGAGTTCAAATTTAGGCTTGCAGCAGGTGAGAAATGCTCAGGAAAACTCGGTCTTTTCTTCTTGTTTGGCCAGAATTCATTGTCAAAGATGCTGTCATTTCAGGCCGTTACGTTTACTCGATGCAACGTACGACCTTTTGAGCAATTTACGTATACATATCTAGGTATTAGTACACATCCCCTCCTTTCCATGGGAATGAAAAGAAAATTCTTTAATCTTTAAACGCAACAAACGAATGTAACAAAGGAATGCGGATGTTAATGGACAAGTAAAGGCCGACTAACCGTCTTGGAAAAACAGTGTCCACAAATTGAAAGAGAAGCAAAGCAATTCTTGTCTCGGACAAATGGAGCACTTGTGAAACTTGTTAAATTATAATCAGGTAGAAAGTTTCACTTTTATTCTGCCCACGTGAACCAGGCACTGCAAGGTCATTTTGAACGAGAACGAAGTTCCTAATGACCAGAACTAAACTTGGCTTTGTAAAAGAAAATCGAACGTCAGGTTAAGTGGAAAAATCAACTTTGGTTTTACTCTTGTTCAATGTGTACTTGGCTTCAGTTAGACCACTTGAGTTCGCGGAAGTCTCCCGTTTACAATGTAGAAAATACCAACTAACAAAAAATACAATTTATTTTCCTTCTTTTCGTAAAATTCTGATGCTGACTCTCAAGTCTTTTTTATTAGGCGGTGCCCTGTTGTGATTCGGTTTCAAGCTTGGCTTCCCTAAATTTGTCTCTCACATATTCTTTGTATCTTACATATCGAAACTTAAGACTGAGGTACTCTCCCGTAAAAAGATGAATTGTAACGAACCGTCTCGTGTCATAATGAAACTGTGCCATAACGGATCACAGGGAGGGTATAAAAATTATCGACCGTGGAAATAATAGAAATACATTGGACTCAATAATAGGACAACACTGGTAAGATACGAGAGAAAAATTACTCGGATTAAAAAAATGTAACTAATAAAGATGACAATCAGTGAAGTAATCAGAGTAGAAAATAGATGTTAAATAGAGTTTAGAGTTACGAGCACAACAATTCCTTGTTCCCATTTTTATAGAAGCGAAATTGCCCTGCATCCTGCACGTTACATCACATCCCTTTTACATTGTTGACATCATTTTCTAGTGTGGTTTCACACATTTCCGGACGAATATCAATGCGTTTAAGGAAGGACCTTGAAGATGTGTAAGGCAGCTTGAACGGAAAGTAAAAAAGTTCAATAAACTAAAGTGAAAACAACACCCGATCGATGACTTAAATTATGTACGAATACTTGGAATGTATTTGTCACTACACACGCGACACCGTTGTGGTTGGTGCTGTTACATGCCACATGCCCTTGCTTTTGGTACCGATCGAACCCTTGTCCCCAAAATAATATGATACGGGGCACATTCGACGAAAGACGAGAGTGTCGCGTTTCCTGAAAATGTTTGTAGTTTAAACCTCATTCATAACTGAATTACAACACTTGGCTCTTACAATGTCTCTCTGTCATGCCGATTACGAGAGTTGGAACGTAATTGCTTTATTTTTCAGTAAGAAATTTCTATACAATATGACCAAATTTTTATCATCGTTATTTAATTTTATTGTTTTCCATGACCAGTTCGTGTGCGAGCATCCTTTTGTGGGTATTCCTAAAATAAACCACGTTAATACCAAAAATTTTAAATATCACGGTAATTTGTAGATAATGCCAATTATTTACACCAATAAATAAATACCAGCGAACAAGAACGACTGTTAATGATTTAGAAATTCAACAGTGGCCTATTCATTTGATTTTTACTAAAACGATTTTAACTCATTGTCAAGTGTCGCTAGATCATTCCTCTACGGATGAATTTCCTGAACAAATTGCATTCATTTTCTGTCAAGGCGAGTACATCAGGTCGGAATTTCATCGGTTTCACAGGTGTTGTACTCAGAGAACATGTTTAATTCAAAAGATTTGAGTGAACGCCCTTACTGTTTAACATTGACACGGTTATTATCCGTTCAGCGAAAATTGACATGCTTGGTATCTCCACCGTGCCTGAGAGAGAGAGAGAGAGAGAGAGAGAGAGAGGTACAGGTAGGGTTAGTAAGGAATTCCACGAACCTTGACAGAGAGTATAAACTCGAATTTAATTACAACAACCAATCTATTACCGAGGATCGTAGAAAGAAACAGAAAATATCGGTATTACCCAACCGAAGATAAACTCTCTTAATGAGTGGTTGTATTTCCTATCGACATTAAATTAGCTTGATTCAGTTACTTTCTGTATTTCTCGTTGCCCTTGAAAAATGTTCCTCCGTGCACGTTGTGTGCAAAGTGAGGCGCACTCTTACGATTTTTATTTACCGATGTGACAATTAGTACAGATAGTCACATAAGACATTTCAACAAACACAAGAGGAATCGTTGAACAAGAGACGTTGTCGTCTCGTAGGAAAGATGAATTAAGGGGCCTTATTGATGGTAATAAGTGGCAAGAGATCGTTTGAAAGAATCGAAAAAAAAATAAAATAAAATAAAGGCAAAAGAAATGAATTAATTGAGAATTTCCAACTGAAACTATTAAATTCAGGTGAAGTACCGAATGGTAACCGAACGTTCATTTAATCGTCAATTACCTGTGATGGACCTTAAGCCTGGTATTATGGTTTGCAGACTTGCAGGTAACCATGTCAAGGGCTTTTAAAACCGGAGAAATACGAAAACAATAAAGCAAATGATTGTAGGCCTAAAACAGAAGTAATGATTAATCGTCACGAAAACGATTTATTGTATCATTCGGAAACTACATTGCTTAACAATTTTAAATGACATTTTTATTTTGATTTTGATGTATAAGTTGAACATCACCAAAGTACTCTACCAGTACATCACAGGAAGATTATATTTGCATTTCAAGCTGACTTCAAGCAGAACGCCTCAATGCTTTTGAACACGGTCAATCTTGAATGACAAAAATAAAAATTTTAACGCAAAGCAACATTGATATGAACTGAGTTGTTGTTCGCCACAAATATAAAAAATAATATAACAGATGGGTGTGTGTGTGTGTGTGTGTGTGTGCGCGCACGCTGATTTAAGAATTAGACAAGATTATTAAGTCCACCTCGTACAATTAATGAATTTGTAGCCAATCAATTATGTAATTAAGCCATTGAATATGACAATGTATTTGAGAAAGAGAGAAAAATCTCACTACTCCTTTTGTAAAGTGCTATCCATGTGAACTAACTGCGTCGTTCAGTAATTAGTTCATTATTCAGGGTAATTGTAATAGAACTAATAAATACGTCTCAGCTAGCTATCAGAGACAGAGTCATAAAATTGCACGAATGCGGAACTCGGGACAGAAACGGGACGAAATTGTGCAATTCAGAATGAAGCATTGAACAAAAATTGTTTTAACTTCTACATTTTCTAAAGGCGGATTAATAATATTAGTCGCTTATTGTTACTCTGTACCAAAATAGCACGCTCTGCTCTTATGCAATTCTAATAAACTGTAATGCCTTTCCCTCATCACGACATAAAACTTAGACCAATCGACCAGACATGCCTGCTCGTTTCTTTTCTGTCCATTCAAATTGTTTCATTTCGATTTGAATCCGGTCAAAATATTAATCAAACCAATATATATATATACATAAATATTGTGCGTGTGTGCAAAGGGTGAATGGTGTCACTACAAAGATAAACTTAAACATTTGGAAAATATTTCTAAAAGAGCCCTTCCAGGTGAACAGCCTCATTCGAATTAACTTCCCGATAGCCCAAATCAAGGGCACTAAACCTACTTGCGTGAGCCTGCGTTTGCCTGGTAATTCTCGAAAAAAAAACTACAACAGATAATTCGCGTATTCTAATGAAACTGTATCGGTTTCATTTTATTGGTCTTAAAAACACATTTGAAGTCCTTTTTCACTTCCTCGTGTACCTTTAAATACTTTGACTGTTACTGTTTTACAGTATATGAATTTTCTTATTCGTTATTTCTATACATAACAATGAATATTACTTAGTTTGATCATAGTTTTCTCATTTTAATGTACATTACTAATTATCAAATAATTAACCAAATTAATCTAAGCAAAAAAAACGAATAAAATTATACAGCAGAAAAAGAAAAGTAAAAAGAGAATACAATTTCAAGTGTAAAATCACCAAAAAGGCGAGTGCCAACTGTCTTCTCCCACCATAAACCGCAGTTATAAATGGAGGAACACACGAAACGGGTACCAAAGTACTGGTATTCAAGTGCGTGTGCTCGAACGCGTATTTCGCGTGTGTTTTGTAAATATATATATTTATATACACACACAGCGGATATAAAAATAAATTACACACATAAAAACTAAGAGCTTTCAGTTGGATTTCGCACGCAGGACTCGTTCAGAATGTCGAAGCTTCTGCAGGCAAGTTAAATCATTTGTTTGTGTTGTTTCTTTTGCCCAGTATTTAATGTCAAATGAATACTTATTTTATTGCACACCTGAAGAGAAACCTACTTTGTAACACTCTCGTGTACAATTGACAAATGTTTCTTTTACATTTAAAACTCAACACCGGTTAATAAAAGCCACTTAAATTTATTGTGCAATATCGGAATAAAATTTACCATCTGAATGATAATTTACACGGAATATTTGTTTTTAAAAAATTCACACTTTCATCTATCTAGAAATATTCATTGCCCAGTATTAAGACACAGAATATTATTCGATTATAGTTTTGCATTTTTTGTTCGTTCAATCTCTTTTCTATTCGTTCTATCATAATCAATGATTGTAAATAAAACAATTTATTTATTAATTTGTTTTTTTTACCAAAAATAATTTACATTTTACCGGTTCTGTACGTCACAGCAATACCCGCCCTACCCTGCTTTTCATCAACAAATTTAGAACATTAAATTTCTAGTGTCCGATGACAAATCGAATGATCAAATAAATGTTTATTAATGCAACTTATTTATTAAGCGGTTGATCAACGGTTGTTCACCAAAAAATGTGACAACACCTTTCAAGTTTAATTAATCTCTTGCTATGAGTGTGGAAGGAAACGGTCGAATTGTGACGGTGGAGCACTTTTAATTCTAGATTATTCCATTTTGCTGTGTCGGTTGTAATGTGCAGGAAACAGAAGGTTGCTTTTGTGCAGGACACCAGGGACGTCCAGTTGTGCTCGGTTTAGTAGGACGGTCGTTTCTATTTCTCGTTACTTTCTCTTTGTTTGGCCGTTGGAAACGAATTAACTTTTGTTCCTTTTCCCAATGAACTCGTCCTGCGAATTAGAAAGAACCCTAAAATTTTGTACACATTTCTTTAACTCGTCACACAAAGTTGGGCTGATTACATTTGCGCAGGTTCTTTAGTGTAACCATTGAAATGTGGAGTCAATATTTGGCAGGTGGTACTTTTTGTTTCGTTTCTCCCGACAGTTGTACTTACGTCTTCATTAATCAAATTGTTAAGGTACCTTATGAAGCATAAATATTAATTAATTTTTTAAAATGTTTTCGTATTGAAAGCCAACAATGGATTGTGACAGATAAATAAATGAGACGCAAATTTCTGTCTTGGTCGTAATTTGATTTCAAAAGTGGAAAAATAAGGAAAATGTGCCCGAGGTAGAGTCGTGAAAACAATTTCCATCTCAACTGGACCAGTTCACATGGTTTAAATTTGGAGTGGTGCTTAGGTAACCACAACACCACCCTCTTACTATTGGGTACCTTCTCTTCAAGCTCAACTACAAAGTTAAACGTTTTACTTTTAGTTTTTGTTTTCACGCTTTTCATTTACATTCGGTACAAATTTCATCTGTCTTCTCATTACGTCACTCTATTATTTTACGTATCAGGTTACCGTTACCGTTAATATAATTAATTTCAAATTAATTTTTGTTTTCATTTACTCTGAACGGTGACTGAATTACTTACATACTGAGTACAAAATTAGAGTAACAATTTGGCGACGAGACGTCCAAAGGCCAAAGTCTCATAATTTGGACAATGTCTAATTAGTTGTACCAACTGCTTTCCCCTTACACGGCCTGTCACAAAATTACCGCTCGAAAATTATGCAACACTAAGTAACTATTATTATTTTAAGTGAGTAACCCATTTTGAGTAACACAAATGATTGATTAGTATGAGAGTGAATTTTATTTTCCCTATTGTAAAAACATAACATTCTTAATGAGTTAAACACACGGGATGGCGGTCACGTTGTTTTTTAGTTGGACAAGACAAGAGCTCTCTTTTGCTTCGGCTGGTGTCCCCTTCGAGCGCTTACGACGGACAAACTATTTATTTGATGATTCGTCATAAAGTGGAACTGCTCGGCCGTTTTAACATTAACATTCATGGTCTATCCATCTTTCCATCCGGTGTAATTTTCACTTTGTTACTCTTCTTTTAGAAGAAGAAATGTCAGTTACAGGTGAATGCTTGCTTATGCTCGAGCTACTCACAATTGACAGTGAATCATCCGGAGAAAGTCATTTAACACCCAACACTTGTAAATTTGCCTACAGTACAACTCATTCACGATGTCGAGGGATTTCCAAGTAGACAATTCATAAGATAATTCAAAGTAGATAAATTCTTTCTCATTTCATTATTTTTTCCATTGAGTTCGTCAAAAAACTCGGAATAATAATGTATCAGACATAATATACTAATTCCCTCAATAATCCTGTCAGGAGTATGTTTAAAGTGGAGCGGGAGAGAACTGGGGGGAGGGGGGGAAAGCGTCAGAGGCATACGCTCAGGGAGATAGAACAGAGAAAAAAAACATGTATAGGTGTAAATAGAAAAAGATTGAGACCGGTTCATAGAAATATTATTCACTTTGAATTAGAACGGCCATTAAATTTAGAAATAAATTGAAATTATTCACAGTTCACCAGTGAGATGTAAGTTTCTCTTAAGTTTGTTTACTTTCTATTCGTTATTCAAACAGTGGAAATTCAAAAAAATGAAAAACTATTTTCTAATAGTGTTTAGTGATTGTAGGCAGTCAGCTTTCGTTTACCCTGGCACACACACGTAATAAGAATGTTTTTCTTTTGTCGAATATTTCGCATATAAGAATTTTTAATGTGTGAATCAAGAGAACTGTGTGAAATTTTTCGTGTGAACTATCCCCCAATGAATGTGCTGAACAAAAGTCGAGAAATTGACTTTGACGTAATTTCAGGTACTCTCTCACGACACTAACCGAGAATAGAAATGACGAGGCGTAAAAAAGATTTTGAGACGCAAATGAACTACGCTGCCACAATGAAAATTATTAATTTAATAATATGTTTGCGACCAAACGTAAAAGTTTAGTTGGTCAATTCAGATGGTTCCAATTTGTTTGTTAGGCAGAGAAAAGCATCGAGGAGTGACGTATCCAATTGAGCATTGGGAACAAGAATAAGAGAACAATCGTAAATGTCAAATATACAAAGGAACGTAAAGAAGTTGCCAAAATTGCAAATTAATGCGCATTGTTTCAAAATCGTTTCGTACGTTCCATTCGCATAAAAACTTTGGAGAAATTCTTTTTTATGAAACAATAAATTTCTAATATTTAATTTTAGCATCTGAACGTAAGAGGAGTGTAGGACATTGTCCATTCGCCGTGAATAAATTCGTTTTGTGTGCACATTTTTGCATCATTCAGCCCGGAGAAAGTGCAGGGCGAGCCGGTCGGCCGTGCAGGTGCTTCTGACACACCTCAAATTGCCTCCTTTGCAAGAAGATGTTTATTTATTCTGAACAAAACATTAATTTGATTCAGTTCTGTTAACGGTGTAATTACCCGGGAAAAGAATTAAAACTCTTTCCTTGGCTTTCACTCGCGATTTTTCTATTCTCAACCATGGCCTTACATGAATTATATATTTTTGTTGATTAAAACAGAATTTCTTATTCCATAAATAACGAGTCAACGACACGACCGACACGAATCGTTGCTTTTGACTAAACGTTAGGCATAAAAAGCTAGTTTAACGTATCTAATAAGTGAGTCTGCCACAATTAGTAGAATTAGTCATGTTTGATTGGCAAGCGGTCAGAATTCAGTGGTCATACTAAAATGAAATCAAGTTCATAAAGTTCGAGTCAAATACTAAATACTATGTCAGTCTCGTACAAATGCAACGCAAATTATATAAAAAGACAAAAATGGAGACGGGACAGACATGCTGTTCAGTTTGCAGTCAAAGATTGAGTGAGTTTTTAACGTCAACCGAGTGAGAAGAGCACTATGTCGATTTTTTTAGATAAGAAAAGAATGCAAGAATATTTATTTTTAGTTAGTAATAGTTTTTAAAAATGATGCAATTAACACCACCATTGAGAAAATAATAATTAATAATGATAGTTTCGGTTTTTAAATTTCTTGAGCAATCCAACAAAATAATTTTCCTACTCGTGGACTTTCACACGGCACACCCAACAAATAAATTGATAAAACCGTCCGTGCTCCGGGCGTTGGACAAATGCGTTTTGTTCCGCTTATAACGATACCAATGGCGCCCGATTTTCAAAGCCCTAACATGTTTACCTGAATTCAAGTGCAGCGCCATCCAAAAACCATCCAATTTTAACAAATGTATTATTTTCATATGCAAAACTGCAAATGAATAGTAAATGTCCAACTGCCAATCAATCCAATCGTATGGGTCGTATCCAAAAAGCAAAAAAAAGACGATTTGGATAAAAATAAATTATTTACTCCTCTGGTTGACGAAAACCCCGCAAATGAAGAACTAAACCAATTAATGATACGGTTCTGAGGCTGTTGATCGAATATTTGAGCAGAACACGTAAAGTCATGTTCACTTCGTTGGCGACCGAGGCACACACCACACCTCTGGGTGGTGAAAATTAGTGCAGTAACCTGCTTAATCAAAGACGCTAAACGAAATGACAAACTGGTTTTACGGTTTCATAATAATTAGAAGGTGGCCAGTAATTTTTTTCTTTTTTTAATATTTAGAATCGAACAATTCAAATGGGGACAAAGCGGTAAAGCACATGCATGCACCCACACACACAAATGTAGAGAAAATAATTTCAAATTCGTATGTCAGACAGGACTAAAGTAAAAAAAGCATTCTAAAAACAACGTCAAGTAAAAAGAATTTGACTAAAAGGAAAGGAAAATTTTTAAAAATCGTTTTCACTTAGTAAAATGTATTTTTTGACTCCGTCCGTCTAAATTTGACACTGAATTTAAATTCTCTGGTTGAGTTTTTTCTTCTTCTTGGTAACGAACAAGTCTCTTAAGTTGGGAATTTGCGTGTTAGTTCATTTCACAGAATTCCGATCCGGTTTACAAATTGTAAATTTTATCTAATTGGAACGATCCACGCCTTTCCATCGTTGTGTTGCATGTTGTCCCAGTTTAACTTGGACTGTTACGGAATACATTTTTCATATTCTGAGCACAAAAGTTAACTTGTATGAATTTATTGCTCCCTTCGATAATCCTAGTCCGCTTGTTGAAGGTTCAAATATTCACTTTTTCATAGGTAATGAAAGAGTTTAATATTATATTAAATAATAGTCTTAGGCCTGCAATATTCTGAGTGCACCTGTTTTGAAGAAAAACGTGGGAATTTGGGATCAATGCGCCAGTGACAATAATTACCAATTAGGCTTGTGGGTTATGTCAATTACTCTTGGGCCGAAGGAATTTTATTGCCACAGGTTAAGAATATATTTAACCTTTCTGCTTTATTCGCCTACATAATTAAAGTGCAATTATTGACGTTATGTAATGTTGCAAAATGTTGACGCTGACGCGTGCAACAATGAGAAATAAAACATTGTTTGAAATACAATAAACTACATTAGTGATATTTTCATTTTTTTTGTTTCAATTACCATGATGACTCTGAGCCTCGCGCCTCTCTCTGTAATACACGCGGTTTTGGATGATCTCGTCGTCGTGTATTTAATTCTTCAACTTTATTTCGTTACAGATCTTCGCTTTATTGAACGCACTCTTTCTTCTCTCCGGGGCTGACGCCAGAAGGATCAGAGTGCGACCCCACAGGCCGGTTGTCGAAGAGGAAGCAGCCGATCAGGCAGAACAACCGCAAAGAGTTGAATATTACGCTGCAGAATCTCATGAATCGTCAGAACCTCAACAAAAGTTGGTTTTGCTAACAAACGAAGGTGAAGTTCTTAATGGATTATACGGTCGGGCCATTGAGAGGGCAGGAACTGAGCCTCAGTATCCTAGAGTGATTCAAAGACCAGGCCTGATTCCTCAGCCGAGGCCCTCCAGAGTTAAAGAAACGGCCAAAGAACCACCAGTGCAGACAATTCGTAATTACAGCAAGGTGAACGACGATGGATCATTCACATTTGGATACGAAGCGGCAGACGGCAGCTTCAAGGAAGAGACCAGAGGCACCGACTGCGTCGTAAGGGGCAAATATGGGTACGTCGACCCCGATGGAAATAAAAGAGAATTCACATATGTCTCAGGAAATCCATGTGATCCAAACGCTCCAAACCAAGAAGAGGAAGAGGAAGAAGAAGACAAAGACGAATCCGAGGAGAGTGGAGAAGAGAATGTACCACAGAATATCCCAAAGAGACCTCTTAGGCCACTCAGACCAGTGCCCAGGCCAGTTGTTGGCAGACCCTCCACCACTCTATTTCAACAGGACTTCAATACGGTTCACCAACAAAGCGGAGTCGTGCCTGAAGAAGAATCGCCGCAGCAGCCTCAAATTTACCTTCACCCAACTCCGAGTTCAGTGCCCTCACCAGTTCCAGTCGCAGTTCCAAGTGCAGTTCCTGCTCCAGCAAGAATTAGAGGAAGAGTTCCGACCAGACCGGTTCCCGTTCAGCTTCCGGTACCATCCGAAAAACCGGAAGCTGTTGTCAGAGTGACTCCTAGACCGGTAACACCGCCAACACCAGCCACACTGCCGGCCACCACCTACAGGCCGCAATTATTAGTTTCTGTCACTCCGCGTCCCAACGTTGTCCTTACCAAGCATTCAACTCTGGCACAGTCGACTCCACTAGCTCCATCGCCGTCGCCAATCAGCGGTGTGGACTTTGAGGAGGAACTAAAGCGATTCCAACTGGAAAACAATGTTGTGACCACACCCAAGTCTTTAGCTCCGACAACTACTCTTAAAGCCGAACACCCATCAACCGTGCCATCCGGACAACCGGTCTACACATCCGAACTCGTCTTTGATCCTTCCACAGGACAGTACAACACCGTTTTATACCAGCAAATTCCCAAATCGCCGGGCGACATAAGTCTAAAAACGAGGCTCCCGCAACTGGTGGCTCAACCGCAAGTCCACCCTGAGCGACCCGTCCCTCCCGTCAGGCAGCACCCATCGAATTTGCTTCAGCAGCAGATTTTTGAACAGCAAAAGCAGGTTCTTTTTCAACAATCCCAAGACTTGTACAATCAGCAGAGAAACCAACTTCAGGCTCAACAGCACAGGTTTCAGCCAACGTTCACTCCAAGCACCATACAGTACCAGTCTCTGGCCTCTACCGTTAGCCCCGCATCAGTGAAACCCTTGGCTACGGGGCCTCAAAAGTTTGAGACGACTGAACCAGCTCAAAGAGTCGCTCCTAGGATTCCCAGCCCTCAACAATTTTTCTATTTCGCACCGCAGTTGGATGCTCAAACTCATAGCATAGCCGCTGGTCAGATCGATGCCTTCCTACGCGGTCACAATTACCACATTTAAATGTAATTATTCTTTGTGATTACGTCACAGTTATGTTAGATGTAAATAATTTAGAAAGTTATTTATGCTTACAGTATTCTGTAAGTTCTAGTCTCTAAAAGGGTTCTTTGAATTTTCATGTGATCTTTTGTTAAAGTTCTACAAGGGAGACTTTTTCTGTGGGGAGACAGAAAATGATTTGCTTTCTCAAAGTCAAACACATCGGATTTTGTTTCCCCGTCATTAGCAATTGATTTGTAACAATCTTTTAAAAGTGTAACACAACACATATACCATTTGGAATATATTCTTTTCATGAGTGCGTTTATGTACAAGTGTATAAATTCATTTTTTTAATCGGGTTTGCTTCGTACATTTATATATATATATATTATATATAATTGAATATATTGTACTTATTGTACATATTTGTAAAGGGTTTTTTTCTTCACTTTCCCCGTATGTCAAGTCCATTCAAGAACCGCCAGGAGCATTTCTTTTGAAAGGACTTGGTGGTCTCTCATTTGATCCTTCCTATTCTCATTCTTGTTATTGTCAAAATTTGCTTAAATGTTCATTTGTTTATGTCTCCCTTCTTGTCTCTCAACACAATTCTCCAGTATTTCTCGAAATATTCTCCGTGCCGCTCCTTCGGATGCTGTCCTCTCTATTATATTTTCTCTGTTCGTTGTCTCCAATGTTTCCTTCAGAATCCCTCGCTCTCACCCCATGCGGCACATTCTGTGAGGGTATGGGTGTTGTTATCAGGGGTTCTTATAGCCATTTGTTTCTGGAGTTGGTCTGTGATCGCTTTTAGTTTTTTTTATTTTTTTGCTACCTTAAATGGATTTAAAAAGAGTTAGTGTGTACATTTTTTATTTCTTTCAAATACATCCTGTTAGGTTGGTGGTAGTGCGGTCAAAGTTCCCGTTTAACTTTTGCTTATTCTTTGGTTAGTAAAAACTCACCTGGCAGTAAAGATGAAACCAAATTCTATTTTGAAGAACTACTTTCGGCATAAAAAATAGTGCCTCAATCAGGGAGAGGGAAACATTCAGAGTAAATACCTTCCCTTCTCTTTTAAGCTTTCCCCTGACCTGAATTTTTTTGTTGAAAGTTTTCTGTAAAGAAATTGTTACCAACAATTGACAGAATAAATCATCGGAGGCGACTCTGTCGGTTGCCAAGTAAAGACGAATAGAAGAAATCAATCGGTGAGTACTTGACACGTGCAACCGTTTCAAGTAAGAGGAAACGTTGACGATAATGACGATGATGGTATTGATCCATTCGTTTGAACGGTGATCAGAAACAATTTTAGTAAACTGCAGCACTTTGAATGGGTTGAATGGGAGGGGGGGCATCTTCCACCCCTTTAATTTCCCTTAATTTTCAAGTTAAGACACGGACACAACGATTGTTTTTCAATGGCATGGAAAATTGAGTGCACGAAACAGAGAACGTGAGCTTGTGATTTCAAGATATTTCCTAAAGTTTTTTCTGTTCTAGAAACGACCGAAATACAAACAATTACGCCTTATTGCCTCTTTAAACTCTGTTTGGTGCCTTCGGATGTCTACAGTCAACACAGGCACATGCGTTACAGGTACAATTTGACCATGTGACCGTGTCTTACATTTGTAATTTTAATCAGCTGTCTTAAATGTTGACAGAAGAAAATAAACACTTGAGTAATACAAAGTGATAGTGTTTTTGAATGCTGGAGAATAGGAAGTAAGGATTATGGATAAATGATTCATATTGCAGGGTTGAAATCTAATTCAAAAAATAACTTTCCTTTTCGTTAATTGAACCTACCTGATTGGTGTTACAACATCGCGTCCTGCTTTAGTTTTAGGCTTTTACCTTCAATCCTGAATGTTTTGTGGACATTTTAGTGACTGATTGTTATGGCTGACAAACAAATGTTACGTTCGACAGATTCATTTAAACAAGTTAAACATTTTTAATTGCTTTCAAAATGGAATGTATTCCTATGTTCATAACCCTGATCGACTTCACGACACAAATAAAGACTTTTCTCAACATTTTAGCACCAAAATCTGCAATGGACCTCTGATGTTGACCGACTCGTTATTCGTTTCATCTAAATTAGTTCTCAGGCAAGTTGGTTGGTAAACCTTGATGTTTTGAACCTTTCTTTGTGTAATTGAAAGTCAGTTCAAGAGCAGGTCACGATCAAATTGGTAGTGTTAAAACAAGGAAGCAAGAGAATGTAGGGTGAACAATTTGTTGTTACCTCGCAAGTATTCAATAAATCGCGTCAGGTTTCACTTTATTTTCGGAACCTTTTCAGGTGCATGCTTCACTAGTAAAAACCTGCGCTTAAATGACACCAAAAATTCACCGACCGCACACAAGGACCAGCCAAGTTGATCAAAATACGTAAAGTTTGACTTTGCGTCGTTTGTCGCAATTCATAATTTTTATTATATAATGCCCAGGTTTTTTGGTGTTGACCAACTTCACCTATAAGTTCCCATTTTCAAACTACGTTGCTGAATATTTTTTTGAACAGCGCTGACTCTCGTTCTTGACATTACATGACTTTTATTATTCTTAGACCCCAATGAAAGTTTACACAAATATTTTAGAACAAAATTAGTTCGTTCGATGGATAAGACACCAGTTGCAAGGAAGAGCCGTTGAGGGTGAGCCGCACGCCACGTAACAATGGAAAGTTACGTGTTTAACAAGGAGGTTCCATCGCTTGGGGGTTAAAGCTGCCTGCGACTCCACTCAGATGCAGGCGTTTGAATCATTAAACATTAGTGGCACCACCTTCTCTTCCATCCTTTCCGCGAACATCTCTTTTGTTTGAGAAACAAAGGACGGTCGAATCCGCACGACGGAAGGCAGTCAAAGACATGATGGGACATCAAGATTCAGTTCGTACACCTCTCTATCCATTCTTAACTCCGATGTTGACCATTAAATTAATTCGAATATAGTAAAACCAAAATGGTGTCAGTTCAAAATTGGCAACGTTACAAAATAAGGTACCGAAACTCCGTCTTACGGAAGAGATTTACACATGCGAGGTATCAAAAATTGTAATTTTTTGTAGTTTCAATGTCACCTTTAGTTAGTAAGAAATGCAGAAAAGAAAAAACAAACAGACAGATCCGGTTATTTCAAGGCAATTCTTGTCCGAATGGGCAATCCTCTCGGGACACTGTGTGTTTGAGTCCATTGCTTCCATTGCTCAGTAAATGACATGAGTCAATGTATTCCACCTGGAACTCAAACAAAATTCCAAATGAATTCCAAGGACAATTCACACGCCCATATTGATTCCCACCCACTAGATATTCAGATTTATTCGACCTCAATATCTAACTTGGGATCACAATAGTCCCGGAGGCTCTCTGCCTGCCTGCCTACCTACCTACCTGCACGAGTACCCTTTCGCCTGACTGACACGTAATTTCATTCGTTTCAGCATTACAACATTCCTTCTAATTATTTAACTCGTTATTTCAACTCAGTTTTACTTCATCACGAACTGTGATTCATTAATTATTAATTGGTGTAACATTTCCAACAAAAAACTAAATGGTCACTCTAGATCTGAATTTTTTAAAAAGTACGTAGACATTTGCAAAGACATTTGTTGCAATAAAAAACGTGAAATGTATCACCCCCTAGAGAAAGACGGAATAAAGATTAGAATGAATGTGAAAACTAAAAATTGGAATAACAGCAGTTACTCAACGGCAACGAAGTGAGACTATTTCAAAATTATTTAAAAAACTGCAAAGGCAAATTGCTACGGTTGAAAAAGGAGAAATGTTTACTCGGAACAGCAAAAAAAAAGTTTGAATTCAAAGGGACAGACAACGTCCACAAATGTGTTGCCTGCTGGTTTCTTTAATTTTTCATTGAATTTGACCGAATTTGTGCTTAAAAGAATTCTGTGAAACATTTCCTGTTTTGCATTTTAAAAAATTATTTAGTCTGGATGACTACACGTCTCCTTTCACTAAAGTGATTCGCTGTGAAGAATCATTGAGTATTTGCCCCGGGTCCCTGTTTTATTGGTTCAGGTACCGAAATCTGATTTCCTAACCCATGCCACGCCTTTAGTTCAAATTTCCGACCTGTAAAAGAAGGTTAACTCGGTGTTGTGAAAGTGGCAAGGTTGCCAGTAAACAAGTAGACTAAAATCAGACCTGTTACGTCATTGAGAGAGAGATAGATAGATGGAGAGAGAGAGAGAGAGAGAGAGAGAGAGAGAGAGAGAGAATGCCATCCAGGAATTTAAGTAAAGGAAACAAAAATAATAAGAAAAATTTTCATTGTTTTTACATGCGAGGGTATCACGAGTGTTTGCTGCGGATGCACCAAAATGGATGACACTGTAGATGAATCAGGAAATCAGGGGTCAAATGATACCTGCCAGCAGGTAACTCTCTTCAGATAATACTCATTCAGTGCCACTCTGAGTTGTTACCATCTGTAGTGAAATATTTATAGTAGCATCCATGCAGGCAATCATAAGTCGCTAATATTAACGCAGAGCAGAGTCTGCGAGAGAGAGAGAGAGTAAAATATTTGAAAAAAACCACTCCTTTGTACCAGCAGAAATAATAGAGCCGTCAATATTTAGACTGTTTGCTTTGATTACTCAAAGCTCTCACTGAATTTCATTTTTCCTGTGAATTTTTTCAAACTCAACGGAAGTATCATGAAGAGTTCCTTTCAACGTTCAGCATACTCTTCATCCGTCATAGTTTCCATTCCTTTGCCAATTTACACACTTATTCGTTCGGACTTATTCTAGAAAACGTGCTTTTCCATTTTCCAGCCTGCCTTACTTTTTACCGTTACACTTGTGCTATTTGGAAATTGTAACAATTTCACGATGCAGTGATAATTGCAAAATGTCAGTCAAATAGTATTTGCCCCCTGGTCAAACTCGTCTGAAAAATCGACCCTTAAAATAAAGCGAAAATAAAATTCATTCCTTTTGTCCTCACTAAAAGATCTGTGAATTGTAAATGGAGTCGCCATCACTCGTCCGGGTCTCTTACTACTTGTACTTGTTCTAGTACTACTACTACTACTGCTGCAACTACTACTATAAATTTGTTTCCAGAGGCCACCACACATTGTACGTTATATATTGTTTTATGGCTTAAAATTAATTAGTAAAACTGATTTGCTGCTATGAATTGATACGTGAATATTGTTTTTGAAATAGTCGAGCTACGACTTCCGACGCCGTGAACAATTACTACAAAGAATTTCAAGAGGACCAGACTTCTTCACGTGTCGATTGCAATTCGGTGACAAATAAACGGTAAAAATTTAAATTAAATCTCTCATCTCATCTTATTTGTTGCATTTGAAAGGATTCAATGAATCCACGAACACATGCATATGAACACGGGTGAGATAGAGAGAGAGGATTGCAATGGAATATAATTATCCGTAAATGTATTTCAGCACAGCAAAAGAATTGGTCTTTCCATTAGCATCGGTCATATTATGTAAAATTTAAAAAAGAAATTAATTTAATTTGGCGTCCAAGGTGAGTTCAAGTAAAATAGGTTAATACCAGTGATTGGGGTAGAGCCAAATACCCACACGAATTCAGTGATATATATAATTCACGGTGTCAAAAGGTTGGCAGGTAACATGGCTCTTCCAGGAAACCTGCCTTTGTCATAATTAAACGGTGTTCCTTCCAAAGGAAACTATTAAAACTCACATGAACGAGTCTTTGAACATAAAAAAGTACTTCACCTTTTCTTTTCATTTTCACCTCAGAGTTGTTTCTGCACTTTTTTAGGGGCACTAACCCTTAGGTTTAGTAATTTTTTTATAAAAGTTTTACGTTCGTTATTCCTAAGTAAGACGAACACACCACCACCACCCTTGAACTTTCCTCTTCTACTTCATAAATTCGTTTCTGCCCCCTTTCTCGTTGCTATTTTTTTTTTTTTACTAATGTTCATTTCATGGTTAATTTCGAAACACGTTGAGTTGTAGCTTCGCTTACTTGTAACTCGTCGGGTCGGAACATTTAATCAAGAGACATTGTCAATGAAAAATGCATTGTGCATTTTGTGCAATCGTCTTTTGTTCCGATATTGGTCAAATCATTATATTGATTTTAGGAGTTTGCAAAAAGGAATTTCTCATCCTTGGACCATTGTTTTTCTAATTGGTACCGGGCCTGGGAAGATATATTTTATTGTTTTGCAATACATTTCTTAGTTATCGCACTTGTGAAAGAGCACCAAAAGACGGTTATGAAGAAGGTTAGATACATTAATTCGGGATGTTCGGGTCCGAGAGGCAAAACAAACAGAATTAAACAGGATAAAAGGGGCACGATTTGAAGGGATGAAAGCAAAGAAACACACGCTTAACGTGATTCCTTCGGCTACAACCTGACACGTTTCATTTTATCAGGTGTCATGTTATTGGTCACATCGTGTGTCTCGTGTTGTGGTTTTCGTTGTCCTAGATAGAAAATTGAAATATTAAAATTACTTATGTCCCCTTGCTGTTTGAATTATTCTTCACATCCTGGTATTTCTATTATGCTTATTTCCGGTTTGATGCTCAACTGGAACCAATCACCAAGAGAAATCATATCATTACTTTAACGTTCTATTGCTAATTGTGAAAATAAACTGGCTAAACTGTGCCTTTATGAATATTACATAATGTACTTTTCTATGTCCTTCAAATTTCACATGAACATTGTCTCGCTAATAAACAATGTCACGCACATTTGAACTTTACCCGGACATACGAATTACGTATTTTCTCAGTTTTTAAGGGGTCACTTTGTGACACAGTCAAAAACAAGACTTGTGTTAAAAAGGAAAAAGTTTTGTTTTGGCCCAATTTTATACTTGTTACTCAATAATAAGAGTCTATTTTACATTAATTCTTGTCTTGCGTGGCTTTTCATCTCCGTTTCATCGTCACTTAAGGTCGTGCAACTTACATGGGACACATTGGAAACTGACTGACAATTTTAACTTGCAATTCTGGGTTATTCAAATTACTCAATGTTCGAAGTACTTCGTATGATTAGATGAAAAACAAGTAATACAAACAGAATAAACATAATTTCTACATAAACATAACATATTTTTGAAGCAAATTTTTGTCCTTTACTTTAGTAAAGGAATATTAATACCATCTTATATGTTAACATTTGCTCATATTTTTCCATTATATGTTTTATTTCACAATTACATTATAGTGCAGTTTTACTTTTATGCACCGAGAAATCATTTAATGAAGAACGAAACAGACGAAAACTTTCAAATCAAGACTTGAAAAACTTAATTGCTGACGCAACTAAATCCATTTCAATTGCAGCTTTTATTATGAAGCAACCAAGGGACGACACACAAAGGCCTCACAATGAATTTTAATTATTCAGAGTGTTCGGAATCAAAATTAAATAATAAGATTCAAACGTAACTGGTTATCGTGCGAAATGTTCAGAGAGCCAACGGAGAAAGTCAAAAATTCAATGGCAGGAAGAAGTTTGCTATGCGACACTTTGAACGGAGGTTATGTTTAAATAATAAGAATTATTCAATAACAGGAAACTTATTAACGGAAATGTGACTTTTTCTAATCATACAATGCAGTTAAATATTTGAAATTAAAGTTTAATTATGTCGATATTCTGTTCTTGATCTGTTTGGGTGGATGTATTTACCTTTACCAAATTGAGGCATGGCTGGACTCTACGCCTCCCGCCTGCCTCTCTCTCTCTCTCTCTCTTCCAAATCAGGTACACCAGGTACCTTGCAGGATCTTAATGGTTGACTTAATACTTGTATCAAATGTTCAGTTGTCCAGTCACCGGCCTGTTGTAAGCAACGGCTTTTATGTCAATTATGAATCCTCAAGGCATTACATCAAACTTTGAAAATTTCGACATGAAACACACGTGGAAAATCAATTATTTAAATACATTAAATTGATTTAGGTTAGCGAAGCAGTAATTAGAAGTAGTGATAGTAAGTGACAAAAAGACGTAACATTAAAGACAACACATTTAAAAAAATATTTATTGTAAATTTGTTTAAAATAAGGAATTGGTCCAGACCAATGCTATGTGATCTATGCTTAGTGCGCTTGAACAACAGTGAACAACAAGAAGAAGAAAAAACATTTTGTTTTTTTTAGTTTGAAACATTTGTAGAAAAGTCGAGGACAAAGCCGACAAGAAAGCCCGGCTCGTCGAGAAAGAGAAAGGTACGAAACGCAATGGCACCTCTGTCGCACCTGTAAAGTAAAGTTAATTTTTCCCTCCAAACAATGAATCTCGCAATAAACATATTGTTAATATGATTTGGCGTGTGTGAAAATAGGTTCTTTTGTTTTGTCTCCCTACCAAGAAGAAAACGTTCATTTCAACATGTCGGGCGTCAATTTTAACCAGGTAGAATATGTTAAAAATGAAAAAAAAGTCACACCCCCTCTCACCCGAGTTTCGAAGACTATATAGTGACCCTGCTACCGTCTAGGTATTTCAGTGAACGAAGTCGTGTGTTTGATAGTAACGAAATGGAAGTAACACGAAAGGTAGGTTCTCGATATTTCCTTTCGGTACGGGAATTATTTTGTCCGTTGAATAAGTGAGAGAAATTCTTGTGGTCGCTGACATTAATTAGGATGACTTAAATTATCTTATAAGACGCTTTTCACTTTTACAATTGTGTTGTTCATAACAATCGCTTAACAGTTAATATTCTCATTTCTCTCCGGTATCACACGAAATTTATACCTTTGCTTAAAACGTTACGATTTTGGTATAATTAATGCAATTAAAATATAAATTATTGCTATACATTATTATAAATGATCATTTCAGAACAACTGCACGGTCCTTCGTAATATTTGTTCTGTCCTTCAACCCGATTCTGCCTAATCCACGGAGTAAACAATTATAAAAAAAACACCTTTATAGCTTAATTTGATTCCACGGAATTGTTTGTTATTCGTTTTATTCTTAGACATTAACGACATTGACAAATAGAAAAGTTACTGCTGGAATCGGATTCTTTAAATTATTTCAACCTTAAATTATATAAAGGACAGCAACAGTAACACTATTTGGAAAAATTATACAATTGAATTTATTTTGCAGGTTTACTGGATAAGCTGGTTTCTGTTACTCAGCACCACCTGTGTGTCTCTCGGCATAAGTGAAGAGCCGGGAAGAAAATCACAAGAAACGAATGCGTCGGTTAGCCAGCCGACGACGACGACGACGACGACGACAACAACAACAACAACAACAGCAAGTTTAGAGGTTGGGAACACAAATGAGGCGGGATATAAAGAAACGTCCCAAGTAGACTTAGACCTCGAGACACAGGATCAAGTAGCCATACTGAAACAAATCAATCGCGTCAACGACGATGGATCGTATACATTCGGGTACGAAGCTGCGGATGGCAGTTTCAAGATAGAAACACGTGATGTCAACGGAAATGTCAAAGGAATGTTTGGTTTTATAAATGAAGATGGAGAACTAAAAAGAGTTTCGTATTCGGCGAGCAACGGAACTGGATTTCAGTCGACAGGTACCCTAAACATTCCTCCTCTTCCAGGAACAACTCTTTCGGATGACGAAAGAAGTCAAGGATATTCCCGATTTGGTCACGATCGATTTTTACCAGTTGAGTCAAAAATGGATGTCGCGACGAAGATAAATCTTTTGGATTCTACAACACCAGCGTATAAGAACACGGATACGTCTACACCTGCACGCAGACTTCCGGTTTACATATTCGGATCGTCAACGCCCATTACTGAAGTGACCAGTTCGTCCAAGCCTGTCGTCATACAACACATACCAAAAGTTCGACCAACCCCGGCATCCAGTGCAACGCTTCCAACCGAATCCGAGGAAATTCTTCTTAAGCCTCTGCTCAGTGACTTAATACCGAAACGTACTTCCAATACTAACTTCATTAGTTTTGGCACAAGTGACGTTACTCCGTCGTCACCCGAGGTCCAAACGACGACGGAAGAACCCGGTCGGAACCCTAGCGTTATTCAGGTTATTAGGCCTCGGATAGGGCCAGTCAAGAAAGTAATTGTAACAAAGAGGCCAGTGGTAACGACAACGCCAAAGATCGTAACGACAACCGAGTACAAATCTAAGCAGTACTTGGAGAAGCTTAAGAACAAATCATTGGAGACGGGAAACGGAGTGAGGCGTCAATTGGCAATATCCAGGGATAATCACATTACCACCACGACAGCCAATCTGGTCACGTCAGGAACGGAGGACAGTCCCGACGTCTACGGTGGAAGACACATATCCCGACCATATCCCACAAACGCGTACAGAGCACTTTTCAGTCAGGTTCCTCAACATCAAAGAATCCTTCAGAATTCCTACGTACAGAACCGCAATCAATACCTGGCTGCTGCTTTGGGGAACCCCAGTGTTCTTCCCACGACTTCTGCACCTCATCTCCAGTCCACGACCACCCCAGGTCCAATAAGGAATTATCCGGGAGTTGCAAGTGTTCCTCAAGATTCCAATGTTTCACCCGTTCAGGGAAGCTACGTACACGCGCCACCTCAGCAGCCTTTGCCCGACCCCAGACCCATAAACCTACCGCCGCCTGCTTATTTGCGCCAGTACCCTCAAACCGTAGTCCCGAACAATCCGACGCCTGTGCCAAACACATACCAATCCGAACAGTCTTCCACTCAAATATTAATTCCCCCTTCACTGTTGGAGCATCTCATCAGAATGCTTTTGGTTGCTCAGCATCGATTGGCCTCTCACCAGAGATCACAGCAGATCAGTCCATTTCAACAGGCGGTTGTAGCGACACTCGGTCCCGGTAACGTACCACCCGAGCTGTTGAGTAATAGGTACGATCACCGTTTCTACCAGCCCCAAGGGCCTTATCCCTTTGTAGAGTCGACGGCATCACGAACTCCATACGAGGCGCAATATCCGTACTACTCGAGCTATGTTCCATTCGACCCGCGATACCCGTATCATCACCAAATGTTCACACTCGTTCCCTACACACGGTACCAACCTCGCACACATACGTACGATCTGGATCCCTCTAGGCAACAACAAACACAGGACGATTACTTATTTAGGATGCTTTTGGGTTATCCAAGGTTTCAATCGCAGGCACCTGTTCCCGGTATTCAGCCGACTTCAAATGTAGTGGAACGATCTCCGGCATATGAACCAGGTAGGGATTCGACTACATCGTCTACGACACCGACATCCAGGATAGGACAGGTTAGAAATGTACAGATTTTGGGACAGATCAATGACGACAGTCAAACGTCCACCAGTAACGAGAGCAGTACAAAGTCAGCCGTGTAATTTATTCTTTTGAAAAGACTGTTTTTTTTTTAATAAAATTTACGTTATTTTCGTTTAAAATTTTTGTTTGTTTGTTTATTTAATTTTGAATTTATAATTTGACACTGAGTAAGTGTTGAAGTTATGAGTGTTATGCAGAGGTACAAAAATAAGGTTCGTCATCGTGACGTAGAGGCCCAATAAAAATCAAATTAACTTGAAAAATGGCCAACAACCAAAATTTTCACCGGACTTTTTTAATTTTTTAAAAATTGACATTCGTTCGGTTATTGTTCACGCGAGTTCGAATTATTTCAAACTACACAAACAGAATATTCTCACCTTAAATGGCTGCCTCGTTTCCTTTTGCAATCCACATGAAAGTAGGGTATGACCAGTTTGCATATGCTCAGGGAAGTTAAATTATTGAGTTAGAATTACATAAAAGTCTGGTACCATAGTTTTCCCATGTTTAATTTATTTTAACTAACTTTATTCGTTTTGCGCAACAAAGAAAGTACTTTTTTATTCTCTTTTAAATTTATATTTGTCATATATAAATTGCTGGCTAGTTAGAGGTATATATAAATCCAAAAACAATTAACTGCGGGCATATATTTTAATGTTTGAAGCAAAAGAAAAGGAACAGACTGCTATTGTTTTTACATTTCGCGTTGATTTAGTTTTCTATTGTTATTTATTATTACAGTGAGACACTCACGTTCTGAAGGACTGCTAAGTACTGCTTTTGGCAAAATGGAGTTCTTGGCTTGAGCAATTCATCACTTTGGTTGAGAATTTTTTTATTGCAACAGGAAGAGTAGCCAAAATGTGTGAAAAAGTCGCCCCCGTTTTATTCTCTTTTGTGTGTCACTCCCAGAAATTGCATATTAAATAGAAAAAAGTTCTCTTGACTTATGTAACCGTAGAAGAGTGAAAAGGCAGAAGCCTAACAGCTAGGAAATTCACCTGAGAAACATTTCGTAGGATTTTCAGGTGTCGGTCGTGGGAATCATGACGCAACTGCAAGTTCAACCAAACTGTAGTGCTATTTGTAAGCCTTCGATGATTTTTTTATATCCGAAATTCGTCGTCCTTGTTCTTCCGATTACGCAACATGGAATGTAATAGTTTCACTCCTCTAAGGGTTCACATGAAAAAAATAAAAATTAATATTTCCGATCACCTTCAAGGGGACTCCATTCCGGGAGCAAAGCCTAGCAAATCAAACTCATTCTGCACGTGTCTCTCCTCTCGTTCATAATCATAAATTCAACTCCACATATTTGGTAATAAAAATTCATTAGACAAAATCTTTCCCTTTCACTACGAAGTCCGAATCATCCTATGTCAGTTTTTAATAGCCACTACAAAGCTGAATCGGTAGTTCACTTCAGGAACCCGCTCTAAACATTCCAGCATGTGATTATCGGATTCCTGAAAAAATTCTTCCGTTTGGACAAAGTAGTTTAACAAGTACCAACATCAACTCTTTTTCGTATCTGCCTTTATTCCGAACTTGTCTGAATAGGATGTCTGACATACCAAAAAAAGGTAGGGGGACAGTGGCGTTCCACACTTCTTTACCTTTTTCGGGGCAATGGGACAGTTTATTTCCATTTATTGAGAAGTATCGGAAAAATAAGTCAGTTTATATTGAACAAAAAAAACACATTTTTGGATAAACGTTAAACTTATGGTTGTATTATGAAAATGTCGAATCGACTGATTGCCTCACGGGTTTTGTTAGCTCCCTCAGTCTCTCTCTCTCTCTCTCTCTCTCTCTCTCTCTCTCTCTGAGTTTTTGTTCGTTAAGCCAATTAATGCAACCAAACACATGAAATTAAAACTCGGGTTACTCTACTTATTAATCGATTTTATCTGACATCTGCATGATTATTTTTGGTTGACAAAAGTAATCCGATCCCAAAATATAATATTTCTAAATGTAATGTTTTAAAATATAACATTTTAAATTTTAATTTGATTTTTAATTGACAAAAATTAACTAACGCTATTATAAAAATGTAATGCTTTTAAGTTAACACAAATAGACCGTTAATTCTTTTAACCATTTAAAATATTTTACGTCACTTCCGATTTTAAGCCGCCATTTTGGAGTCGCAACTGTTGAACGTAATTGTTTATGGGGAATTTGTTATGATTCTGGGTCCTTGGAACAATTATGTGCACATGCAAACGTAAAATTAACTAAAAAACAACATTGCTCGGTATGGTGTGTGAAAAATGTGAAAAGAAATTGGGCCGTGTGGTGACACCGGATCCTTGGAAAGCTGGTGCCCGAAACACCAATGAAGGCGGCCGGAAAATTGGAGAAAACAAAGCTATCGGTGCCCCGAGAACCAGATTCAATCCATATACTACAAAATTTGGAACATGCAGAATATGCAGACAAAACGTAAGTAGATGATATCTCCAGTGTTACCACTTGGCAAAACCTTTTGAATTGCACCTGAATTAGACAATTGTTTTACTTTTTCCCAATATAAATGTGAATGGAATAGAAAAATGTGTCATGTGTGGCCTTCAATTGTACTGATCCAATATTTTCAATAATAGCGTTTCAATTGAAAGCATTGATTATAACTGCATACTCTGTTGAGTTCTGAAGGGTTCCTCCACCTGCTGTACATTTTCATAAAAATTCAACTCTTAAAACTCTTAAACTTGCCTGAATACTTTAGTCAAGTATTAAAATTTAAAAAAAATGTACAGTTGTGAGACTCAAATCCTGCATATTTTAAGTTGAACATGAAATAATTTTTAGGTTCATCAAGCTGGACATCACTACTGCCAGGCATGTGCCTATAAGAAAGCAATCTGTTCAATGTGCGGGAAGAAATTACTGGAAACAAAGAACTACAAGCAATCATCAGCTTAAACATTCAATTAACTCTAATTATGAAGTGTGCAGTATATTGGACATTTGGATTGATCAAAGGTAGATTAATTTTGTTGAAATGTAATGTCGTTACACTCAGTAAAATAATAAAGTTGGACAACAATGAACAATTTGAAGGGAAGCAGGTTACAATGACACTGTTCAAAAAATTTACACTACAGCACTAGAAAATACAGTGAAATGTACAATTTATTAGTATTTATAGGCAAATTGTCCTTTCCTTTTGATTAAATGCTTTATAAATTTCAAATGAATATTGTTTTTGGTGAATGCATTATATGTTTAATACATTTTCAAACAAGAGCTTTCATGTGCAGAAGCAAAATTTAATATGTTTTAGTGGGTGGAAAAATATTTCTTTTCAATTCATTAATTCAAAGAATCTGTAGGAGTAATATTATTACTCATATTAAATATGAGTAATATTGTTCATGCATTAAATGTTCAATGCCATTTAGGCCATTTCATTCAAACGATTATTCCAGTAATAATAATCAGAATGTGAGTATGGGACATATTCTACAAAATTGTGTGAAGGCATTAGGTACCTTTCTTTGTATTTATACATGATTATTGTTAAATGGTAGATGGTTTCATTACTGATGAACACAATTCACATAATGTTTACAATGTTGTCCAACATGTCACCAGATCAAATGTTCTCTAATTATTTACATATTTTTTGTGTTTTTTTACATTAATTACATTACATTACATTACATACATTACAAGAGGTATTTAATCTGTTGAATTATTTTTTCTCTTGTATGCAGTCGAGTGTTGTTGACACACTGTTTGAAGACAGACCAATTTTGCCAGCTTAAGTATAAGTTCATAATTAAATAACCAAATTGAAATAATTGAAGTGGTGTTTTTTTTTGAAACATCAAATTATGCCATACAGATGAAAAGTGTATGTTACCTGTGTTGTGAATAATTTCAAAAATGAATACACACGTTTATGTTTTGACTGTGTTTTTTTTCAATTGTTCAATTGAGTGAGTGGCATTTTCAGAGAGTGGCAACTCCTACTTGGACCCCAAAGTAATGACGCTGTGGAGTTTAGGGATTCTGGGGTGCAGGAAAGTCGCCGCGTGGTAGATGAATTAATCAAGCAAGTTGATGCAAGTTCTAACTAAAAATGAAAAGCAGCTATTTATTTCCTTGAAAACGACGACAAACAAAAATTAAAAAGGTCATTTAATAATAGTATAATGCGAGGAAACAATGAATAATATTTTATTCAGGTAATCGATGCACGCTTTCTTCTACTCGGCTTAAACACGTTCACCCTGTCTTCTCTGACTCTTTCGTTTGGCAGGGCGTTTGTGCTGTACGCTCTAACCCTTGTAAATTTGTCCGGTTCTTGAACGTGTAAAACTTTTAAAATCTTTTTCTCCATTGCATACATACTCGTCGTTCTTGGTTTTCTAGGTTCGGGTGTCACGACCGAGCGTCCATTTTGCTTGTCCTCGTTCTTTCGAAAAGTCGAACTCTTTTCTGGATCCCCCGAGTCGACACCGTTCCACGACTGGACAGTTCCGCTTCCTCGAAGCATGAAGAAGATAGAAGAAACCAATAGGATGAGTGACGTAAGGCTGAATGTCAGTCTCCAGGAGCCCATCATCTGTTGAAAGAGAAAGCTGTCTTGCATATGATCTGCTCAAATGCGGGAGTGATGTTTCTCTTTTTTACCTCTCCGTTCAGCACGCTGTTTATTTGGTGAGTTGTAATGATGCTACCGGCTGTTGCAAGTGTACAACAAACAGCAACGGTGGGTCCCGCGTAGTTGGGGGCCAGATCGATGGTACTGCTAAGAGCGCCGGAATAGGTTGCGCCATTTAAAATTACAGCCAAAGAATATATAAAAAGCGGCGCCGCAGACTCGCAGCTGACAAATCCAATTACGAATAGCAGGGCCGCCGGTAAGAAGTGAGCTGTGAAAATGAAAAATCGTCAAATAGATTACTCTCAACGTGGGAGCCTTTTTTCGGTACTCACAAATGTACACAAACATCCGTCTTGATGAAGTAACCGAAACGAACTTGGTTTTCTGTATGAAGTTGACGACATGTCCGCAAAGTACAGCAAACACAGAATGAAGGAGGAATGGAATAGCCGAGAAATAGTTGTCCTGAAACCAAAGGAGCAAAAAAAATCAGAAGACTGGTGGGAAATTTTGATTTTGTGTAAATAAATTATTCAGCAATTGAATTTAGAAAATTATTTTTAAAAAAAGTTTATTAGTAAAAGAGAGCGTCTCTTGCGACTTAGTGTTGCAGGCACATACTGTAACTAAATTCTTACTCTCATGTCGTAAATGTATTTAAGGTACAGTCGCATTCCTACGTTGATGGATACCTGGCTGCAATAAGAGCCAAATAAAACTCCAGTTGACATCCAAACAGGCCTCGAACATAAAAAGTGCTTAAACGGAAAGTCGAAATCCTACAACGTGGAATTGGGAACTTTTTATTATCACACATCTATGATTAGGGTTAATAATCAGTTATTGACTTACTGCTGGTTTCGCCGATTCGAATCTGGCGGTATTTTTCTTGGAACTCGATTTCATGAGGTGCTTGACTGGGGTGTTGAACACCATCGTCGACCAAGGTGTAAACCAAACAAGAATGAGGATGCTTGTTATGTAGTATATGGAGCCCGGACCCAGAGTCTGAACAACTTTTGCCGTTAGCAATTCGCATAAGGCGTAACCGATGTATTTTCCTGCGCGCATCACAAATTCGTAATGTTACTCTGTTCCGTTTTCAATCAATTTAAAATATCATGGTCTTATGATTAGTGCTACCGTTACCTGAGTAAAGGGATATAAAAGTGCTGCGACGGTGTGACGGAAACCACGACACCGAAAGCGAATGAGCTGAAGGAATCAAAGCACCCTGGCATTGAGAATTATGTAAAATTTTAAATTTGCAAATGGTCTCTGTCACAATTTCGGTTCAACAATCTGTTTCGAGAGCAACTGGTCATGCACTGCATTTTTGACGTTGACCTATGTCCACCGCTTAGGTACGCTTGCTTTTGTGACACAGTTTACTCACGCAAAAGAATCCTTGGAAAAACCGTATGGCCACGTGTATGGATGTCAGCCAGGCCGCGGGAACCAAAAGTGTAGAAGCAGCAGCTCCTAACAGGGAGTAGCCAAATACCTTTTTGGGTCCAACGTTGACAGCCAATCGGCTGGCGAGAATGGGAGATACCAGCGTACCCCAAAGGTAGGATTTTCTTAATTGGAATTCCATCTTTTCGTGGGAAGTTAAGTTTACCTGAACGAACGAACCCAAGTTAGTCTCTTAAGACGATATGTACTAATTTATTGAAAGAAACAGCATCGTCAGTTCAGACGAAAACGACATTTTATCTTATGGAAAAAGGGACACGAAGGACACGTAAGATCACGTCGCGAGTCATCTCAAAGCGTTCACAGGCCATTACGAAATTAATGTCAATAGAAAATAAACCTTTTATTTGACTTGTGTACCATGATGAATTCCATCAAATGTAAAACTCATGCAACGCAACATTTTTCTTTTTGGTGAGTCTAAAAGGGAAAGTGATTTTCTCCGTTTTCACTGTTGAACGGTCGGGACAAACGGTGGCCCACACCGGTGGTCGACTCGAGTAGTGGGAATTAAGTTGAGTGAACTGCGTACTTGTAAAAAAATGTGTTGATTTCATGAGAAACTAATAAGTAGAATCTGTTACCGTTTAACTGAAAATAATGTCCCCGGGGCAAATTATTATACGAGAGGAGGCAATTTTATTTGTTGCGCAGTGATGGTTAAATAATTGAAAGGAAGAATCATTGAGAAAAAAATAGGCGAATAGTAATAAAGCCGAAACTCTGATTATTCGAACGATGAAAAATAATTAATCGCATTGAGACAGGTAAAAAATGAAATTATTCCCAGGTGCTTAGACGAATTTCCGGGTTGCTACAGTGACAAATGTTGACGTAGGAACACAACTAAAACGTATTTAAAGTTAAGCGTAAGGCGAAGAAACAAAGTAATGAAATCGAAATATCAATAATTGCATTTTCTACCTCCTACCTATGCGACACATTCGACTTGATTAAAGCGAACCGACAAAGTGAAACAACGGAAAAGTTTTAATAAAATGACTTTTATCGCCAAACAGAGGTAAATGGACCAAAAAAAGTGGGACACTACACGAACAGATAACAACAGTGTGAAATGAAGACTTAAGAGAGGTCAAAGTTGAAATGATTAATGTTTTTGCTTTCTTATTTCTGTATAAGGAAACAGCAAAATGGGAAATTTTCACCGAATTATTTTGCAGTTGGTTGTGGACCGTTGATGAACAGGAAAACAATTTTTATTTGCCTACCTGAAAAAACATTTCCTGAAGCTGCGAAAAATCATACTCATCGTTGATGTGTGTCTCTTCGCTGGAATCGTAATAAATGGCCAAAGCCGTCATGTTGGGTGGGTCGCAGTACCTCCTGGATGTCCTTGTGTTGCCTTCGGGCGCACCGGCCGGTTTTGTCGGGGTGACGTCGTGAAGAGCCACCGTGATGCCATGTTCTACCATTCCCGAAATAGCAAAACCGATGAAGATGAGGGAATTGAGAAGGCATCTGGCGTGCTCCGTGGCTTGAAAGGAACGGACGACGAGAAATCAAGCTAATTGAGCAATGTTGCAAAGAGTAAGGAAGTATTAAAAGAACGTACGCGACTGACGGTACGACCTGTTTGTGACTTTTCATTGTCACTATTCAAAAGAATTAATTTTTTTTTGCAAATTGTGACTCAAAAAACACATTTTTTTTCCCAACCAATCGTTTCGTTTGGTAACTTATTTCAACTAAGTAATTTATCGTAATAACATGGTAATTTCGCCTGCTCACAATTACAATTACATTGATTCAACTTGTACCCTAAATTTAGACCGTGAACATTACGCATAAATACGGATTACAAAATTTTGCAATCGCGATTACCTGAACGAATAGTAATATTTCTTTTGTGAAGAAGCAGAGGTAGCCACCGAAACAACCGAAGAGTGTGAAATACTAGAGAACCGTTGGATCTAATTGACTTTTTGTTGGGGTTGGTGAAACGGGGAAAAGGAAACAAACAAACCATTTCCTGTTCCCTCTACGAGAGACACGGTACAGAGTTCATTTGTGTCGCCGTCGCCGTGAACGCTACTAAAATTCAACTCTACTCAAAGTCAAATCGTTCGGATAGTGAGCGTCCGCTTGCAGAAATGAAGTAATTCATCCGATTCCATAGTAGTCGACACACATTACGCTCGTTGCAATCATTTACTAGTTGTAATAAATTGGTACGTAAAACCTGTCTAGAAAGACGTGCATGCCTCGATGGTCTGTCAAATTTGTGTGTAACTGCTACGTACCACTCAGGTTTTTCTTCAAAGCTTTTCTGAGTTTCTCGGTTGCTTCCATTTTCCCCATTCACTTTTTATTTTTGTATTTCTTATCCTTTCTTTATCACTGCCTGCGCCCGAGCACATTTCAAGGGACCGACTGACGAGACGAAGGCGTAAACGTTAAGAGTATCCATGATTAGAGAAACGTGCCTCGTTTATTAAGCAACAGTCGTCCACCAGCAAGGCACTCGTGTGAGCGGCAGCAATAAAAATAAACGATGATCCACATGATTTCAGTGAAACAATGTCCCATGCCAAGCCACCGAAGGTATTTCAAAAAATCACTTGGATACTTTGAAGACACACAAGTGGACAACCTTCAACATTGAATTTACAAGAGAAGGAAGAAAAATAAAGTTGACCAAAAGGGCAATTCGCGGTTGTGTTGATTTGCACTGGATGGCTGCATTCGTGGAAAACGTTGGATGTGCGACACTACGTGTTTATGTTCTTAGAAATTCAATCCGTAAACTTTGGAAAATAGACTTGCGGAACTAGTTAATATATATAATGAGAACAAAAAATAATGTTAATATAAATGTTATAAAACGAATAAATCAATCAAATGAATTCGGGAATGTCTGACGTAACCCATTGAGTGAATCTCAGTTTTATTCTGTAATGTTCCATGGTCCCCGGTTGGCCGTTGTCATTCATTCTGGTTCCAAGTCGATGCAATTCAAGTTTTCGAGGTCTCAATAGATAAATATTTGACAATCAATTCGGGATTATATGTTGTTGCAACTGGCGACCGCCACCGTGTCCTGAGTGTCCTTCTGTTCTGTTCTGTTCAGATAGTTCCAGTTTCAATGTCCTGTTACACATTTAGTGAAACTTGTAATTGCGAGGTAATTACATCGGAGATAACTTAGGAACATAGACTCCATTGCAACGATGTCAAGGAGATCATTAAGTAATCAGTTGATGAGCGAGTCGCAGTCTTTAAACGACCATCGCGGGGCCATTCTTTTGACGGTCAATTCCTCAGTATTATAGCCTATTATAGTTTTTATTAATAATATATTCTGAATCGTCGTGATTTTGATTGGGTTTCACCGAAGGCTGTTTCCTTCCGTGTTCTCTTATTCGGGAGTCACAAGACAACCAGAGTTGTTCTTTGTTATTGTGGAATGTAACCGGAAAAAGACAGTTTTGACAAAATGAATTGTTACAGGTGACGGCAAGTGGCACCACTACGTTAATTGACGTAGTCGTGACATAATTGAATATGTTGCTTTAAAGTACTTATGTAAATCACCAAACCTTAATTCAATGGAAACTACTGTGTTGTACTGTAAACTACATATTATCACAAGCTGGGCATTTGTTGTTGTGTAAATAAATGTCCAGTCTAATTTTTCCAAACTCGTTTAGTTTTATTCCAAAGGAAAATTATCCGACATTTTTACTCCATAAATATGAGACAAATTCATCATTACCTGAACATGGGGAACCCCATTTTTCATTCATGTCGATTCTTCTTCTGAAGGAATTTCGAAACTTCGTAGAGAATGTCACGTGCATGTGGCTCACAAGTCCTGAGGAAAGCTAAATCTCGTTAAAGAGGAGAGGAAAAGGTTGACATTGAGGATTTGTAACTCACTAGTCTCAGGTGAGATTTATGTTTTGTTCCTGTTCGGTAATGAGAACACTCAGAGGATTTTACAAGGAAAGCACGTGTCTTTGCCGCATAGCATGGACTTGGTTAACTTTTTTATTTATACAGAATAGGACCTTGGAGTTCCTGCGTTCTTAGTGTTCGTTTCCTGCTCAACTCAATTGTACACCTGCACCACTTCAGTCCACCTGAAATCAGTTAAAACTTTGTAGATTATACGTGACTCCATCAAAATTGGGTTTACTGGTGTCAACACGAGTTGTCGTGTACCTTTACTTGGTCAAGTGTAACGTTTTAATGTTTTTTTTTGTTTTCTATTTCAAACGGGTCCGAACGGGTTCTCTCATGAGGAGTCCGTTTTGTTGACTGCGCATGCTCAGTTGTTCGGCCCTGACCCATGAAAATTGAAATCTAAAATGAAACTTTTGTATGTTGGGATACATAATTATCATCATTATTATCATAACCGAAACCACTCCACGACTTTTGCAGACCAACGTTAAATTAGTTTTGTTATGGAAGTGATAGAGTCGAGATGAAAAGTGAAAAATTGCCTAAACATTTGCCGTGTGCAACCGGTAAGTTGAAGAAAACATAAAATTTGATGTCGAAGGGTGATTTTTTCTTTTTCATTCCAGAGATTTATCTACTAGACTACATATATGTGTGTGTATGTGTGTATTTGTGTGTGTGAATTTAAATTTCATGGTTTTTTGCCTCAAGATTCCTGTATCGATCACTGTCGTTCAATTTTTTTCAAGATTCATCATTAAACTTTGCCGTGTATTGTTCTCGGTTGAATTCATTTAAAAGATAATAAAAAGCAGTTTGGAATTTTATTGACTGTTGTTGATCATGCTTCTGGAAAGGATAAAAAGACGTGAATCTGCCGTTGATGTTCGTTTTCGTCCTTCCTAGTCATCCAACTTCAGCGAGTTTCAGGACAAAAGCTAAAATGTGTGATTGCCAGACTGAAATTTCCTTGCCGTAAGAAAAATTTACCTATCCTCACCTTCATGCACACTATTTAACATTTAACATTCTGTGGTAAATTCATTTGTAAAAAGGAAACTGTTCGGTGGTTGGTCTTCATTAAAGGAATTTAATTTCACATTTTAATGTTGGTCTCTCGATTGTGTGAGGGCATGTCAATTACACTTTTCGTAATTTCTGCTTTACGTTTCTATTTCCTTTGGTGACTTATGTACGAACTACATTTAAAGTAAGAAGCATCTGCGCAACAATTAATAGTCAAGATATCCAGTTGGATTCCTCGCCTGCACATAAATTGATAACAAAAAAAGGATAAAGGGAAGTTCACAAACTATTTCCATACTTTATCACTCGACAAATTCCTCAGGGATTGGCACCGATAGAAAGGAAGCCAGGGTTCACGAAAACGAAAAATTCTCTACGAGTGCGTCTCAGTCAAGAAACCAACTGATGCAGAGTAAACTTCGAGGCAGGTGAAAGGTTATTATTCAGTATTAAAATGAAATGTTTGAAGCCTTTGTTCGTGTACTCGTGTATACGAATCACTGACAAATGAATATATAGTAATAAGCATTCCGGAAGAAAGCAGAGCAATATTGAAAAAGTAAGTCAGAGAACAAATTAAAGTTACAACACCGTTAATTGTCCAATGTTTCATACTTTTTAATGAATTCCCGGGCCACAAATGAAATCTTAATCATTATGACGTGATCATTGTGAAAACCTGAATCGGATCAAAAATGATAGAATTCCCATTAAAACGAACGACCGACTGATGGGATGCCCAGAAAAAGGAGTTCAAGAGAATCAAAGTTTACAAGTACCTCCGTTGATCGACGTCACTTGTCTCAGAGCGCAGTATTTCAAACGTTTAATTTATTTGTCATAAAAAAGTTGTAAAAATCATTGCTCATTTCGTATGGTAGAAAACTACAGAACAGCATGTATACAACAACAAGATAAAAATGTCAAAAATGTATTTACATGGATGGACACTGACTGTGATCGGTAAATGGCGAGAACACGGGAACGCTTAAGGTACACTGAGGTGACCTCAAAGGTACGGTTGAGAAAGTTTGGCCACGGGCTCAAACCGCAAAATTGGGAACCTCACTCCGTCACCCTTGAGAAGAAGAAACGTAAAAGGAAATGACGTTCATCAGCCATGCCGGAAAATTGTAATGTCATATTATAATGAATGAAACATTTGGAATTTCAGGGTGGCCTTCGGTAGCCGCGAGTATCCACCAAGAAGTTCAAGATCGTTGAAGAATATCATTGGTGATTTCAACGTAATGCCCAAATGTGAAGGGAAAGATTTATTTTCTCACGAGGAATTTTACTACTCAACATAAGTATTTTAAATTTTTTGTCTGTTAATCAACTTTTCCTTGGATTATTTCAGGTCCATACGCTCCTGGATGTGTCGACCTCATGACGGAATTCTCAAAAAATGGACTATTCGCCAGACTGTACTATCCCACATCATTGAAAGACATTAATGTAAGTAAGTTACGTGCGCTGTGCATGATGGTTTTCGAATTGGAATTGCATCGTGACCCGATTGGAAAGAAGATACCCTTATTACGTGACAGTATAGTTTTGTACCAGTGAATAAGGTTACCTTCAGGTGAAGACTACATTAGTATACTTACTTATGCACTGCTCGTGGAGTAACTCGAAATGATTACATTAATTAGTGTGCGCTCTTTGCTTTCTGCCGACACAGCATGGTTTCATGGGTTTAACCTTTTTTCTTATCATAAGACGAGTTTTCAGGAAATGGTCAACTTTGATAAACTGTGTCAACAACTTCCGTTAGTTTTTCTGTCGTTTGTTTTCGTCTTTCTATCTCAGTTTTTATTTAGATTATTCAGTGCATAATTATTTTAAATTAATTTATTGCTTAAATGATAACAACGCCTAATGCCTACGATCAATTAAATTGTCGCCGTCGGGTTCCGGATGAGATTTAACGGTAGCATTAAATCTAAAATAGTTTTTAAATTTTACTTCAGAAACATTCATCAGCATGGCTGCCTTGGCTGCCCCACAAAAATTACATAATCGGATTTGCCTACATCCTTAGTCTGTGGACGTTTCTTATTAAATTATTAATGAAATATGTCGCTGGTGAGTAAATTAAATTAATTAAACGTAATAAAACAAACGGTAAACGAAATGTAAAAGTACACAGTTGTATCATGATGGAATATGCGACACTTTTCCCGTAGGCGACATTAGAATTGCAGTGATCGAAGGCGGTCCACTGGAGACGACAATCGAAAAATTCAAAACTGTCGTTTTCTCGCACGGCCTAGGAGGAACCAGATTCTTTTACACTGGCATCTGCTGCGAATTGGCATCCCAGGGATACGTCGTTATAGCTCTCGAACACAGGGACGAAAGTCCTAGCATGACGTATTATTTTAAGTCAGAGGAGAAGCTCAAGAGACAAGAGCCCACCTGGATAAGATTCAAGAGAGTGAAAGTGGGCACATCGTCCCATCTGCCGGCCAGGAAAGCCCAAGTAGAAAAACGGGCCAGCGAGTGCAGAAGAGCCTTAACACTTCTTGAGGATCTCAACGCAGGCAAAGACATAGGCAACATCCTCAACTCGAGCATTGATCTTGGACAGTTTCGGGTGAGAAAAAATTTGCAATGCCCCCTACACTTCACAGCCTCTCGTCCCCGTTACAATATCACTTCATTTGACATGTTTGTTGTAGAATCGGTTGGACTTGTCGAAACCGATCATGATGGGACACTCGTTTGGTGGTGCGACCTCATTGCTCACCTTAGGAACGGACTCCAGGTTCAGGTGAGAGCTACGGTGAACTCAGATTTACATGCTCACACCGCGCTCCATATCCCCCCATTGCCTCCACCCCATTACCATATCAGTAGCAGGATTCCTTTTGCCTTTATAATGACAAATACGAGACAATTATATTACGACTGTTACTCATTTTTGCGGGTTTTCTATTTTGTAACCGGTCTAACGACCTTAGAAATACGTGACACTCTGTCAAGGTTGAACCGTCCAACCAGTGAAAACCTGTGTCGTAACTTTTGGATGGTCACTCACACTGCCACACATCCGAAGTATTTCACCAAAGATAATTTTGTTTTTTATTGACACATGGACCTTGACATTACACCTTGTTACACGTTGCAGATGTTGTAACGCGATCCTTCCGACCCCAACTCAGGCCAACTCCTCCTCCCTTCCTTCGGTGAACCAGTGTACGCATGCAGTTTGCGATTGCATTCCATTCATCTGGGATTCGATCAATTAATACTGACAAACGCTCTATGTTCTTTTTCAGAGTCGGAGTCATTTTGGATCCGTGGATGTTTCCTATCCGCTCACACGTAAACTTGCCCAATTTGATCGACCAGCCTATCATCATAATCAATACGCAAACATTTCACATACCCGTTAACCTGCGAGAACTCGCCAAGTACACGGAAGGCACAGAGAATGAAAGTTACACCATAAGACACACGACTCATGAAAATCAGTCGGACACCGTCCACGTAATCGGCTATTGGTTAAATATATTTATGAGGAAGATAAACAAAGAATTGGCGACTAGGATTAACAATAATCTGATCATGAGGTTCCTGGACAAACACGTTGGCTTTTGCAATCCCATCAGGGCAGATAAATTTCTCAATAAATATTCTTACTATGTAGTTAAAGATTTGTCCATAGAAGGAATTAATAACAGACCAAAAAAGATTCCGAAACTTTGGTAGGCGAGCAAAAGAGTAAAAAATAATAAATTTAAAATTGTGCACGTGCGTGTGAGTGAAAGCTCATTGTTACTTCGTCGGACCCACCCTTGACTCGATTTGTCGCAAGCACCACGTTTTTATTTCGATTTCGTGCTTTCGTGCCATAACTCGAATCAAATAAACACACATGTTAGTCGTGATGAGACTAATTCTTTGTCCGTGTCTCTAAAGTCTCCAAGTTTACTCTCGATTAATTTACCGCATATGTGTAAATGAAAATCACTTTCAACAAAACCAAATTTCATTAAAGAGTCTGCTTTAGTTTAGTTCAGGCTAAGTTCAGTAGAGGCGGCATGCAGGCAGTAGAAATATCACACACACACACACACACACACACACACACACACACACACACACACACACACACACTGCTGCACTGCTAAGGAAATATTGCAATTGAGTACCTAATTTCAGTACCTGATAATTCTGTAAGTGTAAAGAGCTTAAATTTTGTGAACCTACTACGAGCTTGTTGCACGCAAATGCATATGTATATCTCTGGTTGAGACTTTTACCTTTCCACTTGTCTGTACTTCAGAATGAGTATATATAGAGTATCATTAATGCTTTGTACCCGGTTTCGTAAGTTAGTTTACTTAAGTTACTTTACAGTCGATACGCCTTTGATGATGGCAAACTGCTTACACATCACATCCTCTAAAACTTCTATCTGGAATGGAATTAAAAACTCCTTACAATGTTTAACAGTAATTCTATATTTAGACAAAATCTCTAAGTAATCGCATACGCGGAATGTGATGGGTTACGAGAAAATCATGTTTCGTTGAGTTAATTCGACTATTTTATAAAATAAATTACATTTGAATTAGAAATGATGAGTGCAGCCTACGTTCCTACCACCTAAAACAGTCACTACTTCAAAATGGTCGGACGCGGTGGCACAGAGTTTGACCACAGGCCACCCGAGGAAATCACTTTCACTCGTACATTGTTTGATTACACCGTGCCCGCGTGAATCGGTACTCACAACAATAAAGAAATACCCGCTAACTGGTGTCAAGGTGGTGACTTCGGTGTGTCTGTGGTGCTCCTCTTGTGCAATTCATCTTAATCCGAACGCGAGCGAACAGATTGACTGCCGGTGAAATCACTCAGATTTAACTAGTTTTGATTATTGATTATAGTTTTGATACCCTCCCAGTCGAATACCGGTAGGAAATACAGTGGAGAGAATGAGTGTAAGTAACAGGAATGAATTTCCATTCGGCAAAAGATATCCTCTCGTACTTCTAAATGCTTGCCAAAAAGGTGATTTACCCTTTATAAAATTACTTTTGAGGAACTACCTCTCTTGCGTCGGACACCGTGTCGATACCCTTGATCTTGACGTTTTATCCATTCGTGATTTTGTGAGTGCCAGCGTTTTTCACTATGCTGCAAGGGGCGATCAAGTGTCGGTCTTGCGATTCCTTTGGCCCCTGCTTAAAGGAAAGCCTTTCCCAAAGACGCTGCAGTTGTCAACACCGGCTCATGAAGCGGCCGCATTTGGCAACTTAACATCTCTTCAGTGGCTGCTAAAACGGAGCAGGAGTTTGATGCAAGCCACGGATATAGATGGTTGTAATATTCTTCATCTAGCGGCCAGGTAAACTGTTTTTTCATGTTCATCACTGTTTTGATGAGTGTACGAACGCGCGGACGCGAATGTCCTTCATTTGACTGAGTAAGCCTCCTATTTCGCATTTGTAACGTAATGCACCTGAAAAGGCCAACTGAATAACCAACAAGAAGGCAGTCGTGCTCCATCGCGGTTATCGGTTTCGTAACCTTCCGGCCTTTCCTGTCCTTCCTGTCCCAGAGCTTTCCTGCAGACACCCAATGCAAACAATTATTCAAATCTTTTTTTGTTCTGTTCTTTCAAATGCTCCGCAGAAATGAATCTCGAATGAAGTGAGTGACGTGTGATTTTGACATCATTCGAATGGGAACTCAGCGTTCACGTACTTATTTCACCAATTAACAATTAATGAGGTAAAATAAGGTGAAATTGTTTAATTATGCGTAGCCGTTCTACACGCAACAACCCTCGCTTACGTTGGCTTACGACACAAATTAATACAATTTTATTAAATTTTTTATCCATTCGTTATTCAACCTAACAGAACGAAATTGATTTATTAAACCTGGTATATATCTTAATGCGATTATAATTGTTAAATAGTAGGAGAAAGCGAACCCGGTTTGAAGATGACGATGATGCTGGTCAATGAGGGTCAAATTCCTGGTCAGATTGCTTTGACAATTATTTCCTAAAAGCGTAAATGAAATTCATCAGGTTTTTTCGTGGTCTAAGTACCGAGGATTTCTCTTTTATTTCTCGCAAAACAGAGGCACGGCACTCTGGGCTAGACCAGAACTATTTTAAGACGCATTCGATTGCATTGTCACCTCGGTGTTTGTCCGAGGAGATTTGACAGACCAGGAAAGAGGGTAAACCGATCGGAGGAAACGGAAAGTTTCGAATGTCACGTCATTTCGGTGCAGTGCTTTTTTTAACATTTCCACCCCTTACTAATTGCATTTCAATTTGGGCTCCCTTAAATTTATTACCAGTGTGTGTGTGTGTGTGTGTGTGTGTGTGTTGTGTCGAGCATCAATTTGTGCGTTTCTGAATTCTGAAAACATTATTCATAGTTGCATTGAAGGAAACGAATTTCAAAATAATGTTTCGAAACCCTCACCTAGTTACTTTTGCGGTACATCCAGTGGCTTACTCGAAATAGATTCCAATATCGGATATATCGGACACATTTTAGAGTGTTTGTTTTGTTGTCGGTAAAGGGAGAATGACAAGGTCCGAACGTATTAGAATACTGAGCGATTCTTCGGCACGTACACCAGCATATTCTATGGACATACGTGAGAAGAAAAATCAGCAAAAGGTGATCGGGTGAGTTTCTTTTGGCGTGTCGAAGGGAAAACTGGAAATCCCTTGGGATACTGCTACTCGAAAAAAGGAAACTGTAGGATTGAACATCCAGTTTGTCTCAATTAGCATCCAGCACACATTTTAAATAGAAAATTCTTGTTGTTGATGCTAAAGTTGGCCAAAGGTTTGCACTTTACGTTTTAGTGCAGTTGCAGTGAAGCAATTCAAATGAAGCAGAAATAGTAAGAGCAGACATTTTCAATCTGCGGTGTTCACACTTTCACTTAAAAAGTGAAGTAGGAACCCTCGCTGAAAACCCAGGCGCGGTCTCTCGTTTTGCATTATTCTTACTTGCGTGACCGCTAAAAATTGTTAAATGCGTCCGCAATATGATGATACGATGGTAAAGCATTTGGTCGTACCAAATTGAACAAAAATCAGTTAATGGCGATCGCAGTATGGCAGCAGCCGATATTTTTTCATTGAAGTTTTTCCCAAATTAAAAAAAAACAATCACAACAGAAGTGTAATTCGGTGAGAGGAAACAAAACAAGTTTTGTGTCTCGACAGCAAACGTATTGGTGACCACGATGAACACAGTTTTATTTAACGCAGTTTTACTCTTTGTTGCTTTTTTAAATGAGTACTTCATGTGGTACCACCTGTAATACATTGAATAATAAATTCTGATCGATAGGCAAACGGCAGACAGGCAGAAAACGCAATGTTGGCTGTTCACAGTTGCCGTGTGGTGCCTGCGGCTGTGTGGGGCTGTTTACCCCCTTTTTTTAATTGCACCTTTGCGAAAAATTACTTACCACATTAAAGAGAGTGATTCTTACGTGTGAATGGACAAAGAGAAAGAGAAAAAGAGAGGGAGCAAAAGTGAAATTGGTGGTGTAGAAAGAGAGAAAGAGAGGAGCACTCAGGTGGGACCTGATTGTTCAAGTCTGCATCACACGTGGTTTCGCGGCGGTTCGGTTAACACAATTTTTGTTTCATGATTCACTCAATTATTTCACTGATATTTGGAATATTTTGTGAGTTTGGTAAGAATGACAATTTTCATTTCTCTTACTGAATTAATTATAGTTAAAATTGAAACTATTATATATTTATTTTTTGACGAAGTAGTTGTACATTTACATACGGCTGTTCACTTGTTTAATTTTACAAATACGGTTAAGGTGCATCGTGCTTTCTGGTATTAAAAAATGACTTTCAGAATTCATTAAAAAACAAAGAGAAATTAGACAAGAGAAGGCAGAGAAGAAGATGTGAAATGTAAATCTTGGTGGTCCACGTGAAGTATGTTTTCCATTGCATACATTCACACGTGCAGCCTATACACCTACAGCATATACCTTTCGGATATAATTTCCCTTCCAAGGTAGTAGGTGAGCAGTTTAATATTTGAATAAAAAACTATCCTGGGAAATCGGTCTATTTTTAATATATTTATTTTATTCTGCTTCCATTTAGCTATTTTGTGAGTTGAGCTAAAAATTGGTCAATTGAACTTGTCCCCGAAACAGAAATCATCGTGACGAACGAGAAAGCGTTTATTTTGAGTGTAGAAAATCGTGCAAGAAAAACGAAGTTGAACAATTTATTAATTGCTAATTGTCAACGCAATAACGGTTAATACACGACCAGGAACTGAGCATTTTCTTCCGGCTTTTACATAGAAAAAAAGAAAGAAAGAAAAGAAAATTGATTTTTCTTGTCACTTTGGATTGAAGTATTCCAACGGAACGCAATCACAGTCGTACCAGAGTAATCAAATGTAAATGATTTAATTTGAAAGGTGTCTAATAAGTTACTGGAAGGAGAGAAAAACTGGAACTAATTGGCAAACTAAATTGTACACCACGAAAACTCTCATTTGATTCATTTGTGACGTCGTACAACTGCAGAATTGTGATTTCTGTCGAAATCCTTCAGAAGATGATTTAAAATAGACGTGTTGCTGAGACACCCGAGGCACACCAACTGGTGACCAATTTGGTTAACAATCGTATTGGTAAATCATAAAAATGAATAGTGAAATCCTACGAACTGAGATACTGTTGAACTAATTACCCCGATGAAAACTGTAGAAATCAGTATTAATAATTTAATTTTAAGTTTTGTATTGAAATGTTGGGTCGATCCGAATAACGAAATTATTTTTCTGTTCGTTTTAATCTCGAGTTTCGTGCGAATTAACTTTCTCTTCGATTAATCTCACATTGTAGGATGATCCAGGTGGTCACTTCAAGGCCTTCTACACCTCGTATTTAGTTCGTGTTTCTATTGCTGCAGAAAGAAAGTGCAACATGAAGTATTTGTATGCTATTTTTTTCTTGGTTTTACCGTTTACGGAGCAAAATCTATTGAGAATATTAACGTTCAGGAGAAAAATAAAAAAATATTAAATTAACAAATTCGGAGGAACCAAAGGTTCAGTAATGAAAAAAATTTCAAGGCCAGCAAGTGAATCAATAAGAGAAATGGAAAATGTAACACGTGGAATAAGAAGTGATAAATACTTGAGAGGTAAAAATAATTTTTTTCCTGTTCCTGTGTGAGACGTAGGAGCTTCGGGAGATCCTCAGGAGGAATCAACAAAAAGATTACGACAAAATTAGTGAAAAATAAACGCGCTGTAAACGTATCTAAGGTATCTGACCTCCGGGCATTCGAGGAGAAAGCATGTCACTAGGCTTGTAAAGAAAGTGGTCGGCAGAGGTGCCAGAGGCTGCGCCTAAAATTCGTTTGACCAGATCCTTACTTTTTTCCTATTTTCTTCCGTATTCATTTCGCATTGAAAGTTTCTTCTTTTTTTATTCATTTATACTCAGATTTGTGCACAATATCTTCGGTAACTGAGTAGAAGGAACTTTGAAAGAAAGCGGTTGTGCGGCAGCTGAAGAAGAAGAAGGAAGAGAGAGAGAGAGAGACCGTCCGTTTGTTTTTCAATTGCCCAACGATGCCTCGCCTTGGCCCGGCCAAACAAAAGCAACATTCATGAATCATGAATAAAAATCGAAAGAGCTTGACCGATATGAAAACGTCAAGCAACTTCGATTATCGGTTAGGGGCAGACGACCATTAGAAAAATGTTCTGTGCTATGCAGTCAGTGCTATGAACATCGGTGAATTGCGCAGTAGTGGAGGACCGAGCAACTCAGACAAATGAATTTGTCTTTGGTAGATGATATTAATTTTTTACTGTTGGTTTGTTAAATGAATCAGTCGAAGAAGATAGTGGTTTCTTCGAGAGGCCCCACTAGTGTACCTTTGAAAAAATAAAAAGCAACATGAGTTTAATTTTCTGTCTCACGGTAATCAAACTGTTTCACATGGGACACATGCAGTAAGAAAAATCTAGACCAACATTCTTCTTGGTTGACTCTTTGAGTTTGGATTTTCTATTTTTGTATTTAGCACTCCCCTGGGTATAAAATGGAATAATTCAAACAGTGTACAATGTAGATTTTACATTTTTTTTTATTATCACCATCTCTAATCCGTTTCTGAGACCTATGACAAACATATGGCCGGTATTACAATGGCGAAGGAGAAAGACAGTAATGAGGTCTGAGGATCTCAACGACGGTGTCCCAACCACACCAGACTGTGACTGTCTTTCTCGTACGAGAGGAATGTCCGCTCGCGACGACAACCGTGGTATCAGGATGAACTGAAGGAAAAGATGTGGCGAAATTCCAGCTCCTCTCTCCTGAGGGATCCGATCGAGTGGACAGTTCTTTGGTCCAATGTCACATGACACTGCGGCACATGTTGCGGGATTGCAATAAACTCCATCTCTCTACACCTGTCTGTCCGGATTTTACCTGACTTTGTACACTCGGAGCAGGAGTGTGCACTAGTTTTTAAGCGACCGGGACCACGAGGTTACTTTAAACGACAGGTTTACGGCTAATGAATTTTGAGAGCGCCACCAAAAAATTTCATCAAGCGACGCGCTCTGAATGGGCTCCGCCACCGAATGCTTGTCTAACCGTGGAAAAGAGTGTAAATTTATAACAAAATTAACAGAATAATAATTAAGAGAATGAAAATAATACGAATTAAGAGATCGGCTCGGATTATGGCACTAAATCAAGTGGGGACTTTCACTTTTCTTTCAGGTACGGAAGGGTCAACGTGCTTCGGTGGCTTCTTCGGGAGGCAGCGATGCCAGCCTTGGAGCGCAGCAGTAACGGGGCCATGGCACTGCACTACGCCGCCGCCAGAGGATGTTTGGACTGTGTCAAATTACTCGTGGAGACTTCAGCACTTGGGTGAGTAGCAAAGTACCCTCACTTGTACCTACCCCTCGGCGAAATAATGACTTGAGTTCAATTGCCTTTTTTTTCGCGAACGCAACACTTTTACCTTACATGGGAAAACGGTATCGTACTCTGTCGCTGTTGTTACAAATAAATAAAAAACTCAACAACTGGGGAACAAAACTCAATTAACTCTCTCTCAATTTGGGAGGCAAATTGGGTTGCCTTTCCAACAAGTGTGACACTTACGATGAGGGAATAACTAGGGGGCTGCCTGAGCGTGATCCGAGGCATTCTTGATATTCTGCGTAATAAACGGGACATAACTCACGTCGGGCAGTTTGCTCAATCCAGTTAACAGATTCAATATGCGTGAAAATATGAGAATGAAAAACACTATTGAATTTCTCTCTCGGGTGTTGTCAAGTACACAATTAGACTAAGCAAGGTCGTAACTACGCATAAGTTAGCTTTTTTTATCTATTAGAATAAAATACACTGACTTCCACTCTCCTACATAAGCAACGACACAATTAACGACAAATAATTGTATTCACCACGTGACGTTTGAGAGAAATAAAAACAATATACCTCATCGACATTTTTTATGTCACCAATGTCACCATGTTTGTGGAATTCACAGTATTTGTTACGTGGAGGACGGGGCGCACCAGGACGGTGCAACAGGTTTGCTTGTAACGTCGGCCCTGGGACAAAATTTGTAATTGAGTTGAAATGGATAGTCAACTAACTGGTTGGATAGTCTCAATTCAAAACAGACACTCATGTAAGGCTACAAAGATTAATTGGCTTAATCCGAACGATGTGTTGCCTTTGAATTTGAGTAAAACCGTTCGAAAGAAACAATTGCCTTATATAATATGAGGAATCATGCTCGGTGTAATGTGACTGTTTACGACGAGAGTATTTCCCATAAACAAGGTATGGAACCAACTTCTTAAGTCGAATCTTTCGGGTCTGCGTCTTTCAGGTCAGACGCTCCAGTGAGGTCTGAGCGATTTGAAAAAAAATTGAACTGGGTTTCATAAGAAATCGTTCAGAATTGACAAAAATTAGAAAAACAGAACGAAAGAGTCAAATAAGCGAGAACAAAATAAATCCGAGAGCGACAACACAATTAAAAAGACAAAGTAATAAATGATGAATATCATTATTTTTTCACCGACAGAATGTGACCTCAGCCTCTAGAATAGTCGGGCACATTCACATGTACAGTGTTGATTTTAAAGCATCAGCTAAATAAACAAGACTCTATTGTATATTTATCATTATTTTCGAAGTGTCGAATATGACCATGTCCTGTTTTGACGACGGGGGTTACCCCCCTTCCCAAACGTTTCGCGAGCTTTCCTATACTCTATTGATTGCACTTGCACAAAAAATATTTAATTATTACTTTTTGCCTAACACGGCTCTGCCTAACATTCAATTCTAAGGTTAATAGATTTTTATTTTCCTTTTATTTCCCTTTTCCTGAAGATTCTTCTCAGGTGAGGTACCAAAATGACGAATACGTTAAATAGAAAGTGGCCTGGCCTCCTCTCATGTTCTGGTGAAAGGTAGGTAGGTAGGTAGAGAGAGAGAGATTCAGAATCTGAGGAGCGTCGTGTAGCATTCAGTCGAGTCACAGAGTGTCTCCGGTGAGTGAGTTAAGAAACGGTATTTCGTTATACTTCTCATAATTTGAGTTTGCGTCAAAAAGTGAACAGTTCGTTTGTACGCGTATATTGCGGAAAACGGCAAAAAATGGATAGTCGATTATGGATCAAACATTAATGTAATGTAACAGTGAATGGTAAATCCGGTGAGGGGGAATGATTGAAAAAGTTAACAAAACAACGACACCTGATCAATATTTTTTCCAACCTGTGTGAATATTGTGCGTGTAATCAGTGAATTTTGGTAAAAATTATTAATCGCCATGTTTCTTTCTAAGAGAAATTTTGTATTCCAACGATAATATTTTTATTATTCCATGACGGAAGATTAAAATTTTAATTAGTATTTTCTTACAACATCCTATTTTATAATTCTACATAAAAAAACCATCCGTGTTTGCCCGGTATCCAAACATCTAATTTCTCGAAATAAATGCTTGAACAGTGTAAAAAAGGTTTTTCTTATATGCATTGTGGGATATAAATTTTACAGATGAATGGTTTGTTAACATTTATTTATTATCTAACTGGCGGTTTTTCCAACTCCAACTGAAAAACTTCTACTTATTTTATATGAAAATGACAGTGGCGATTTCGATTCGAGATTTCACTCACTTGATGTTGTCCTATAATTTATTAATTGAATTATTAAATGATTTTCAACCAAACGAATTCTTTCCCAGAAATTAATTTCTTCAAAAATTCGGAATTTTCTGAAACTAAATAAGAGAAGTTTGAAAAATGTCTGTTCACGTCAATTCTCTTGCTTTCATTATGTTACCACTTGATTGTTTCAAGTTCACGCTTCATCTTCCAAAATATTTTACACATTGACATTAATTGCAAATTCTATTCAAATTGTCTCGCCAATGTTGAAATAACTACATCATCCCTCCTTATCGCACGTACGTTGGGTATTGCAGCCACGACTTTGGGCTTTTAACAAACGTTCACTGCTTAAACGTCTGAGAGTATTAATTAATTAAACGAGTGTCAGCGAGATGTGAAGTGAAGGTGACGCTGACGATGCTGACCCAGAAGAATAAGTCATCAGCAACCCCATGGTGGTCCAACATACGCAAGAGGCAACGTGTTCGCAGGTGAATAACTTTTAAATTTAATTACCTCCAAGTTACCTATGACCTTGCCACCTCTGAAGTGATTGGTTGCTCTCGTTGTTACACTGGAGGCGAGTGTACAAAAAATTTAATTTGGTTCCTCCACGTTCACAAATCTGAATAATAACGTTGCAATCTGACTGCGGTACATCGTTTTCCTGCGGAGCGTGTACAGTCAAATGTGTGGTATTGGTAATTGGAGACATATTAGGGCAACCCATAATTCGTCAGCATAATGTTGGCGAACAACTGACCTACTTAAATTTTATTTGGGCTTTAATTTTTCAACTTCCGTTTCCGCGAAAGTGAAAGCCTTGCGCCACCTTCTACGAAGCATGTCGAAGCAAATAAAATTAAGGAATGAACTTGTATGCACAAAACAATATTTCTTTGAATCACCGGTAACTATTAAGTAAAAGCTTTACTGAACTAAAAGTTTCACAAAGGAATTACATTCGTTTCTTTTTTCACTCTGATTTTAGCTAACGTCTAGTAAAAATTTTCACAATATCATTAAACCAAATGGTTAAATTATCAAACGAAGTCATAATTTCTAATTGCTCACAATTCAAACACATTCAATAGTTCAGGTGTCTGCCAAAGTGCGCTTGGATCATACTTAAAACTTCCGAACACGGGTCCATGGATTGTAAATTAATAGGGATGTTTTTTTGTCCCCAATAACATTGACTTTACTGTATTCTTATTATTTTAATTAACATCCAAATTTATTATGCATAATCACCCGTAATCAAGTGTAATCTTTGACGTGAAATTTTTTATGTCGAAATCGATCAAACAATTCATTTTTGATTAAATTGAGTCACAAAATTGTAAGAAAAAGTTTCCGAAAATGTCGTTCAATTTAATAAATTTTCTGTTACATTCCTCCCCGGAAGAAAAACGTTTATTTGATGGACAAATTAAGAACTATTAAATAAATGGGCAATTTAAATTAAGACACGACATAAAAATTGACAGCAGACATGTCAATTCAATTCCATTAGAATGTTATGTAGTTTTGAAGCATGTGCTATTTCCATTTAATAAAAGGTTCACTCGAATAAAGATAAGTTTCGGTCATCGTCACAGGTCAGGTTTTTCGCGGCGTCAATGAAATGGGTTGCCCACCCAATTAGAAGCGGTAAAATTTATGGCACAGAGATTTATTTTTATGCTTTTTTCAGAGCAAATACTCAGATGGACAATGACGTGACTCCGGTTTATTTGGCTGCTCAAGAGGGACATCTGGAAGTTCTGAAATATTTGGTACTCGAAGCCGGAGGTTCACTGTATGTCAGGGCGAAGGATGGCATGGCACCGGTTCACGCTGCGGCTCAAATGGGTTGCCTCACTTGTCTTAAGTGGATGGTAAGTCCCGGCATTCGGAAGAACATCGGAAAGATGCTTATTTTCTTCTTCAACAAGAAACAATATGAAGTGGTTAATTAAGTGCACTGGATAAAATTTACCGGTGGAGAGCCATGAATAAGTAATGTTTTTGTTATGAAATAGGCCAACGCTCTCGTCGCTCCAAGTCAACTTAATAATTTTTTTGCTTCACCAAGGGTTGATTAGTGGAAATGCGAGTCGCAATGTGACAGTGCACTGGCTCACCACGGATAATGTTCCCATCAACAGATAATGAAATGATTTTCAGCTTTCACCGTAAGAATTCACCTGACTCTATCACATTTAGAATATCGTTCCTTCGCCCAGTCCTGTCCGGCTGCCTTGTAGCTCTGCATGACGGTCAAACGTACCCTCAGAAAAACAATCAAACATTAGTCCGAGAGTCTAAACCCATCTCATTTGGTCACTTGCCGTGAAAACAATAATTAAATTTTACTGTTATTTGGAGATGAGAGAGCCTCCTGAAATATAACTCCTTGCCTTCAACGTTCATTAACTGAAGGTTCTGTGTGTGTCGGCCAAACCCTTACAAAGCAGGAGGTTTCTAGGTATTTCGTGAAGAAATATATAAGAAATAAAAATGTTTGAACGTCACAACAGGAATCAGCGATTTGAAATTGAATAAATTTTTTCCGGTCCTTTGCTTCGTTTTTCTCATCAAATGAGCAATTATTCAATTAAATAACTAATAAACAATAATTTTCTTCTTTTTATTTCACTTTCTTGATAGATAATTAATTGAAGCCTTTAATAAATTGTCTTTCTACATAAAAAAAAGATGTTTTATTAACGTCTTTGTGTTCCTCGCGGTCGGTCGGTCGCATGCCGCATGGTTCCATGCTCTGTCAGTCAGTCAGTCAGTCAGTCAGTCAGTTGGTGGCTACTCAGTTCGCACGCGCAGCAATTCATTTGATTTTTATAAATATTCGATTTTGCGTTTGTTTGCGCGGGTGAACTTGTGCTTCTCTTTTTTTTAGAAATTTTATTTGGATCTTGTGTTGTAACAGTTACAAGGACATTAACATCATAGGTGCGTTTTCATGCAAATTTCCTAAAAAATATATAAAAAGATTGAGGCTGAAATGTGACAAGTTACGAATCAAAGGAACAATGAAAAAGTTTAGTTACGACGTAACAGAACCGCATGTGTCCATGGACTCTTTAGAACTTTACGAAATAATCGTTGATCCGGACGACTGCAAATGTCACATGTGTCTGGTATTAAATCAGTTAATTTCGGAGGTGAGACTTAATGACTTACGCTTTGTTGTCGGATTGAGAGAGTGTCTTACTGGTAAAAGGTTTTTTGTTGTTGAGTAAAACAGGTAGCAAATACCTTTCGACTCACCCCTGTTGTCGTTTGTTCTTCAACTTAAAACGTCCAATTCTAACCACTCGAGTCATCAGGTCAATCATTTCAAAGTACCCTCAGTTATGGCCCCGGTTTCCATTCTGTTATCATTAATTATAGGAAACATGCATTGATTGGGTGTTTGAATGACGAGAAAGACTCCAAGTAAATGTACGTTTCGGGAAAACTACTACTTGAAATTTGAAGTTTATAACGGAAACTCTTTCTTTGACTCAATCTCATGACTCCTACTTTGTAAAATTTGTGGAGAAATTTTACATTAAAAAATGGTAAAATGAAGTACATGATTAATAATGTGTGCAGATTCAAGATCAAGGGGTGGATCCCAACCTGCGGGACATTGACGGAGCAACACCGTTACATTTTGCCGCCAGTAGAGGACATGTGGACACCGTCAGATGGTTACTCAGGCACGGGGGAAGGTTGACGCTTGACAAATACGGCAAAAGTCCGATAAATGACGCTGCCGAAAACCAACAAGTGGAGGTGAGTTTGTCCAAACTGTCGCAGCACTTTTTCAGTATTTAAAAAAATAACCAAAAATTTACGTACGGTCAGAAAGAAGTGGTAGATTCGATTCCCTAAAATTATGTTATAAAATAAGGTGGCGTGCACACGGCACAGTCATGTACCTGTCGGCTCTTTACTTTTACCACACACACCACCACCACTACCACTAAATAAGTAATAATTGAAACAAAACAGGACATCACGCTCGAAGCAAATTCGTCTAAATGAAAAAAATCCAATTTTGTCGAGTTTCGTTAAAGTTTTTGAGTTTCGAAAAAAAGCTCGAAAAAAAAGAGATCACAAATTGATTCTGGTTATTCCACCTGTCCGTCTGCTCGACCCATTCCTCAATTCTTGTCCACCTTGGTGGTTCACCCTGGTCACGAGTGATGACCGTGACTTTCAAATCGATTTGATTTGTTTTGAATGTTACAAACTAATCTAGGCTATCATATTCTGGTTGAAAAATTTTATTTATTTACTTCTTTTGCGTCAGCTCACAAGTGAAAACAAGTACGAAGAATCCAGTAAATCTTGTTGAGAGAGTCAGGTTTTCAATTATTTAGCTTTCTATTTTTTTTTTTCATTTCTTTGGTCGCTTGACCCGATTGCCGATTACCTGCCCAGTTGTTGAGTGTTGAGTGGTCTTATCCCGCAAAAAGCGACGTTTCTTTTACTGCCTCTGCTCCTGCTGCGTTACGCAGGCTCCAAAAATATTTTGTAATCATTGCCGAATAGTAATATTTCCTTTAATTTTTTTACCTAGTTTGTATATTTTTGTTTGATGATTATGTTAATACATTATTGTAAATCGGCTATTGCAGTGTTTTTGTGTTGTTTGTATCTTCAGGCGCCACATTGAGGCTCAAATAAAGGTACATTTGACCTAAATAACAATATCCTTGAAGCGTCAATAATAATTGCCATGTTTTAAAATTGTAATTTTTATGCACAGCCGAGTTCAACGCTTTTGTCACGTAACACGAATAATACTCAATGCTCAATACAGAGCGTGTGTGTTTACTTGCATCCTTACCTTTTTTCATGCCCTTATTTTCTCTACCCTTGCACCTGCAATTAAAACACATGCATATAAAAATTATTTCTTTCTAGTGTTTAAACATCCTTGTTCAACACGGCACAATACCTGACTACCACGAGGATAACGACAAGGGAAGAATAATCGGATGCACCTGCAGGAAGGGGGACCTGCATCAAAAAGTAAGCGCAAACAATGTAAATGGTCAACTAACAATTGACAACATAAATTTAATGTTAAATTCCCTTAACTACTACCCCCAGGTCAATTTCTCTCTCTCTCCGACAAGAAACAGCCCGCAACGATTCCACGTGGAGACGTTTGCGGTCGACCGTTTCAATTGTGTCAAGTGACACAGCAAGCGGAAGACAATTCAAAGCCCAGTCCTGTCACGGGACTTATACCGTTATTTAGTTTTCTGAGTCTTTTTTCTCATTACCGTTTTTCTCCCAACAATTTGTATTAGGTCCTCAGTGTCACGTGACATGTGACACACAAACACGGGCTAACTGTCGGTTGTACCTTTAAACGACTCAAGCAAGCCAGTTTTGTGTATCGGCAACAGTTTTCCGTTCAAATTTCGAGACCACCTAGTAACACTTTGAGGAGCTCCATTGCAGCTTACCACCATTTAAAACAGGTATCTTTTTTGGATCCCATTTCAATGTGTGTGCTAACTTACAGTGTTCATATTCCGACTGCGTCAACTTGTCTTGTTCACGAGCCCCATTCTACTTACACAGTCCGACTCGTGCGGATTGTCCAACACACGATGGACTCTACATTAACCAAATGTCTCACACTCATGAGACGAGTCACGGCGAGTCATTTTTCCTGCACAACCCTCGTGAGGTCGTTTACAACAGAGTCAAAGATTTATTCGACGGCGTGGTCAGAAACGAGGCAACGTCCGAAAATGGCATGATAGGTGAAAGTTTTATCGTATTGTCGATTGAAAAAGCCACGTGTAATCAATCTCAATTTCATCGGCGTATTACACTTTCTTTTTAGTTAAAGTCGAAGTGCACAGCAGTAGTTCGGGTGCCGGTTCCGAAGAAAATTTAAGTTCCTCTGATATGAGCGAGAGGAGCGACGAACAAGAACACGATTACGAGGACATATATCATTTAAGGGAAGTTAACGTGGAGGGAAAAAATGGATCGAGAAGTAGGAGCAGAGATTCCGGAAGTCACAGTCGATCGGGCAGTGTCAGTTCGACAAACAGCGGCGGAATTGTCGTGAAACTGACGGTACAGGACCAACCGTCCATGACACCATCGACTGAATCGGGTGTCTCGAGTGCGTCACCTTCCGACATCGGACACTCTGAAGAAGAGGCGGACAAGTTGAAGATTCCAGTCAGATTTCCACATCAAAGCCAAACTGCAGGTGGCAGACAACTGAAGAGAACAGCCTCTGAGCCGCCCGTTACGTGTCCGCCTCCTCCACCTCCTCCGCTTCCAATCGTAGAGAAAACCAGCACAATGTCCAGGAGATGTTCTACTGTTGAGTCTAGCAGCGAGTCAAATGTCAAAGACGCGAGAAGGCCGGTCGATTCGAGCGACAATGTGGTGAAGGACCAAGAGGAGGGTGGTGAGTTCAGATGACTTTCTTACTCTTTCGCCTCACTCGTAATTCGTTTACATTAAACATTCGGTTTTGACTTGAACCCACCTGTACCCACCTTTTGACCCGATCGGTTTCTATTAATTCCAGATAAAAGAATAGAAAATGGAAATGTAGAAAAAAATCAGATTGCCCTTGAAACGCTTTTATTTGATGGCACCCTTCGTCTTCTTCGTCCGTGAACATTTTTTAATTATTTATTTATTTTACTTGAGGTTTCCTCTTAATTAGACACACAAGTTTTCAGTGCGTGTGATTATGTGCAGGGATAGAAAATAAATTGTAATTAATAGAATGCACCTCACGTTGTTCATTACAATCATTCGGGCAATTTTAATTGTTTAACACTTTTTGATTACCTTCGTTTGAGTAGAAATCTTCGAGGTGAGACGAGAGAGTGACTGAAACTCTTCTTTTCTACGTTTTCCATCGAAAGATTTCACTTTTCCACCTGAAGGAAGTCTCAGTCTGTGTATCGACACCGTCTCAATAAGATGGCTTTTTACTTCTTGATTTTAGGAGCCAAATCGAACGAGGATATTGTTGATTTTGATGGATCCGGAACGGCCATTCCTACCCTAGTGAACAGACAGTTAGTGTTGCCTTCGTTCATTCCACCAAAATTTTCCGTGACCGGCGAAAACTGCTTGATTAAACCGTCGGAATACCTTAAAAGCATCGGTGGAAGTCGCACTATACCCTTTTTGGATGCAACCGGAATCGGTGAAAAACAGTTTACCAAGTGTTCGGATGATAAATCGAGTGCTTTGGAAGAGTCCAAATTGTATGGGTCGAATAACGGGCCGCCGCCGCCGCCTCTGCCCAGCACGCATGAGAAAGAATCACAAGAACCCAATGTGACAACGCCGAAGCAGCAGGAAGGAGATTTGCCCAAGATGAAAAAACCTCAGCAACCGTTGTCAGCTATTAGTATTCAGGATTTGCACAGCGTGCAATTGAAGAGGACCGTTGTACACAAGACCATGTCGACTCCTGCAAAATCCCCTGCTTCGGGTGAGTCCTAGTCATCTACATTATTCAAGGGTTTTCAGTATTCGGTTACAGCACGATTTATTATTAAATAGTCGTGTGACGCTGAAAGAGTTTACGTTACACCGGTCAGCTGATACTCGGTTACCGCGGTTACTCATACTTATACAATCACACGTAGCAGAATAAGATCGTAAGATCCCCGTATCCGAACTCGTAGGTCGTCTTTACGTAATTAACATTTTCTTCAACAGGGACAGAACCGTTTCAGTCGCAGAAGCAGGATCTTATAGCTGAATTAAAACTTTCAAAAGACATTGAAGGCGTGAGGAAAATGAAAGTGGAGAGGCTCAAGTCTGAAGTAAAGCAAGAGAAAGAACTCGTTTCGGAAATATCAAAACAACTGACAGCCAACAATTTATTGGAGAAGGTAAGTAAATGTTGTCAGTTTCAGGCAAAGAATTCAGGGGTCACTTAAGTGGACCATTTAAATTTATAACTTTGTTAAAGGCTCAATAAATTTATTACTTGAATTTGACTGTTCGTTTATAATTACTTTAAAATTTCAGATTCCGGAAAGAGATGCTACCGGAAATCCGATTCCACCATGGAAAAGACAAATGTTAGCTAAAAAAGCTGCCGAAAAAGCACGCAAAGATTTAGAGGAACAAATGAAAAGGGAAGCTGAAGAGAAAAGGATTCAGTCTATTCCAGCTTGGAAGAGACAACTCTTAGCCAAAAAAGAGGAAAACGAACTCAGGTATGTCGGTACGACACCGACTTTTATTTTGATTACATTTTCACTCGTTCATTCAGGTGACTGACCACATTTGGCGGACCCTTGAAGTGAAACATTCCCAAAGAAACACTTTCACTCGAACGTATTCATTCGTATGTTACATGTATCACAATCTTATTCCGTACCAAGTCCAGTTGCTTTTTTCAAATTCATTGTCTTCTCCATTCATTGTCACTCCAGGGTTCAGATTTTTAGCCTGCAAAGTCCCCTTGGAACTGTAACCACATCGCCGATACGAATCATGAATGAATGTCAAAGTCAACATTTACGAGGCCACTCCTCAAATTACCTGAAATTATTTAGCAACACAGTTAAAATGAATAGCCTTTTGAAGAATTTCATTCATTCTTTCGTTGGTTTCAGGTCAGTTGTCCTTCAACCGAAAGTTGAAGATAAAAAAACCCCTCAAATACTGGTCAGTATCACCGACGGAGAAAATTGTACGAATGATGTGCACGAGGAAAACAACAAGGAAAATAGTCGACCAACCGAAAAAGAGAACGAACCGGAAGACGAGACAAGCACCACTCAAATAATACCTTGGAGAGCTCAACTGAGAAAGACCAACAGCAAATTAAGCCTGTTGGACTAGACGGTTGATTAACGACAAATAATCACAGTGTTTTCGTAGTGATTCATTGTGTGTATGTGTGTGTGTATATATATATATATATATATATATATACTATATATATATACTGTATATAGGTATATATACTATATATATAGTAAGTAATTGGACACACAAATAAATTATGTAATGACCATAACTACGCGAATAACAAATAATAACGGTTGAAAGTTTAATTACCACCTGAAGAACAATTTTGGAGTTGGACTCAGTATTTTCTTGTACACTTTACCCGTCACACATATGCACAAAAAACTGTCTAATTTTTTTTGAATCGTTCCAAACATTTAAAATTAATACATTCGGTTCGTGTAATAAACATAAAAAAATCTAATAAAATTAACCCACTAGTATTAAAATCATTCTCCTTGCAACGGTCACTTGCATGACATTTGAACAGCAGAATGGAGACTCCTCGAGGATGTTCAAATATTAAACTAGTTCCTTTATGCCTAGTATTTTTTCTTGATATCGTGAATACTTTCACTCATTTTTCTTTCCCTTTTAACCACTCTGCCTCTGGTGACTCCCCATGCCCCCATGACAAGATTACATGCATTGCCGTCGTGAAATTTTATTTTATGTTATTAGATTACTGATATGATTATGATATTAAATTACATAAAATAACTACTAGTCGTAGAGGCTCATTATCATTAATACTAAATAACTTAACGTCTTCGTAAAAGTTAAAAAAATAACTTGGCGTAAAGATTAGAATCACCGAATCTGAATCTGGAAAACAAGGAATACACATCAATTCTGTTTCAAAGAGGTTCAAAACCCAAGAAACAGCGGCGCAGAAGAAAACTCATTTTCCGACAATGGAGCTCAACATTTCTATTCCTTATTGTTTATTTCCTTATGACGAGTCCTTATCGACGAGTAGAGTCAGCAGATTTAGCAATCTCTTTGTGCCTTATTTATGGCATTGGTCGAGAACAGTAACTTGGACCGAACTTGGACAAAGCGGACCGTAATAAAGGTATTTTGGCCGAGTGACTTGCTCCGCCTTGTGTGATTTGCTTATACGGCTCTCGAATGAGTACACAGCAAACTATGGTGTGAAAAAGATGTAAATTGACATCTTTACAAGTATTGACCCTATTTTTCTACACCGAAACAAAGCAATGTGCACCGCAATGAGTTGCTCGTTATAAATAAACATTTATTTCCATGTATTTTCAGTTTTTGGTAATTTCTTCGGAGTTTATGATTTAAAAAAAACTAGAGAAAGTCACGCGTGACATTAAATGCAGATTTGTTGCCATTAAATCGAATAATAAAATGAGAAAAATTCATTATTCCTTACTTTTCTCATGGAAATTCGATTTTATCGGCGTGAAATTCGCACAGTTGGCAACGAACTTCCGTTTTATCGATCGAGTAATCGAATGACGCAAGCACCGTCGTCGAGTAAAAGTTGTAATTAGGAAAGAGTATATTTACTCTAAGAGGATTTTCTACGAAAAGGGTATACTGCTAGTTGGTAAGGTTTACGTTGCGTTGTGTAGGTTTAAATTTGGTTCGCTTCATTCATAGAATGTCCACAACATCGTAGTAATACTGCCAAATGAGAATGAGTGAAGAAATAAAAAACGAAGAAAGTCTCGTTAAGATATGAACGTGCTTTTGAAAGAGTTACCGTTTATCTTATTCTATTTCAATGTTTGCTTCTGCACTGAGCGTGACAATGAGTTGAAAAACGAGGGGATCGTTGACGACAAACAACTTGGATACTTACCCCACGGTCCGCTGGTTAAATGTTCATTTTTGTAAGTCAAAAACCTAGATTTCCGACATTTTTGTATTTTCACGTTACCCAATATTTTTTGCAATTGTTTTGTAATAAAGACCTGAAGAGTTTGTCGACTGTGACAAACCGTTTGACCACAAAGGTAATAAAACGGCCAAAGAAGAAACAGGAAAGGGTTGCATCAAATTTGGCGGGTCCCGTTACGAAGATGTAGAAAGAGCCTCAGTCACATGTCAAGTTTTACCAGAAATTGAATGCTTTGGTCCAAGGGTTTTCAAAAAGGATGGAGTACCCTGTGTCAAGTGAGTTTTTATTTTACATTGAAACAATTGACCATCCAAGCATGTAAGCTGATAGTTGGGGCAGAGCCATATTAGACTGAAAAAATAAAAGTAAGCAGTTGCTTGCATATTGAGCAAATGTTACATTTGAATATCATTAAATTTTTTTTCAGGTATAAGGGTCATTACTTTGCTACAACTTTAATATATAGCATACTTCTTGGCTTTCTTGGCATGGATCGCTTCAGTTTAGCACAAACTGGAACAGCAGTTGGTAAACTGTTAACATTGGGAGGAGTTGGAATTTGGTGGCTGGTGGATGTTGTCCTCTTGGTTACAGGTTCATTACAGCCAGAGGATTCCAGTAATTGGAATCCATATGTTTGAGAACTGCAAGTTAATGCATTGATTTTCTAATTTGAAGCATCTGTGAAGACTTTGATTGATAACAAATTTTGACAAGTTTGTTTGTTTGTTTGTTGCCCTCTTGTCTGGTGGAGAAGTTTTCTTTTTAATACACAGTTGTACAGAAACTGTAAACATTTTTATCAACTCTGGTATACCTTGAATCATGATGTATTATATAATTGAAACTTTCAAAAGAAACAACAAATTTCATGCTGTGCAGATGATGGAGGACTGAGCTAAAAAGGATGAGTTAGTGTACATAAACAACTTTGAGACTGAATTGATTTTGGATGTGAAAACTTTTATTTAATACCTGGGTTTTATGTACTGCTTAAAAGCAGGTTTGGTGCCAAACATTTACAGGTTTGATAAGTTGTAATATTAGACAGGAGAGAGTGGTACATTTATTAAGGAATCAATCTGTTAGAAAGGAAAAAAAGTTTGAGTCCTCACGTTTGTTGAAACAAACAAAATTCTGAGGGGTAAAAAAGAAATGCTTTTTTAATTGAGTGCAGTTAATATATTAAAACATGAAAGGAACCCTGAAAATTTTTGAAATGTAACAGGACATTTGATCTGTTCCTGGGGATCTACCCTGTGGGAGGTGATGTGGTAAAAATACTTCTCTTCTATTGAAAAGTTGTGCAATTTCTGATGCTGGCGACAGCTTTTTGAGCAGCATCCACCAATTCCCTTTCTTTTGAACATTCCGGCTCTTTTGACAAAATCAATACTACTTCGTCGAGGTATTTTACCACCTGATTTATTTTCAATTTTATTTCTCTCACATTTGTTGTTTTACATGCACATTTTCTTTTCAGCAAAATCATGAGCGGTGCATGCAATTCGTACAGTAAAAGACCTGCAAGAAGTCACATGTCACCTTTAACGTTAACGTTCCTTCGAATTAAAATGAGGTGGTGCTGTTCCACTTATATTTACCTCGTTCCTTTGTCAGTCCCGGCTCTAATTTTTCAAATATTTTAATGAGATTTCTGCATATTTGTGATTTTCTTTCCAGTTGTTCATCCGTCATGTCGTTTATCAGATATCCATCGATCTTGCCGTAAATCTGACTTAGGCAGTGCATTGCTGACAGGCAAAGGTAGTGATTCTCGTGGAAAATATTTTGACATTTTTTAAGAAAAGCTTCGTAACCTTCTATATCATTGCCATTAATGGAATCCAATTCGGCATAAAACCTAGGCAAAATGGTCTCATTCAGTTTCACTAGTCAAGTTTAGGTGTGTTGCATTGACAATCAATCTACTTTATCCAAAGTACTAGTCCGTTTAGACTTACTGGTTCATAGTGGGAATTAGTTGAGAAACGTCAACTACCGATTTGCACTTTGAAGTTCCACAAGTCCAAGAGGACTCGTCGTCAAGAGGATTTTCAGGTAGTAAAAATCCACTTCTGCATTTCTGGCACTTCATTGCGCTTACATAAGTGCCCAGTTCGGTGGGATCGGAACATCTCTTGCAGTCACAAGAAAAAAATTTTGTTTTTCTAAGGTGTTGCCTACGTTTCAGACTTGACTGCGGAATAATAATGAATTAACCCTTTGAAGAATACTTCTTATTTCCTTCAAATTCTAAAAAGGTACCTGCAGCGTGTACGTGTAACTGATGTTGATTTTTTCTCCTGCCGATATTGGGATAATTGTTCGAAATATCATTTGAAAATCTTTGCCATTCGAATGACAAGCACTTGGGATGCAATCGTGGGCGAACAAAGAAGCCATTGGATACACTGCTCGAAGGCACTGGGTTGATGGAAGACCCAAAACGTTAACCTCAAAAGCGTTTACCTTGCGGGAGAAATGTGACAAATGAATGTGTATTTGGACACCTTATGGTGAAACATAAAATGGATAAGATGACGCTGTCATTTTGGTAGTGAAAAACGAAAAATTATGGAAACGAGTACAGTTGCAGGGCAAGTGGTACAAGATGATACATTCTTCAAAAAAAAAGAATTGAAAAAAAACCTCCAGAACTCCACACACGAAGTGTATATCGTTTTCTCCAAATTTTTTAATTCCCCAATCATTCCTTATAACGTTCACCGCCATTTCTTGATTTGTTTGCCACAGGATATTATCTTTCATTCGTTCTTCCGTGTGAGCCTCCATCGTTTTCATTCGTTTCCAAACGTTCTCATTTTCCTCCTTGAGTATCAGACACCTTAAGGGAGTCAGGGCGTAATAGAACCCATAAAAATCTTCGATGCTTTTGCTCCCAACGAGGGATTTTGAAAGCCAGTTACATTCCACATTACTGTGACCGTTTCTTTTATGAAATCCTGAACAATTTGAGGAACACAGAGGCCAGTTGCAGTGAGTACACCTAAAGAAAAACGACTCACTTATTACAACTACTCGTGATTATTCGTGATGAAGACGCCGTTCTCGCTGGAATTTGATAGGGCAAACACGAACTATTGAGGATTTTAGAGTTTATAATATCTAACAAGCAAAACTTTTTGGTTAATAACTCGCCTTTGATAACTTCGGGGGTTCCGTAAATCAATGCTTACATAGCAACCTATGCAGAGTGGCTGGGCTTCTTGACAAGGACCCACTACAATTGGATCGTCAATGAGTATGACCTCTCCTGCGTCTACGGACTCACGTGCAACGAGGTACCTAAAAAATTCCATTAAACATATTCAAGTGCTTAGGCTGACCAAATGACACCAGCATTTTTCATTTATCTAAACAATAAGAACGTCTTGCCTTCCCAGTTTTTTGGAACTTCTGATTTCTACCACATTTCCTTTGTAACGTCCATCCAAGACATTGCTGTGACTGTTGGTCAAACATTCGTCACTTTTTGCTTCCTGTGATCCATCATCTTTTTTCTTGTTCCTCTTCTACAAAATCGTGTACACAAGAAAGGCATACTGGTGGATTAAACATTTTTCAAACTTTGAGTGTTCAACTTTTTTTCAACTCAGAAAAATAAAACTAAACTTTAAAAATGAGAAATATAAAAAATCATAGGTTTGTTAAGTGTGCGGTGGTACACATCAGGTAACAAAGTCCCGCCTACCTTCTTTCGAGACATGTCGAACTCTAAAATCAGGCAATGCTCCTAAGCGTTCGGTTCGGTTTTGGGCGACAGACTAATCTACTAAAATTTCAGTCGACTTTCGTGTTGAATTTAAATTTATCCTATGCAACACAATTTCTGGTTTACAGAACGCTTTCCTTGTGTTGAATCACGGCCAACCGACAAAGTGAAAAAAGATAGATATTTTGTGATATATTTAGCCCAGTAGTTAGTGTCTTTAATCGTAGAATTTGAATCGTAGTAATAATAGTTTCGGAGCCGAGCATCACCTTAACATCTTAATCCCAAGTATTATCCTAATATGATCATTATATACACTATATACATTGTACGTATTATGTTTTTTACTCTCAATGACAACTTTCACAATTGGTAAGCAAATAAGGAGATTAATGTTCCTAATGATATTTTCAAATTGTTCAAGTTAAAGTTGATCGAAATGAACGTCACCTTCTTGTTGAAGGCATGCACGACGTAATACTAATATTTTTATATTCCATTGTGACCGTGTGAAATGCTGTGGGGATTCAGTTTTGAGACTGACCCACTCTTGGAACCTGCACGGTCGCTTGAAGTAAGTGTTAATCATCAGGTAAACCGTATCACATCTCAAGGGACTCAAAATGGACGAGGACACTGAAAGTCGAACCTTACGTCGAACCCAAAAAACAATTATGTGTCCAAAAAATCAAACTTATTTATTAGATGTACCATATAAGTACGAGGTTACACGAGGACAATTAATGAGAGAACGTTAAAACCCACACCCCAAATATTACTGTTACGTATTTGGAAATTCCAATTAATTTCATGCAGGGACAACATTATTGTACACGTGTAAGACAGTCTCACACACACATACATACACCCGCACTAATTGTATTTAAATGTCGATTCTTTATGGTCATAAATAAACTTTTTGACACATTTCCTTTACTCTTTTGGAGTAAATCAGCTTTGGAATCACGGAATTCTATTACAAGTAAGAAAGGGAAAAATTGACTCGAGCATGAAAATTAGTTATTCTACGACCAGTAATGCTGCTTAGGGTAAGCCAGAGAAAAACTCACTAAAACAGCACAACTTTATTGTTCTTGTTTTATTTGTTCTCAATTGCCAAATATCGGAGCACAGCGGCAGACACAGCAAGACGGAAAGAGAAACCAGTCCATGAAGATGCCTTTGCAATCGTTGTCAGGATCATACGCCAACAAACGGTGCCATTTGTACTTCTGCTCACAGCCGCAATCGCCAACGCAACGTTTCGTTTGGACCTTTCTGAAATAAGAAAAGAAACACGAAATTTACAGTACAAGTATACCTAATTGGTCCGGTAGCTGTATTTATTCACGAATGATACTCACGAGCAAACTTCTTGGTGAATGGCTTGCTCGAAGTGTTGCGTATTAACAATGGCCCTTATTTTACCCGCACTATTTGATGCCCAGTAAGGTGTGACTATTTCTATTTTAGATTCGCAAGCGTCAATCCTGAAGGAAAAATATTGTTGTTTTATTTGGTTTCAATTGAAACAACACTTTTTGCTATTATTAAGAAAAATTGTTTTCACCTTCCGCTATCGTTGTGAGCTTTTTTGTAACTTTGTCTGTACGAACGATGCCTTCTAAAATAAGAATCGGGTTTGGACGACTCGTCTTTTGCAGGATTTACATTGACCCCTTGAGCCTGTCTCTTCACGTTTCTGTTCCTTTCGTTGTCCTGTTCAGGCACCGGATCGTGGTCCGAAGACATTTGAAACTCTCCATACATTCGTTTCATTAAAGCTTTATTGTCATCTATAAATCTTTCTATACTTTCTCTGAAATTGAGATGGAGTTACAAGTTTGAATTTGGGAAATGTCAAAAATGTACTGTACCTGTGTAACTGAATTCAAACACGTAAAACCAACAGGTAGTCAAAGAAAATGTAACCGATATAAAAATTCTGTAGGTATTCTACATGGTACATGCATGGTATATATTATTCATACATCGAATAGTTTACTTACATTGGATATGCATTTCCCGCCGTGGGACAAAACAGCTGATGAAAACGTTTTATACATGGAACTCCACGAACTATTTCTCCATGAATTTCCAGACCTAAAGCTAATGACAAGGCAGTCCAAAGTATCTGAAAGAAAATTCACTTACTTTACTTAGTCTTATGCGACATTGACACACACACACACACACTTGGTTAGAATTTTAGAATACATAATAGACTACTGAGGTCACTTAATTATTTAGTATCTATTTTTACTTGTGATTTGTTCTGATACAAAAGACATAAGAATTTCATGGAGTTTCGACCCACCTACGCTGTTATAAAAAATAAAAACTAGTTCGTTTGAAAGGAGATTCATGGGATGTTTTCAAATTAATTGTAATGATTTTTTTAGTGTGCTTCACGGAACGAAGATAAAACAAGGATTTCCATTTTAACGTTGACAGCGACAGGAGGTGGAAGAACCAAGAGAATTTATAAAAAAAAGATTTCTACATTTAAATTCTGAGCATTCTGCCTTACAAAAATTGTTTTTAAAAGTTTTAAAAAACTTAAACCTAAGTAAACCATCGTGTTCATTGCTGTTTATTGATCATTCATTTACACGTCTTCGTTCATAACCTGGTCGGTATAGCACCAATGAAAAAGCATGTGTTGTGAATTAATTGGGAAACGCCTGATCCAGGAGATTGTAAGAAGAAAAATGAAAGGAAAAAAATTGAATCGAGAGCTTATTAAGCATTGCTAAGATTACCGAGATAAATATCATACAAGAAAATAATGATTAACCGTATTTTATTTATTGACTAACCTAAGTTTAATAATATGTAACTGTAAGATCTTTCTCATTGTTTACTACTTTTTCTCGTGTGACAATTAATTCTAATAATACGTATTCTTACCAATATTTTTTTGTGATTTTCATTTTGGAACAAGTGTACATTCATCACAGATATAAATTTATTGACAATTAAAAATTTAAAGAACGGCGGTCGCTGATCAAGTAGATGCAAGTGTAAGTGGTGACTCGATAAGTCTGTAACCATTTTGTTAAATAGGTCAGGATGAAAGCAGAAGACGCATCTGGGAATAATTTGGGAATGAAGCTTGTTCGGTAATTGATCACCATGATTGGTCCTCCCGTTCAGTCCTTCGTAGTATACGTCGGTCTCTCTCTCTCTGTGTATGTATTCGCCAATTATAAATTATATTTAAATTGGACGTTATATTTATCGTCCCGTAGCATTAAACTGGAACATTTGTTTTCAACTATCGAATACACGATCAGCGAATAATTTCTACTAGCAGCCTCTTTGAGCCATGTATTCAAGTGGTCAGGGATCTTCCCGGATACCATTCGATTCTGACTGGATTTTTCTTAACACCCACCAGAAACTGAAAAGTTTTTCATTGCGTTTTACCCAACCCATGTTGATTCATACGTAAAGTGTGAGTAGTCAGTCTGCATGAATCATCAACACGAATGAAGTTCTTTAGTTAAAGACACATAAATTAAAAAATACGTTACAAAATTTGTGCTGGAGGGACTCTGTCGACTTCTGACACAACCTACCAAACGTTGCGTCAGATTAAGCTATTAAAAAGATATAAAAAGGTGGTGAGATAGTAAGAAGAGAAAGAAAAAGAAGCTGACGTAACGGACAGGCAAATCCGTTCGATTCCACGTTGACTGGTACCCGTTGACTTTGACCTAATTTACCACCAAGATACCATGTGTCCATCGCATTTCACACTTGAAGATTGAAAAAAAAGAATTTTCCTATTCTTCTGAATTAAGAAAAGTTGTTTCCTTCCGTTATTTTTTACTTTTACTTTTTCACTTTCACTCACATTCACGCAAAATTAGTGCCATGCTGTGCTTCTTTTACTCATCTTGAAGAAAATCTAGTGACGAAACAAATTTTCTCGTCGTCATTCCATCATTTGTTTTTCCCTTTTTTGTAACCTCTTATGACGACGGCTTATTCTTCAACCTCTGTCCCAGGCCGATATTTTAACCTTTATCGTTTGTTTGAATATGTGAGGATTAAGTTCGCAAATAAAAGTCATGTACACAGCTTGGTTCCTGTCATGACCACAGGGAGGCAGAAGACAAAACATTCATAAACTGCAAAAATGAACTAGTAGAACACCAGTGGACTCCAGCTGACCGACCTCCTCCCCTAATGGGTAAAAATTATGTTAATAAGAACCAGTTTATGTTCCGCTTTCTCAGCTTTCTTGTCTTGACCGTCAAGGCTGGCAGAATTCATTTTTCAAATGCCAGGGTCTCATAGGATTTTTTTAATCGACGGCATGCAGAAAAGCAATCATTTTTGAGTGAGAGGGGAGGCCATTTGAGATTCGGACGGTCGAAAATTGTGGTCGACCTGGGATTTAATTAATTTTACATTCAGTGTAGCTTGAGTTTAGTTGGGCACCAGCATCCGAGACACTGATATTATGCGTGAGTGACCCAACCGAAATTGGTGGTTGGCACATCGAACTCACGGTCCATACAAGTTTCCGTTCTCCTTGTTTTTCCCGTCAACTGTCCCGTCATTAGTCCTCAGTAGTCTAGTGGTCGTGGGCCTCGGCGTGAGTCACTACAGTTTCTGACCGGTGTCAAAAAGACTGGATTCAGTTTCCGGCACTTTCATATTGGCACGTGTTTCATTAATGTACCACACCCCAACCTTGAATTTCGTTTCATATATATGTATATATATATACACATACACATATATGAGACTAAGTGGTTGGAGAGACGTCCAGTTCCGGGTTTCGTAAATGTTACTGCTCACGTGAAGTTGGTAAAGTTGGTTTGTCGGTAAGGAGTGGTAAGGAGTTGAAGCACACCCCATACTCGAAGCCGTGGCCCTGCAACATGTCAATGATCACTCCTCGACTTGTACCTGACTCGAGGTTATTTCTTCGCATATACGTATAATTAGGAAGTAGAATGTGGAGGTAGCGTAATATTTCATAGCAACACCACCTCTGGAGCAATATAAGTTCAACCGATTACTTCGATGACCCACATTATAATGAGTTTTACCATATAATCTTGCGACTGAAAGATGACGAAAGATCTGAAAGTTTACAACGAGTCAAAAAAAAACATAGTATATTCATTGTAGATCGCGTTCGCGCACTAATCAATGTACTAGGCATTGGCAAATTAATAAACATTAATGACAGAATAACGAAGATAACCTTTATAACTTACCGGAATTTGAACCAAAGTGCCGTTGTTTATGACAGGGTAGGAATATAGCGGTACTACCGGAACACTTCCGTTCTTAATAAAAATGGGACCTTCGATCGGAGTAACCTGAGGATTTGATTTTCCCTGATGTGCCGCCGTCACAGACTCTACATCGCCATCACCTTCTTCGTCGTCGTAATTCTCAAAGTCGTCGTCAAAATCAAGTACGGCGTGCAATGATGTCCTCGACCCCGGTTCGGGTGCACTGTTGAATGTGTTGCCTATTTGTCTGTAGGTCGGAGATCTGTCAGGTGGATTCCCACGACGTTGGTGCTGTTGTAACCCGGGTTGTTCCCGGCTCGTCGCTTTCCTGTTTGGAATGTTGCTATTCTCCTCTGCGTGGTATCCACCATTATCAGGCTCTCTGTGGCTCTTTTCGTAGTCCACGCTTTTTTCTCTGCCATAATCAGGTTGTCTAAAATATTCGTCATAATTGTTGGAGGTTTTGTCTGCAGCCGACTGACTTGTTCCAGTGCGGTGCCCAGGCATTTGTAAGTACTGATTTCTGTACGGATCCCGATTGTCTTTTGTTTTCCTAATATTCGGATGCTGCTTCCTGCTGGGTGATGGTGGTACCGTCGGATGTCTCCGTTGGCCATATCTAGGTGTATCGTACAGCAGAGAATTTATGGCTACAGCTTGTCCATAAGTTTGAGGGCCCAAGTACGCCGTGGGTGTCATCGGCGACACTGAACTTACGAAGGGTACCGTATAATTGACTAAAGACATAATTAGAGCAGGAAAATCACTTGATCACCATTAGTAGTCTAGTAACAACTGTTGGAAATCGTGATCGTCAATTCGGCTTCTCATTATTTTTTTCCCGTATCCGCCGTCTAATTTCTAATTTTTAGAGGGAACAAAGACCGATAGCAAATTTTCGAATTTTTTCTACCTGTGAGAGACCATTTTCACCACTTACTCCAGAAGCTGCCGAAACTTGGCACATAAGCAACACTCCCTAATTGAAAATCTGAGTCTCAAAAACGTTTCTGACAATTGTACAAATTATATTGCCGACACGAAGGCTACTTTGTTACGCAATCTTGCTGAAAAGCAAATAATTAAAATTACATTTATGAGGTCAACAACTGAATTAACAATTCGTTCTCGAATAAAAGCACTCAATCATCTTTGGCAGTGGGACAGCCAAGGATATGTCACGATAGTCATGGTTTACGGATCATGAGCGAGCGAACGCACGCTTAACTGTACATAACAGAAAAACATTATCTAATACTGAATACACGTGAAATATTTGCCGTTGTTTTCTTGCGAAATTGTTTTCCTAAGCAACGAAATTGTTATTATTATTATTATTATTATTATTATTATTACAATCATCATCATTATCATCATCAGCATTTTTCCTTTGCCAGATCACGATCACCGCAGTTACTGTCTTTTTTCCACTCTACACTCGAACAGTGAAATCAAAAGCAATAGACAAATGGTCACATCAGTTGTGGCTCTCTGGCTCTCATACTAAATTTAAAATAACAGAATATTTTACGTTCCTATATACCCCATCATAGAGATTGGAGAAACAAGTTTCTTTTCCTCGACAATAATACACTATACCAGAAAACCTTTTTATTTTTAAATAAACTTCGACTGTGAATGGTAATGGTTACAGTAAATATTACTCCGAATACATAACTGGTTGTCATGAACGAAACATTAACTTTAGGACGAAACGTAACGGCCACATCTTTGCAACCCTAGTCGTGTGATTTTTATTGCTATTTTCGTCAGAGCACGGAGAAAGTCGGAAAAGTGAATTTGAATGTTTTTCGGTGTAATACATTCACAATAGAACATATACGTCTACATCAATATAATTGAGCACCGTTAAAATCGTTACTACCGTGTATGACACAACCCGATCTTGTCTGAATAACCGAAGTAAGTTGTTAAATTGAAATTAGAAGAGAAAAAGTTGTCCGATCCGTTCAACTTCGTGTCACAGACTGAACCTGCCTCGGTTCTGCCACCGTCGCCTGGCCGCCACACAAAACGAGAAAAGAAGCTCTGGGGAAACTTATTTATTGAAACTCAAATGAATGCGCGAATGGACAAAGAATATAAATATTTTCAGTATTTCCCATGTTATAAATTGTCATGCTTTAGGCTTGATCAGTATAACTTTTCTCTGCATTATGTCACCAAATACGTTTCCCCTCTGGGAAACAATCCATTTACCTGAGTTTATTTCGGGATACGCGAATGACTCCGTAAACAAATGCCTAAGTTCGAATCTGCCTTTGGAGAAAATTGGAATGGAAAATATTTGAGGCGGTCCTCGTTTCGATTTTGTGACGAATTGAAACGTTTTTAATAACCCACTTGTTTCGATCGACATTTAATTGGAGCGCAAAGCAAACTGGTCGACTGATAGTACCTAGAAGTACCTGCAACTTTAAAAAAAGGTAATCGCAAAGCATGAGCAAAACAACAGGATTAGGATTCAGTTAATAAAATAGGGAAAAGCCTACTAAATCATCCAGAGGCGTGGAGTCATTTCGTTTCAATTCATTCTTAATTACAGCATTTTAAAATTGTGACAATTGCAGCACCCATTGATTGCTTGACGGCGTCAAAATTAAACTTTATATCATTTCGGAGTCGGCGGTATAAGTTACGTTCTCTGCCGTCTATACTTCATCCCTTTTATAAAATCGATCCCTTCTTTTTCATTGATGGAATTAATACATTATGACAATGAACCAGGGAACCCTATTCTGGTGTATTTCGCGTGTAACGCATAATGAAATGATCGAGTTCATTCAGACTCAGTGCCGATCCCTGTGACAGAGGTCAGGAGATCTGTAAAACAATGATTGAAAATCGAACGAAACAAAATAGTATTCTCCATTTCAAGGCTAGTTTGAATACCAGCTTCAGCATTCAGGAAGGGGATTTACGATTAAATAAATCAGCCATTGTGAGACAGCTGGAGATTAAGTGTAAAAAAAAACCGCACTGTGATTTAGGCTTTGACTTTCCGAAGGCACGAACCACCACATTACATCTTCCGCTTCACATTCATTCGTGAACACGAACTGGGACCATTGAGTTGTTAAATGAAAGACAAAATTACGTGTGGAAAGGATGCGAATTTAAAATTTGCCGTCATTTTTATCATTTGTAACGACAAATTTGAAAACGATAAAGGTTGCAACAATTCAGTATTTCGATGACAAAAAAAATTGAAATAACCACGTACAAATTTAGATGTTTAATTCAAACCCTACTCGTAATACCAACAATTTTAGTTTTATTATACACAAGAATAGTTTAAAATTTTGTGATACGACACTTGAAAATACTTGTCAAAATCAGACTTCTTTTCGGGTATCACTGTAATCCGCTATTGAAGTTCTTGCAATTGGTTCTGCTTAGGTACGTTAGACACATGTAAATTACCACTTTCCCTTATGTTTCCCTTCGAAAAGTTCCTAATTTGTTTCAACGGTTAAACTCATTCTGTAAAGGAAAAAATTACCAGGGTCAAAAAAAATGAAAATACTGACGTGGCAAGGCCCTCCGGTTGGAAACCTGAATTTCTGGAAACCTTCTAATTTTCACTTCTGTCATGCAATCGACATTTCAATCGAAATAATTCGTGACGAAAGCCATAAATTACGTACGTTCAGTCCGCCCGAGTTCTCATTTTAGTAAGAAACTACGGAACTAGTTACGGAAACTAGATGGTGCCAAAACCATTTTCTGCCTGCCTGAAAACTCTTCATTCTTTAACTACAGCTCTTGGTGTTTGGTGCTCCTTCCTTTAATTAATTTTTCTGTAGAAACCCAACCATCTCCTGTCTTCTTGATGGCAACAATACGGACACAATGAAATTCATCTCTTCATTCAACTTTTTTGTAATAATTTAGGAGTAGCTTTGACCGCTAAAAGGAGCAAGGAGACCACACCTTGATGCCACACCCTTACAATTCTGAACGGAACCGAATAAGGACAAAAGCTCTTACAAAAAATCCATTTTTGATTAAAATACATCGTTCCTTTTCGATCAATTTCTCTACTTACTTTACTTATGTTCAACTTAAGTTTTAAATTTCTATCTAATTTAACAAAAATACCAGGCAGTCAAGTCTCAAAGTGAATATACCTTAAAATAGAGCTGTAAAGCTCGTTGCATTACTTCATGGACGCGGCGTATCTCCCTTACTTTAATGTGGGCACATTCGTGGTGTTGCTCACGAAACATTTTAATATTTAACGCATTTAAACTTGTAATAAATGTAAAAGACACCAAAGCCCCCAAGGGGCAGAACCGATATTTAAAAAAAAAAAGAGGAAATCGTTGGACAACAGTTGGTTACGAGTTAGCGAGAAAAAACACAAAACCGGAACAACGCAAATCCACCATCTTGAGATATTATTCCACGCGTTTAATGGTGGAAATAAAAACAAAACAAAATTTACATTTTGTTACGGATGAGTTCGGTTTTGTGTGACACAGTTTTCTGTCGTTTGAGGAGTATGAGAAAGCTTAATGTGGGTGTTATTCGGAATCAAATTGTTAAAAATATCTCCTCCCGATGGATCATGACCTCACAGGAGAAGGACGAAAAACGAAAAGGTTCGCATAAAATGTTCCAAAAGATCCTTTTATACGTGTCATTACCCATGATAGTCCTTCAAAGCTGCTACGTATTGTGGAAGTCAAAGTCGCAGCCACACGAGAGACCTGAGTTTGTACCGTACGAATACTTGCGAATACGCAGGAAACCGTTTCCTTGGGGAGATGGAAACAAGACCCTGTTTCACAATAAGAAATGCAATGCTTTACCAGACGGTTACGAGAGTAACTGAAAACATTCAACGTTATTTGTAATTGTCACATTCATTCTATCTTTTTTTTTTGTTACACATCATCCCCTATCCTCGACCGATATTATTAAAATCACTTTTTTAGATGTTCAACGTCATTGCTGATCGTTACCACGTGTGCTCTTTCTTCGGTTGTACGCGTACACATTAAGGTAATAAATATATCAAATGTATGTTAATCGCGTGATCAGTTGTGTTTTTCTCATATTAAATATGCATCACACGAGTACCTAAAATACCCGAAATGAAAATACCGCTCTTGTGTACCATTTAGAATAGCAATGAATGACTACGACAATGGGATCAGAAACTTTTATCTTCGCACGAAAATTGATTTTTGAAAATTTTTGATGGCATTGGTAAGTTATTGAATTCATATGATCGTACGGAATTCGTGCCGTCATTGTGCAGGCGCCAGAACAAGTAAAATGTACTACATTATTAAGGCTTTTAATGCAACACTATTCCGATGGTAGTTGATTCAAATAGTCATTACACATCGTGCAACATATAGATTTGTACAGCAACAATTAGACATTACGGGAAATGCAATCGTTTGCAGACACCACGGGGAGCCGCGCCACATTGTACGCGTTTTTACTTATAAAAATTGCTTGGTGATGGTGCCAATGGAACATTTGACTATTACTTTTGTGCACTAAAAAAAAGGAATACACCCGTGTTAATGGTACGTGCTTTTAAACTTGATTGCATTTTAAAAATATTACTTGTTTTATTATTACCATTGGAGGCAATCTTGGATTTTGAATACCTTAAGCGAAAAAAGGTGCGTAATGATTAATTGATGAACGTTGATGAACGTTGATGAACGAACATTGTCGGATGGCCACAATTTGAATGGCATTAATTAAATCTCAGGTGCTGGCTATTCGCACGATTAGTAAAAACTGAATTTTCTTTCGAAATTGATCAAAAGTGTGTAGTCCTTTAATTAACCCCTGAGACCCGTAATTAAAGTAATAATTTCTTTCACACATATGAATAAAAGTTGAATTACCTTGTCGTATTTTATATTGAGTATTTCTTAAAGCTTCACTTGGACTAAACTTACGACCTCGATTCCAGTCAGACAACAGCCCAAGCCTTTGTTGATTGCCACTCCTGGCCACTGTTTTTACAGAGATTCCAAACCAAAGGAGATGGTTCAGCACCCTGACGTGGGACCCACATGTCAGCTATGATGCACCACCTAAAACCCACAACTTTTTGCACCATCAATTTGTGAAAAGTTCAAAACTGTAATGACCATTGAATTGATTTTCAAATTACTTCCTTAATACACAACACATGCTATGTTTTCAGAGTAAATTTGTTTGGATTTATTTTTATGTTTTCTCATTAAACTGTGTCACAAGTTTTTATTTCGTGAGAGTGGTGCATTAGTACTCTACAGTACTATTGCAGTAGTACAGGTACAGGAATTCTTCTGATTATTCCACAATCACTTTTGACAATGTTGAATCTGTAAACCATTTGGGAAAATCTTGAAATGAGGTCAAGTTAATAATGTAAGCATTAACATTCTTCAATTATTTTCACTCAATAAAATACTTTGTTCTAAGAATATCTTCAAATTTTTCATTTACTTAGGTCAATAATCTGAATGTATTCCTGTTAAGATATTTGCACTGTTTTGCACTTGACACACTTTGTATACAAAATACATACTTTTAATATATTGTATACTCTGAATTTTAAACTCACTGAGCAAGCAAGAATTGATGATTTGGATGAAATGGATCGTGAGCAAGTTAGTCAATCCATTTATTTTTACATTTACGTGATTAAGTTTTAAAATGAAACAAATACCATTTCCAGTCTCCTTCCTCCAAGAGTTCACTTAGGATACCTCCAGCCTCACATTACATGAAAACGGTAAAAAAATTTTATGCATGTTAATATTTAATAAGTTACCGTGGCATTGATGTACCTCATGTTTATTTATTTTCATATATATTTTATCTGCGAAATATGTTTTTGTTCTGATTTGCCCTATATTTATTAGTAAATAAACGAACATTTGAAATTCCTTTAGTTGATTGACAAATTGTCATCATCCCGCACGTCAGAGTACCAAACTACTCGTGGTGTCCTGCTCACAACGAAATTAATTCAAAATAAAAACAATGAGATGACGTCACGTGCGCCATTGAGCAATCAACCAATCAATCCTTAGTTCACCTTTCTATTTACGTTAATATGAGGACGATTGTGTGTGTGTGTGTGTGTGCGTGTGTGTGTGTGTGATCCGTGCGCGTTGGTTATTAGGTGAACAATTTTTTTTTAACGAAATGAAGAAATAAAATTTTATTTATTGAAGAAGAGAGAGGAACAGAAGAAATGAAAAACAAATTTCAGTGCCAGTTGCTTTAGTAAATGAACTTAAAACAGGGTTGAAGCTTTGGATATATTCCGTTTTATTTTTTCTCTTTGGAAGAAATGAACTATTCCTCGAAGAGCCCAGATCCAAGCTCCGATACCAAAGACAACCAGGAGAGGTATTAATTTTTTCATCTATAAAGTACCAGCAAGTACTTTGATCGATTTCATTGTTCATTTTAAGCAGATTTGACCTTCTTATTTAGAATGAAAATGTCAAGTAATCTATCTGAAATGTAACGGATTGCATAAAACTTTTCATAAAACTTAGTGCGAACCAACCCATTTTTTATTTTATTGACTCCAGTATAAATTTGTTAACCCGTCGTTATAATATAAACAGTAAACGGAAAGAACGAACAACAATGTAACTGTACACAAAATATGTCACCCAAATTGTCATTAATATTTTACACTTGTATTACTCTAACCTATGTGACAACTTAAAAAACATTATTGCACCTATTACCGAGGTTTTTGTGCTGACTATAATTTTGGTTTATACTTGAAAGAAACTAATTTTTCAGCTGCCTACTTCTGCGGTATGCAAGTCAAAATTCATTGGATGAAAGCTCACAGAAACATGTTCCTCGTCTTGTACAGGATAAGCCACCATACAGAAACAAACATCACACAGAGGCTGCTTTTGATGTTTTAAATGTAATGAGAAAGTAAGTGAAATGATGCTACAATGAGAATATGCAACAAACAAGGACAATAACTCCTCATTATGGTTTTGACTTGAGTAAATTTTACTGTATAAATGTAAGATCAATTTTACCAGTGTTGCATTAAGAATTTTAGGTGTGATTTAGTCTGCAACACATGAGAGAAGGTACCAAGTTATTCTCTGTGTTGCTTCAATAAATATTTAAAACAAATAAATTATTTACAGGAAAAAGTTACTTTGTGATGTGGTTCTTGTAGCAGATGAAATTGAAATTCCTGTCCATAAAATTGTTTTGGCAGCTTGCAGTCCTTATTTTATAGCAATGTTTACAAGTTTTGAAGAAAGCTCCAGAGACAGGGTGACGCTTCAGGGAGTGGATCACCATGCTCTGCAATTACTTGTTGAATATGTGTACACTTCTCAGATTCAAGTGACAGAACAAAATGTTCAGGTTAGTGTTGTCTCAGACTCAGTCAGATTTGAATTAAAAAAGGGGAAATAATTCATTTTAATTCTTGCATCTGGTCTTCAGGCCCTGCTGCCAGCTGCCAATCTTCTTCAACTGACCGACGTACGCGATGCCTGCTGCGAGTTTCTGCAAGCCCAACTTCATCCTACCAACTGTTTAGGAATACGAGCTTTTGCTGATATTCATGGATGCTTGGATTTGCTCAATCATGCAGAGAATTACATCGAACAACACTTTCCGTCCGTTTTTTTTTTAAATTTATTAGTGATTTATTAGTAGAAGAACACAAAAGTTTCAACGTGATATTTTTTTATGTTTTCAGGGAAGTAGTAGAGTGCGAGGAATTTCTATCACTTTCCGCCCAGCAGGTCTCCAGGCTTATTTCCAGTGACAGATTAACTGTTCCATCTGAAGAAAAGGTAAATACATATGTACATTTGTTCCAAGGTCAAGTTCTGTAAAATTGTGGATTAGTCTTGTCCATTAAAAATGCGTTCTTTTTTTAGGTTTTCGAATGCGTCATGGCTTGGGTGCACCACGATCTGGAGAACAGAAAAGACAATTTGTCCCAAATGATGGAACACGTGAGACTGCCATTACTCTCACAGGAATACTTGGTACAAAGAGTAGAAGAGGAACCCTTATTAAAACTTAATCTTCAGTGTAAGTTTAAATAATAAGTTACGAAAGGGAATACGAATCACCACCTTTGCCCCGAAACATAATATGATTTTTAAATTTTAGGCAAAGATTATCTCATCGAGGCGCTCAAATACCATCTTCTGAAGGGAGAACAAAAAACTCTTTTCAAAACACCTAGAACAAAGCCACGACAACCAGTTGGCTTACCCAAAGTTCTGTTGGTCGTCGGTGGGCAGGCACCCAAAGCAATTAGAAGTGTTGAATGTTACGATTTTAAAGAGGAGAAGTGGTACCAGGTTCGTGTGATTGTGTGAGAGACTTTACAATTTTCCATCGCATTCTCACACGTCAATTAGAAGTTAACGTGTAGGACGTTTTTCTAATTAGGTTACGGAGATGCCGGTAAGGCGATGTCGTGCCGGACTTTCCGTCATCGATGGCAAAGTCTACGCCATTGGTGGTTTCAACGGTTCCTTAAGAGTCCGAACAGTAGACGTATACGACCCGACATTAGATACATGGCTTTCTTCTGTCAGCATGGAAACCCGCAGGTCGACACTGGGTGTGGCGGTTTTAGGTAATTGTATATACGCCGTGGGAGGATTTGATGGGTCCTCGGGGCTTAACACTGCTGAAGTGTACGACCCTAAGACGCGGGAATGGAGACCCATTGCCCCAATGTCAACGAGAAGGAGTTCTGTGGGAGTTGGAGTCGTCAATGGTCTCCTGTATGCGGTAAGCATTTTGTTTAGTTATTTCGCACATTTGATGTTTACTAACAATAAGAATACGCAAAACGATTCAACTTATAGGTCGGAGGTTATGACGGAGCATCGCGACAGTGCTTGAATTCCGTAGAGTGTTACAATCCAGAAACAAATGCTTGGAGTCCCGTTGCCGAGATGTCGGCAAATAGAAGCGGAGCAGGTGAATATTTAATTTTACCTTGTTGACAAACATGGAGACCATAGAAAGTTGTGCAGTTGCACCCGAAATTATTAGTCATAATTTACTTATGACATCGGGAAAATTCATTATTATTAAAATTGACGTAAAATTACGTGGCAGAGAATTAGAAAAAAATACCATTTCAGGAGTCGGGGTATTGGACAATGTACTGTACGCTGTGGGAGGGCACGATGGTCCATTGGTTCGTAAAAGTGTGGAGGCTTTTAACTGCATTACCCAAACGTGGACTCCCATCGTGGATATGAACCTGTGCCGAAGAAACGCCGGTAATCATCGCTTTTTTTTGTTGTTGCTACAGTTCGCCTCTCTTTTAACCTGAATACATTTTACACTTCACTGCAGGTGTGGTCGCTCTCAACGATTTACTTTACGTGGTTGGAGGTGACGATGGTGCCTCCAATTTGGCCTCGGTCGAAGTCTACAATCCCAAGACTGACACGTGGACGTTGCTACCCTCATGTATGGGAATCGGTCGGAGTTATGCCGGCGTTGCCGTTATTGACAAACCCCTATAAATTGCACAGACGTTCCTGAAATATGGAAAAAGTCTGTTGACAAATCAGTGGATACAAGCGGATGTGACAGAGGGCGCAGGATCGCACTTTCACTCCAACACTGAGACATACCTATGATCTCCTTACATGAATGAATGTTCGGTATCCCTATGTCTCCACCATTTAATGAAGAATTACAGGAACCATGTATTATTCTATATAATATGCCTGTCCGTGTGTGTTCCTATCAAACACCGTAATACTCTAGTACTTTCGCGTAAGTGTTGTGCGATGGAGAAAGTGCTTGATTCATTGTCAGAATGGCCGGCCTTCTAAATCGTATTTATTTATACGACGAGGACTACGGTACTTGGTACCAATACAATGTAAATGTATGCAGAGAACCGACAACTTTCATTTTTGAATATATTAAAAATGGTCAGTTTTATTTTTTCTAAACCTAAGGGTTCACATTTATTTTACTATTCTGAAATTGACATACCTAAAATTGGAATCCTTAGCAACTCGATAAGAATTTTTAAGTCGTTAATGTTATTCCCTTCCCGTCCCTTCCCTTCCCTTCCCTGCCCCTTACCACTACTTTAATTAACATCGCCGCCATTTTCTTTGTTTGTGGTCCACGCAAGTTTTCCTTTTTTACAATCGAATTTTTACTCATCAGAAGCAGAACAATGAACACATATCAGTTGAAAGATGTGAAAACGGTGCCGGACATTGTGCACGAATACTCCAAAGATCTAAAGAATAATCACGTTCCCATTATTATTGATAATGGTTAACAACACAGTAGGCTCTACATGTCATCCAACTTTGGTTAAATATGGCACTTACATAAAAGTTTTTGTTGTAGGGTCGTGTATGTGTAGAGTTGGTTGGGCCACGCAAAACAAACCGAAACTAATATATAGGAATTTGATTGCCAAATCCAGAAGGGAACGTGGAAAGAAGGTGAGGTCGCCAAGTTACGTTAACAGTCTTTTTAAAAATAAATTCAATTCAAGAATTTTTAGCACCGTGATGTTTACATTATAGTTTCTTACGACTTTTGCTTTTGTTTTATGTTTTGAATGAATAATGGTTCTGTTAAGTGAGCTTTCAGATTGAGCATAACTTAATACGCATTTTTATTTTCACAGGAGAGTAGCAGTGGTGGTGGTGGTGGTGGTGGTGGTAGTGTTGGCGGCGGCGGCGGTGAACCCCAAATTGGAAATGAAATTGTGAATATTGAGGCTGTTAGATTTCAGCTGAAAATGCAGTTTGACAGAAATATTGTAACACATATGGAGGCCCAAGAACAGTTGTTGGATTATGCCTTTTTGCATTTGGGAATTGATACAGATGGGAGAGTGGATCATCCCATTCTACTGACGGAGCCATTCTTAAACTTAAATTATTGCAGACAAAGTATGTTTCTTGTTAAATAATTTTTTAAGTGTGACGTTTGAACATTTGACCAAGTGCAGTTGTTTATTTATATTTTTCAAGTGATGTCAGAACTACTCTTTGAATGTTACAACGTTCCTGCCATCAATTACAGTGTGGATGCACTCTTGAGCTACACTGCAAACAGTAATTTACCACACGGACTGATACTTAGTTTTGGTTATCATACAACTCACATTATTCCAGTATTAAATGGCAAATGTGATTCAGCTAGATCACGGAGAATCAACTTAGGAGGTTTCCACATAATTAACTATCTCCACAGATTACTGCAATTGAAGTATCCTGCCCATGTGAATGCTATCACAATAAGTAGAGCAGAGGTTTGTCTTCTTGATGACACAAGTTGGTCAATTCGTTTTCGCATTATTACACCACTTTAATTGAATACTTTACAGGAGCTGGTACATGATCACACTTTTATTGCTCTTGATTACCAAGAAGAATTGAAAAAGTGGGCAGAGCCTGTTCACTATGATGAGAATGTTCACATTATTCAGTTACCCTATGCCATTCCAGTAGCTCCCAATCCTGTGTCAATTGAGCAACAGAAGGAAAAAAAAAAAAGAACTAGCTAGAAGACTAACAGAAATAAATGCTAGAAAACGTGAAGAAAAGGTAAAATCATGTATCCCATTAAATTTTAAATTATTCAGTTCTCAGCATTGTACTTTTGTTTTTTTCACAGCTTGCAGAAGAAGAAGAGACCCTGCAGAATTTGCTCAATGCAAGGGAACTATATGAAGAAGGACACATGAAAGAATTTTCCAAGGCCCTGCATAACCTTGAATTGATGAACATTGTACAGCTTAACAAACAAATATCTGTCCTTGAAATGAGGATTGAAAAAATAAAGCAAAAGATAATTGCTGCAAATACCGTATCAGAAAATATTGAGGAACAGAAACCGAAACCTGTCAGTCAAATTTATGGTAATTTTTGGAACTCATCTGAAACCCGTCCTCTGTTTTCTTGTCTCGGTGGCCGCGAGGTTTAGCCACTTGCGCAACTTGCGACTCGATCTAGGTCTACATGCGTTCGAATCCCAACGCGGCCAAATTCGACAAGTAAAGCGCCTCATTCGCGGTGCCACCGCGTTCAAGCGTTCCCTTTCCTTTATATCCTTTTCTCTCGTTGTAGCCAATGCACACGCCAACCGCTACATTCCTACTGTTGCAGGTCCAAAAGACAGAGAAAATTTTGATGTGTGGCTGGCCGACATTAAGCAACAGAGGCAGCAGCTTCTAGCTAAGAGACTCGCCAGAAGACAGAGGAAAAAAGATTTAGCACAGCGTAGAACGGCTGCGGCGCAGGAGAGAATGAGATTGATCAGTCAGCTGGCTCGAAAGGACAAAAAGGACGATAACTTCGGTTCAAGGGATGAAGATTGGGATGTGTACAAGGCCATAAATAAGGTAAATACTATTAATATTAATATTAATATTTATATTAATATTTTTATTAATATTACAACACAACATGGTAATGTTACCATCAGGATGCCGGTTCTTCAGATAGTGAAGAAGAAACAGAGCGGTTGAATGAACTTGAGGAAGTGTTGAAACACCATGATCCAGCTTTTGACTGTGGAAATAATGACGAGTCAATGGAGCCAGGAGAAAGTCACCAACTTCATGTGGGAATTGAACGAATCAGAGCTCCAGAGGTTCTTTTTCAGCCAGCCTTGGTGGGCAACGTGGAGGCTGGTTTGTCTGAGACAATCGAATTTGTCTTAAAAAGGTTTACTAGAGAAGAACAGTGTGCCTTGGTGTCCAACGTTTTTCTGACTGGAGGCTGTGCCTCATTCCCAGGTCTGCGAGATCGTCTGGAAAGGGAACTAATGCAAATGAGACCTCATATGTCATCATTTAATGTAGTTTGTGTGAACGACCCTGTTTTGGCAGCCTGGAATGGTGGCAGAATGTTGGCGCTACATCCTGAATTTAGTCAAACACTTCTTACAAAATCAGATTACGAGGAAAAGGGCAGTGAATATTTCAAAGAACACAAAGCATCAAACTTTTACTTTCCATCACCCGTTGCAACGGTCCATTCAGACACCAGTAAATAAGCCAATTTTTCATTTACTTAATCTTAAGTGAAACAATTATAATATATAAAGTAATTTCATTTGTAGTTTATTCATTCTTGCGTGGAACTGAAACCTCTGAGTATTTTGGTTTCCCATATTCGCACACCAATACCTATACCTACAGTTTAAATAAAATACCCATTTTCCATCATTTTACAGCGTGTTGGTCAAGAATGTGAGGATGTTCAGATTTTACTCATGTAAGCATAACAAGTTCTCATTCAACTGAGGTAGAAAATTTTATTTGACAATTCTACATAAAAAATAGCGCGTCCTTCCCTTTTGACGTGTAAGCAGATAATGTTTTCCCACGCCGTACAGCCACTTACAACTATGAATTTAATATCTGTTTAATATTTCTATTTAACTTAAATTATGCCTGCATGTGACGTGAATGAAAATGAATTGCGAAACTGTATCGGAAAATGCTCAGCACGTAAGGTTGAAGGATTACAAAGCACGTTCCACGGTTAACGATCAAGAAGTAAGACGTTCGAAATTATTGGAAAACCAAAAGAGGTTAGTTTCATTTGAAAAAAATGGAATTAATTAAATTACAAAAAAGTACAATTCACTTACGAATTACTTTCTTGATTCTTCAGGAGGAGAGGTAATGCTCTCAACAACTTTAGAGGTGTCAGTGACAGCGTATTCGCGGAATTGGAAAGTGACCATGAACGGGAAGAAGAAATGCAGGAGTTATACCTTCCTGAGGAGCACGTCATGGAATGGACAGAAACAAAGGCAAAATTTCCAAGACTGAAGGATATGTTTATGTTATCTGAATGGATGATTAAACTGCCAGATAATATTGAGGATAAATGGTTGTTTGTGTTATGTCCAGTTGGAAAAAGATGTCTTGTCAGATCAACAAGGGTAATTTCAACAATACTGAATTTGCATGAACAGCAATTTTTATATGCTTTCCCAAGCAATTGGAAACCCTAGATGTGTTTCACTGAATTTGCTGGCATGGCCTCAAGACCTATTTTGAGTGAGTGGATTTAGAGCCACAAAATGCTACCATTAAGTCTTTCTTTTGTTGCACTTTAAAAGTAATTCCTTATATTTCAGATATTCTTTTATTGATGCATATAAAACTCCTTTAACAGGGATACACCACAGTGTTTGGTAGGAAGGGCCAACAGTTGGCAAAATTTCAATCATCACTGCCAAATGGCAGTCAAATTGATTATAACAGGATGACTTATTCAAATTCAGAAGTCACACTTTTGGATTGCATATGGAATTCACATGTGAAAAGCTACTTTGTACTGGATGTACTTAGTTGGAAAGGGCAGTTTTATATGGACACAGAGGTGAGTCATCAAAACATCAGCATGTTTGGTATGATGATTCTTTATCATCAATAAAATCTTTCATGAAAATTGAGTCAAATTATTGACTTGTCTCACTTTCAAAAGGAAAAGATTGGTAATGTAGGGTAACGAAAAAGGGAGAAATAATCACATTTAAAGTTAAGAAGGAAAGATGTCAATCATTGTTATTTACGTTGGTAGTGTTTATATGAACAGGTGTCAATAAGGTGACATATTGTTAATAATTGTAATAACTTCAGGATTTTATTGTTAAAATCAATATGTGCAGATTAGTGCAGTACAATATTTAAGATAAGTTTTTTACACCTGTTCAGGAACTCCCCATAAGTAATGCATTGAAAGTCTTCATTTTCATTGAAAGTGTTGACTATATATATATATATATATATATATCAATAACTATTTACAACCATTTAAATGGGGACATGGTGGACATTTATTCTTGCAGTGGGTGGCAGTTGATCAGCCACCATTCTAACTTCTAACTTTTACTAACATTATGTTATCAAGATTTCACTATCTTCTGCATTGAAACATTTGTTATTCTCATAGAAGAGTTTCTTTTTTGCCAATCTATGACAGCATATAATTCACTAAATTTATGGTGACCAGCAAAAGGATGATGTGAGCAATAAGCAGGGTGTAAAAGTTAAGAAAAGTTAATTTTTTGAATGAAAAGGGACACAAGACAGTGAAGGAACAAAAGGACAGCACATATTATATATTCAGAAATACAACTTTTTGCCTACAACATTAGCCAGCAATTCATTTAGAAACAGCCATGTTTTCAGCTTTCATTAAATAATTTTTTTCAGACTAGTTTTCGTGCTTTCTGGATAAAATCAAAACTGCAAGAAATGCCCTGGTTGTCAGCAAGATCAGACCAAAATCCATTTCCCTTCAACCACCTGGATCACTACCAGTGCAACTTGGACACACTTTCACTTGCTCTTCAACAGTATCCTCACTTCACCTTAGATACTCCAAAAATCGATGGTATTCTCTTTTACCACAGTGAAGCCTACTATACACCTGGCCATACACCTTTAGTTGTATGGTTGAAACCATTCATGATTCCTGAAGTATTTAGAATTGAGGTGTCTGACAGATACATGGTAACAAGACCCGCTACTTATGTCAATATGATTACATATATAGGAGAGTGTGAAAGCAAGGAGAAACTAAAAGAAAATAAGAGTAAAAGAAAAATAAAGGGACGTAATTTGAAAACACCTGAGGAATCTGTCGCAGAAATTGAAATGATGGATGAAACGCATTAATGTTTGTAAATAATTTGTTAAAATGTTGAACATCCTGTATTAGTTAGTGTTGCATTAGTCAACCAGAACATTGTTATATGTTTTTTCTGTTTTGTCGACATTTTCAACTATATGTCTGTGATTGAACATCAGAAGATAAATGATTGCAAGATTTTAATTATGGACGACCTCAGAAAGATTTACACTTTAACGGTTAGCATTGATTGGTTATGCACTTGAAAGATATCATTGTGACTAAATAAAGTTGTAAAGGGAAGTTGGAATGGAAATTAATAATGTGTAATCTATTCCGTTTTTTTTTTAATAAATCTTTCTTATTATATATAATTTTTATTGAAAGACTGCCATACATAGCAGTTTTAAAAATTCCCAAAGTAAAAATAATAGACTAAATACATTATTAGAATAAAGTAATAGTTCATACTTACTTCTGAAAACAATCAAAAGTTTTTAAGTACTAACACATTCTACGCTTGCTAATTTCATACAATAAATGTTTCCATATCAAAAACCTAAGATTACATAACCAGATACAAAATTAATAAAGGAATTTGTATTGCCACCGAAATTCTCGTATCATTTTTTTACGTACGAGTAAACCAATGAAATTTTAAATGATATATGTCGAAAATTGATTATTATTAAGTCTTAAATAAAATATATAAATGTAATGCACTTGAGAACTATTGTGATATTTATCCAGTCGAATTAAAGAAAAAACGGTAAAAATAAACAGTACCGGTAATAAATGTATACGTGAAAAGGGTTGCGGAACAGGAGTAATTTGAAAGATACTAAGAGAGAAAGCAGAACAGACTAAATGAGCCACATTTGAAATAGAGTGATCCAGGGGCTGCTGAAATATGAAAGAGTGTGCGAAAGTGATCAAGGAAAATGGAAACGGAAAGACACACTTTTGCTCTCCAAAAAAAACGTGCGAGGTGAAGGGACAAAGAGAAGTTGAAACCGATAAGATGAAAATTGCAGAAATTTAATGTTGAATTTAAGTAGAAAATCACAGACGAGAAAAATTGAAATTTTCGATAGATCGATCGTTCATCTGACAATGAGAGGAACGACCATTTGCATTGTCACTAACCAGGGTCGCTTGAAAAACAGCCTGAAAAGGAGAAATTATTATCTAAATTATCTATGATTATCCATTTGTCAAATTGTGCAGGTGAGAGCATTTTCGATGCTGAGTAATGCGGAGTTAAAACGCATGACTGACACATAAGGAGTTATAAATCTGCGCATTGCACCTCTTGTCCTTGACAACTTCTCATGTACCCCGACGAGGACGGGTCTGACTTTTCGGGTGTGGATTCCACATCGGCAAAATGCCCTTTGTTGCCTTTCTATAACAGTACAAAGTTTTCACTGTTTGCCCTCAATTGATAGTTACGAATAAAAATAGTAAAACATGGCGACAATTACTTTAGGTTCTCCTTGAAGAATTGATCGATCAATTTTCTGATATTCGTTGCCTGAACGTGGTCTGAGTGTTGTTACCCCCATCTTTGATGTTCTACAAATGAAACGATTACCCAAATTAAATGATGAGGTAATTTAATTACAACTACGTTGGTCTTGTAATATTTTTATGTAAAAGGCCAAGGGGCGACCCACTCTAACGACGAGACTAATAATAATGAATAATAGCGGTTAAGTCAGAAGCACCTGGAAATTTATACCCACCTGGAAAGCGAATCTGGAGCATCCGATGAGCTATGGGAGTACAACGAAAGGGTCTCCAAGTAGTCGGACATGTCCGATGTTCCGCTGCTTGTGCTTCTGGAGTCGATGTTCGGAATCACAACCTCAGTCGATCTGAAATAACCTGAAAACAAAAATACAAATTCATGGAATGCAGTGCGAGTTGTTTCCTTCTGACACGACCGCTCGATTTTATTAATTTAACTTGAAACTGACCCTTTTTATTCCTGCTTAAAGGTACTTGAGCTTCCGCAGACGACGATATTTCCGTTACTTTAGGGATTTGGTGATGAAAGGTGGATTCCCGCGGTGGATCCGACGACTTCGACCTTCGCGGCAAGGATGCGTGGAAGCAAAGGATTCCTGCCGCTTCTTCGTACCGCCGTGTCGTTCTCGTTCCTCTTGCCGTCTTCCGGAACACTTCAAAGTCAGTGAAATCTCCAATTCTCTGCCTAAGAGAATCTATAGACACGCCTGAATCATTAGAACCAGAACTGTCTCTGTTATTGCCCGACTTGCACGGTACGCTAGACGACCGCTTAATGCAAGTCACGCTGATGCTTCCATTGCTTGTACATTCCGGCAGAGATTCGTGGACGAGAGTGTGCATTGAACCAGAGCTACTTAGGTCGTCCCCGTTATCTGTTACGTTCTCTACGACAGTTCTCTCGCATAATTCTTCGTCGGTTACATCACCTAGTGCCTTTACCGTTTCCTCCATGCGTCGTTTGCAAGGACTCTTGTTATGAGTCAACGACGTGAGCGAGTTGGACGTGACGAGGTCCGTAAAAGCTGTATTCCTAGGTAAAGATGCATATCTATTTTTCGATTCTTTACCTTCGCCACACTCCTCCAGGTACCTAGACGAGTCTGCTGAACTGGATCTCTTCCTAGACATTTGTTTGTACTCTTCATCACTACGTAAAAGACCGCTTACGTTGGAGTTCTTGGACGGTGATAGAGCAGCAGTCGATGACCTGAAGTTTGGAGCATTTGTATCAAACTGTTTTCTACTACATTTCGGAAGATTAGACAAGCTTACGGACTTAAGTGTCGAGTACTCCCCATCAAATAGAACATTATTAGTAACTTCTTTTTTAATACCTGGACGCATGGGCAAGTAACTTTGAAAATTTGTGTTTTTCAAATTGAGCTTATTTTCTTGCCGCGTTTCCATCAGTAGGTAATCCTCTTGGTGTTGTAATTTTCGCGGTCCATTCATGGGGAATTGTTTTTTTCCATCACAATCTGAGTGAAGCATACGAGTGCATGCATTGCATTTGTTCGCAATGTTACTCACTGAATCTGACTCTTTTCTCATATCTCGCGTTTCCATATTACTTTGACGTAATCCGGTTTTTTGCAGCAAAATTTTGGCATTTTCGTAGTATTCGAGAGATTGTGTAAACTCAATGTTCTCATAGTTTGTGACATCATTTTTTTTATATGAATTTTCCGGCGCTACGTTTTCGTAATTGGTTTTGATCTCGAACTGGTCTGTTTGTGTCAATTGTTTACTCCCTTTTTTGTGTTTGTCTATTGTTGCATACAGAGATGCTCTAACGTCGACATTCGCCAGTGGCATTTTTCCATGTCCGCTCAATTTCACTTTATGAAAATGGGACATTATGTTATCGACACTCTGTCCCATTCTACAGCAAGGAAGCATCGACCAGTTTTCACAGCATTGGATCACTTGATGACCATTTGCTTTCGTCTCTGACTCATCTGTTTGTACCACCTCTGATGTTGGAATACATGCACACGAGTTCTGAGCGTCCTGAGTGACCGAAGGAAGCTTATCGTAGTTCGGATAATTGCCTATGGTGTCCGACCGAAGTATCTCCTTTAAATTCTTTGGAGTGTCATAGTAATCGGTCGGAACTGGTGACACGGACGGATGATCCGACGTATCGAGCTGTGCATTTTTCTCACACATGGCTTTGAAAATATTCTTTGGTACATCGTAATTACTACAAAGGCCTGGGGAACACATTCGTGGTTTTTGTTTATACGGACAGCTTACTTCCGAAGGAAAGGGCATTGGGGTTTTTTTAGTTGTATGCCGCGTAAGTGAATCAGTTTTCACTGGTTTTGGAGGTCTACAAGGAGTAACATGAGTGCTTGCAGCTAGCAGAGACATCGTTGAAGTGCTATTGCTTTTCGGCGGAAGAGGTGGACAATTTGGACCCTGGTTCGTGTCAGAGGAAATTACATTATGATGCGCAGGAACGGAGCACTCCGAATTCTCACTACTCTCTGTGCAATGCGAGGACAGCGATATTCGATCACTTGCCGCGCACCAGGCAATGCTTTGGTGGGTACATCCCGTTACGGGTTCCATTGTCCACGCAGGATTGAACAAAGTAGAGGTATTGGCAGTGGATGACCGTGACAATGACGAAACCCCAAACTTACTGATGCAACTCATGCATCTCTCTAGGGGGTTAGGAACACATTTTCTGTCTTGCCTGGACCAAGCACAACCGTCAATTTGCCCATGCACTGAAGTTGCATCGCCACAGCCGTAGTTGCTGTCCAAATCCGTTGATCTGAACTCCGTAGACCAGTAGGGTGATCCTCCCTGCCGCGCCTCCAATGGGTTGCGGTGTCCTTTTCCGTCTACGTGGTCGTGGTGAAGATTTTCCGTTGACCGGTCACTGGGAGAGGTTTCCCGTCGATATTCCAATATTTTCCTGGGACTTTCTATCGCGGATGACTTCCTAACCGCTGGCCGCCGACGTAATGATAGTCTTCCTTGTGCGGCCATTTGCATTGTTCGCCGTATTTCGGCACCCTGATCGGTCACTAACACATACAATCCCTCGCCCCTACCGCAACGCGATCCACCTTCAAAGCAAAACCGCCCTTCTATGACGCCATACCGCCTCAAATGTCCGATTTCCCAGAACCCGATGAGACGCGGGGGCACGCCGGACGTCATGCAAAACTTCATTTCTTGAACGTGAAGTCGAGCTGGTCCGGTCGAAATTTTAGCTCGGGACGGCACCTGGGACACAAGAACCAGGAACTGTTGGTGCTCGCCCAGATTAGAGGCGATTTTTACATGCCATTGAATTAGTCGTTCTCGAGTATCAAAGGCTAATACGACAGTCAAGTCCTGGCAAATTATGGCTATGGTGTTCGACTCCTTGTCCAAAGTAAAACCCGTCTCGACACCAAGGAAGTGCTGAAGGGAAAGCGACGCTTTCGTTTGACTTTGCTTGAAGCGATCTTTGCTGTCCCGGTACAGCTGCAAGTGCAGGCAATCTGAAAAACAATACGACTCAACTGAGCAGTAAGAATAACAATACGATTTATTAGACATCTTAAGTTCTTAAGGTCCGAGAACATTTCTTGTTCGTTTTGAATGGATTCTTGCGCAAACTCCCTTTATTCTATGCAGTCAAAAATTGAATGAAAATTGAGGGATTTAATGGATGAAGACTAGTAATGAATGGACGCGAGTTCCACCAAAGGGTAAAAAGTTTTAATTTTTATTTTTATTCATAACATTCATAACAAATGGTGGAACAGGGAATGAATATGAATAATTAAAAAGGGCATGTGATGAATTAATTTTTGTAAACACCATGTCAAGCTTGCTGCTCCATCATTTGTATTTATTATTTTGTGAAATTTTAACGTTAATGCATTCCATACGAGTTAACTATCAATGAACTTTTGACAAAATATTAGTAGATTTCAACCTTACAAAGGTCTTTTAATTGTTCAAAAATAATTAACGAAAACATAAAAATTCATTTATGAGAAATAGATTTCAAAAACTAAAGGATAATTCCATGAAAAGCACAATTTTTCAGAGTCATACTTCGCTAGCAGAGTCAACTAAATTTGTTTATGGCCAACAAAACGAGGCAGACAGCTGGATGCCCGTGCAATCACGCAGACTCCCTAACTCTCTCTCTCTCTCTCTCCCCTTTACCTGTGCATCAAAACGCTTGGGTATTTTCCTGCAACGGGTTCCCATGTAGTTTGATTTTCTTGTGTCTTTTTTGGGGCTGCTCGGTTCACTCGGATTCCCTGAGAACACATTCCATTTCAACTTTACACTCCCTTTCTTTCTTTTTTCTTGTTTCGCTAGGATCATTCATATGTTTCTTCAATCGAGAAGCCAGGACGTGGTTATGCATTTAAGGGTTTAGTAATGGAAAATCGTAAGGTAAGCAAGCCCGAGAAGGTTTGGTAGCCGAGCGGTGTAACTACGGCGACTACGCGCGTAGACCTGCAAATGATTTGGTTGTTCTCAACGACTTTGGTGGTCCATTGCAAATATAAAATGCTGGTGGGATCGGAAAAAAACGCCGAGAGAAAGAAAAGATATGTGGCCTCCACGATTGATGTGGTTACTGGCTTATTGGGTTCTATGACACCTCACATCTATGAGAAAATTAATTGTTACTGCCATTTCGAGTTGCAGCCCATCAAAATAGAAAAAGAAACAGAAAGATTCGATGGTTTTTAAAACAATTTCTAGTGCAGAGAATAGGCTTTCCGCAGGCAGGCAGGAACGAAGAATTTGTGGTCTTGTCAACACTTTCATGTTACGTGACAAGGCTGACTGATACTACCGGTAAATGACAATTCAATTCAATTCCTTTCAAATTGGAAAGTTTCAAATCGGGTCATTCGATCAGAAAACTTTAAATTATTTAAGTACAATTTATTGAGACTTTTTGAGTTGCTCACCCATCATCTTTTTTTGCCCACAGTGTAGAAAACCAAAGGTACGGACAATGTAGATTACGACATTGAAACAAGTAGATTACGACACACTGGAATTACAAATCTCAGGCAGGCAAATGGAAAAAACTTCTCAGTAACTCAGTGACGCAGTATAAAATTTCACATACGCAGGCCTCGTTGCATATACCACTGATGGCTTTAGGTTCAACTGTAGTAGTACACGTACAAAAAGTTTACGAGTCTTCGAATTGAGATGTCATATGTTTGGCACTTTGGCCAGATGTGACAAAATGTTTTAGCATACAACTGTTGCACTGAAGAAGTTAAGGAAATAGATCTACAGTTCGGTGTGTGGGACATGTAGCCTGTCTACCGGCATTCGTACCGTGCGAGAGGGTTCAAAGGATAACGAACAGGTTGTAATAATTAATTATTCCTGTGTCACAATGACAGTGACATACTAATATTCTCCAATAACCAATAACAACAACAACTTGACCGTAATGACATAAGTAAAATACCCATTGAGAAAACTGAAATAAGAAACCGGACATAAACGTTGTTTCAAATACAAATTGCATATTATTTGCAAAGCAATAAGCAATATCCAACGGTACGTTAGGTTTTTACGTGTCACCGCTTAATGACTTTAAAAACCCTCCGAATCTCTATGTATCCCGTGCATAAAGACACTATTGATGCATAATTTCATACTCTCGCGTTTAATTATCGACAATCATGTGCGTGTGTGTGCGTGTGTGTTTGTGTGAGATACCAACGTACAAGAGAACACGCAAGAAACACTTTAATCAAGTTTAATTATTTATTTGGTCTATTATTTATCTATTCAGATAAAATTGTTTCTTCCTCCGGCATTACTCTACTTTATAAGAAAGCATTAAAATCACACAGGCCGTAAGTGATTCAGTGTTGAGTTGAACAAGAGAACGCAAATTGAAACAGACGACATAAAGATTGGTTATTTTTAAAGAGTAACCTCCGTGAATGCAGACACACCCCAGAGGAGAGGGCATAATGTGGCGACGCGTCGAAATTCCGTATCAAATGACACAAATTTAGAGGAGATTCTGTCGGAACGCAGAGCAACGGCCATCATGGGGGATCCACCACCACCACCCTGTCTCTCTTTCTCTCTCTCCCGCCGCGTCGAATTACAACGCAAATTGCCAATTGGTGCTGAAGATGACGGATGTAAAACCAGGGCGAGTAGTAAAACATTAGCAACGGGGCTTACCAATAGGAAAAATCAATGATTACAAAATGCAGGAACGACCACTTATGCCTTTGCACTGTGCAAAATTTCTCACGATGCTGCATGCGAATATTTGAAAATACGCTTTTCAGTGTACCCAGCATACATCCGAAAATTGTCCGGTTGCACAATGAAAGAAGCTTAACACAACTTCAACACTCGAACCTCTTTTTTGCCTTCCTCCTTTTGCCTTGCTTTTTTTTATTTCTTTAAAATATTTTATTTCTTTACCGTTGTTGGTAAATGTACAATACGTTGCATTTTTTGAATTCTGATGCGAGCAGATACTGAAATGAATCGAAAATAAAAAAATTAATAATATTTCAGAGAATGATTTGACTCAAATGAAATTCAAATGTTCTACGCTCGTGCTTGAAATTATGTTGCTGTCAGTTTTGAATATCGGTCTGTTGTTCAAACTATGAAGTATTTCTGAGTCAAAAATTATAAAGTCTGACATCGAATATACGAATGAATAATGTGTCTCTGCTTGGGAATTTTTGCCTAATCCAAAACCTACCATTTCCTCTTCAAGATAGGTCCGCTGTAACTCTCACCTAAAACTTCATGTTTGACTCATTAAATTTTCATGAGAAAATTTCCCAAGCAAGAAAGGTCTGGAAAACGACTCGGCACTCAGTTTTATTTAGAGCGTGGTTGATTCCTCTAAAATATTTTGTGGTTTTTTGTTAAATATTACGTGGTTTGTGTAATACGGTAGGTAGTAAAAAGTAAAAATAAAAAAGAGGTAAAGAAAGAAAGAAAAAGTACTATGATGAGACAAATAGAAATTAATCTTCCAATCTTCGATGGTGTGTACTACGCCACCTGGAAGATTAGATTAATGAAATACTTGGAACTAAAAAACATAAAGGAGACTGTGGTGAACAAAATTGAGTCTAGAGAAGTTAAGAAAGACTGGATAGAAAAGAATCTCCAAGCCGTGAAATAACCGTTAGACAATTGGGGTACGTATCAGACTTTGACACGGCTTTTGAAATTATATGGTAGCTCGACGAGATGTACTTAGTAAAGTCAACAGAGTTGCAAATCATATTCCGAAGCGTGGTTGGAGAGCATCAGACTAGAAAATCATGAAAGTATGGCAGAATTCTTCAACTCCTTTGAAAAGGCTGTGGCGCGACAGTGACTGAAGAAGAAAAATTGAACCATACGCTGAGGACCCTCCCAGCATCACATAGCCATATTGGAGATCTCATTGACATCATTCCCAAAGAGGAAAGGACGGTCGAATATTTAAAAAGTAAGATTAAGATAAAATCATTTCGGAGCAAGGTAACTCAGAATCGACTAAACTGATGAAAACCCCATACGAAATATTTTTTAAGAAGAAAGCGACTTGCGAAAACTTAAAATTCTATGGTAGTAAAGTATTTGTAAGAATTCCAGAACAAAAACGAAAATCAAAATGAGATAAAAGGCAGAAATAGGAATATTACCCCGGTATACAGATGTAGGGTATATCATACTAGTAAATCAGAGAGTAACTGTAGCTAGACATGTAAACGTAATAGAAGGTGATAAAACATGTATTGGACTTCATGAGAATGATCAAGTTTTTGAAGAACCATCACAAGAAGACACTGATGGTACTGAATCAGAAGAAAATGAAACAGAGGAAGAGGAACATGAAAAATAACAAGAATTATCAGAAGAAGAGGAGAAATCAGGTGAACATGAAACAGAAGAGGAACAACATATAGAATACGACGCAGACAAAACAAGAAGAGGAAGGGGAATACCAAAACTACTAAAAACAGGACGGCCGGGTAGACCAAAAAAGATATATCAAGAGAGAATGACTCTAATAAGAAATAACAATCGGTCATTATGACTAGAAGAGCCAAAGTTCTAAAAGGAAATTGAAAGTAGGCACGATCGAGAATTGTGGAAGGAAGCCATGAGAGAAGAATTGGAAAGTTATTGATACAAAATGGGTCTACAAAATTAAAAATAAAGGTATATATAAGGCCAGACTAGTAGCAAGAGGATTTCAACAAAAGGATAGCATAGAAGAAATCTACGCTCCAGTAGCAAAATCGTCAACCTTAAAATTACTATTGGGAATGGCATGTAGCATGGGTTGGACTATACATCAGATGGACGTAGAGACGGCCTTCTTAAATAGTAAAATCAATGCAGAAGTTTTTATAAATGTACCGGGTGATTAGAAAATTGCAAACGGCAAGTATTAAAGTTAAAAAAGGCTCTGTATGGTTTGAAAGAAAGCCCACGTGATTGGTATGAATGTTTAAATGATTTCATAAAAGGAATAGGGTTTAAAAATTCTAAATATGACTATTGTTTATACAAGAGAGAAGGAGGTAACAATGAAACATTCTTAGTAGTATATATGGATGACCTATTAATTTGTGCTGATAATTTAAAATAAATAGAATTAAAAAAGAATTAAGTGCCAGATTTTAAAGATATTAAAGATACAGGAAATGTAAAGAAGTACTTAGGAATTGACATTGAGTATAATCAGAATACAAAAACAATATATTGGAATCAAGAGAATTACTTAGAAGAATTAGCTGAGAAATACAGAATAAAAGAATCTAAATTTGACAAAGAATTCAAAGCTTATTGAAGTACACTACCATTATGTCCGTGTCCAAAACATTAAGAAAAATTGAGTTGAGGTACACAAAGTGAATACAGAAATTAATATAGTAGACTTACTAACAAAGGCTTTAGGGAAAATAAAGCATAGAAAGTTAAGGAATATGTTAGGTTTAGAAAATAAATGAAAATACAATCTAAAAAGAAGTTTAGTATAATATAAAGGCAAGATTTTTATGGCAGGGAAGGCTGTTAGAAATAGTGCCAGAATAAAAGCTTGCTTCTGATTACCAAAATATACTTGTTACTTGATGTTCTAGAATTGTGTTTAAAATAACAGAAGACCGTTTTCAATTACTCAACACTGTTAAACAAAACTTACCTGGAGAAGGCCCAGGTTTCTGGATAATCGCCACAACCGTGTTAATTCTACTACTCTTATTTGAAGAATGCTCAGGCACGAACCGGTCCGTTCGAATGGAGCCCACTTGGAACTCGACGTCAAAATGATATACATTTTCATGTTCTACTTGCTGACCGAATATGCTTTTTAGACACATTAGAAAAGATTCCAATCCGTCCCTGGGTCGAAATCAATTACACGCGATGGAAAATGAGTCACCCTAACCCTCATCTCTTTCACGTTTCGAAATTCCTATATCGCTGAGAACAGACACCGAGGGATTCAGTGGGACGCACAGCTTCTGTGTGCGCAGCTCGTACGCGACCTTCTCTTACAATTTAGTTTAACAGGAACGTTCAACGGGTTGGAACTGACAATGCCTGACAATTTTTATGTGAATTATGGATTTTTATCATTACCTTAGCCTGATTTGCTTTTTTACTTAACTTTATTAATAATTGATTTATATTTAATTTATTTTATTTAAGCCTTTCAGCCGACTCTTGGCCAGTCAATTTGATTGTGCCGCAGCAGAAGGATCAGTTTACTGATCGATCCCGACATTTACAACAGGAGAAACGAACGAGAGTAAATGCTTTCAAGTCTACCCGTACCACAAAAAACAAACGGTATTGTACATTTATTTTTATTATAATTGAGCTGAAGGCATTAACTCTTAGAAATGACTGTAGTCTTACCTGCAACCGGTGACAATTTTCTCATCACACACCATCTCGATTTCCACTTTTTCCCGTCTCTGAATTTGACACATCCTTCGATGATAATGTTAGTATCCACCATAGCGGTGACTTGAAGGTAACTTGTTATCCTCACATTACTATTACATTACATTCTCAAGAAAATTAAGTCATCTCATTTTCTATTCATCAGCACAGATCAAATTTTTTAGCGTCGATATGTCATTTCTATTTTTCTAATTATAAGAGAATGGAACGAAATTCCCGGATTCTGTTCAAGTAATGCCTGAAATTCATGAGATTATTTAACATTAATTTGACAATAAAATTTTCCATCTCTGTTACTTCGTGGAGACGGGTAGGATGACACTCAGAGTACACAACGAGGTTGCAACAGTGTCAATGACATTTCGCGAAAGGCCCGAACCTCGGTCACTAAATTCTTACAGGTTCTCCCAGTCTCCGGGCGAACAATGGTGAAGATGAAACATGTGCTTAAGGACCCGAACCCACCACGCGCAAAATATTTACGATGTGTACGTCATACTTTAACCTGTTCTGTAGGAAAATATACTTATTCTGGTAGTCATCATTTCACAAGCAATAAAAATACACGGTGACCGTTGTGCCAGTGCTGAAAACCAAAGAAAAACATGATGGGCCGGGAAAAAAGCGCAAACCTGTTTGTCTTGTCAAATACAGAGCTCGGCTTGTTTTGTATTTTATTAAAAATTTACAATTTCATTTGTTCCCTCTCCTTTATTGACTTTTTTTCTCACGGGCCTAGTAATATAAAATTACCAAATTTTTCAATGAAGTATAAGTGTATTCGCGAATTAAAAACTGTTTAAAGTTATTCTCAAAAGCAAACTATTTCACAAAATAGGAACACATAAACACAGGTTTTGTACATGTACATTTTATGAAACCACATTACCACACACCCCACGATTGAATTTGTGATCCCACACCCGCACATTCACGTATCAACTAATCTTCACTATTTACAAAGCCCTGAGATGTAGTGCTTCGACCTTTGTAACGCTAAAAAGAAAGAACGAGTCAATGTAAAATTACGACAAATAAACAAAACAATACATGGATGAACGCCGACTGAAGTCGATTTGACATGGAAGATGGGAAGGGACGACGACAGCGCTCCTGTCGGCTGCAACGAATTTTATCCTTTTTCTCCTTCCACGGAACACTCTTTTTACGCCTTCTTTTGGAATCATCTCTTATAAGATTCAAATATATACTTCACTCTGTTGAGAAAATTAATTTTCGCTATTCGTTACGCTACTCTTGATGTAATCTGACCTGAATATGAGAGCTTAATCGCCGGCATCTACCAACCATATAGTTTTTTACGGGATCTTTTAAAAGAATTTTTCCATCTAGAAAAGCAATGGAGTCCAGGAGAGCGTTCGAAGCTCCGTCTACCGGGGAAACCCCTCAAACGAACCTTTTAATTCTGGGGGTGAAAGACCTTGAGACTGCCGTCAGGTTAATTGGACGTAAGCAAAGCTCCTGTGGTGTCACCTGCGTCATCTGACATTACTACATGTACTCCTCCAACTATTTAATGAGTTTTTTTAGCTTTATTTATTTTTCCGTCATTTTATATATGTTAGGGACACGACTCTTGCGTATCCTCGAAAAAAATACCTTGAAACTCTTAGATTTAGAGAGACAGAGAGAGTCTGAATATGTCTGCTGTTTAAATTCAGACGGCAGGATTTTTTATATTTTTATTAATAAGGAGACTAAATATAAATTTTTAAATGCGCGCCCAGACGCAGAACAGTTTTAGAAATGCTTGTATTGATGTAATTCTTGGTAACGGGTAAAAAGCTCGTGCAGTAAATCAATAACGATGCAGTGGATAATATCTCAATTTATTTTACTTCATACACCATGAAGTTTTAAATAGATATCTTTGATATAAAAAAAAACATAACGCGAAGGCAACGCAGGAGGATGTGGGTAATTCAAGATCCAAACACGGTATCCAACTTTAACAGGAACTTTCAAAATTAAGCAAGGCATCTAGGTGCGAGAAAATTTTCAACGTAATGTCGATCACATTCTGGGAAACTGCACCAACGATATTGCACATTCCATACCCGAAAATGTTCGAGACACGTGAAACCGGGAAATGTTAGTAGTACGTTAGTTGTAGGAGTAGTAGGTTGAAAGATTGCCACTGTGTAGCCTTAGTATTTCGTACATCTTAAAAATCGTCAAGGGTTGCGTCTCCCTCTTGAACAATCACCAAGAAAGTAAAAAAGCCGAGGGTAAGCAAATGGGGATGATCAAAGGGGAAAAGAAAGCGCACGCGCAAAATCATTTGCTGCCGAATAGCTCGAGGGAGGCTCTCCAAAGGAGCGCACTGCGACGTCTACCGGTCTTTTCGTTGTACAAAAACCGGAAACAAGGCCAAACGGTCGGTCGGTCGGTCGGTCGGTCGGTCATATTTAAAAAACCCTGCAGATGTCACACTCAAAAGGTTGTCGTGTTACTCTTTCAAAATTATTTAAATATTATTTTAAAAATTAAAGAGACCACTTTTTCTCAAATAATTTTCAAGTGAACAGTGAGAACCAGCTTGCCCCGACAGATTGATAATTTGACTTGACTAGTCTCTGATCCATTCTACTATTTCTCGACGATGATTACCACACGGCTTCCGCTACCCTGACGCTACAGCGGCAAAGCATTTCAGTCGTTCACTTTGACTTGAGTTTGACTTTTCATTTCTGGTGAGATTCCTTTGTAATAAAAAAAAGTAAAATTTCGACTGTAGATGATCCAAATTATATAACAAAATATGAAATCAGCCTCATATTTATTTTATTTTTCTTTTCTTTTATTGTTATTGTTGCAGCAGTAATGTCTCAATTAAAAAAAGAGCTCAATAGTGTCTGGGTGCCACAGGAATCTTTAAAATGTTACTTTTTAATTTAAAAAACGACACTTATCTTGTAGTAATGTAGTAATGAAGTAAACTACTGTAAGAAGTTTTACTTACAAGTTCAGTTTTGTGTATTTTGTCTACTATATAAGTCTATAAGTTTAACTTCTTCTTGATGCCTGACTAAATAATAACTATTTGAGTTTGAAAAGGTGGGTTCAGTCGAGAGTCACTTCAAAAGGTATCACAGGTAATTAAAAAATTCAACATTTATGTTTGTAACATTAAAAGATAAACTTAATGAATCAGTAGCAAAGTTTTCAGCCTGCAGTACAGGAGTTGTAGAATTCTTTAATTTGTTTGCGGTACAAGAAAATGCGGCTTTGTAGCGTTTTGGTGAAACGAAAAATTACTGCAGTAGAGTTCAGGGAATTCTCTGAAAATGTAATCAATTGTAAATAAAACGCGGCGTTTAATAAACAATATTTCTTTTTCTTGACCATCAACTGGAAGAATAAGTGGAACGTCAGTAGGCACAATTTTATTTTTACAAAAAACAATGTTGTGATCCCGTTCCTTCGTAACCACATTGAACTGGCTGAAAAGTGACTCTCAATAAATGATGTCATTCACGGTGGCCCAGTGAATTCTAAATTATCCATTCCCTGCAAATTGTTATTGGAGTCATACCCTAATTCTTGTATTCTTATTATTACAGGTGCCTGTGACAGTACTCTGGGGGTCGCTTATTGTGAAGCGGCCGTTCAACTGTACTTTGTAACTTATAAAACCCGGAGAATTCGTGACAAGCACCAACGACACTGAGTAAGTGCGGGCAGAGTATGACAACAACCTTAACCGATGAGTTATGACGGTAATTCTACCAAAACCCATTTAAAATCGGCACAGTGGTCTGTCCGCTGTCATTGCAACTTCGTTCTTTAAATACATACTTGGATAGTTTCGCAAAGTGGGTTGTGAATATCAAGCGTCCCAGAAAAAAATGCCGATATAATTTCTTTTTCGGTAGATGTGAATTTTAAAGTGAATACAAAACAGGTGCGACGAGGAGTTTCCCAAGGCTTTGTGTTGGGGCCCACACTTTGGAACGTACTCTACATTACACAAAATTAAATTCAAGAATAAAACAGAAATTCTCAGTTACGCGGATGACCTCATCATCGAGGAGGACAACACAACAACAATGGGACAAAAATGGGACAAGAGTTCGAGCCGAAGAGATCGTTCATCTGTCTATTTGGGAAAAAAGAAATCAGGAGATGCCATAAAAGCCATGGAGAAATCCATAAAAGATCAACCAATTCTATACAACTCGGGATACTCATTGACAATAATTTATAATTTAAACAAGACATCGAAAACATCGAAAATAAATGCATTAAAAATTAAAATATTTTGGGGATTGCACTGTAGGGGTACTCATGGGTACTTGACTTTAATAACCGAATCGTTTTGTGAAAGGGTTGTGAATCAGGCAATATCCGGAAATGGCGCATGAGTAGTCTTCCCAAAACTAAACAAAACCACAAAAAATAAGTTGTCGAGGTCCGAATCTGAATGGATGTTGTTGACCACATCCTCACCTCCTGTTCGCGCTTGCTCCAAGTCAGACAATTAACAAGGATATCTGTAGTAATATATACAGAAATTTCAAACATTTTAGAAACTTCTCTGAGCAAGTTTACATGTTAAATTTTTTCATTCTCTCTTCTGTTCTCCAGGACAACTTAAAATCCACCCCTCCACCCCCCAATTTTTTGACATGCTCTTCCCCTTTCTTTCAATTTCAGTTGTCGTTGTCAATTTCTGGAATTCAATCTACAATTTTCAATTCACATTTCATGCATATATGCTTTTATTTAATTAGGCATTACTCAGAAGATGCTAACATCGAGTCACTCGGAAATCTGATTCAAGCATCGTCAAGTAGACGTCACTGGCAGAAAACTAGTTGCTTCGGTGCCGCGCTTTAATTTAATTTCTAAGCTGAGAAGCAAAATTACGAATACCCTGAACCTAAATTATCATATTTTCTGCCACTAGCAATCACTCGTGCACAACCAAGATTCCGGGACAAATTACTAATTTACATCGACATTTTCTCTACGCAATATTCAAAATTGAATTTGAGAACAAGGCTATATTTACGGGACGGATTCTACCCTGACTAAGCAGGGTTAAGCAGCCCTGCTCAGACAGGGTCCAGCATGGTCCTCTCGGTAAAGTAAACTTTGACGATGAGAAACAACGATGTTCTCATAAGTCCGGGAGAGCAAAGGTCGCATAGTAAAGGCATTCGTACACACCTGATGACTCAGGTTTTGGTAATTTGGACCTTGGGTCAACGTGGCGCGGTTGCAAATCCCCCTATAAATAGGATAATATAAATATAAAAAGAACGATCTCGTTACAGATGTCTTTTGGTATTTTACAACGTTATAAATCAGTCAGTAAAAATCTGAGTGGGTATTGTTGAAATTAATGTCGTCTGATATTGGAGGGAAAAATTATTATTTATTATTAACTATTATTAACTATTATTATTATTATTATTATTATTATTATTATTATTATTATTATTATTATTATTATTATTATTATTATTATTATTATTATTATTACAAGCATATATAAAACTGTGTTTTGAGTCGGAGCGCGCATTTTAAAATTTACTTTTAGTTTTTTGTACAATTATTATAAATGCTTGTAATTGTAAAAAAAACGTCACGCTTAGTAAATGTATAAAAGTTAGTTAGCATTTTTCATTCTTCTTTCACTCGTTCTTCAGTAAGTCGGTCATAAAAAAAAGTTGCTTTCAGTTAGGTCGAAATTCTTTCAAAAGGAAAATATTGTTCAAAAATGATTCCTTCAATAGTTTTAGTTCTCGATAAAGCGACATATGTCAACCCGAGACTTTTTCCTTTTGACCAAACTTTATCCATTGTAAGTCCTTGAGATTTGTCAATCCTCATTGCATATCCAGGTTGAAGGGGAAACTGCATAAAGTTTCTCCAGTTTCTTCCATCTTTTTTAATTTTTGGAATGGGAACCTAGTTTTGTAGTCGATTTAGTGGTCCCGCATGTTCGTCAAATTCTACCATTTTTATCTTGGGAGCAAGAAATGGTGGTTTATGTTCACGTTCATATATGATATCTCTGACGTAGCCCAGTGCTCCATTGACTAAACCCTTTTCTTTCCAAAGATTTTGCCTAAGCATGATTCGGCAGCCAACCGTCTGCTTCAGTTCAGGTTCCAGTCTATTTACAGACTGTGCATCTGGGTTTTCCTTTGGCACAATTACGAATACGCAACAATGCTTCATTACGAATACCTTCCAAATTTGATCTTGTTTGATCAATTGTACCCTGTCGATCATCCTGTTGATTTTGTTGTTGTCGGCCTCGTCTTTGTATGCTACGATTAGTTTCACGTCTAGGGCGTTCACGCATAGGCATGTTCACAGAGAATTATCACTTAGACTTATTAATTAAATAAATTGACTTTGTTTAATCACATTAACGAAGAGAGATCATTTGTGATCATTCGAAAGTTAGTCTACACGGCAAAAAAGTAAAAAAAAAAGAGTCCTTAATTTTCAAATGTAATGTACTGTACTGACTGTAATGCACATGTAGTTGATTGAGATAACCTCCTTACCGTAATTTAATTCATCTGCTTACTAGTACCATGCAGTGAATTATGTAAGGTTGCACACGGAGAACCCTATGGTTCCATAGGTAGCATGGAGGTACCCCTGTTGTAATGTATCGTACGACTGCTGGGTTCACAAAAGGCCATGCAGAGAGTTGGCTGTTTAAACCAAGACACAGAAGTGGCACCACGAGTTATCCAAATATTATCAACAATGACAACCTCCCAGGTATACGACTATAATTAGTATACGACTAAGTGCACATTGTACCGTATCGGTTTCAGAGGAGTGTAACATTGACCTCACGTATTATTTAATTGTTCTTGTAACCGAATTTTACAAAGAAACTAGAAACCGTTACGACGAGTGAATGCAGTAAAATAAATTGACTGACAGAGTCTTCAGATCGACCCGATTCCTTTAAGGTGGTGAATTTTATTTCATTTACAACCCATAATTAAATTATTGTACTGCCGCATACATTTGGCAGGGAGTTGGAAAAAAGCCACGACAAGGGGCAACTAATTGCCGCTTATTGCTGCATGCAACATTTTTGTTTCGTGTAAAGGTCTACTCAAAATCGATCGCTTTAAGGTGGAGAGGATTTCAAATAAATGTGACTACAGCATAATTGTGGTCTAAAAATGTGAACATTGCTTCGAGTTATACAAATTCAAGTTGTACAAGTTATATATCTTGTATTCTGATTCTCCTTGTCCATTGATGACTTACACGTAATGCCGTGTCCGATATGAGAAAAGAGGACTATCGGTGCGGCGAATTAAATTGCCCGTCAAATACAAATAAATCGGATCGTCTCAATAGGAAATTGGCGTGTATTTGTCGTTCCTTTTCAATGTGGTTGGAGCTCAAACCCGTAATGTGACTCTATTACGACTGATATTTTCTGTGTTTATTAAAAATTTCTTATTTTTCAACTAAGCACTGGTATAGTTGAGAATTTTCAATAACTTTAATCACTGATTTAACCCACTCATGTTGACGACAATCGGAGACAACAACGGTAATTTTTGGATCAAGCTAACCATAATAAATCCAAGGAGGTCCAAATAAGTAAACAGAAACCCTGGACGAAAAAACAATGATAGTGATTGGAAGTAAGGGGAGATATGAGGAAAGCTGGACGGAACAAAGAATAATGATGGGTTGGAACCGGGTTTTAGGCGTGAGACAAAAAGAAGGATTTATACGATCTTAACTCAACTATGGAATTCCCGGCGAAACCTATTGGAGAACTTCCGACAGATATATATATATATATATATGTAGGTGAGGGTTTATTTTTGAGGGAGGGCCCCGACCATAAGTCAGGTCCTAATAAATAAACAGAATCCATCAGAATCTTTACCCTTAGGGGTCAATCCTTCTCCAACATATATATATTTAAATTAATCAACAAATCAAAATACCCCTTTATATTATATATTGTTTAAAATCCGTCTTACCTGCTACTGGTGACAATTTGGAAACGACTCCCCATCTCAGTTTCCACTGCAACAAAAAATAGTTGTTTTATTTTCAAGTTTTTCATAAGTATTCTTCTGATTTTGGCACAATACAATTTGACCTTTTAGGAATGAATACTTCTTTATACTCAGTACCTCTCAGTCTAATCAATATAAATGACAAATAAGCATGCCGTTCACGTGTATTCCTCATTGCATTGTACGACGTTAAACAAGCAATTTACTGCGTCTAAAGTTTTCAAGCCCTCGCTCTTCACAATAAATCAAAGTTTCTTTAGCTTAGTAATTATAAGACGCGGAGATTATTTAAGCCAAGCAATAAATTCAAATTTAAGAACCTGAAACGAGAAATTACTAGATTTTTTGATTCAAGCGAACTTTTATGGTCGGTGTAAAAATGAACTCAGATGGTTTTCATAAATACCGAATGATGATGATATATTCAAAATAATTGAGAATGGCTACCAATGTGAACGAATTGTCAGGGGAACAACATAACTCATTCAGTTTTCTCGATCACATCAAATAGATACCCGCTGCGTACCTCCTACACACCAACTCCTACTTCAGTCAATATGAATAACTAAAGATAAATGTACAAATTAAGTTATTAAATATTAAAATTGTCACATTTATCCATTTCGTACAAAATAAATATCAAATGATCAAATTTCTAAAAAATTTGATATAATAAATTAATGATATTTGATTGTTAGCAGGTGTTTTTAGCCATAAGTATGTCTTCCTTATGAAGTAAAGCGGTAAGTCTTTTCGTTTGTCATCATTCATTTCTCACTGGAACAATTTCTCATTTGAACTTGTTTTTAATTGACGTTTTTAATTCCACTTGGAGTATAAGGAATATTTTAATATTACTACGTTAGTTTCACATACTATACTATCATAGTTATTTTCATATCCTCAAAAGCATTGAATTTTTTTAATTTCGATTCTGTTGTCAATAATGTGTTATTTCCATTTGCGAAGTAGGCACTGACAAATTTTAATTATTTCCTACTGTAATTCAGGTTTTACTCGCGAATTTTCGCACTTAAGTAGTTATAAATTGTAAAAACGGAATTATTCATTTTTACTCACTCGTTTGTTATCCCTGAATTTTACCCATCCATCAACGATCATCTGATCAGGAACTTGTGTAGAGAGTTCAATCATTGCCGACTCGTCGTATTCGGAAGTTGATGAAAGGGGATCTCTCGCAATTGAGTCACCTCTACACCTAGTGGGGGAACCACACATGTCCTCGATCATGTTTGGATGTCTGCTTTTTGAAGAAAGAAAAAATGGAACATTATTAGGAGAATCATTCGGACGTAAAATTCAAACAGAAAACCTAAAATTCTTAATTCCTGCAACAACTGGTCGAGCAGCTAAATTCACTTTTTGGAAACAAAATTACACCTTGAGCTGCTTGCTAATATTTATAACATGCCTCGAATACAACGAATACAAAATAAACACCCTCAACATTGGCATTTTAAAGCGGGTTGCTGTCAGATGTTTGTTTCCTCAGGCAGCAGCCAGTCAAGTCCCGTACTGTTGAAATCACAAACGTCCGCGACTCTTAAGTATGTTAATTGTACACCATAGTTTATATTCATTGATGGAATGATGGAATTATATGCATTGTAATGACCCTACCACCAATTCAAAATAATTTAATAAATTTTCATTGTCTTATATGTGTTTGCCGTCGTAACATTTAACACTTGTTGCTTTTTCGTTGCATTCTTAGGATTTCCACATTGGATTGCCAGGACAATTGCCATATTTTCGGTTCGAGTTTCGAAGCAGCTTGAATTAAATTTAATTTCATAATTTATTCTTTCTTTCTGGGATAATCTTTTTTAAACAACTTGTTTTTGTTTTGTTTACTGTCTATTTCCAGTAGTTAAAAAAAAGAAACAATCGAAATAACGTTACTATGAATGGCAAAACAAATCAAAACGCAATCGTTGTGTTATGCGCATTCAAACTCTGCTTGTTATTTACTTATTTATCTTTTGTTTACGTTACTCGATGTAGCAAGAACGTAATCTCTCACATTATGCGTGTAACATTTAATCAGTAAAGTAAAATTTAAATTAAACATCGCTTTAAACCAGTTCTTCTAACACACCTTATTTAATTATTGCTGATTGGAAGATATGTTTATGTGACACACACACATTTCGACGTATCATGTATCGTTATGAGAAATAAATTATTCTAAATATTAAATATGTTACTTACAGATCATTTGTCAAGTATCCGGTTATCCGCTTATAAGTCTAATACGGTGACAACTCTTACCCAACAAACGAGGGCAAATGTCAGGTTCTGAGAGGGGTCATACCTGTCGCTAAGTCTTCACAATTACTGTGCAGGCTGATATATGGCGAAACAAAAAATAAATAAACGTAGTCCCGAAGAGATCTGCGAACTGAAACCCACGTCGCGACCGGCAGACACTGCGTGTTGTCTGTCCCACGGCTGTCTCTCGTCCTACGAAAGATAGGGAACTTTGGCTTCTGCGCTGCTTTTCATCGATCGCTGAACCCCATGGTCCGATCCTATTAGCATCCCATCTATTTCCTTCAAACCGAACAGAAACTTTCAAACTCACCAGGTCAGGTGATTCTTTCACGAAAATGACTTAACGCGGAACGAAATGACGGAACGCGAAAAATTAAAACGTAGGCTGCTGGTACAACAGCAATCCAACTGAATGTAATTCGCAAAAGGATATAATCTGCCCTGATTCTTTAAAACCTTTATTGCCTATTAAATAATTTAAAAGAAATTCTAGTATCTTCTAGTATCAAGGCACAGTACTTGGGCGGTTGTAATGCACAAGCAATTAACTGCCACGAACGCGTCGATCGTTTAATTACCGATGTACATTAAGGCTGGATTTTTCACTTGAGAAATAAAATAATAATATATTTTACTTAAAAGAAAAATATTTTATTAATTAACACACGGATTGAACAAGACTCAATAACTGTGAATGAGCCGCCCAACATCATCTCAACATTATTGTGCTGACTATGAGAAACTCAAATCCCCAATTTGGATAAAGATTTGACCGTGTGAGAGTCCCATGGGAACAGATGACAACGGCTTCAAATGAGTCAAGTTGGCACACTGATAAGAATAGATACAAAGACCGTATAAATTCGCGTTGGTCACGAACAGCGGCTCAAGAGGAGACAGAGGAGAAACCTAAAGTAGGTTCAAGTATGCAAGGTGTAAACATTAGTGGCTTCAGAGATAGTTTTGAGAAAAAAATCAAAGACCTTCCGAGAGACTCGATCGACAGCGACAGTCTATGGGAATACCTCAAAGGGATGATATGTCGCATAGTTGAGAGGACCCGGTGCCCCGACAGGCACCAAGAGCACCAAGAAAATTAAACAACCATAACCCAATTAGGGTCTGCCTGTGCCGGTGTTGTGCAGGTAACGATTAGCGACTGATCCTACATCAGGATATTTCGGAAATTAACTGATTGAGAAGTTGTTTTCAGATGGCCTGTGGGCCAGGTCCTGTGTGCTTTGCCATTTAATTTTATCATTTTATTTAAATTTTTATTCAAAAGAAAATATCACGCGAAACCAAGTGGTACTAAAATCTGAGACGTGTAATCAAGTAATAACCGATTCGTTCCAGGGCTGCGATTATTTGCCAATTCAGAACACGTACCACAGACCGTGACTAACGTAGCACTCAAAGTATATTGAAAGAGTAAAGTTTTACACACCAAGAATAATTTGAGAATCGCTTGTTACCGTGCAGCAATTTACAATACGTCACGAATGAAATAATAACACCGACACTCACCTTATATTTTATGTATGAGAAATTGTGCGATAAAAATATCGTGCCTAATGTCATTTCCCTGGTTTGACCGGAAGTGTAAAATCGTAGTAAGTATACCCCAAATTTAGCAAAAGAAGGAGACAAGAGTGTTTCCAACAGGTGCAATGCCATTGCAGCACAATAATTCTATTTAAAATTTCATAATTTGTTACAGTGGTTCCAATGATTGTATTCTACTATGGGATTCACACAGGATACTCTGCTATTACAGTTATTGTCTTGGACAACACGTCCTTTCCATCGAAAACATTCTATTCTATTCTGCTCTCCGTAACAATGCCCCTACTTTGCCACCGCCTTCTGCCGTTCCGCTACAGAGCACATCAGTGAACTATCTCCTCTAAGACCACCCTTTCAACACTCTTTGGTCGCTCCGATCCGACATCATAAGTGGGATATAACCCAAGTCCACCGGTGGACAATAGTGCTGGTGCACCTTCGGCTTCCGGCAACCTATTGTGGGAATACGGGTATTAGTGGCCCCAGAGTCGTAATTTAGAGATTGTCGGGGCTGTTCCGCATACAGGAAGTACGGAAATCTGTTTACCAGAGTTTAACCCTGACAACGCGGAAGCGGATGAATATGTTTGGATCAGAACAGCAGAAATCTGCATCAAGGATAAGCAAATAAAAAGAGCCTCTTTGGTCTCAAGTCTGGTTGAAGCTTCGTAGGGAATGCATCGGCGTGGTTTTCACAAATCGCAAATAGCAAATTATATTACATGGATGGGATTCATCAAAAGCATTTTCATGGCCAGGCACGGCAACTGTGAGCAACTCTGGTGTCCTTCCTGCTCAATTTGAACAAAGGATGTCCTACAGTAGATGAGTCCTCGGCATCCTGCGGAGTCAGTTTTCACTTTCTCGATGTCTCGATGGGAAGGTAAAGAGTTTGAAGAACACTGGAAGAATTTGTGGTCACCACCATCTTATCGTGTATTGGCGTGTTCGACGCAGGTGGAAGAGGACTCGCCTTACGTATGATGTGACGCCCTCGTGGTAGGAAGGTGCGAAAATTTGTCATTGAGGACAGTTGGGCGCTCTGTCGTTCAGAAGAATGTGTCTTCTGAGGAGCCAGTGACTTGGTAGTGTGATCTTGTGTTAGCCTGGTGCGTGGATTTTGGGACAGTACCTAGGACGCAGACAACCTTTGTTTGCAACCGGAAGGATCATCTTGAATTCGTCGGGACGATTGGCTGATGTCAGTTTGTCTCATGTTGTACAATACATTGTCGTGTCCGAGTGGTTTGATCTAATCGATATAGGATTTGTTGTGCACACTGGATGATGATGGCCGACTCTCATGTATAATGAATACTATGAAGGTTTATTCAATCCGTTTTATTTCTACGTCGAACTATTAAGATTGTTTCCAGATATTGATACTGCCGTGACATGCATTCTATGAAAATTTGACGATCGCGATGTACTAGTAACTATAAATGAAGTTGTTTAAAAATTTTGATTTTTTTTTAAATTTGATTTAAAAATTTTTGTTATTGTTTTTCATGGTTTCCAATATAGTTGTTAATTTGCAATTATTGAAAGCTCCACGCACTCAACCAAATAGTTGAGTGAATCCGAATTGATTATCATTCAATATTTTATTAGTTTCGATCTCCGAAACCAGTCTTCTATTGATGAGTCTTTCCAGAACTTTTCCAAATCCATTGCGAAGAGGAATGGGCGTTGTCCGGTTTTTCCCTAGTTTATTTATTAATTTTATCTTTGAAATTTTCCAAATTTTGGGGAAGTATTGTAATTCGTAGTATTTTTTTTCATATACGGACCCAAAGTCAGAGTTCTGGGTGAGCTGGGAGATATGAATAATTTTTATTATTTTACTTGTAATGTTGTCTTGACCTATGAAGTTTTTAATAATACTGTCTATTTCTCCTTGATCAATGTTTGGGTGATCAGGTCCAGGTCCAGTCATTTGAAAATCTTTTGCGTCGTTCTGGAAAAACTCATCAAGGAGTATTTGATATTTTTCAATGTCATTGTCAATAATATTATGGTTAATTGTTAGTTGAGGGAAGTTAGTGTTATTATATTTTTTGTTAGTACTTTATATGGTTTATCCCATGCCTTTGAATTATTTACAAATTTAGCCTCCTTTATTTTATTTTTATAGATACGAAAATTCTTTCGATTAAAGTTTGCCATATTGATTTTTCAACAGGGTTCTTAGTTCTTTTTAGGTGTTTTATGATTATCTTTTGTTTTATTTAAGTTTCGCCGGGTTGTTCCGTCCACCACCGCAGTGCTTCGCAGCTCCGCGGATATACTTTTTTGTCTTCTACAGACTGAGTAACTATGTTGGAGATGTTTGCATTTAAATCTTCTGCTCAGCCGCGGAAACATCGTCAGCCACCATGATCAGATATTTTAGGGGTTGTACACTGAGTGTTTCAATCTTTTCCTCAAAAAATTTTTGATTTACTTTAAAGATTATAAATTTTTTCATAGCTAAGACCTGTGATTCCCACTTGGACTCCCAGTAGTTCATCATCGCTCAAGGGGAATTCATCGATCATAAAGTTAGATAAACGGGATTTTGATTTATTGTTGCAAATAATTAAATCTATAACACTGGATCCATTGCTATTTTCAAATGTTTTTTAATTATATTGATTCAGAATATGTAATCCGTTTTGAATTATAAAAGTGATAAATAAGTTTTGGTTCGTACTATTATGCGTATGGTTGAGTTTATATGGAGTTTTACATTTCATTTGGGATTCGTTATATCTTGTGCAATTTATGCACTCGTTACCTTTTAGTTGTAGTAGTCTATCAAACTACAGACTAGTCTAGTCTAGAGTCTGTCAAAGGCTCTAAGATCTGACATGGTTCATGAACTTTAGAGAATGACCGGATAAGAAAACGCTCCGCCGTTCTGCAGCACTGAGCCGTGTTAGTGGGACCACAATCGACTTCAGACAAAAATTCTAGTCTCATGCACCGACCACATTCTGTGACTATTTTTAAGGTAGTTATTGTTCTATAGGCCAGTGAGACAGAGGAATTAGCAAAGAGATGTTATCATCAGCATAGGCTTGAATGTGAACCTCCTCGGGGAACTCAGACCTTAAGAGTTCATCAACAAGATTACACAAGAATGACCCTAAGATCGATTCCTGTATGCATCCTCTAGTTTGCGTTTTTTGTGCCGGCACTCCGCTGTAATGTAGTCCTACGATTCTGTTCCGATTCCGATTCTATTCATGACAGTATTCCAGGGGGTACGTTAAGGAGTGATAGATATTGAAGTATACAGGGCCAGCGAGCCCATAATCAAAGGCACCCTTTCGATGAATTTTTGCTTTAGGTAAGAGTACATCTTATTATTACAATAGGGTTTATTGTTAAATGCGAAGTAATAAAACTCCATAAATTGTTTAGACCCGGATTTCCGTCTTCCATATTTATTCTTACGCAGGATTCCACCTCTCACGATTATTTTCGGAGACGCATTCGTCACCGATATATCGAAATATATTCTCCAAATGACCACGGTGAACTGTACTGGAATTGCATTCATTAAGTTATCCTTGAGTTTTTAGGGTGGTTTCCATATTTCCTGGGCTTACGTTTTCGTACGATACATTTTCCAACATTTCATTCCCTGGACTTCACTAATTTAGGTATTCGGGAATCTCACGAAAGGAGACTTATTGCTGGAAGCAACTTATTTGTTTTGTGCTTTCAGCTTAAGCATTTTCGAATGAACCCGCGAAAGCAAAAAGCAGGATAGGAAACCGTCTGGTTTGTCGTAGGAAAATTTGGGGTTCGAAAATAGCTGGTGTTCTTTTAAATCTTGAAAGAAAACATTGGCATAAAATTATGTTTATGGTGAGTTCTAGTTTTCATAGTAACAAATAAATTGGTAAATGAGGAGTTTCGCTTAATCGTGTAAAAGATTCGAGAAGAAAAGTGGAATCAGAAAAGGGAAAGATGTTGGCACTCCTCACCTTTTTGCCGCGGTAAAATCACGTGAGTCAAAACGGTCGTGTGCGCTTGGTTAAAACGGCTTGTCTTGGCTTGTCAATTCCTGTTCTTTGATGTGAAAGACGTTCACGAGTGCGAATGTATCTGCCAATGTCAAGTTGTTCCCTATACGAGTTGCATTTCTTCAGTTTTTGCTAATACTAATCATGCTTTATTATTATAAAGCAATTTTATGGACAGTTCTTGGGATTTGTTGGCACTCGAGCCAATTGTCGAATGGGAACCGTGTTGGGTAGGAATTCGGCAACACTTGTTTTTAACAAGAAATATTCGAAATTTAAAATTCATGTCCGCATAAGAAGTGGGTACAATTTCTTGGGACGCGATATTCAAGCGGTTTCCATTCAGTCGATGCTCAAGCAAGTTCGAGCTAAACTTTGGTTTATCTTTTTGAAGGTAAGTTTTTTTAACAGTTGTAACGTACGTGTACGCGTCTAGTAGAAATTTTCGTCAACAGTTATTTTATCCTTGTCAAAGAATTAATTATGAGACGTATGACCAATAGAAAATTTAGCAGAATTTTTCTGCCTATTTTTTAACAAAACGAGTCCGACCGTCTCTTAATAATACGACATTACTTTTATTGCAGGTTAAACTAAAGTCGTCGTTGGAAAGATAAAAAAGTAGCAAAATTAAGATAATAACCGTGAAGAAACAAATCAGCGTCACATTTTATCAACTTAACAGCAATACCTTGGTTACTGGGGAGCTGCAAGGTAACAATTAATTAGTTGTCCAATGCAAATCCTTGAAAGAGCCTAGATAATACTAGCTGTTTGGAACATTCATCATCCTCTGTTTGGTTGTTGTACTGTTATTCTGTTGATGTAGTTTTGTAGTATTTTTTTTCTATTCAATTTTTTGTTTCATTTGGTATTGTTGCATGATTGAAATAATTTCTCATGTGACATACATATATGCATATATATATACATTACATGTGCATATACATATACATACAAATAGGTTGACACACAACATCACTTGAAATGAATGATTGTCAATTTAGTTATTCAATTGAAGGATAAATTGTTCAATTCAAACTTCTTTCATGTTTGTTGATGATTGACATTTTTTGTATATTTTTATTGCATGTGACTCATTAAGGTCTGCAGTGACACTTTGATTTAAGGTACACATTTATTTTATAGATTCAGAGATTTATGGGTTTAATGTCCTGAACATCTAATGTCTACTGAATGATTGAAGGGCAGGGTATTAAATCACTACAGCATATGCTCTGAGTACAATACATGCAATTTGGGAAATCACTAATCACATGTCAGTCAGAAACTGTGACTAAATGAACTCTCAGTTGATCACATTCATTGGCAGTCATATTTCTTATGAATTTTAAAAGAGTAATTTAGGGTTCCCACTTTCAAACCAATCTGTTGAAAAGACATATTTTCCATTTGTTTAAAAATGAAATTGATATATTTATTTCCTATTAAAATAGAAATATGATAAATTCAAATTCCTTGTTATGGCATTTCAAGACAATAGATAATGCGTCAGAGATCAATAATCTTTTAATTACAATGTTATGTTTGGGTCCGTGGGAACTTAATTAATTGGCTAGAGTCAAAGTATTTATAAATAATCGTTCGAGGAGGTTTCCAGAAAATAACACTTTAAAACTGTCAGAATTAATGTATCGTTTATTTAACTGAAAAAACTGATCACAGACCAACTAAAGACAGGTAAAAGACTAACCCTTCGCTTAAGTCGTAGATGCTGTTTATAGGGAGTGCTGTGACCATTCCAAACCCCCGGGTCCAAACAACCATAACCTGAGTCACCCAGGGTGATTACTTGACGATTCCGACCCTTGGTCCCTCAGATGGGTGAGATCATGTTTGTTTTTGTAGTTGTTTATTTGTGAGAATTTCTATGTTGGAGTTGACTGCAGTATTCCACAGTTGAATGCCATAGTCCCAGATTGGTTTGAGGATAGTTTTGTAAATTGCTGTTTTATTGCGAAGGAGTAATTTAGATCGTCCATGTATCATGCGTAGGAATTTTCTTAAGATGATTTGTGCACGTTTCCGTTTATTTTTGATGTGTTCCAAGTTAGTCGTTTGTCCAGGTGGATTCCAAGGTATTTCACAGACTCCGCTCGAGGAATTTCTTTGTTGTTGATGAAAACCGCAGGACAAGTTGATTTTCGCAGAGTGAATGTGTTGTTGTGAGTTGATTTTTGATCATTGGACTTTAATTTTCCATTTGTAGAGGTATGGCTCTAGCTTTCTTGTGTGTTGTTGGACTTTTTCAGATGCAGAATGCGAACTGTCATAACTAGCTAGAATAGCTGTTTCATCGGCGAACGTGGCTATTGTAGTCGTGTCTGTTGTGGGAAAGTCTGATTTGAAGAGAAGGTAGAGCGTGGGACCCAGGACGCTTCCTTGAGGAACGCCTCAGTTAATGGGACACAGAGGGGTGGTGTGATTTAGATGTTTGACATAGATGTTTGGTATAGGAATGAAGGATGTGGTAAATGTTATTGCGAAGGATTTTATGTAGTTTCCTTAACAGGCCTTCGTGCCATACCTTGTCGAAGGCTTGAGAAACAGTAATTTTTGTTTCTACGGCATTGCAGAATTCGGACAACCCTGTGTACTTGTTCTGTCGTCGAATGCTGATCCCTGAAGCCAAATTGGTGGTTAGGGATTAAGTTAGGTGAAAGGCTATTCTTTATTATTTGAGTGGAATTTTCTCAAATACCTTAGAGAAGTAGGGGAGAAGCCCGGTGGATCTGCACGAGGTAAGGTCATTGGGGTCTTTTCCGGGTTTAAGGATCATGATGATTTCATGCATAGAGTTGTATAATTCTGTTGTGTAGGAGGGTGAGGAAATGGATGGCTATGGGGGTAATTCTTGTGCAATCTTTGCTATGCTTAGATCCCATCCAGGAGTCTTGCTCTCGAGTTTTTTTGTAAGGGTGACAACTTCCGGCACACTTACCGGTTGCAGGCTTGGGATGGTAGAACTATGGTTCGTTTACCATCGGGTACCGGGGAGGAAGGAGGTGCTTCATTTTCCGGTAACTAGGGTTGGAAAACTTCTTGCAGGTAGTTGGCGAATGTTTCGGCTTTGTCTGAAGGTGTCCTAATCCATTGCCCATTTGGTTGCCGATTGGATCTATTGGTCTTTTCTTGTTTTTTATCCTTTTTATTATTTTCCATAGGCTTTGCTCTGTGGTGCTGTGACCCTCCAAGAATGAATTCGATTTGTATTGTTTTTCTTGGGTTAGGAGGTCCTTTAGGATTTTGGTTGGTTTGTTGAAGTTCCTTTTGTGTTCTGGATGTTTTGTTGTTTGCCAAACTTTCCTTAGTTGTCTTTTTTCCTTAATTTTTTCTCTTATTGTATATGGAAAAATAGTTTTCAGGTTGGAATTGGCAATCTGTTGGCCGGTATATTATTTTGGAAGCACTTGTGCAGTTGTTTGCCTTTTGGATTGGACGTTCGACGTCCCCACGCAAAGGTGTTTCTCTCCGGCCACAAAGCGGCCTAGACCTTTGAAGTACTTAGCACATTTTTCTGCGGTTATGTTATGTTTCGGAGGGTTGTACACAGCAAACAATGTAAAGGTGTTCGTCGGTCCCGAACTTGAATAGCAGTTGCTTGCAGGTAATCTTCTTGATGGTCTTGGAGTCTGTGATAATCTACGGTGGATTTTATGAGTATGGCGGTTCCCCCATGCGTAGTTCCATCAGGGTATTTGGTGGCACACAGTAGGAATTTACGAATTTTGAAAAAGCTGCTTTTTGTAAAATGAGTCTCACTAATGAGCATGACGTCAATATTTTCTAGTTTAATAAAGTTTTGTAGCTCAAGTTTCCTTTGACATAGATGATGTTCCAGATACCTATTTTTAGGAGTTGATCCATTACGGTGGTGAGGATATTAAGCATCATATTCATTCTAGATATTCGTGTGGCCACCATTGTTTCAATATTGTTGTTGTCACTGTTTCCGTTAGTGGTAATGTTGTAATTATTGACTTGATGGACGGTTGCGTTGTTGGTGTCGTCACTGGATACGGTTCACAGGGGATAATGCAAGGCCTGCGCATATGAGACTACTTGCGGAATTTTATTAAATGGCAGCTCAGGAGTCGACATAACCTTAGGCGGAGATGTTTCTCTTGATTTAGGGAATGCCTTCCGGAGGACTTCCTGGTACAACTTATATCCTTTGTAGTTGGCTAGGTGCTTACCATAGCAATTGCAGCATTTGACGTTATCAGATTTTTCCTTTCTAGCACACTCCGCTTTCAGGTGGGATCCCGATCATTTAACACAACGCGGTGATCTATTACGGTATGTTTTAGTGTGTCCAAAGAATTGACATCGGACGCACTGAGAACTCCTCTTTTTTTGTACGGAGGTTCAATTTTCACAATGGTGATCTATATGGAGGTTATGTCGTAGATGGTTTTATTATTGTCCGTGGGTTCGAGATCGATATCAGGAAGGGAGGAAGAGGTCTTTTGTCGGTTTTACTGAGCATATTGCAGATACGGCCTATGGAGTGGTTCTTATTTAAAAGCTTTCTTTATATTGTAAGTACCGGGAAGATTAAGGAGTAATCTCGGCGGATGAGGTAATGTAAAACGGATATGTTTACTCGTAGTTACAATAAATTATGTTGAATAATTCGACACTTGTCCACGACACACCAATGACTGTTCACACCAATCGCTACCAAAGACAATCTTTGGATACAATAGGTAGTCTGGCTTAGGAGTTCGGTGCTATGTAATGAATGCCAAGGCACGCCTCACCAAAAATTATGGAATTTTTTGTGTGGTGAACAACACACCTTTTTCTATAAGAAAGGGTCGGCACAACAAAGGCTTTTGTGATCTTTTATTTGGTATCTACTAGTTGTTAATTGTTATGGCCTTCCGACCATTTAGTTGTTATTGTGATATTTGGGTGGACCATGACTCAGGCGGACTAATTGTGCCTAGGCAGGTAGCGATGGTCGCTACAATATCTTCCGTAAGAGTACTATGGTGGATGTTTCTTATTATTGCTTTGGTATGTGCGAAACTGGGTCTGTTTTAATTTCAGTTCATTGATAACCGGAGTGAAATGACGAGACTGGGTTAATTGTACCCTAAGTTCATCAGAGCTGAGGATTTTTAAAGAATAGGGGTTTTTTGCAACTGTGCTTGAATCGGGTTGTACGGCTACCGGTTGTAGGATTTTGGAATTAAGGAAATGGAGATTCACTGGCTAATCACTCGTTATACCATATGTTATATTCACTGAACTCTCTGACGGATACCACTGAACTGCGACGCATCGTAGTTTTCACTGGCTTGGGAATCGCGTACTCGATATTTAATGCCGTGTCACGGTCGAGACTTTTTTGTTGGAAGGTTCAGGCCGCACAACAATACGCAATAAAATTTGCAGCAATTTGCCAGTGCTTTGTTAGCAGGCACCCGCCTGACCGTCGTCTGGTGTTGGTATTGTGTTTCATACAACAGGCGGTGCATATTTCTTGACGTGTAGCGTTGGCCGCTACAGTACTCCCTCGCCAGTGTTAACGATACGCTAACAAATAAATAAGAATATTGAATTAGGCCAAGTTGGCTGCGGAGAAAATCTGGTAGGAGGCTTAACCTGCCGACCAGAACGGTTGCCGGGTATCAGTGGATGTGCGAATGTAACCCGTCGCTGTGTTGTAGATGTGAGCTGTGGTGTCATGCTATCCTCCTGTTGTGACCCGGTCGTCGAACCGAACCTTTTCTAATTCTAGAACCTAATTCTGATTCTATTGATAGTTATCTAATTCTGCATCTAGAGAAAAACTATTTCTATTTCCATACAGACTACAGTTATTCAATTGCTAAATAAGTCTCGGATAACGGAAATCTGTCTTTCTCCTTTCTAAATTAAGGTTCGGCAATCCACCCCCCCACACACACCCTTATAAAACCCTAAAATCCTCAGAGGGTTAGAACGGTAGAGAGGGCACTAGTCAGAATAGTTGTTAGATTAGAAAGAAGAGTAGTTTACGATCAGTGCAACGTGATTCGTCTAGAAGTGTTTTCTGTATTACTGCATATATTTAATAGAAGATATTGAAGTCGTCGAAATAGTGTTTTTCGGTAGACCTATTATACGCAATTACCGTACAAGTAAAACATCTAAGGGACATCTCATCCAGTGAACGTAAGGTCACAACACTCCTCTTCCGGTGGAATATATGATGGTTTCAGTCTATCAAGTGACACGCAGATTGATTTTCCCTTGATGTTGATGGTTATCGTTTTTGTGTCTCTGGCTTCTACAAGTAATGGTCCTTCATACGAAGTAAAACAAATTTGCATGTTTGTAGGTCGGGGTGAATAAAATGGTTCTTAGGTGGTTTCCAAGAAGGAGCGTTGGATTGAAGATTGTTCATATGGTTGTGTAACCGCTCCAAAAAATCACGAGTCACATCACCCCCCCAAAGGGAGTCAAAGACTCAACCTTCAGAGGGGTTGTTCAGACTGATTTTTTAGATCATGTCCATGAAGAATTTCCTTCAAAAGAAAATCTTCTCAACTAAACGTCCATAAAGGACTCACCTTACCGTAATTAAGGCATTTACTAATAAACTTCGTTTAGCAAAGTTTATTAAATAATTAAATTATCACCCTTGGTCCTTTCGTACTAAAGGCTGAATAACTAATAGAAGATAGAATCTGACCTGACTCTCGTCGGTCTAAACTCAAATCATGTAAGTTTCTAATAGTCGAACAGACTAAACAAGGAATTTTCTACTATCCCTCATCATCAAAAGAAGGTCACAAGAATGGATGATGGTGGTTGTTGCAGGATTCCTTCACCAGTGCCTTTTATGAGTGAACAAAAATGGCCTTAACAACTATGCTAAGAACAAAGTTCCTTAACATAGCCGGGCCCCATGAAATATTGAAAATATTTCATGACTTTACACATGTGTTGTCCATCGGTAATATGCACAGTTTTGAAGTTGGACGTTTGAAAAGTTTATTATTGATAGAAATAGTTGCGACTCTTGCTACTCCGTCGTCTCCTGGATGGATCTCCACTACTCTTCTAATGGCCAATGACAAGGTTGGATGGATGCGTCGTCCTTCAGAACTACTGTGTCCCCTGGGCGCAGTTGTAAATTTCCTGAATGTTTCCACTTTGTTCGTTCCTGCAGCTGTGTCAGGTATTCCGATTTCCAGCGTTTCCAGAAGCTCTGAATTACTGCTTGGATGTGCTTGTAGTTGATGGTGTCGGCTTGAAGTTCATGCGTTGTACCAGACTCGGGGAGAGAAGCTAGTGATCGTCCGATTAAAAAGTGGCCAGGCGTAAGAGGCGTAGGATCTGCTGGATGATCTGATAACAAACTTAGTGGTCGTGAGTTTAAAATCATTTCGATTTGGCACAAAATGGTGACGAAATCGTCGTGTGATATTTTTCTGTCGCCTATGACTCTTTTCAAATGATGTTTTACGCTTTTGATGCCAGCTTCCCAAACTCCACCGAAATTTGGTGCCCGTGCAGGAATAAATTTCCATTGGATTCCTTCGGTGCTTAAAAAATTGAAAATGTCGTTGTTTTGAGTTTGTAGAAATTTGTAAACATGAGCAAGCTCATTTCTTGCGCCGACAAATGTTTTGGCATTGTCCGAATGTATTTGTGAAGGCTTTCCTCGTCTGCTGATAAATCGTTGGCAGCGAGGAAATGCTCAGTTGTTAGGCTTAACACCATCTCTATGTGAATTGCCTTGGTGCTCAGGCAGATGAACAAACAAAATGTAAGACTTTAAAGTCTTTGCTCCTCTTGTAAATCTGTCCTTAATAGAAAATGGACCTGCGTAGTCTACTCCTATTGTTTGAAACGGAAATGTTGCTGTCACTCTGGTTAATGGTAGCTCTCCCATTTTGTAGATGACTGGCTTAGGTTTGGTTAAGAAACAGACCCTGCAGCATCTAACTATGTGTTTTGCTAAATTTCGACCCTTGAGAATCCAATAGTTTAACCGTGCAATGGACAACAGTTGCTGAGGTCCAGAATTAAATAACTTGTTATGGAGGTCCTTTAAAATTAATGTTGATAGATGTTCGCTGGCATGAAGAATGACTGGATGCTTCTGGTCGTTAGAAAGGCTGCTGTTTTTTAAACGTCCTCCGACCCTTAGTACTCCCTCTTTGTCAATGTATGGACTCAATCTTTCTAATCTATTCGATGTTTTCAGTTGTTCCCTTTTCCTTAGTTGAGATATGTCTGCTTCGAATGTATTCAGTTGTGATATTTTTATAATAGTTAGCAAGGCCCTTTGTAGTTCATTTGCTGATAACGGTCATCATATCGGTCCTTTGTCCTTTGTCGTGTATTAGTTATAAATCTCAAGCAATATCCAACTACTCGTTTTAGTCGTGAAAAAGTGGAAAATCTATGTATTATGTTGCTAGACCTTTCCGATGTGGCGACTAATGTTTTGATTGTCTGTTCGCGACGTTCGATTTGATTGCTTGTGATTTCTGTTTTGACTCGGCCATTGGGAGCGATGACTTAACCATTTCGGTCCATGCCACCATAATTGATTGTAAAGATGATACAGAACTGCCGCGAAATATTATATCTGCTGGGTTATCTCGGCCAGGTACGTGATGCCAACTGGAAACTAATGTGAGCTGTTGAATCTCTGACACTCGATTGGCCACGAAGGTTTTCCATTTGCTCGGGCATCCTTGTATCCACGAATGCACAATAGTTGAATCGGTCCAAAAATGACACTCACTAATTTTGACATTTAAATTGCGCATTACCTTGTCAGCTAATCTTGCGACTAACAGGGCCGCGCATAGTTCAAGCCTTGGTAATGTTTCTTGTTTTAGTGGAGCTACGCGACTCTTTGCACATAATAACGAAACCTTGTAGGCCTTATTTTGGTTTCTTGAAACTAAATATATTGCGGCTCCGTATGCCTTTATGCTAGCATCCCCGAATCCGTGTAACTGTACCTCATGATGAGTGCGAATTAAAACTTGTCGATCAATACGTATTTTTTGAAGGTTCTCCAGATCAGTGCGGAATTTCTTCCATTGCTTATTTATGTCCCTACCAACTTCATCATCCCAATCGCACTTGCTCTGCCATAAATGTTGCATGAATAATTTTCCTCTAATGATGATTGGAGCTAGAAGTCCTAGTGGATCAAATATTGTTGAAATGTCGGATAAAATCGATCGCTTGGTAGTTGTTTTTTGTGATTTGTTGTTTGAATTGTATTGAATTGTATCCAGTTCTGCATTCCAGCTCACTCCAAGAGTCTTGGTCTGACACCTCTCTCCGAACTGTAATATGCCGTGTTCCTCGGGTTTGTCGACTAAAAAGTGTTTATATAGCTGTGGTTCGTTGCACAGCCATTTTCGAAGGTGGAAACCAGCCTCTTTTAAAATTGTTGTAATTTGCCTTTGTATTTGTAATAGTTCCTCTTTTGAATCTGTGCTATATACGAGGTCGTCGACGTAGAAGTTTTCCTTTAGAATCTTACTCACTTGGGGGTGGTCCTGCTGGCATTCCATTGCGACTTGGTGTAGGCAACGTATGGCCAGGTACCGCGCAGATGCTGTTCCGTAGGTTACTGTGTTCAATTCATACGTTTTTAACGGCTGGTTGAGATTTTGACGCCAAAGAATCCTGTGAAATCGTCGTTGATTGGGATGAATCCATATCATGCTGTACATTTTTTCAATGTCGGCGTTCAAAACGTATTTGTGGAGTCTGAAGTTGAGTATAATGTTAAAGATGTCCTGTTGAATTGGTGGTTCCACATATTGTACATCGTTTAGCGACAGTCCACTGTCCGATTTCATTGATGCAACGAACACTACGCGCACCTTCATAGTTAGGTGGTCATTTCTCACTACTGCATGATGTGGGATGTAATTGTTTAATTCTTCGTCGTGGACTAGTGGTTCAACTTCGGTCATGTGTCCTAATTTAACGTACTCCTCCATGAATGTTGTGTACTGCGACTGAAGCTGTGGCAGACGAGATAATTTCCTTTCAAGACTAAAAAATCTTTTTTGTGCCTGGTCAAATGATGTTCCTAGAAGATTGACCTTGTCCTTGAATGGCACCTTAACAACGAACTTGCCGTCCTTCCCTCGTTGACAGTTTGCCTTGAAATGTTCTTCGCAGTAGGCATCCTCTTCTGCCACGGGTAAGGGTTGATTTACTTCTTCAAGCTGCCAGAATTTTCTCATATCAAAGTGATGTTTGTTCACTGCTACGCAGCTGATCCCTTGGTTGGAGTCAACTGGTAACCCACCTCCGATGATCCAACCGAACCTTGTCTTCCGTAATGAAATGTCAGTCCCCTGCAGTTTTTGGTGTTGGGTTTGTAAGATGTCCCAAAACACTGCTGCTCCCAACAGTATGTCCACAGGTTGCGGCACATTAAAATGAGGATCAGCCAACGGTAAATGAGGGGGAATTCTGATGTTACTTGTGCTGAAACTGCTTTGTGGAATCTTGCCGGTGATAGATTTGATTACAATGCAATGGATGTGTTTGGAATAACGACCACCTAGGCTGTGTATAACTACTGATGTTTCTTTGTCTGCTGTACTTAGTCTGGATTCGATTCCATATAATGAACACAAACTTCGGTTCTGCTTCAGGTTTAATCTTTTGGAGCAATCCTCGGTTATAAAATTTACTGTGGAGCCACTGTCCAGTAAGGCTCTGCATGTTATAAACTTGCCTGCTGCATCCTTAACCTTTACCATTATTGTTGATAAAAAACCTGACGAGTTCGATGTATTTGCGGACACAGGCGTCACAATTTCTGTAGTGGGTTTGTGTTGTGTTTCACTTGTGCTTATATCCTTTTTATCATTTGAACTGTCTTCAATGTCATGAAGTAAAGTATTATGCTTCTTACCACACCTTCTGCAACCGCCCGCTTTATACTCCTTTAGGTTGTGCTTGCCCTTCAGACAATTTGCACAAATTCCCAACTGGGATAGCCTTTTGGCTCTTTGATGTGGATGTAACGCCAGAAATGAATCACACCTGAATATGGCGTGATCGTCTTTACAAAAGTAACAGTGCTGAGTAGCTACAACAGCTGCATGGACAGCGTGTGATGATTGTTTGTTTTGAGTCGTGTTTCTGTTCCGATTTGTGCGATCCGCCGTATTCTCTAAAATTTCGCATTTTAGCATTATCATTTCTAGAAGGTCAGCCACCGTATTCTGTTGTCTAGTGATTGATTGTCGCTCCCATTCTCGTTTGGTGTTAAAATCAAGCTTGTTTAGTATGATGACAATGAGCAGGTCATCCCAATGCTCGACCGGCCGCTTGAGACTTTTCAATGCTTGTAAATTGTTATTAATAAGATTGTATAAACTCCGTAGATCTTTCGCTGATTCCATCCTGATGGACTTCTATTTTGAGGATTTGGATGTATTTTTGGCATGTTAGGGTTATTCACGGGAAAGGGTAGTTTTAAGTGATTCGGTAGATCGATACTAATTAGTTCGTTTTTTAACTGTCGAGTGTTCATGATCCGGGGATGTAATATATTCTTGTGGCCAAGAATAATTGCTGATATTAAAGAATCTAGGTCTTCTTCGACAGAATGGGACATTTGCATCAAGTGTTATTCTTTCCATAATTATCTCTCTTAATTTAATTGCGTTTACGGAAGAAGCATTTTGGGCGGAAAATTTATTAAAAAGATCGATGTTATTATTTATTTTGCGAGTCGTGAATGTGAAGTCTTCGATAGTTTTGTTAAAGTCGGATATGGTAGAGAGGGCGATTGAAATCTGCTTTTCCATTAGAGTTTTCATGTGGCTTTCATTACCGAGTACTTGGTGAATTGTTTTAGAATAAAATTCTGCGTCACTGGCATCAGGAACCCCGAAAAGCCATTTGAGACCATAAGATACGCTGTTAAAGAGTCCTCTTTTTCCTCGCGAGTCGTTTGGATAGCCAAGCAACCCATTTGTAGTTACCCCGTTTTCTTCTAACCTGGGTGTTGAGGTAAGTTATTTGGTATTTCAAGTTGGCGGATCTGGAAAGGCTCAATCCGATTGCAAGGCAGAGAATGAGATGCATTGCAGACATCTGGAAAAGTTAGGAGATCCTTTTGTTTATTGGAGAATTACTTGCGTTATTTAACTGGAATATGGTTTCGTGTTATTAATGTGATGACGGACTGTTCTCTTTCCGATTCGTATGGAGATATTTCCACCACCGTCCGTTCCCACTATTTCATAAGGTCCGATGAATTTTGGACTTAGTTTTTAGAATTCCCTGGTTTTATGTGGTTTGTTCTTAGGTACACCTTGCATCCTACCTTGTAGTTGGGTTTATTAATATTCTTTTTGTCGTATGTTTTCTTTGATTTTATTTTACATTCCTGAGAGTTTTAATTTACAATCTTATGAACATGGGCTAATTTCAGTTTCAAGTTCGTGACGTAGTCGTCGTAGGTGTACGGCACTAATGATTCCTGTCTGAGGCTACTGGGTAAAAAAGCTTTTCTGCCGAATAGAACTTCATATGGGGAGAATTTCGTCGAGGAGTGCACATTGGTGTTGTAGGCAAACATTGCTAAGGGTATGTATTCGTCCCAGTTATTTTGCAGGTTATTAATGTAATGTCTTAAATATTCCTTTAGTGTTAGATGGGAACGTTCTAGAGCTCCATTGGTTTGAGGATGATACGGTGAAGCTGTTTTGTGTTTGATATGGAGGAGTTTAGTGAGGTCTCTGATGAGATGAGACATGAAATCGGGTCCTTGGTCCAAGAGGATTGATTTAGGGATGCCGAATAAAGATACGAATTTCAGAAATTCTTCGGCAATAGTAGAAGATTCGTGATTTGCTATTGGTACAGCATAGGAAAACCTAGTTAAATCATCTTGCATGGTTAATATGAATAGTTTTCCGTTAAATGTGATAGGCAGAGGGCCAACGATATCTAGAGCTAATCGTTCGAAGGGTTCGCTTGAAGATGTAGTGATTTGCATAGGGGTTTTGATGGGTCCGTGATTTGTTTTGTTAATTTGGCAAGAAGAACAGCATTTGACGTAATCTTTTATGTCTAATTTCATTGTTTTCTAGTAATATCTTTCCTTGATTCTCTGGTATGTTCTGGTAACTCCTGGGTGCCCGGCTAATTCGGAATCGTGATGCTCCGTTAGAATCTTCTGTATTTCTTCTTTCGAAGTAGGGTGGAACTTTGTTTTTGATAACAGGCATGGGCGAACCTTTGTGTTGCGAAAGACGTAATGAATCATTTCGCGAAATATAGGATTTTTGATATTTTGATAATATTCGGAGATGTCTTCAATGGCGATTTCCCCACTGAACCCATTTTTTTCAAGTTCGTTCCTTAGATTTTTTAAGCAGTTAAAGACATCTTGATACTTTATTCCCTCGAAGTGGAATGATTTGACTATGCAGGGGTAGGGCTTTGTCATTCCTATTGAGTTTTAATACGGAGTAAGTGTCAATTGGGTTTTGGGTTTCGTCAAAATCGAAATGACTTTTAAGCGTTTCCGAGAAGGGAGAAAATCTTTTGAATAGAGTAGGACACTGTTGGATGATAGCAAAAGGTTAGGATATTTTGTTTCCAGTAAAGGCGGTTCGTTACATTGGTAGTGAAATTTGGTAAAATCGTCATAGTTTAAATCGCGAGTTATCAAATTTATTGGAACATGTCTGGATAAGGCGTTCGGCATTGGCATTGAGTTTTCCTTTCTCGTGTACGATATTGTACTCGAATTCTTCAATTTTGAGTCTCCAACGAAGGAGTCGACTGCCTGTGTCTTTACAATTGAAAAGCCATTGTAGTGGTTTGAGATCAGTGACAATTGTGAATTTTCTACCGTATATATAGGGGCGGAAATGATTGATGCTCCACACGATTGCTAATAGTTCCTTTTCGATGGTGCTATAATTTTCTTCACTTTTTTTAAGACTTCCCGAAGCGAATGCAACGGGTAAGTCTTTGCCTATTTCGCCTTGGCTGAGTACTGATCCTATAGCCGTACCTGAGGCGTCGGTGGTTAATTCGAACTCTTTCTTAAAATCTGGATATTGAAGGATGGGACTGTTTGTTAATAGGGCCTTGAATTTTTCGAACGCAATTTGTTGGGTTTCAGTCCATTCAAACCTTACATCTTTGCGCGGTAAATTAGTCAAGGGCTTGGCGACTTGGGCGAAATTTTTTATGAACCTTCGATAGTAACCGGCTAGGCCTAAGAATGATTTTACATCCCTTGCGCACAGGGGTGTGGGATAGTTTAATACAGCTTGTACTTTTTCGGGGTTTGGAGAAACCTCATGTTCCGAAATGGTTTGTCCCCAATAAACTATTTCTTTTTGAAGGAACTTGCACTTATCAGGTTGCAATTTGAGATTATGGAGCTTGAGCCTATTGAATATTTCTATTAGTTTATTTGAATGCTCTTGTATGGGAGAAGCGTAAATGACAATGTCGTCGAGATAAACAAAACAGCGTGTTCCTTGTAGGCCAGATAATACGCTATTCATTAATCTCTGGAAGGTCGACGGTGCGTTTTTTAAACCGAATGGCATGCGCGTGAATTCGTAATGTCCCAGGGGAGTAGAGAATGCCGTTTTCGCTTGGTCTTCTTTCCTTACGGGAATTTGGTAGAAACCAGAGGCCAGATCTAATGTGGTGAAGTATTTAGCATGACCTACCTGATCAAGGATCTCTTCACTGTTAAGTATAGGGAAACTATCTCCTACGGTTACATCATTTGGTTTTCTGTAATCGAGTACTATCCTCCATTTCGGTTTGCCGGATGCGTCGGCCTTTTTCGGGACAATCCAGAGTGGAGCTGACCAAGGGGATACAGACGGTTTTATGATTCCTGATTTTAACATTTTACTAATTTGTTTGTTTACCTCTGCCTTATGGGTTTCCGGATACCTATAAGTTTTAGCATGAATAGGAGAATTGTTAGTTACGTCTATTGCATGTTCGACTGTTTTTGTGCAGGATAGGTGATCTTCGGGTAGATGAAAAATGTCCTTATATTCCAGGCATATGTTTTCGATGGACCGTTTTTCTAATTCATATAAGTGATTGAGCCTAAGATTTTGTTTAAGCAGGGATTCCCTACTTTGTGGGGCTTTCGTTGCTTTGCATTGGGCGAGAATGGGTTTGATTTCTGGTAGCGGTTCTAGTTTAATTATTGGGAACTTTACGTTTTGGTTAACGACGGGAGTATTAAGTACAGTGGCGATTACCTTACCATAGTTTCGGACTTTTACTAAGGCTTTGGATAAGTAGATTCCTTTTCCTAATTCTAAGTCGGGAAGAAAGCCTTCTTTGATTTCGGGGTGAAGGGTGAGCGCGACAACTGTTTCCGACCTGCTTTTCAAGTAAATAGTATTATCGGAGGTTTCCTTATCGAGATGGATTTTTACATTGTTTGCGCCTATTAGTAATGTGGAGCTTCCGAAGTTCAGTATCACGGAATGATGGATCAAGAAATCTTTCCCTAAAAAGCCGTCATAGGGGATATTTGTTGAAGAATTTATTAAATGAAATTTGACATTGAAGGATTCAGTGTAGAACATCACAGGTATTATGCAAGTACCTGCCGTTTTGAGAGAGCAATTGGGTGCAATACCGAAATAGAAATTACGTCATCGGGGTCAAAGAAAGTTTCGGGGGTTAATCTGGATGCTTTCACAACCGAAACACTTGCTCCCGTGTCGATTAGAAATTTAAGTTTCCTTGAAGGATTTCTAGAATTGGGGGATAGGGCTTCAATGTAGGGTACACTCTCGTCATTTGCAAGGATTTTTAATTCATGAATACCATTAGTTGGGACAGTTGAGCCTTCTGTGAGGTATTCTCCACGGGAAGGCTTGGAGAATTTAAAGAATTTATAGGATGTTTAAATGGTTCTTGATTGGGATTGTTGCCTTGGTTTTGAGCAGTGGGAGTAGGTCGCGCACTTTGGTTTTTGAATCTGTTCGCGTATTGCCTTTTTCTACAGTTTTCTATCGAGTGGCCTCTGTTTTTACAATATCTGCAAATGATTTCGGGATTTTTTAGGTAAGGGCAGGTCTGTGCGGTGGGATAGAGTTGGGATGTTGTGGGCGTTTAAAGAAACTGATTTTCGATTATTCGTTCTTCCTCTAATGCTGCTGTATAAGCCTCGTTTAGATCTTTTATACCTTTCCAACGCAACATTTGGGATATATGGGGGCAAGAATGTTAGATAAAGCGTGTTAGGGTTTGTTCCTGAATGAAGTTTATTTTTCCTTGAATCTCCAGAGGGTCTCCTACGCCTTGTTTTATCGAAGAGATAGCTTTTGAATTGAGAATTTCGAGTCTTTGGAAAAAGCTGGCAACTGATTTTTGACTCGATCCTGATCGGGTTTTTGGCTCGTACCATTCAATTCGATAATTTGATGGATCGATACTTGGTCAGTGTATGAACTTTTCAGTTTGGCTTTCAAATGTTCCCAATCCAGGAACGCGATGTTTGTTAATTGTTGCTTAGCTCTACCAGTGATTTGTGACATGATAAAGTAGAGTAATGGTTTCTTCTGTTCAGGACTTGCGAGGTCATTAGCGTTATTACAATTACAAATAAACTCGTGTAATTCTGATCGATCGCCCGAGAAGGTAGTAGGAATAAGTCTTATTAGGAATTCCATTGAGAACTCTGGATTCGTCTGAGGGTACGAAGAGGATTTAGCAACTGGATCGATTTTAGGCACAATGCTTGAGCAAAAGATATCAGAGATGACTTACGATGGTTCGAGATATATTTTCCTTTTTCGTTCGTAGACTCCTTGTATAGTGTGATCACCAACAGTTGAACTGCAGTTAAGAACTGACGTTCTACAGCGATGAGGCACTTCGTAAGCTCCGTTTTCAATCACTGTCTGCAGATCCTACCGACTGCGCCAATTTTTGTTAAGTTCGTGATCACAAGAACTTGATCAATTCGCGCTACCCAAGGTATTTGGAACGAATTTCCAGAAAATAACACTTGTACTTCGTATGAAACTTATATTAAATCAACACTAACCGATTAATGTTACAATGATTATATCATAATAACGAAAAACGAATCAGAATACCTAATAGATCGAAAATGAATGATGATGATGGAAAAAAATAATAATGTGACCCTAATTCTTAGGTCGTCGATGGTATTTATAGGGGATGTTGGGACTACACTAACCCGCGAGTCCAAACCACCAAAAAGTTGAGTCCCCCGGTGATTAGTTGGTGATTTTGACCCTTGATCCCTCGGATGGGTGAATTATGATTGTCTTTGTAGTTGTTTCTTTGTCCATCCGAGAGAACCTGGAAACGGTTCGAATGA